>OY856409.1:1873793906-1874431763 GCA_963693085.1 Alisma plantago-aquatica | reverse complement strand
ATATAAATTTCAAGTAATAGTGCGTCCAAATGGTGGCAGTGAATGCAGCTGTGGTTTTCCACAACAATGGCATTTTCCATGCTCTCATGTTTGGGTAGCTGCAGAATCTGTCAATTGGGATCTTGATGCACTCGTGAGTGCATATTATACAAATGAGGCTTATCTAAATGCGTACAGAACTGAATTTCGTGGCATTCCCGACAAGAGGTATTGGCCTCAATTTGATGAAAGTAGAGGTATTTATCCCTTATTACCCCCTAGGAAACAAAGGCAAGCTGGAAGACCAAAGAAAAAGAGAAGGCATTCAACTATGGATGTTGATCCAAATCAGTATACATATCACTGTCATAAGTGTGGCAGAAAGGGCCATAATAGACGCACTTGTCCTAATGTCATATGATGGCTTCTCTAATGTAATGTTTGCAATTTCAATTTACTCAAGTCATGTAATATTTGCAGTTTCAATTTAACTAAAGTCATGTAATGTTTGCAATTTCACTAAAGTCATGTAATGTTTGTAATTTCAATTTCTATAGATGGCTCATCGAAGGACATGGACATTTCACATGTCCGTAGAGTTAATCCAAATAATAGCTACGAAGTGCCTACAGGGAAAAATGGCTCATCAAACTCTATTGGATGATGACTGGAATGATGTACCAGATTTGTTGCACAACAAGTTAGGATTTATAGTGACAAAAGAACAATCAAAATTTCATTGGCAATTTTTAAAGCAAATGTTTCACATGTATGAAGAACTTCTTGAGCTACCTGGTTGGTATTGGGATCACACAAAACAGAAAGCAATGCCAATCAACGAACAAGTAAAAAACCAGTTAGCTGTATCACATCCAGAGATACATCGAGTGGTACATCAAGTGTGGCCATTTTATGAACCTCTAGATGAGATATTGAATCAAATGCAGTAATTTCATGTAGTTCATGTTGTATTTTTATATTGTTTGTTAATGTAATTCATGTTGTTCATGTTGTAATTTCATCTTATCTAATGAAGAATCTTGACAATCTTAAATGTTGTACACTATTTGCACTTTTCATGTAATGTAATTTTTGCACTTTTCATTTAATGAAATATTTTCACTTTTCATAGATATGGCTCCTAGACAAGAAACCTACCGACTCTCCCAGCACCACATTATGTTGGCACAATGGCCTATTATTGACCAGGATGTTTTAGACAATATTTCCATAGCTGGTTTTGGGCTTGTTCATAGGCTACCATGTATCCACCTTGACCCTACTTTAATAACTGCATTAGTTAACAGGTGGGACAACTCTAGCAATACTTTTAGGCTTCCCCCTTTTGAGATGAGTGTCACTCTTCAGGATGTTGCAGTTCTTTTAGGCCTGAGGATTGATGGCCCACCGGTTATAGCTTCATATCCTTTAGGTGTAAATGAGGGGCAATTTTCTTCATGGACTCACCTTTGTGAGAATTTCTTAGGAGATGCACCAGATGGGATGTCTAAGGGGCATATCTCCTTGATTTGGTTGCGTGAGACCTTCAAGGATATGGATCTGACCGCGGGTGATGAACAACAACAAGTAGAAATGAGGACAAGGTATACTAGGGCATATCTCTTATATTTCTTAGGTAGTTACCTTATCCCAGATAGTACAGGGGATAGAGTTCATGTTAGGTATCTCCCTCTTGTGTCCGATTTTGCACGTTGTGGCACTCTATCTTGGGGTGCTGCAACTCTAGCTTTCTTATATAGAGAGTTGTATAAGGCAACCACCCGGTCTAGGAGAACAACCCATCTATCAGGTTGTGTGTGCCTATTACAGCTGTGGTGTTGGGAGAGGTTTGGAATTGGACGCCCAGGTACAATTAGAATGCGCTGGAATGATTGGCCAGAAGATGTTCCCTTGGGCTACAGGTTAAAGATCAACACAATTAACTTTTTTATTTGTCTAAATATTATGTAGTGTTTATCTAAATTTAGTTTCTCAATTTAATAGGTGGCCTACCTTTGTCCAAAGGAGTCAAACTATCAGGGGAACAATTCAATTTTACGATTCAGCATTTGACCAGATTTTGCCCTCACAGGTATAACTTACTTACCTCTGTTGTTTGGTATGTTTTATTTATTTACAATTTACTCCTTTTTATATGATACACGTTGTTTATATGAATAACAGATAGAGTTGACTCCTTACACTGCTGAGGTTCTCGAGAGATTGCCTGCCATTTGTAGAGATGGTAGTGATATTTGGTTGGCACGAGTGCCTCTGTTGTGCTACACAATAGTGGAGTGGCACTTTCCCGACAGAGTACTTGGACAGTTCGGCTTTGTTCAAGTACAACCTACTCTTGAGCTGCCGCAGCTTAGCCGGATAGATGGGAGGGGTCATGCGGCTGAGGATTGGATGCTTCATTATAGGCAGGAGGTGCAGATGTGGAACAACAGACGTGAGAGCTTAGTTCCCGCTCCACCAGCTGATACAGTCTACAGTCCTCAGGTTCACTATGCATGGTATCATCCACAATACATTGTGCCCCCTCCAGATATGCCTCCAAGCATATACTACCCGCAAAGTTATCGTCAGCAGGAATTTGTGAGTATCATTATTATTTTCTTTTACAAATTGTTATTATTTATCTTTGTTATTTGTAATATATGTAATTGGTCTTTATTATGTGTACATACTTTATTTTACAGGTACAAACACATGTGGCGATCCGAGCGGCAGTAGAGCACGCCCCTGCACAGATCAGAGACAGCATCTATACCATCCAGGGGAGTTACTTTGATAGTCTTCCCGACTATGCTCGGCCGTGGGATCCCATACCCACTCATACCACAGCCCCTGAGCCCACTCCTACTCCTACTCCTACTGTTGAGCCCACTCCCACTCCCACTTCTCAGTTCATGTCATGGGGACCGACAGGGCCATATTTTTCAGGAGCTGCTTCATATTCCTCATTCATCACCCCACCTCAACCACCATCATACCATAGAGCAAGTTCTTCTTCTGCTCCATACACTCCATTCCCACCAGCAATTATTCCCGAGAGCCGACCACCATCTTATGTCACATATTCACCTACTCCGTTTGATTTCTCAGGATGCACCCCACCCGATGCATCCTATCCTGGTTTTCCTAGACCCCTCACCCCACCTCCACCTTTTCATTTCTTCCCTGATGCTCGCCAGCAGCCTCCTACACAGTTGTCCCCAGTTCAGCAGTCTCCAGATGACATCGGTACAGAGGATCCTGATGTAGAGGGACGTGGGCGAGGACGTCGTGGGCGAGGACGACATACTTAGTTTTTTATATATTGTACAGTTTTGTATGTATGCCTTTGTGAGGACATCTATTGTATGTGGATCTATCATATTATGATATGACATTGGTTCATTTTGGATCATGTTGTTGTGGATCTATCATATTGTTCTGTTGTGTATTATTTTCTCGTCATGTTGGTTCATGTTTTAACCTTGTTTTTAATTGCTATCTCAATTATTTGGATTAAGTTCGTATTATATAATCAATTAGGAACCAACCAATGTTGGTTGCAATATACTTATATATTCCATATGCATGTTACGACCTATTGAAATTGACAAATTTATAATAATTGAGTATATTATAGACATCCAAATACAAGTGAACGAATTATAAATGTATAAATATAATCAATATTGTTAATTTACATATCAATAACATATCAGTGATTGCAAAAAATGATTAAAAAAACCAATGCGTCCTGTATGGGGACGCATTGCTCCAATGTGTCCTGCATGGAGACTCATTGAGCAATGCGTCCCATCTGGAGACGCATTGGTCCCACACAAGGGCAATGCGTCCCGAGCCGTGACGCATTGCAGTGCCGCGTGGCAATGCGTCCCGGCGGGGGACGCATTGGTCCCACAACAGAGCAATGCGTCACGGCTCGGGACGCATTGCCCTCCTGTGGGACCAATGCGTCCCCCACCGGGACGCATTGCCTCGCGGGAGAGCAATGCGTCCCAGCAGGGGACGTATTGCTCCAAAATGTGCCATTTTGGGCAATAAGTTCAAGAACATGCCATTTAGGTAATTAAAATTGGCAAATGTGCCATTTAGGTATTTTTTCCTTTGTTTCTGGTTATTGGAAATGTACTAATATTCTCATTATGTGGTAGTTGTTTGCATGAATGATATGCGTTTGTTAAGATTATCCACGCAGATTAAAAGAGAATGATATTCGCGTTTGGAGTGGTAAACCGTTCAAAGAAGTGCATGATTTATGTTATTTGGATAATATTAGAACTAGTACAAATCCCATTATATCGGCTAGTTAGCCTTATTGAATCATATCATACAGAGGTGGATCCATATCACACGCCAACTTATATTGGGGCCGCTGACCTGTGGGGTAAGCGTTCCTTGCAAAGGATCAAATCCGGTTGGACGTGACCAAAATGCGCATGAACTTGCTAAAACATTGCGCCAAAGCGGAAAATCTTTTTGGTTTTTTCTATTTTGATGTGGGACGAGGATTTGGTGCAAGTTGTTCAAGTGTTGGAGGGGGTGTGGACTTCTTCCTTCGCCGACCTTCCGACCTGATCCATATATATCAACTCCATTTGCTTAGTAGTTGAGCTAGAATGCTGTCAACCGACTCCAACTTTGTTGTTGATTTGAAAACTCAGTTTGGTCTTCTTTATACCCCTGCGAGGAGCCCATGTAAGGCCCCCGTTTGCCTTGCCTTGGAAATTAAATCTGTATTGGACTTTCTTACAATTTATTCCCCGTGGATTTGACCTGCGCAGTCGATGCAGCAGTACGTTGCTTTAATCCAAATCCACTCTTTCAGTTTCATTCTAGTTGGATGAGATGTCAAATCGTAACTAGTCTACGTCGGCTCTCTCATGTCCAAGCGGGACTGTAGTAGTAGTGTTTAGCTCATATGCGTCGGATAAGAATCTCAACCATTCCTCCTGCGTCGACGCATTTTCTGTAGGACGCTGCGACGCCGAGAGATTAAGATAGTGAAGGCAAAGCGACGGGCATCATGTTGGTGTTCCATTTCCCCACGCAGTGTTGTTGGGCCTACATTTGGTCCAGTCCAAAAACAGGCTACTTGCCCCACTGTGGAATGGGACTGGACGCTCGTCTTTTTCTTCCTCCTCGACTTACCCGGTCTGGATTAGGCGAGTGAGCTGTCTGGACAAACATGGACTACTACACCGTATTTGGGATTCCTTAGTTCGAATATCCCAATCAACTCAGTCGTGATCGAGGTGGGATTGGAAATCCAAATTCCAAGTTTAGCTGTTGTTGTATTCAAAATCGGACTACAAAGTACCAACATGTGCTTGTATTCGGCTTATCCCCCGAAGATCCCCTTTTCCTCGCCTCGTTCATTTTCCCGTCAATCTTCTTCTCCTCTCCTGGGTTATTATGAGCATTGCACCGGCTACGGATGCCATTCCAATTGCACTAATAATCTTCGTATCTCTTCATACGAGCCACAACCATGGTGTCATCCTGAAGCAGAAGAAGCCCCCTCGTTCTAGCCATTCGAAACCGTGACCACACATTTGAGCTAGGGTTTTGAAAGTACAACATCCTCAAAATTGTATACTTGTGAATAAATCCCTATTAAGAACATTGATATTCAAATTTTAATTTGATGCTTCAAGTTAACCCTAATATGATAATAGGACTCCAAGGTGTTAGTAAAATCATGCTTTCTCTAAATTCATATATAGTTGTTCATTATCAACTCAATTGTAATTTATTGCACCAATATAACACTAATTACTAAAAAATGTAATACATGAGGGTCCAAAATGCAACTGTCCTAACTTATATCCACAATCGGCCCTAATTAAGATCATATGAGTTTAGTTTAGTATCAAGTAACTCCCTTAAAAGTATGTACCACTAATTCATTTTAGGTGATCCCAAATAATTAAAGACATGTTTATCCTATATAAGAAAGCATAGGTGGTTGCGACTCTCAAAATAGGAAACTATATTGATATTCAGGTTACTCATAGTTGAATTAGCTAACATACCTTTTTTCATTGTATTTTGACAATACTAGATGTTCCAATTTGATTTATAAAGAAAATCTCACAATTCACTATGTAATCATAAATGTAGTTCTAATTACTTTAGAACTATAGTTCTTGATACAATGTTGGGTGTCACGCGGACAAGAGTCCCATTTCACTTCGGACTCTCGAATCCTCGAAGATGTGTGACGCCTGGGTCATCATCTCCGCCCGACGCTTGCTTCCATCCGGACTTCTCAGTGTCCCTCCCCCTATCTCACTCTCCCTGATCTATGGATATCATCACCAAACAAATATAAATCTATCATCCTCACATATCGATGAGTCTGATAGTCCCAAACTCGGTAGGGCTTAATGCCCTAGAGTTCCCAATCGACTAGAATCTCTGCCCCTCCCCTATTTTCACCTCTGCAAGGGATCCATGCTCCTTCGGACCTCCGCCTATATAAGGAAAACCCTCGACATCATTCCTCAGATATTAGAAAATCAAAACCCAATACTGTTTTTCCCCAATCACCCCAGCCCTTGGCAACCGATGTCCATATACCCTTTGAGTCTACCAGAGGACCGCCGCAGTGCCCAAGCCTTGGGGACACCTGGAAGCCACTGTGGACCTGATTGGCAACTCCCTAAGAAGCTTCCTGCACCATTAATTTCTCCAGAAAGGGCAATTAGGGTTTCTCAACCCCATGAGCATGATAGGGTTTCATCAAACTAAGAAGAACAACTAAGATCTTCTATAAGAGAGAGGTAAGTGAGTTCATGCACTTTGAGTATTTCGTATTTGTTTTCATCGCCTTATAATTATTATGATGATCAAGATGAATTATATGCATAGTTATGTGTATCATATTAAATATTAACTACATCAAAGATCCCCCGAAGTTATTAGTTTAGTATTATGATTTAATGTTATTTCCAAAATTCAGGTCATGTTCATGTGGAATCAGTTCAAGTAATTATTTTAAGATAATGATGAATCATGTAATTGGTTGTATTATTTTATCCTCATCATGTTAATTTTGAGCCTACGGGCCTTATGAGCACCATTAGTGCATAAGTATCAAGGATATTTTAATCAACCACCAAGATTAAGTTATGTGAATCCAAATCTACTATTAAATTAGTTTCATTCATTTCCTTATTGCCAAGTTATTACGTTTTTATAATAATACTAATTGTCGCTTACTCTAACATGGTTTTTATTGCATGCATGGTTGGGGGCGCGGTGCCTGTAGGTACAAAGTAAGTACCAATAAAGAGCTATATGAGGGGTCATCTTAATGAATAGATCAAGGTTTCCAAAAGACATATATGGTGGGGTGCCATCTACAATAGAAGATCCTAATGTTTGTAGATAACTTCATGTATAAATAGTGTTTGGTAGTTAGTTTCAATTCAAGAACTCAATTGTACTGATTACCCATAAGAAATGTATGAATCAAGTTAAATTTTAATGCATGGTGTTTTATTTATCTTTTTCCTACCGAATATCATGTTTTGTAATGTTCCTCCAAGCCAAGTGACCCATGTTATGGACAATGTAGGGTTTGATTCGGCTGATGTATATATGTGCTTGGAGGGGCGTTACAACATCGACACCTACATCGTGGAATCTATCTATCCTATTATTAGGGGAGGATCATGTGCTTCCTGGCAACGTAAAGCTATGTTAGACATGTTATACGTCTTATCTTCTTGAACCTCACCCTCCTTTGGAGTACCATTATTGTCTTCTAAATATGGATGCACACTGACAAAACCCTACCTCGCAACTAATGTTAGATAAAGGCTTTAAATTGGGGGATATGTTCATGGATTTGATCACGCTCCCATTCTCCCTCATTCTCCGTATCATCTTCCAAGCAACTGTAGATGATCATGGGTGCTCCACGATCTATAATTGTCTAAAACAGTACAAAACTTGTATCATGTTCTTTTTCTTTTGTCTAGTTCTAAATCATCAATTCCTCTGCTGAACAACTTATTGATTTAGTTTCTTTTTCATAATATTTGACTCATTCTCTATTCCCAGATGTGGCTTTTGACATAGATTTGCACTCTAAAATCAGGTATTTCTTCATCGTGATAAGAATTTGGTACCACAATCAGAAGGGTTCATCTCACTAAATGCACTGGCTATTGTAAACTTTGACATGGTGTTTACACAAATTTTGTTAGGGTGGGAATGTTTAGAAGTGGTGGGGATCCTCTAGACATCAACAATGTACCAGAGGATTTGACATCTTGGATGGTAATTATTACCTAGTCAATGTAGGTTACACTAACACCAACCCATTTTTTCCCCCATATCACCACACAAATTATCACAAAAATGAGTGTAGAGGCAACATAGAGGTATACATGAATGAGAATGAGTTGTTCAATCACAAAATGCAAAGTAGAGGAACATGGTAAAGAGAGCACTCAAGGTGTCAAATATATGTGTTTCTTATCTAAACAAAGACATCACATACCTTGTAAAGACACACAACTTATAATATTAATTTGATGCATCATTCACAACTTTATTCAATGCCAACATAACAAAGACCAAATGATAGAAGAGTATGATGAAGATACATTTGATGTAGGAGGCTAGAACCAAGAATCAGAGTTGATCTCACTCTTGCAAACAACCTAAGACAATGTTTGCGTAGGTGAGAGGCTATGTGAAGACATAGCCACTTTACTTATGGAAATAAGTTTTCTTCAATAGTCCAACAAAATAATTTATTCTATTGGATATTCACTTCTGATATTACGCAATCCATTTTCCTATTATTGTTCATCATACCTCGTTAAGTATTGCCCCTACTTTTGACACACTTGTGGTTGTAAATTAGAACTAGCCCAAATAGGGTAGAAGATCAATTTCTTTACATTTTATAAACTTTTTTCTCCATGATCACTTACTGAACACATTCTCAATTCCTGATCACGTGACTAGTTGATTTAAATGAGGTGTTGCCATTACTTATGTATGTACAACACGTATGGTGTGGCCACATTAGGGTAGGCCAAGTTTACTAAACATATCTTTAGTTGATGTTAGTTACTACTTCAATGGTGATTTAGTACTTCGTGTCCAAACCATAGTTTTTCAAGTTATGGCGATGCAACACCAATATGTTGTTCTGACCTCCCCTTCATGACATGTATTTGACCATCATAAAACACATGTCCAAAAAGGAGTGGATCTAGAGTAATTAGACTTTGTGTTTGTAATTTGATACTTAGATGCTTGCAACAATAACAATGTGGCCTTGTGTAATAAACATGGTTAATCTTAGGGACAAGGGTGGCAAGTGAAAATAATAATAGGCCTAGCTTTAGCTAAACTTAAGAAAGGCAAGATAAGAGTTCCTTACAAAGAGGTGGTATCCCAACAACAAAGTAACAAACAAAGAAAAGGTAAGAATTAAAAGACAAGATAAAAATGGAACAAGAATCTTTAAGTGGTTTTTTAAATGTATGGATGGAAGAAAACTTGGATTGGATTTCACCATCTAAGATCGCTCACCAACATGGAATACCCACATCCTCTTTATACTCTTCAAAAGTTTACAAGAAACCATCGTTAGTGTCTATTCCCTCCTCTCTCGAGCTTAGGATAGATCTACATCATAAAATTGTCTCTTTTTGGAGATGACAAACAAACAATAACAAATAAAACATATGACCATTAGCTTTAGCATTACAACATTCTCATGCATTCATACTACTCCATAACTCTTATATATAGATTAATACTACTCTTTCATGGTATTAACAATCGAACAACACAAGATGGTAGAAAAATCATGCAAGTGAAGCATTAGAAACAAGAGTATGAAGGTAAACATTGCCAAGAATATATAAAAAAATGGATATTAGCTTTTACATGTTGCGAGATTCTTAGTGGTATTCTCAATCCAAATAAATGAACTAGCCACTCATGGTGGTGATGACAAGTTGGATTTACATGTGGACAAAGTCATGAATGTTGGACGAAATAGATTGAAGTGAACATGGTGAAGTTTGGAAGAGTAGGAGGAAGAATCAAATAAAGTAACAAATAGAAGGGTAATGAAGATTGGGGAAGACATAATTCTCAACTCCTACATCGGTGATCGCAAAGAGGATAGTGGACATATGTTACTTTGTCCTTCTTCTCTTGAAGAGGGACTTTAGGAACTACTTTGGGAAGGTTAGGGTACATTGTAACCTTAGAATCTCATCCTTGGTTGATGTGAATTGATGGAGCTTTAGACTCTTGTCTAAAGTTCAACGGAGACCAGAGATGGTGGCAACACTTCGTCTTCAAGATGAGTGATGAGCAACCCCTTCTTCGTAGCATGGGGTGTGCTATTTATAGACTCTGGTGCGAGACTCAAGGCATTCATACGTGATCTTTATGTACATCTTAAGTCCTCCTAGCACATGCCTAGTACGTGTCTCGAGGCACACACTCAACTGACATGGAGGTGTCCATATGCATCACTACCTTTGGTAGGCAAGCTTTCTAACAAACTATCTGTTGGGATGGTCTAGCAAACCTTCAGTTGTCATTTGTAGACACTCCAATGAAAAATGAAGGCTTGTTGGACCTTCAGTCTTTGCACACCCAAACAAGCTATTAGTAGGTGAGGCTGACTGGTTATCCTCTTTTTGATGGTGTCTAGCTTGGCCATTGGTTAACTTATTTATGGCATTCGAGACTTGGGACTCATTGGATCCATCAATAGGCAGGCCTTTGTCTCATTCTTTGGTAGGTGTCTAGAATAGACTTTTCTTCAAAAGGTTAAGTGGTTGGCACCATCGATTGAGGAGAGCCTTTGAAAGGCAATCGTTTGATCTGTCTACCTTGCAATCATTAATAGAGAAATGATTCAACAACCCTTTAGAAGGTGAATAAGTTGACGCCTTTGTCTTTGACAACCGATGGAAGGCCTGCTATTGTGGATTCTATGATCAAGACCACTAGTTGTCAAAATATGACAATTGATCAATGTTCTTTTTTTCATAGATGAAGTAGTTACTTCCTAATCATGTTTAAAAGGGAAAGTATGGATAAAATGAAGGAAATTTAGGCTAATCATTTACAAAGAAGGGAGATTAAGGACAAAAAAAATCCCTAGAACAACTAGAAAATTGAATATAATTACCCCCCCCCAAACTTAGAATCTAGCTTGTCTTCAAGCTATAAGTAGAATAAAAGCATCAATTGACTTGAATGGGATTTATTAATTTAGTGTTTTTAAGCATTGACCATGTTTATATGCTAGCTTTGGTTCAAGAGATCTGTTTGACTTCTTAGTCTGCTCACATAATCCCAATTTCAATCTCATAGATCCAGAGTCATGTGACTTTTTTTTACTTCTTACGATATTCTATGAGGAAGGGTTTGTCCTTCATGACACACTGAAACCCTCTTTTCCTAGTCATACTTGTGAAAGGCTCTCTCTAGATGTATCTTTCACACTCAAGATTTAATCTTTTGGGTATCCTATCTAGCTATGAGTGGAGGGATGATGTTGTGATGTATTTTGTCTTTCTTAGGTCACTCAACCACGTGTGTTGTAGTAACATTGTCACCCAACTATTAGTCCTGATGTAGTCTCATGTGGTTATGTGAGATTAACTAGAAAAGATAGGTGGATAATATTTTGTCTTCTAAGCTCTACTATTAGGGATGACATATCTATATTGTTGATTTTCGTTATATACTATTCAGGAAAAACCCTTCAACATCTTATCAAGCACAACTCTCCTGATTTTATTTTTGTTCTTGGCTTTATTCTACTCACTAGGCTTAGGGCGATAGGATTTTTTTGAATGAGTGGACTGCCAAGCCTCTTTTGAACCCTGACTGGGATTTAAGCACTAAAGGGGCAGATGTTACCTCATGTGCGACGTATGCAATTCCCTACTTGTACTTAGAGACTAGAATGATCGATCATGATGTATCAAATTATGTCCTCCTTATTTTAATGATTTTTTTGTAAATAACAATCATTCTGTTGCAACTTACAATGACTTAAAATAAAGATGGAATAAAAACATGATTATATGCAATTTTCAAAAATTTTAATCAATATATGCCACTATTGAAATGATTATGCTAAGAAGCAGCTTGAAGACATGAAAGTCTAAAGATAGGAGAGTGGATAACATCTAGGAAAATTGCATCCAAAAATTGCATATATAACAAAACTTTTTCCTCAATAACATCTTTCTATCTAAGATATATACAAATAGCAAAAAAATACTCTAAGATTTTCAAAATTTCAAAATTTGTGGTGATAAAGGTGGGTAAGGAAAAAATAAGGAAAAATTGCATATATAACAAAACTTTTTCCTCAATAACAATCATTCTGTTGCAACTTACAATGACTTAAAATAAAGATGGAATAAAAACATGATTATATGCAATTTTCAAAATTTTTAATCAATATATGCCACTATTGAAATGATTATGCTAAGAAGCATCTTGAAGACATGAAAGTCTAAAGATAGGAGAGTGGATAACATCTAGGAAAATTGCATCCAAAAATTGCATATATAACAAAACTTTTTCCTCAATAACATCTTTCTATCTAAGATATATACAAATAGCAAAAAAATACTCTAAGATTTTCAAAATTTCAAAATTTGTGGTGATAAAGGTGGGTAAGGAAAAAATAAGGAAAAATATCCACAAGAAGATATACCTAGTTCACTTGTTCGCACCCACCCAAACTTATCATACACTTTGTCCTTAGGGTTTCAAAGAATGAGGTTTAGTGAGAAAATGAGAGTTAATATGTGAACTTGTTAATGCCCAGTAAGAGTTTAAGAAATACATGTTGTAGGTTCCTTGTAGATGGTAGTAATTCTTTTGATAGCATTTCACCTTCTTATGTGATGTTATGAGCATCTTCATCCAGAAAAGGACATAGAAACCACAATAATTAGATCGTTGAGATTGTTGTGCACTTCTTTGTAGAATTGTGATTTCTTATATTCCTATCTTCATCTGAAGAACTTCTACCATACTGCTTCATGAGCTAAACAATATGTGATGCAACCTATGCAACTTTCTATTCAGTCACGCTATTAGTTGTCTTGTGATATGTTGTTCTTTTCATACTAAATAGGGCGTTAGTGTTTTTGTATAAAGTTGTAGTCCTGGCCTTTTTCTAAAAAGACAGTAACTTATAGTGACTGTCATGAAGAATAGGGATAAATATGAGTTTCATAAAGTGGATTTAAGATGCTCTATAATCCCTTAAACTTCTCAAGATTCTATTTTCTATATGATGTCCCCCACTATATTGTAGAAGGTCATATATAAATCTTTGAGCTTGTTTGCTAAAAGTAACTGATAGGAGGTCATGACATTTACAATCATGTAGCCTTCTAGAGAAGTATATCCTAGAGGTTTGGCTTCATGACTAGGACATCATCACTTTCAACGATTGGATGAATTTCATCATATTGGGGCTTTTAGTTCTTCCATGAGGAAACTTAGATCTTGTAGAGATAACATGTAGCATGTGACTCTATCAAAAATTTCAAATGTGGGTTCAATAAGATATGTGGGTTCCAGTTCATTCATATCTACCTCATCATGGGGAACGTCATTGTTGTTGTTCATTACTGGATCTATTTCTTGTTTAGAAGAGAAATGGGCATCATCTCCTTCATTGGGCATTGAAACTTCCTCTTTAGCCTATGGAGCAATTGTAGGTTCAGGTATGACTTGCATACATGGTTCTTCATTGGGAATATGTGCTTACTTTTCAATATCTAATTCTATCGAAACTGGTAAAATTTTCCTCATCGGGTAAGGGTTGGGAGGTAGGGTTTTTCTCAGGTGGAGGGCATGTAGGGGGGAACTTTAGGTTCCTTCTAAAGAGATTCAATTCTTCTCTCTAGAGTGTCTTCTATAGATGGGGATGAGTAAATACATCCTTCGAGGAATGTCCTTCATGTGATGGTCATATAAAAACTTCTTATAATGCATAATTTTCATGAGCCGTTTCCCTCTCAGGGCATGGAAGTCCTTGTTGATAATAAGCTAGAGAGGGGTCCCTCTATTCAATGTGTCTATTATTATTAACACAATAAATGTGGTATCCCTTGTGTTTCTAGCTATTGTTGGGGCATATCACTGTTAATACTGATGTTGGTCCAATTAGGTCTGTACCATCTATCTGCCCCTTGTATCAAACGATTCAAGTGGGTCATCTTTTTGTATTTCTCTGGATTCTTCCTTTTTGAAGACCATCCTCCCACACGAAAAGTTTCTAAAATTACAGTTGTAAGTTGTGATCTTATAGGAAAAAAGATCCTCCACAATCAAGAGCTTGTGGTTTAAAGCCATGAATGAGAGTGTTATAAGTTTTAGATTCCTAGTGTAAGACCCCTAACCTAGCTTTCTGGCTAATATTTCTTACTTTGATTAATAAGGTTCTTAGAACCTTAACCTAATCATTTGAGATGCTTATATAACATGTGATGTGGTTATGTTTTTAGTTTGGTCTAGTTTGAAAAATGTTTGAGCTAGTTTTGCTATATGTATGCTTGTTTTGGACCAAGTTGCAATTTACCCATGTTGAGGGGTAATATTGCAATTTGTCACATGTACAGTGTGCCCTTTGTGTTTTAGCATCATGAGAGAGAGGATGGTGCTTTGGGGAGCCTTGTTATGATTTGGTTTGATGAAGAGAGAAGTGATGATGTGTTGAGAGTTGTTCCTGGGGTTTGCTTGATGACCTATGTTGATGTTGATCTTATGTTGACCGTTTGATGTTCTTGGTGTTCAATGACCATCCTTCTTATCAATTGATGTTTCCTATTCAGTCACAGGAGCTTTTGGTTGAGCTTTGAGGTCCCTGTAGTCACAGAGGTGTGGAGTCTTCTCTTGGGTCGCTTGACCTAGGGTTTGGTCACTTGGTTTGTGTTGGCCGCTTGAAGTGGGTCATTTGGTTTCTATGCAACCATGTGCCTTTGTGGCCATGGTCCTCTTCTACTGATGGTCCTTTAGGACCACATGAGTTTGCTGGTTTTCCTTGTTTATCATGAACTTAGTGTTTTCATGGTTTAAGTGGGTGCATGTTGGTTCTTTGGTGGACGTGTGTTATTTATGAGCATGAAACCTCAACCATTTCATCTCTCTCATACTCCTATGTATATAACCTCTCTCCTAAGCATGCAAGTATCTCTTTTATCCTTACCTCCTTTTCCCTTCCACCTTGAGATCAACCTTGTATGTTTGGTGGTGTGAAGGAGCTCATCCTTGGTGCTTGGTGGTCGTGATCCCTTACATGTCGTAATCCAAGTTTGGAGAAGCTCTTATTTGGTGATTCCTTAAACTTTGGTAAGTGATTACACCCCTTGATTTTGTTCTCTTGTAAAATCCCATCTCTTTCTTCTTCTCTTGGTCGAATCCATGGTTTTCCATGGTGGTCTTTTGAGGGACTTCTCTCCATTGAGGTCGAATCCATGGTTCTCCATGGTTGTACCTGAGTGCGATGAAGATCTTCTACCTTTCTCCTTCTTTTGTTCTTTTCAGACATGAGGTTTTGGTTTCCTTTCTTTCCATCTAACCTAGGATTTTCTCTTCTCTTCTGAGGTGGTGACTGGCTTGGTCGTGGAGAAGATCAAGGCTAGGTTTCAGGCATGCTTTTGGATCTTTGTCAGGAGGTGGTGCAACCATCATCTAATGTGGGTGATATAACTTTTTATCTACTATTATGGCACTTTAATTCTACAATTAACTTGCTCTAAAAGATGATTATTTGCTGTTGATAATGGTATCTTGATTAGGGATGTGTTTCCATAATAAGCATGCTTGTATCTTGTTTCTTTATCTAAACCCTAATTCACCTACCCAAAATTTAGTTGATGGTGATGGTGTTTTTTCTTGCATCTAAACCTTAGTTTTGTTGATCTTAGTTCTTGGTTTGGATTTCTTGAATAAGATGAAGGTTTGGTTCTATTTGCTTGAGTTGAATCTTGAATTTTCATTTACCATATCATGGTTTTATGTCGGTTACTAGGAATGCTTGATTTTTGGGTTTGAGTATGATCCTTTCCCTAATGAGTTCCCTTCCATAAAGTTCTATTTTCAAGGATTTAATCTCTATTTTGATGATGATTTTCTCTCTCTAAAACATCCTTCAAGTTGGGTTACATGTTGAGAAGGTTGTTTTATGTTTGATAGAATGAGGTGATTCCTTTGGTCTTGGTCACATTGACCATTGGTCTTCTTTGGTCGCATAAGAGGTCATGATCCCTTAGACTATTTGGATGAGATGCTTTATTCAACCATTTGAGTGTTGGTCTCCCTTCAACCGCATGAATTAAGGTGTTGATTCCTTTGACCCTAAAGTGAAAATTTCCCTACGACTGCATGGCTTTATGACCTAGGGTTTCCCTTTGATCGTTTGAGTGGTGTTGATGGCTTTAGGTCGCTAGTTTTGGTCGCTGACCTAAGATGTTGTTTGCCCTATGACTACATGGCTTTATTCTATATGTTTCCTTTCACCACATGGAGTGATGAGGTGATGCTTGGTTGTTGGTCTTGGCCATGAACTTAAACCATCATAATTTATGATACCCAATAACCTAACTTCTTTATCTCTTACCTTCTTGTGTTGATGGTTTGGCTTGGGCATGTTGATCCTTGTTATCATGAATGAGTGATGGTGATGGTTGAACCCCCATGTTCTAAGAATGTGGGAAGGTGAGACACCTAGGATTTGTTGATAGTATTGTGATATGAAACCCTAACCCTAATCCCAAGTGTAGCATGTACTTCTCAACTTGTTTGAAGGAACTAGCATTGTGATGAATTGTTTCTCTCTCCTATTTGTATGATTCTAACCATGTAGGTGATGAATGTCATAGATATGTGGATGCTATGGTGATCCTTGTATGATACATGATGATGATGATGAGCCTTTGAGAGGCATGGTGAGATGGTGATGATGTGATATGGGTCTTAAGATTAGGTGGAGGCTTAATGTCTAGTGTGAGGTGATATCCTCCAATGGTGTGATGAGGGAATGAGATTCCCTAGTGACATGATAAAGTTAATGGTCTTGTAAGGTAGTGGTAACATGTGATGGTGTGACAAGTTCACACCTTATACACTTTATATCTTCCAAAGTTGTTCTATAGTTATGCTTGCTAGACTGAATTAGGGTTTTTTTATCTCCACTTGTATAATGAAGCCTTAATTCACCCAATTGGCATAACAAATTAAGTGAAACCTTAATCATGTAGTTGCCCTATTCCATAGATCCATTCCAGTGTCAGGTTTTGCTGGATGGTGAAATGAGTAATTCCTATAGGAAACTCAGAGAGTATATTTTTTTGAATTTGTGGTGGTGCAAGTTGAGTGGATATCCTTGAATCCACAATCATGATACAAAGTATGGCTATGTTGGGTTTTACATGGTTGGAGTAGGCAACGGAAACAAAAAATTTACTTGACCATAAACCCATAACAAACATATCACATCAACATCTATGTAATGGGAAGGATGGTTTTAGCAAGTTATACCTGGTCCTGAGGCTTTCTCAACGACTATACCTCACAACAAGTGCATTCTTCAACCACCTGTCTTCGATGGTGTCTGCGAAGCTCTTGGTCTTGACCTAGACTGTGGTTGACTATTGTCCTCCTGAGCTGCAGAAGTCTCCCACCTCTATAGATAGTCCACACGAAATACCAGGAACTCTAGTCCTCTTGAAGAATGGACTAGAAGGAGGTGTCCCCTTCTGTTGGCATACTAGTCACAAACACACTCTCCCACAACCAATTACTTTTCTACAGTTGACTTTCACTTATTGTTCCTCCCTAGATGGGTAGAACTTGCTTGGGCTCTCTTGGTTACCAAAACCAGAGAGGACAACAATTTTGCAGAGCAATTGATGTTTTGAGTTGTGTGTTTAGAGAAGCCCCCTGTACCCCTCTATTTATAGTAGAGGGCAGGGTCAGGGTTCCCAGTCTGTGCGGGAGTAGAAGGGTTCAGATTTTCCATGAATAATTTGCACTGTGAAAGGTGAACCGGTCAGTTGGCATAGTGAACCGGTCAGTTCACAATCCAGACATGCTTGCAATTGACTTTTCTAATTCATTTCTAATTAATGCAAAGATTAATTCTTGTCCCAATCGAATTGAACAAGTGAAATAGGAATCTTTTCTCACAAATTGGGAAACCCAACACATGCTCATTTGGTCCAAGTGAACCGATCGGTTCACTTGAGTGAATCAATTGGTTGGTGGTCCAGATTGTGCAGAACTCAATCAATTCCATTCTCAATCAATTTGATACTCTAATCAGTTGGTTCAACACTTGAACCTGATGTTTCCGAGTCAAGTCTATTGATTGAATGTTTGATTGAGTACCTAAACACTTTAGTAATCAATCCAAGCATCATTCATGGATAAACTCCTTCTAGGTCAATCCTATGTGTGTGACCCTATAGGTCCCATAACACATTGGCAGTGAATGTCCATAACTAGCTTATGACATCATAAGCAAAGATAGGTGCCTAGTCGCATGTTAGTGCTACCAAGTGAAATGGAAAGTTGGAGAACAACTTTCAACCTGTAGTTTGTGATTGGTGTTCTAGTGAATGTATAAATCCTTTTTCTCTGATATCGTGAATGAACTCAAGGCATGGAGTTGTCATCCTTTCAACGTTCATTCATGTTTCTTGAACTAGAGCAGACTGTCTGAGATATATGTGAACTCATATCATATATTGATTCACATGTGAATGCACAAGCTATTCTCAGTCTTTCTTTATCAAGTGTCCTGGATGTCATACTCCCTTAGGAGTGACAAATCCCATTTCTATCACTCACAGTCTATCTCATGTGTCAAAGACACCCAATTATCACCTTTATAACAACCCATGTTTTTGGATTGTGTTTGATGATGTCAAAGTGTACCCAATCACATTCGACGAGTGCAGTGACCTTAGGTCTAAGAATCACAATCACCACCATCACTATGAGAGATGATTCTAGCTACCATGTCATGGTTCCATGTGTCACTCTCATGGTGGGTCTGTCCGATACACTATTCTCCAACATGTATATGTGTGCTTGGTTTGATATCATATATCATGACTAATGAGACACTGTCATCAACCAACACACACTCTAATCTTTATGTGTCATTGTTGTCTATTAACCTTCCACAATGACATCCGACAAGGGACATAAAAAGAATTTACATACTCTTAGCATCCATATGATCTCATTATTCAGGTCACGTACTTGAAGACATACATCATTGAGTATTGTCATTCTTTAGACATTCATTCAACTACATCATGTATCTCATAATTGATTGAACCATAATGAATTGGAAGCTTGCCTTTGATATTTATCAAATCAATCATGACATATGACAATCCAATCATCATATGATTGGCTCTTAGGGCATACATACCAATAGATTCCCACTTGCACTTAGAGCCAATCACCTTTGAATCATATTCTTAGTGATCTCTAAACATGTCCAACATGTTTATGTTGCGCTAGTGCTAATCCACTGAGTTAGCAACATTTTTTCTTTAGTAATTATATTGCATGTTTCACATATCCTCATTGTACGACATTTCATATGAGAAGGAGTTTCCATAATATGCTATCTGATATTCCTTGCCTAACAATTAGCTCCATTGTTTGATTTAATATTTCTACTTTGTCATTAATGGTTGGAATATCTATAAGTTCATCTGTATGAACTTCTAGATCCATATAGTATCCTCTGGTGTTCAAAACACAAGGATACGTTGCATTCCTTTTAGAATTAAATAGCCTTTTAATTTTACTCGGAACATTTCCACTTAACAATACTTGTTCACTTTACAATTGAATATAACTTTTATATTTTGTATTTTACGATCAATTTCTGTCGTTTCGGAAGCTTGCATCAGTGTAACTAATTTACACTCAACTCTTCCTTTTATTACCATAGAACTAATCCTTTAATACTTCATAAGTACTTAAATAAGTTCTTTGTGGAATTCAAGTGACTCTCACTGGAAGTAGACATACATCCACTTGTCATGTCCATTACATACTAGATAACTGGATGAACATGTCATATTGTCATGTCCAATACATACAAGATGATAAATGCATATATATTTTCTTATCATGTCTAGTACATACAAGATATTGGGATGATTACATACATGATAGATCCAATTACAAATGCATAAGGAATCTATCTTTGTGTTCCTATTCTTCATAAGAATTTGGGACACTAGGCATCTGAGAGACTAACTTCATGTAATATGGACAAGTTTTCTCCCACTGAATCTTTGCATACTGAACCCTTCAGCATAGACAACCAATGTATGTTCTCTTTTATCAAGTTAAGAGTCTTTTGAGAACTATCTCTATAGGTTCCTATTCGTATCACATAGGACATTTCTCTTTATTCCCTTAAAGAAGGTATTTCCACACCAGTTTCTATTCTTAGAATGTTTCATTCTTCATCATCATGTGGAATATGAATACACTCCCACTAAATCTGTGTAATTATAGATCCCTTCTTTATTTCAAACCTTTTGACTATATAATCAAAGTAAATACTCTAGTTCTGAGGTTCTTGTATTTATCCAATTATATTGATTAATCTATTGTAACTTATAGACTGAATTTGCATTAATGGAATTATAAAACCCTTCAAGTTGTGTCATGTACACAACCTCATGTTATTCCTTCTAGGAATGCAATTTTATTATTCATATGACAAATTCCATAGTATTCAAGTTCCAATAGCAAGCATGATTCATATGGACTATAGCCACTGCAATTGGTTCAATAAATTCATTAGGTTCAACACCTTGAACTCACTTGAATTCATCTCAACCAATCAGCTCTTCAAATGTCATCCATGTCAGTCTTAACTCTTAAGACCCAATTTCACTTACGGGTTTTATCCCTATAAGTGCTACCATTAAGGTCATGCCTTATTTGGTTCACATGGAAGTTATTTTGGATCTTATGGATTCAAGCCATAACTCAAAATCTAGTTCCTCAACATCATCTAGATAGATTATTGGCTCATCATCATATGACTAATTCATCACCTTTGAGTTTGTAGAATATCATTATCCATCAAGCTCAAGGTGTTTTCTACTAGATATATGAGGTGTATCTATTACATATGGAATTTGAGATTCCACAACACTTGTGATTCTTAATCTCCTTTTGTACCTTATCGCGTGTCAATGTTATTATGTTGATCTCAAACATTTCGAGTTCTACTTCTCTCCCACTGATTCTTTTGGAATTCAGATATCCTTACAACAAACATTTTGTTATTGGATTGAGATTAGTATTCAACTAAAATTATGTGATTTGTGAATGAAGCTCTTTCTAAGAAACTAGTTTTCTTATATGAGCATTCAATCACGAAAAGACATATTGGAACATTTCCAATACCATATCTCATATGGTGTCTTTTATACCTTTTGAATGGTACATTTATTTAGTGTAAAACATGTTCTTTAGAAGAATTCTAGAAGACTAATTAATCATTTGATGATCATGCTCTTACTATTTAGAGTATGATTTCTTCTTTGATTTAGACATTGTTATGCCTTAATCATGAGTTCGCTATGATACACTATCATAGTTACTCACAAGGTCCTCAAACATTTGGTTTAAGTATCTCATACGTTGATCATATCAAAGAATTAATACTTTTACCAAGTTTTTTCTTCATTTATGATATTCTTAAACACTTCAAGATATTCATATTTGTATTTCATTAAATACCATATATGAAGTATTAGCAATAATTCGAATAGGTATGTATATACATTAATATGTATTATACCTAATAAAATATTCATTCTTCCACTACATCTAGTGAAGATTGACTTGTCATCATGCCCAATAAACAAGACATTCATATCTCTTAATGGTTCATTAACCAAGAGTGTCTAGTTTATCCATCAACATGAAACCTAGATATGAATTTATCATTCATTTGTTTAGATGATAATGCTAATTTATTGTTTGAGTCACCAATAACTTTTAGGTATTATTATTTTATCTCATGCATACCAAGTACCACAAGATAAATCAGGCATCGCCATAAACAATCATATCTTTCAAATTGAAACATAAATTTTATTGATTGACATCCTTGTCGTTACAACATGTAGAAATAAAATGTTTCTATTTATTGGAAAAATGAAATAGCAGTTCATAACTCTATTACATGCCCTTTGGGCTGAAATAAACTAAAAGGTACTTCTATCTATGGCAGCAACACTTGCTCCATTCTTGACGAGTGTTCCTTCTTGGTCCTTTCATAAAGTCCTTCACTTCTTTTTAGTTTCTGTACATCAAATATGTTAGATCTATTTCCTGGTATCACATACCTGAGATGAAGTATTTTATGTTTATTTCATTATACCTGAGGTGAAGACTTCCATCCCCTCCTTATTCTTCAGTTCATCTATGTAGAGAGGGCAATTTCTCTTCCAATGTCCTGGCTTATGACAATGGTGACATTTTCCTCCCTTGCTCACCCCTCCCTTGTCTTTGAGTGTTGAAGATGACTTGGGCTGCTGGCTAGCATTAGAACCTTTCTTTACTTTGCCCTTGCCCTTGCCTTTAGACTTTCCCTTCTTTCTACTGATCTTCATCACAAATTTGGGTTTGTCTTTCTTCATCTGTGCCTCGACTGTCATCAACATGCCCAACAACTCTATAAGTGACCTGTCAAAGTTGTTCATGTTGTAGTTCATCACAAACTAACTATAAGATTCTAGAAATGATTGTAGTATCACATCAGTAGCCAACTCTTAACTCAGAGAGAATCCCAGTCGAGTTAGGTTCTCCACATACCCAATCATCTTGAGTGTGTGAGGGCCTACTAGATATCCTTCTATCATGACACACTTAAAAAGTGCATTGGAGACATCATATATCTCTTGCTATTCCTGGTCTCGATACATATTATTGAGATGTTGAACCATCTCAATGACGTCCATGTTCTCATGTTGTCTTTACAACTCATAGTTCATTAAGCACAACATCAAGCACTTCACATCAATGACATCCTCAGTATGCTTCCTATAAGCATCCCTTTCAGCCTTTGGTGCGGTGGGAGCGGGTTCTTCTGGCTCTGGTGTATATAGGACATAGAGCTTTCGCTCTTGAGTGAGAAAAATTCTCAATGTCCTAAACCAGTTGTGGAAGTTGTTCCCATTTAGCTTGTCCTTCTCAAGGACCGATCACAAATAAAAGTGATTTTTATTGGTTGCCATTTATTCGACAAAAGGAAACTTACAATTTTAGTCCAAAACTCTTTTGATTTGATTTGAAAAATGATGATGTTTAATTAGGTCTTTAATTAATGTTCGCTTCTCACTATTATATCTCAAATTGATAACCCTCATTATCAACTTGGAAGATTGTAGCATACAACCTTCTAGTGAGAAAGATCCCGACTTCCTCTAAGTTATGGACTAGCGAGGGCTGCCACCCACAACTAGATTCTTTCAGGTAGACAAATTTTTCCAATTTCATCATATGCAACTCTTGGTAGATGTTATGCAAAACTCTTTGTCATGAACATCTGAATGCCTCAAGGTGATTAATCATATTAAGGTCACCTTATTAAGTCCACTCCCAGAAACTAACACAATGAGTATGCACCCTACGAAGGCAGACTGACATACCCACTATCACACTTCCACGAGATAGACGGTGCACCACGCAAAGGCGTGCCCACACTTAGTCGATCAAGATTTTCATGTGTGTTGCTTTTGGAAGACATCTTAAGCTTAATATTTATATTTGAGGGGTTTGATATGTTTATATATGCATATATGTATCCAATCACCACATGCATAGTACGTATCATATACATGCTATATCCCACAAATGCGATAAAGAGATGATTATGATCGTCCTATTATAGTTCCTTGGAACCACAAGGAACTACAATCATCTAAGGTCTACATCACAAGCAACCTGTTATTGATGAAGATCTGTGCTTGCAAATCTGGGTTGATCGGTTCAACCTTCGAACCAGTCGACTCGCCTCTTGGCCAGTTGGTTGGTCTCCTCCAATTGGTTATCTGGCTCCTCTAGACGGTCAGCTTGTCTAGCCATCGAGGCTTCTCATCAGTCCACCAACTGCTCCTCATTCAGTCATCTCAGTCCATCAAGCGGTCATCTTCAATCTTCGTCATAATAAGAAATAATGATAATCCTATTTTACATAATCTTTGTGAAACCTCGAGTTACATATGAGGGGAGAAAAGATAGAAGAGAATCTTGAGTTATCTTGAGTTACATTTAGAATAGAATTAGAGGACTCGGTGCACAGATTGACATGCAAACAACCATAACCAACCACACACTTGCACATAGGGTTTATAGGCCATAACCATTATACACATCCACCATCAAAACCATTTTAGGATGACGCTATCAATTGTATATATACCATATCATATATGTATATATTAGTTTGAGATCATGTGGTATTAATCGGATATTCACATTAATCATTTAAATATTTGCATTGTATGAAATAAATAAAAGACGGTAAAACCAAAATCCGATCATATTGATTATCCCAAAACATAGAGTATTGACGTGGCTCTGATACCACTATTGGGTTTTACATGATCAGAGTAAGCAACGGAAATAAATTTTTTACTTGACCATAAACCCATAACCAACAGATTGCATCAACATCTATATAATGGGAAGGATGGTTTTAATGAGTTATACCTAGTCTTGAGGCTTTATCAGGGACTATACCTCGTAGCAAGTGCGGTCTTCAACCACCTATCTTTGACGGTGTCTGCTTAGATCCTAGTCTTGACCCAAACTATGGTTGTCTGTCGTCCTCTTGATAGACAGAAGTCTCCTGCCTTTATAGATAGTCCACACAGACTATCAGGAATTGTAGTCGTGCTGAAGAATGGACTAGAAGGAGATGTCCCCTTCTGTTGGCGTACTAGTCACCAACACACACTCCCACAACCATTTGCTTTTCTGCAATTGTCTTTCCCTTGTTGTTCCTCCCTGAACGGGTAGAACTTGTTTGGGCTCTCTTGGTTACCAAAACCAGAGAGGAAAACAACTTTGCAGAGCAACTAAAGTTCTGAGTTGTGTGTCTAGAGAATCCCTCTGTACCCCTCTATTGATAGTAGAGGGTAGGGCCATGGTTCCCAGTCTGTGTGGGAGTAGAAGGGTCTAGATTTTCCATGAATAATTTGCACAACGGCATGCGAACCGATCAGTTCACTAGTGAACTAGTCAGTTGGCATAGTGAATCATCCACTTTACAAGCCAGAACTGATTGCAATTGACTTTCCTAATTTGTTTCTAATTAATGAAAAGATTAATTCTTATCCCAATCGAATTGAACAAGTGAAACGGGAAACATTTCTCATGAACCAAGAAACCCAACACATGCTCGTTTGGTCCAAGTGAACCAATCGGTTCACTAGAGTGAACTGTTTTTCGCACTGACCAAGTGCCCGTCGGTTCACCCAGTAAACCAGTCAGTTGTTGGTCCAGATTGTGAACAAATTTAGTCAATTCAATTCTCAATCAATCTAACACTCTAATCAGTTGGTTCAACACTTAAACTTGATGATTCTGAGTCAAGTCTATTGATTTAATGTTTGATTGAGTACCTAAACACTTTAGTAATCAATCCAAACATCATTCGTGGATAAACTCCTCTTCCAGGTGAATCCTATGTGTGTGACCCTATAGGCCATATAACGTTGGTAATGAATGTCCATAATCAGCTTATGACATCACAAGCAAATATAGGTGCCTAGTCGCATGTTAGTGCTACCCAAGCGAAATGGAAAGTTGGAGAACAACTTTCAACCTACAGTATGTGATTGGTGCTACAATGAATGTATAATTCCTTTATCTCTGATATCCTGAATGAAATCAAGCCATGGAGTTGTCATCCTTTCAACGTTCATTCATGTTTCTTGAACTAGAGCATACTGTCTGAGATATATGTGAGCTCAATATCATATATTAATTCACATGTGCATGCACATGCTATTCTCAATCTCGCTTATCAAGTGACCTGTATATCATACTCCCTTAGGAGGGACAAATCCCATTTCTATCACTCACAATCTATTTCATGTGTAAAAGCCACCCAATCATCACCTTTCTAACAACTCATGTTTCAAGACTGTGTTTGATGATGTCAAAATGTACCCAATCACATTCGACGAGTGTAGTGATCTTAGGTCTAAGAATCACAATCACCACCATCACTATGAGAGATGATTCTGGCTACCATGTCATGGTTCCATGTGTCACTCTCATGGTGGGTCTGTCTGATACACTATTCTCCAACATGTATATGTGTGTTTGGTTTGATATCTTATATCATGACTAATGAGACACTGTCATCAACCAACACACATTCTAGTATTTATGTGTAATTGTTGTCTGTCAACCATCCACAATGACATCTGACTAGGGACATAACTAGAATGTACATACTCTTAGCATCTGTATGATCTCATTATTCAAGTCATGTACTTGAAGACATACGTCATTGAGTATTGTCATACTTTAGACATTCATTCTGCTCCATCATTTATCTCATAATTGTTTGAACTAGAATGAATTGGAAGCTAACCTTTGATATTTATCAAGTCAATCATGACGTATGCCAATCCGATCATCATATGATTGTCTCTCAGGGCATACATACCAACAGACTGGAGTTATGTTTCAGAGTTTGTGACCTGTGATATTTGTGATGGCAGCAGTGCAACTGCATATGCCTTTTAGAACGACCATGCATGTTCCTGTTCTCTAGCAACTTGACTTATACCAAGGCGGGCTAGGTGTTTTATAAGGATGGCCATGGGTGTGCCAATCCTTCATATTGACTATATGTTGTTATTTGCATTTTGTTGATATGTCTCTATAGTGTTCTCTTATACTGACCAAGAGGTGTTGGAGAGGTTGTGGATTTTAGCTCTTCCATAGACCTTGTATAGAATTGATTTTGACTTAGCAGTGGACAGTTGGATTTGGGTGGTACAACTCAAATCCTCATGGAATTAATAAAAGATGTAATATAGCCGTGTGGCATATTTGCATAGGGTTAAACATGAATAACAATGGATGATCCCTTGTTTTGATCTTATACTATTTAGTTTACAATAGTTATACATGTTCTTTGTATTACTTATAAAAGTATAAGAAGATCTATTAATTAGTGTATATACCTAAACTACTTCATTAATAGTAACTTCCTTGCTTATATCCTTTAACTAAATATGCTCTTAATGGATAATATACTCAATATAATATACTTATGCTTATAATATTTGCGAAAGAGAGTTTTATCTCTTGCTGGGACATTTGGTCTCACAATGTGGGTTTCTACATCTTTTAGGTGGTCACGCATGATGAGGCAGAGATAGTGCTGTTGAGGTTGATCAACATGAGGAGCAGTAGTTGTTGAAAGGTTGGATATGCTGCTAATGTTTTGGTAGTAGTGTCCTATGTGTCATATATGTACTCTCATGTCCTTGGGGAGGTGTTTTGTAGTTGGTACACTGACATGTGTTTTGGCAGTAGGCATGGTTGTATAGATATGGTGTGTATATGTACATATATGAACATGTTACCTCTTGTAACAGGTTGTGGCATGTAAGCCAGTGAACAGTGATATGTATACATCCTTGAGACATGATGTAATGATACATGTGGTTACATGAGGACTCATATGTAATAAGTTACATGTTTTTGTGCTTATGTGAAATCATTTTTAATTTCCCATGTGTTCTGGTAATCTGGTTGATTAGTATTGGTTCCATGCTTTATTTTGAGTAATCTTGATCTTATGTGATAAGGGTGTCACATTTGGTGGTATCAAAGCTTTAGGATCACTTAGTCTATAGGGACATAGGACTACGGTTTGTGTCTATTCTAATGTCATGTAGTATATATTATGGAAACTTCTGATTATGCAGAAGAAGAATAAGAGAAGAAAAGATTTCTAGAGAACAAGAATGAACTACTGCCGAGAGTAGTGTTGCTGCACCAGGTGGTGGTGCAAGGAGGTAGGATAGAGATGAGTGGGCGTCTAAAGTGCCCCAGTTTGACCCGATCATGATGGAAAACCCTGATTTTCAGGCCTTGTTTGGGTAGTTCATCGTGACGATGACACATATGGCAGACATAATGCTTGTACCCTATACAAGGATAGATGTTCATAGTGCTAAATCTTTGGGCTCTGGGAAGACCTTTGAGAGGTTGCAGTGTGTTGGAGATGTGGAGTATACGTGCACGATAGATCTATAGGATGATGACCTTTGGTTGACGAAGTTGGAGAAGGCCTTCAAAATCCTTAACATCCCTCAGCCAAACAAGGTGAAGCATCTTGTGTATCTTTTAAAAGGGAGTGCTGGCGTCGTGGGACATTGAAGAGGAAAAGAGGCATGGTGCTGCTATTAGTTGGGAGGAGTTTCAACATGAGTGTGTTGGGTGGTACTTTCCTCAGACCTACCTAGATGAGAAGATATCCCATTTTGAGAAGATCTAAAAGGGATCTACAATAATCAATGAATATGAGGAAACATTTATGGAGCTGCTAAGGTTCTGGCCTCATATGGATGCTACAGACACCATAGAGGATGGCTCCATCTGAGATGGAAGAGTTGTAGAAACAATTACAAGAGTTGCATGAGAAAGATTTTATGAAACCAAGCATGTCTCCATGGGGTGATCTCGTGTTGTTCATTAGGAAGAAAGATAGATCTATGAGGTTGTGCATCGATTACCGACAGTTGAACAAAGTAACAATCAAGAATAGCTATCCCTTGCCCCTGATTGATGATCTATTTGACCACTTGTGAGGCGATACAGTGTTTTGAAAGATTGACTTGAGGTTAGGCTATCACCAGTTACAGATCAAGGTGGATGACATACCGAATTTAGCTATTAAGACTTGGTATGGTCATTATAAGTTCATGGTTATGTCATTTGGTCTAACCAATGCACTGACAATGTTCATGGATCTGATGAACATGGTGTTTTGGCCGTATCTTGATTAGTTTGTGGTGGTGTTTATAGATGATATCTTGGTATACTCCAGAGACATCCAACAACATGAACAACATCTTTGTCAGGTGTTGACCTTGTTGAGACAACATCAGTTGTATGCTAAGTTCAACAAGTGCAACATCTGGTTGAAGGAGGTGTCTTTACTTGGACATGTGATATCTAATGAGGGTGTTCATGTAGACCCCAAGAAGGTTGAATTAGTGCTAGAGTGGGAGCAGGTGAAGACTCCGACAAAATTTTGTAGTTTTCTGGGTTCATCAGGATACTATAGAAGTTCATCAAGAACTTTGGTGTTGTGGTGTTACCCCTAACGAAGTTGACGAGGAAGAATGTGCCTTTTGTTTGGGATGACAAGTGCCACAGTTCCTTCCAGTCGTTAAAGGAAAAGTTAACTAGTGTGCTAGTGTCAGTTCTGCTAGAGAAAGGAAAGGGCTACATCGTCTTTTGTGATGCATCCAAGAATGGCCTCGGTTGTGTGTTGATGTAAGGCAAGAATGTGATCTCCTTCACATCATGAAAGTCAAATAAGCATGAGGAGAACTACCCAACCCATGATCTAGAGTTAGCTACAATGGTTCATGCCTTGAAGATTTGGAGGCATTGCCTTTATGGTGAAAAGTGTCAAATTTTCACATATCACAAGAGCCTGAAGTACATCTTTTCACAATAGGAGTTGAATGTGAGACAGAGGCACTAAAAAGAGTTAATCAAGGATTATGATTGCACTATTGATTACCATGCAGAAAAGGTGAACGTGGTGGATGATGTGTTGAGTAGGAAGTCCTCTTCGTCATCATCTATGGAGAAGGCCTGATTGTACTCTTTGGTGTGACATAAGCGAGACATGTTGGTCTCCTTATGTTAGATGAATGTACGGCTAGAAGTGTCTATGTTGGCGGGATTGTTGGCATAGTTAAAGGAAAAGCTCACATTGAGACAACAGATCATAAAACCACAATAGGGTGATACTACGATATAGTAAATACGAGTAGATTTTGGTAGTGATAAGCTTGATGACTTCCATGAGTTAGAGGATGGACAATGTGTTACCATGGTAGAGTTGTGGTACCTGATGCTAACAACCTAAGGATGATGGTTTTAGAAGAAGCTCACTCTTTGATGTACACTATGCACCCAAGTAGCACCAAGATGTACCATGATCTTAAAGATATGTATTGGTGGCCTGTCTTGAAGCATGATGTGACGGAGTTTGTGGCAAAGTGCCCTATGTGTCATCAAGTTAAGGTAGAGCATTAGAAGCCTACAGGGACTTTGTAACCATTACCTATACCGCAGTGTAAATGGGACCATGTTACGATGGACTTTGTGCTTGGTCTGCCTAGGACAACCAAAGGACATGACTCCATATAGGTGATAGTGGATCGGTTGACAAAGTCAACACACTTCCTTCTTGGTGAAGATGACGTATACGATAGAGAAGCTGGCTCAGATATACGTTGATGAGATTGTTTGTTTGTATGGTATCCCAGATACCATCATGTCAGACAGAGGTCCTCAGTTCACCAATCATTTTTGGGAATGCTTGTACACAACTATGATTATGCAGTTGAGGTTCATCAATGCATTTCACCCACAGACAGATGGTCAATCTGAGAGGACCATACAAACTTTGGAGGATCTGTTGAGATCTCGTGTTATGTAGTTTTTGGGTAGTTGGGATGTACACCTCCGTCTAATATAGTTTGCCTACAACAATAGTTATCAGAGGAGCATTGATATTGCACCGTATGAGGCTTTGTATGAGAGACGTTGTAGATGTCTTTTGTGTTGGTACGAGACCGGTGAGTATCAGCTTTTTGGGTCTTGAGCTTGTACAATAGATGACAGAAAAGTTAAAGATGATACAACAACAGTTGAAAGTATCCCATGATAGGTAGAAGTCTTATGTTGATAACCGGTGTAGACTGTTGGAGTTCTAAGTGGGAGATAGAGTGAATCTCAAGGTGTCTCATCAGAAAGGTGTTTCTATGTTTGAGAAGAAGGGTAGGTTGTTTTCCAGTTATATGGGACCTTATCCTATGGTGGCATGTGTTGGGAAGGTGGCTTATAAGTTGGAGTTGCCACCTGAGTTGCACATGTTACATCTAGTGTTCCATGTTTTGATGTTGAGGAAATGTCACCTTGACACTGAGTTGATTTTGCAACCAATGGAGGTAGAGTTGGATGAAGACATATCTTATGTGTAAGGTCCTATGTTGATCCTAGATAGGAGGATCAACAAGTTCAAGAAGAAGGATATCATTTAGGTTATGGTTTTATGGAATCATCATGGTGTTGAGAAAGCCACGTAGGAACTTGAGGAAGATATTCATAGGAAGTACCCATCACTTTTCTCATAAGATTGTGGGGGAGAAATCCTTGTTAGGGGTTTACGGTTAAGACCCCTGATCTAGCTTTCTGGATAATATTGCTTGCTTTTCTTAATAAGGTTCTTAAAACCTTAACCTAATCATTTGAGATGCTTTTATAATATGTGACATGGTTATGTTTTTAGTTTGGTCCAACTTGAATAATGTTTGAGCTAGTTTTGCTATATGTAGCTTGTTTTAGACCAAGTTGCATTTTACCCAAGTTGAGGGGTTATATTGTAATTTGTCACATGTAGAGTGTGCCCTTTGTATTCTAGCATCATGAGAGAGATGATGGTGATTTGGGGTGCCCTTTTATGCTTTGGTTTGATGAAGTGATAAGTGATGATGTGTTGAGGGTTGTTTCTAGGGTTTTCTTGATGACCGATGTTGATGTTGACCTTATGTTGACCGTTTGATGTTCTTGTTGTTCAACGACCATGCTTGTTATCCTTTGATGTTTCCTTTGTGGTGGCATGATATTTTAATTGAGCTTTGAGGTTCGTACACTCGTAGAGGTGTGTAGTCTTCTCTTGGGTTGCTTGACCTAGGGTTTGGTCACTTGGTTTGTGTTGGTCGCTTGAAGTGGGTCATTTGGTTTCTCTCCAACCATATTCCTTTGTGGCAATGGTCCTCTTCAACCTATGGTCCATGACCTTTAAGACCACATGAGGTCGTTGGTTTGCCTTGTTTATCATGACCTTAGTGCTTTATGGTTTAAGTGGGTGCATGTTGGTTCTTTTGTGGACATGTGGCACTTATGTGCATGACACCTCAACCTGTTCATCTCTCTCATACTCCTAAGTATATAACCTCTCTTCTATGCATGCAAGTATCTCTTTCAGCCTTACCTCCTTCTCCCTTCCACCTTGAGATCGACCTTGTGTGTTTGGTGGTGTGAAGGAGCTCAACCTTGGTGCTTGGTTGCTGAGATCTCTTGCATGTGGTGATAAAGGCTTGGAGAAGATCTTCTATGGTGATCTTTGGTGATTCCTTGAACTTTGGTAAGTGATTCTACCTCTTGATTTTGTTCTCTTCTTAAACCCTATCTCTTTATTCTTCTCTTGGTTGAATCCATGGTTTTCCATGGTGGTCTTTTGAAGGACTTCTCTCCATAGAGGTCGAATCCATGGTTCTCCATGGTAGTACCTGAGTGAGATGAAGATCTTCTCCCATTCTCCTTCTTTTGTTCTTTTCAGCTTGAGGTTTTGATTCCCTTTCTTGCCCTTTAACCTAGCTTCTCTTTTGAGGTAGTGACTAGCTTTCTCTCTTTCTTTTAGAATTTTTCTTGGAGGTGGTGCAACCATCATCTATGGTGGGTGTAACTTTCTATCTACTATTATGGAACTTTAATTCTACATGCAACTTGCTATAAAACATGATTATTTGTTGTTGATAATGATATCTTGATTAGGGACATGGTTCTATAATGATCATGCTTGTATCTTTCTTCTTTATGTAAACCCTAATTCACCTACCAAATTTAGTTGATGAGGTGATGGTGGTTTTGCTTGCATCAAAACCTTGGTTTTGTTGATCTTAGTTCTTGGTTCAAATTTCTTGGATAAGATGAAGTTTTGGTTCTATTTTCCTATGTTGAATCTTGAATTTTTTTTTTACCGTATCATGGTTATGATGTTGGTTACTAGGAATACTTGATTTTAGGGTTTGAGTACGATCCTTTCCCGAATGAGTTCCCTTCCTTAAAGTTCTATTTTCAAGGTGTTAATATCTATTTTGATTATGATTTTCTCTCACTAAAACATCCTTCATGTTGTGTTAGATGTTAATGAGGTTGTTTTAAGTTTGGTAGAATGAGGTGATTCCTTTGGTCTTGGTCGCATAGACCATTGGTCTTCTACGATCACACAAGAGGTGATGATCCCTTTGACCATTTGGATGAGATGCTTTCTTAGACTATTTGAGTGTTGGTCTTCCTTTAATTGTAGGAAGGTGTTGATTCATTCGACCCTAAAGTGATGATTTCCCTACGAACGCATGGCTTTATGACCTAAGGTTTCCCTTCAATCGTTTGGAAGGTGTTGATGGCTTTAGATTTCTAGTTTTGGTCACTGACTTGAGGTGTTGTTTGCCCTTCCACCGCATGGATTTATGCTATATATTTCCTTTGACCGCATGGAGTGATGAGGTGATGCTTGGTCGTTGGTCTTGGCCATGACCTTCAACCATCATAATGTATGATACCCAATCACCGAAATTCTTTATCTCTTACCTTCTTTTGTTGATGATTTGGCTTGGGCATGTTGGTCCTTGTTATCGTGAATGAGTGATGGTGATGGTTGAACCCCCATGTTCCAAGAATGTGGGAATGTGAGATACTTAGGGTTTGTTGATAGTATTGTGATATAAAATCCTAACCCTAATCCCAAGTGTAGGGTGTACTTCTCAACTTTCTTGAAGGAAATAACATCATGATGAATTATTTCTCTCACCTATTTGTATGATTCTAACCATGCAGGTGATGAATGTCATAGCTTTGTGAATGCTTTGGTGATTCTTGTATGGTACATCATGATGATGGTGAGACTTTGAGAGGCATGGTGAGATAGTGATGATGTGACATGGGTCTTATGACCTGGTCTTTGTGAATGCTTTGGTGATGCTTGTATGGTACATCATGATGATGGTGAGACTTTGAGAGGCATGGTGAGATAGTGATGATGTGACATGGGTCTTATGACCTGGTGGAGGCTTAATGCCTAGTGTGCGGTGATATCTTCCAGTAATGTGATGAGGAATTATTATTCCTTAGTGATGTTATAAAGTTGATGGCCTTCTAAGGCAGTGGTAACATGTGATGGTGTCACAAGTTCACACCTTATACGTTTTATATCTTCTGAAGTTGTTTTATAGTTATGCTTGCTAGACTGAATTAGGGTTTTGTATGTCCACTTGTATGATGAAGCCTTAATTCACCCAATTGGCATAACTAATAAAGTGAAACCTTAATCATGTAGCTGTCCTATGCCATAGATCCATTCTATTGATAGTTTTATTCCTGGATGGTGAAAATAGTAATTCCGACAGGAAACTTAGAGTGCATATTTTTGAATATTCAGGCGCACAAGTTGAGTGGAAATCCTTGAGTCTACAATCATGATACAAAGGATGGTCACAGTCATGCCTCAGAGTTTGTGACATGTGATCTTTATTATTGTAGAAATGCAACTGTATATTCCTTTTAGAATGGCCATGCATTAACATGTTCTCTAGTGTCATGACATGTACTAAGGCGGACTAGGTGTTTTATAAGGATGTCCATGCGTGAGCCGATCCTTCAACTTGACTATATGCCATTGTTTGCAGAGAGAAATGTACCAGACAGACCCACCTTGAGATTGATACATTAAACCACTGAGTGGTAGTCAAAATAAACTCTTCCAGTGATAGTGGTGACAGTGGTTCTTTGACCTAAAATCACTACACACATCACATGTCATTCGATGAATTTGACATCACCCAATGTGACCTTGAATAAGGGTTGCCATAAATGTGGTTCTCGGGTGCATTGTAACACTTGGGAATTGACTGTCAGTGATGTATATCAGAGTTGTCCCTCCTATTAGAAATTGATATCCTGGCCAATTCATAAGAGAGACTGAGAAATACATAGCCATGCTCATGTGAGTCAATATATGATATTGATCTCACGTGTATGTCAAGAGTCTTCTCTAGTTCAAGAATAATGGATTAGACGTTGAGAGGATGATGATTCCATGAATTGAGTTCAATCTGAATATTAGAGATAAAGGAACTATATGATCACTATAACAATGATCATGGATTGTAGTTTGAAGTTTTCTCCAACTTTCAAATTAGTTGGGTAGCAATGATGTGTTTCTAGATACTGCTCATTGATTGTGATGTCATAAATTGGTTGTGGGCATTAACTGACAACATATTTTGGGACCTGTACGGTCACACACATAGGATTCACCTAGAATAAGAGTTTACTCATGAATAAGGTTTAACTTGATTACTAAAATGTTTAGATATTCAATTTAAACAACATTGGTTGTACATTGGCTAAATTGGAATCTGAATTGACCGGTTCAGAAATGATCCAACCATTTTAGAATATGAATTGACCGATTTAGAAGTGAATCGAATGGTATACAATGTGAGTCGATCGATTCTGATTGTGAATTGACCGGTTGAGATTTCAATAAAATTGGATCAAGGATTGATGTTGATGTCATGTTGTGCATTTATCACAACATTAAAGGACAACATGTTTGCAAATAAGAAGTATAGTGAACTGACCAATTCAAGTGTTGAATGACCAATTCACATGTCAACTGACTGATTCAAGTGTTGAATTGACTAATTCACACATGAATCAACCAATTTATAAGTGAGCCCACTGATTCATGATTCACAACAGTAAAAAAATCATGAAAATCTTTGTTTTTGAATCCCATTGATCAAGAATCACTGACCCTCCTATAAATAGAGGGGTAGTCAAGGCTTCCAGGAGGCACAATAATAAACTCTAACAATTATTGTCCTCTCATAGTTGTGGTAATGTGAGAGCCCGAGGAAGTCTTACCCATAAAGGGAGAGTCATCAAGGGAGAGTCAACAAAGGAGAGAATTCAACGCTAGCATGTTGACATCAAAGGTACGACTCCTTCACATGTTCTCTGGTAGTGCAACGTGGAGTTCCCAATGGTCCATTTGGAATAAGTAGAGGTGTGAAGGCCGTTGATGCCATGATAGGAGGACAAAAACCACCACCATCCATGGTGTTCTACCAGGAGGCCATCATTGACAATTGTCTATGTGCATCTTGGGAAGAGTGTACATCATCAAATAATAGTAGTCACTAGACATTCTCCAGGATCAGATGTACATGTTGCTACTTTCTTTCCTAGATATATCATTGTTGACACAATCTATTGGTCAAGGAATAGGGACAATTTTTTGTTTCCGTTGCCTTCTTTGTCATCCTTATTCCCCAAAAGTGTCAAAGCCAGGTTGATATATGGTGTATCAAGGATCTAAATCGATGTGATCAGATTTATTTTATTACATACGATGTGAATATCAAAATAGTAATGTTTATATCTGATTAAATACCACATATGATCCCCATATATATATTATATGATATATTTATGCAATCTATATGTGTCTACCTGAAAAAGTTTCGATGGTGGATGTATGAGTGGTTATGGCCAAAACCCCTGTGGATGTGTGCACATGGTTATTTGTTTTTTTCCCTTTTGTTACTCAGTTTACATATGAGCCTCTCCCATCCTTTCCAAATGTAAATTAATTCTCTTCTTCTCATACTCCCTTTGAATGAAACTCAAGGTTTATCCTTTTATTTTTGGAAATAGAAGATGTTCTACATCAGGAAAGTCAACCAACTGAGGAGTCGAGTCGATCAAACGGGGGATAAAGGAGGCCAGCCAATAGGAGGATCAAACTGATCAACTGGAGGCCCAACTGATTGACTGAAGGAGTGCAATCAACCTCATGAACCAAAGCCGATAGACCAACTAATGGAAGCCAATCGACCAAATGAGAGTCTAACTGATCGACTGGTGGGTTCAACCAATCGATTAGCCCATCCCAGTTGCACAATTTAGGTCTCTACATGAGATGTATGACCTTAGGTGGTACCAATTATTTGTGTCTCCAAAGAATTAGATTAGTATAGAAGTAATCATTGCTCATATGTTTTATGATTGCATGTTTCATTTGTGGATATAGCATGTATATGATACATATTATAAGTATGTGGTGATTGGATATGTATATATATTTATATAAAAAATCTCTCAATAGATATTAAGTCTAAGATTATTTGCATAAGTGACACACATGAAAATATTGATCGACCAAGCATAGGTTTTGCCAAAGCTTGATGCAACATTTATCTCGTGGAAGTGTGATGATAGATATGTAGGTTCTATAAAAGTAGGGTGCATATTCTGTCGTGTTGGCTTCTGGGCTAGGCTTAACTAGGCGGCTTTAATGAAATTAAGTGCCTAGAAGCATATAAATGGACTGTGACAAGGATTTATGCACACCATCAATCTAAGGGTTTCTTGAGATGTAATTAGCAAAAGTTGTCTGCCTAAATTGTCAAGTTGTGGGCGATCAACCAAAGTTGACTCATGATTTGATGAAATATGGATCTTCGCTCACTAGAAGATTGTACGCTACAATCTTCTAAATTTGTACTGAGGGATGATGCAGCCCTATTTTAGGGCTTCATCTTGTGCCTTTTTGCATGAGTATCACAACTGAACATTGTAGATTACAAGTTATTGCCTCCAATATGATCTTTTATGATAAATGCACTTATGCCTCCTTTTATGTGTATTTCAGGGCACTTATGCATGCATTGATGCATGAGAGAGAAATGAAGAACGTCTTTGGGGTCTTACACCCCAAGAGTGGGCCTATCTCTTCCCCAAGCTTCCCTTGGATGAACAAGATCAATTCAAAGTAAAGGGAGGCTAGATGAAGAAGTCAAGGTGAAGAACATCACCAAGAAGCCCCAAAACGGTTGTGGTACATCACCACGATCGTGGGAAATTATGTTCTAAAAGTTATAGGGAAGGTGCTCAATTTATACATGAATGACCATGACCATGGTCATCAAAACGGTCATGGTCACTGAAGACCCCACAAATGTGGCCCCCTAAACAATCGTGGCTAGCTCCTTCCACCTCACCCATGTTCATCAACATGACCGTGGCGATTTATGCATGAAGATCCCAAAAATCAACAGGGAGTTGGACCAATTTACACGTGAATGACCACGATCATGGCCATTAGCACGACCATGGCCCATGAAGGCCACCTTGCCCGTGGCATGCTGAAGACACACCAACCTCAGAGTAACCTCACCCGTGGCCCCCTCCTCCAACATGGTTGTGGCATCCCACACGGCCGTGGTACCCTCTACCCACCATGAATGTGGCACCCTGCCATGGCTGTGGACACCATACAAACTTACCACTTCAATTCTACTTTCCACCTTGGCTGTTACAGTGCCCACAACCATGCCATGCAACCCCCACCACAGTCGTGGCACCTCAACACGACCGTGGTGATCATCTAAACCTACCCAATTTTGCCATTGAGTTTCCCACTTTGACCCTACTTACCCTAGTGCCTCACCACCACCTATATATACATGGGTGGTGTCCATAGCACTAGGTTAGCTGTCATTACTCCCCTCCACATACTCTAGAGCATTCATTTCCTTCTTCCTTGCACTAAAGCCATCCATCCACTATTTCCACCTCATTTCCACCATAGAAGCCTAGTTTTCTAGGTTTTCTACCATAATCCTCTTCATTTCCATGTCCTTCACCCACCTTGGAGGAGGGAGGTCTTCTACAACATCTAGGAGGTGAAGAATAAGAAGCTACTTCGAGCTCCATGGAGTCCTATCCCTTTCTTCTCATTTCTTCTATCTTTTCTTTGAGCATGTCTAGCTAATCCCCTAGTGGTTGGCTGTTTGGGATTAAAATGTGACTTTGATACCATGTTGGGGGGAAATAACTTGTATTGAACATAATTTTATTCTATGATAATTTTCTCTTGCTTCTCTCTCATTTCCCATTATATTGCATGTGGTATGTGCTTTTAACATAGATTGCATGCTTTGTGATGCTTGATGAAACTTAGTTTCTAGGAGAAATTGGAATGTATGTGGCAATCTTAGGAATGGCTCCTACGTACATTTAGTGGATCCGTAGCTACCCCCTTTGTTCCTACATATGCCTCCCTTCTTTTACAAGTGACTGTGAGATCCAAGTAGCTAGTGAAAGTGTTATTAGTGCAATTACCTAGAGTTTCCTAAAAGTTAGATGGAAAATAACATTAGGTGAAATACCCTCATCTCTACTCCCATTCCTACCCTTGGCTCTCAATTTTCCTAATAACACTTACCCTAGAAGCCTAGACTTGACAAGTCCTACTAGAATTACACCTAGCCCTTGTTCTCCAACTAGTAGTATAGGGTATATTCTAATAGCCCTTGCCTTGTTGTTTGGTTTGGTAATCTAGATTGAAATGTGAGATTTGCATGCTATGTTGACCTTCCCCCAACAAATATCAAGTTACATTAAAAAACAACCCACCTATCCATCATACCACTTAAAATCCATTTTTTCCTTCTTAGCTTATTAATGCTAGTGTAGTCAATTGCCTTTGTTAATTCTTAGCTAATTGCCTAGTTCTAGATATTTAGTTCTTGCCCAAGTAGTTAGGGATCCTTTGAGCGTGCTTGTGTTAATTTGGCTAATTAGTGATAACTTAGGCTCTTGCTTGTCTAATTTCTCAGTGTGCACCTTAGTTGATAACTTAGCTTACTAGTGTAGTGTAACTCCTTGCTTTAGCCTAATTGCTTGCCTTGCTTAGTTTGATAGACTTACTTGCTAGAGTAATCTGGAGTTTTTGTAAACTTAGTTTCTTTCTTACTCTTTCTTTCTTATAATCGTAGAATAATCAAACCAAACCCAACTCTAAACCCTCAAACTCTAGACTCTGCTTTAGGAACATAGCCAACACAAACCTAGCTCTAGTGCCCCCTCTCTCCCTGAGGATCAACCCTAATCTTACCACTAGCCTATACTACAACATGACCTCATGCGCTTGCAGGTACGCATGATTAGTTGAGCATGTGCATTTGACTAGGTCCTTATACAAATTTTGAGAGATCCATGTGTTTGCCCTTAGGGTTACATCTTGCCACCTTTAGTTGGCTAGTGTATGACCTTGAGAAGAATCACACCAAGCCTTCTGGCACTATTACCAGGGATAGAGGTTCTCGACCGAGCTAATTAGTGTAGATTAGCCTTTACTACTACCCTCACCATTGTTATTCTTTATTCTTGGTTTACTTTTTGCATACTATCGTTCTACCTTGGCTTTTGTTGCTTGTTTGTATATTGCATGGGTGACAGTTGTACTTGTTTAGTACGCGTTCGACTTGTACCGAGTTGGTGTTATAAGACCCCAAGGTAGGTAGAAGGAGATTCCAAAGCCTCCTCAAACAAAACCAAATGGCCAAGATGGGTGACCATGAAGCTCAAATTCTTCCCAAGGATATTCCACCACTGCCCAGCTGCCCTCTCCATGAATACTTCACCCTAGGGAACTACAATTCCCCCATTGCCACCATTGTTGACCAAATGTTGGGTCAACAATTCTCCATTCCACCCGCACTTCTTGAACTCCATCCCACTTACTATGTGATGGAGAATGAGAATTCCTACCACCATATCGATGCCTTCTTTGAAACTTGTTCCACTTTTCACACACCTACCACCACCGATTACTCCATCTGGAGGAAACTTTTCCCATTCTCTCTAAAAGAAAAGGCCAAGGAATGGTACATCTCCAAGCCAGAGTTGGTGACCTGGAACGCGGTAAAGAATGAGTTTTTCAAGAAGTTCTTCCCAATTGCCAAGCTGACCCAAATGTATAGATGTATCACTGCCTTCTCCCAAAAAGAAAATGAACCTTTCCACTAGGTGTGGGAAAGGTTCCAAAAGCTCCTGCGTGACTACCCCCATCATGAGGTACCCTTATGGTAGTTGGTTCAAGCTTTCTATACCAGGCTAGTGCAGTTGAGCCAAAACAATGTTGATTCGTCATGTGGAGGCACCTTCATGGCAAAGCCACCTGAGGAGTCATGGCCCTTATTTGAGCACCTTGCTGAGAATTATCACCATCGAGCTTCTACTAAAGGGGAACATTGTGACCAGAGCTACATCCCTCCACATCCTCCTATCATTCCAGCCCAGACTCCAGCCAACCCCAACATGATGAAAATGATGGCAGATATGTCGAATATGATGAAGAGCCAAGATGATGGTTCTTCAAGTCAATCCACTATGGTAGTTGAAGCTGAGGAAGAAGTGCATGCTTTGCATGCCTTTGGCAACCAAAACAACAAAGGCCCAATGTCCAACTCCTATACTCCTGAGTGGAGGAATCATCCAAACTTATCATGGAATCAACTAAATAAGGAGGGCTAAGGGTAGCCAAGGCAACACCAAGGGCCCAAGTACAATTCCAACTTTGAGGAGGAAGTCCTAGGAAGGATAAGGAACCTTGATGAAGTGAAGAAAGAGGTGTCATCTCAAGGACAAAACATTATCCGCCTTAAACAAAGGCTTGATCAAATCTCTATCTCACTTGCCCTCCGTGAAGATGGGAGGATCTTGTCTCAACCCATGGCCAATCCAAACAATGATGGTAGTTATGTGAGAACTACTCAAGGTGCTTATGTCCCACCACAAGACCAAGTACCCCCACTTCACTAGTACAAGGACCACCACATCCATATGCTCCTCCACCTCACCAACCCCCTTACAACTATTAAATCCTCCACCTCACTCATACCAGCAGCCCCCTCTACAATATCACCCCCATTCACCACAACAACAACCTCAACCCCAACCACAATTTATCCTCCAAAACCCAAATCCACCACACTCAAGGCTACCACCACCTCAACAGCCATAGCTAAATCCACAAGCTTCCTCTTCCACTACCCATGAGCATGTGAAGATAATGACATTTTTGAGGAGTGATAGGACTTTGGAGTAGCCACATGGTACTTCTGTTGATGGTATCACCAGTGATGACAGGGTTGTTATTGTGATCAGGGGTGCTGATACTGAGATTGAGACTGATGATACCATGATACCAAGAGTTGATATTGTGATAGAGAGAGCTGATGCCATGAGTCGAGTGATACCGCTTGATGATATTGTTGATTTGAATCAGTCGGGATCAGAACTCCCTCCTTTCCACGATGTAGTTGAAGATCCATCCACTGAAAGAAGAAAGAAGAAACATACTGAGGATATCATGGAGACCTTTAAGCAGGTCAAGATCAACATTCCTTTACTTGACGCGATCAAGCAAATCTCATCTTACTCCAAGTTCTTGAAAGACTTATGCACGTTCAAGATGAAGACTACCGGAAGGACACCAAGGAAGGTCAATCTCACTGAGCAAGTGAGCTTAATTCTATAGCACACCGTGTTAAGGAAGAGGAAAGATCCTGGTGCTCCTATCGTCTCATGCTACATTGGAGCACATAGCATAGACCAAGCTCTTCTTGACTTGGATTCTAGTGTAAATATGATGCCTTATGATGTGTTCGCTAAACTACAAATGGGTCCCGCTCACTATACCTTGCAATTAGCTGATAGATCTATGAAAACACCTAGAGGGTGTGTTTATTGATGTGTTGGTCAGACTTGATGATGAGACCTCCGCATTCTTTTTGGCTGATTTCATTGTCTTAGACATGGAAAAGGACTCGAGGAATGTACCTATTATCTTAGAGAGACCCTTCTTGGACATAGCTAATGCAATGATTCATGTGAGAACCGACAACATGTATGTGACTTTCATGCACATGAAGATCTGTTTGAACATCTTCAAGTCTTCAGCTAAAGCCGAGGTGATAGGTACTACAGAAAAGGATTGTTATCTGATTGAGTGCCTTGATGAGATAGTGGAAGAGTGTCTACCCACATAGATTCAAACTGCCACACAAGGGAGAGGATTATAGCCCATTGTGAAATTTCCTAAAGATGAATATGATGAGGATGAGGAAGAAGACTTGGCCCCAGTGGTTGCAAGTGAAGACCTCCCATCCATTTCTGAACCATTGAAGAATTCCCTTGAAGTGCCTCCCATGCTTGAGCTCAAGTCTCTTCCTAAGGGATTAAAATATGCATTCTTAGGACCCAATGACACTCTCATTGTGATCATTTCTTCTATTCTTTTGCCAAAGCAAGAAGAGGCATTGATGGTAGTTTTGAAGAAAAACATTTAGGCCATCAGATGGTCTGTAGTTAATTTGAGGGGTATTCACCCATCTATTTGTGTCCATACAATCTATCTTGAGGATGATGCCAGTCCAAACCGTCAAATGCAAAGATGGTTGAATCCCAAGTTGAAAGAGGTAGTGAAGCTCCTTGATGATGGGATCATATATCCCATCTCTGACAGTCCATGGGTGGAGTCCAATCCAAGTTGTGCCCAAGAAGGGTGGGATCACAGTTGCCAAGAATGAAGATGGAGAATTGATGCCTGTGAGAGAGCAATACAAATGTAGGATGTGTGTGGTTTATAGAAAATTGAATGAAAAGACCAAGAATGATCATTACCCTCTTCCATTCCTTGATCAGATTTTTGGGAGATTAGTTAGATAGAGTTTCTAATGTTTTCTTGATGGGTACTATGATTACTTCCAAATAGCTATCCATCTCTCTGATCAAGAGAAGACAATGGTTACTTGGATTGTGCAATGTGCCTTCACATTTCAAAGATGTGTAACATCCATTTTTGCCGATATGCTTGATTCATCCCTTGAAGTCTTCATGGATGACTTTTTTGTATTTGTTAAAACCTTTGATGAGTGCTTGCTTCACCTAGCATCTGTTCTTGAATGGTGTGTTAAGGTCCATCTGGTTCTATCTTGGGAGAAAAGCCACTTTATGGTGCCTGAGGGTATTGTTTTGGGTTATAGAGTCTCTAAAGCCATAATTGAAGTTGACAAGGCCAAAGTGGGTTTGATCTCCACTCTCACCATTACTTCCACTGTAAGACATGTCCGATCCTTCTTGGGGCATGCAGGTTTCTACCATCAGTTCATTAAAGACTTTAGTAAGATTTCGAGGCCACTTTGTCATTTACTTGAAAAGGTTAATGAAAAGTGTGTTGAAGCCTTCAACCACTTGAAGCACAAGCTTGTCTCTGCTCCTATCATGCACTCCCCAGACTTCTCTTTGCCATTTGAGATCATGACTGATGCATTAGACATGGTAGTGGGAGCTATACTGGGCTAAAGGATTGGCCGGATTCCACATGCCATTTACTATGCAAGCAAGACTCTTGATGAAGCTCAAAGGAACTACACTACCACTGAAAAAGAGTTGCTTGCTGTAAATTTTCCTCTTGACAAGTTTTACTCATATCTCTTTCAAAACAAGGTGATAGTTTATACAAATCATACAGCCTTGAAGTACCTTATGACAAAGAAAGATTCTAAACCAAGGTTGAACCAATGGATTCTATTGATCCAAGAGTTTGATCTAAAGATTGTTGACAAAAAGGGAGTAGAAAATTTTACTACCGACCATCTCTCCCGCATTGAAGCACCATATGATGATAGGAACCACATCATAGAAACAGTGCTGCATGAGCATCTCTTCTTACTTTCAGCCACCCAAAGACCATGGTACAATCACATAGCTAACTTCTTATCTAGTGGTAGGATATCGAGTACTTGGACAAGGGAAAAAAGCAAGAGGCTATTTTCTATGGTGAATAACTATGCTTAGGATGATCCTCATATTTTAAAATATTATCCCGATCAACTCATTAGAAGATGTGTATCAGAAAGTGAGAAACAAGAGATCCTAGCAATGTGCCACTCTGGTGCATGTGGATGCCATTTCGGTGGAAACTGCACAACCGCCAAGATTCTTCAAAGTAGATTTTATTGGACCACATTGTTCAAAGATGCTCATGAGTTTTGCAAATGCTGTTTGAAGTGACAAAAGGTGGGAACTATCTCAAATAGGCACGTGATGCCTCTATCACCCATTCTTGTAGTGGAGGTGTTTGATGTTTGGGGAATTGATTTCATGGGCCCATCGCCTCCCTCTTTTGGGCATGTGTACATCTTGCTGGCCGTTGACTATGTATCAAAATGGATTGAAAATATTTCTACTAGAACTAATGATCACAAAGTGATGTGTGATTTTGTGAAATCAAATATCTTTAGCCGGTTTTGTGTACCAAGAGACATGATTAGTGGTGGTGGAAGTCACTTCATCCATCACACTTTTGAAGGTTTTCTTAAAAGACATGGAGTGAATCATCGTGTGGCTACTCCTTACCACCCCCAAATGAGTGGTCAAGTTGAGTTATTTAATCGGGAGATAAAGCTCATTCTTGAGAAGATGGTGAGACCTGACCGCAAGGATTGGTCATTAAGTCTCCATGAGGCTTTATGGGCTTATAGGACTGCTTATAAAGCATCAATTGGCACCACACCATTCAAACTTGTTTATGGGAAAAGCTTCCATCTATCAGTAGAAATGCAACACAATGTTTTGAGGGTTTTAAAATCCATGGATATGGATGGAGACACAACCAGGTTGAAAAAAAAGTTGCAACTGCATGAACTTAAGGAGAGGAGGCATGAAGCCTATCAGTTGTCCAAAAGCTACAAGGAAGGAACAAAGTTTCTTCATGACAAGTTGATCAAGAAGAAGGATTTTGAGCCCAAGCAATGAGTGTGATTTTACAAGTCTAGGATGAAGTTCTTTCCTAGGAAGCTTTGGTCTAGATGGGAAGGACCTTACCTAGTCCAGAATGTGTACCCATATGGAGCTATTGTGATATGTGAGAAAGAAGGATCAAGAGAGTTTACCATGAATGTACACCAGTTTGATGAAGATATGTGCTTGAATGCACATGAGAGGGATATTTACTTCAAAGATTCTTTGAGAATTCCACGAGGATGAAAGAGGTCAAGAATCAATATGCCTAGCTGAAGGTGTAAAATTGAGCACTAGTGGGAGGCAACCCACCTAGGTTTTGGAACTTTTTCACCCAACCTTCACTTTTTGATACTTTTTCTTTCTTTTTCCATGAAATACACACACACACACTTGTGATTGATAGTTTTTGTTTGAGTTTTGATGAGATGTAGGTAACATGTTTAAGAGAGAGAGGGGGGAAGACATGGTTGTTGAAGTTGAAATGTGCCAAAGAACCAAAATTTTTGCAAAGATATCAAAATTTTCTAAATTGAATTGACAAACTACTGAATGAGGAACCACTACGGTCATGGTGCCTCATAACGACCATGGTGATTTATTTGCAAAATCTCAAGAAAGTTACAGTAACATGCCCAATTTCATGAAGGATTGGCCACAAATGTGGATCTCAAAATGGCCATGGCCCACACTAGACAACATGGTCGTGGCCACCACCACAGCCGTGGCAACATGAAGGAAAGACAGACGTGGAAACCACCACAGTCGTGGTGAATTAAGTGTAAACATTTGATGGAGTTATAGAGATGGAGGTGATTTTGTACATGAATGGCCTCGACCGTGGTGGTTTCCACCACCCACCACGACCATGGCACCCGCCACAGTCGTGTTGCCAAACCCCCACCATGATCGTGGCGGGACCCGACCCCACCTTTTTTTAGTTAAACCCCATGAAACACCATGATGCCTTCCACTTCCTAACATTTAATCGACTCCCTCTCGACTGTGGAGACAAGATCCTCCTCCAGCACCTCAAATCTCACATCTCCATCCCCAATTCTCCAACAAATCGACCTCCAATCACTTTCTACACCTCCACCACCTCTCCCTCTACTATTTCCACCCCAAAACCTCCACCAATCGAGCCACCATCTCCATTTTCATTCTCCACCTCACCTATAGCTTCCCCACACAAATCATCATGAGAATCTACTAATTTTCACCCAAAACTTTCAACCTGTCCATCCTCTACCATCCAAACAACCATCCTAGCCTTTTCCATCGATCACACAACCTCCATTTTGCCTCTTCCACAAAAATCCGAAAATCACAGCCGTACCACCACCACCATATCCACACAATGAAGGGAATTACCAAGGTTGTGAAGAATGGAGCTCAAAAGAGCCTTGAGGTGATCACCGGGGACAAGGTGTACACCAAGAGAGCCTCTACCCAAGTCTTCATGCCATCTCACACTCCATCACCATTAAACTCCATTTCCCAATCTCTCCACTGCCCAACGTCTGTGAGTGCATACCACACCTGGATGTTAGATAGACACCACATCATGGATGAGATGTATAGGGAGGAGGAGGATGAGATGCATCTGAGGAGAACCTCAACGATATGATTGATAAGGTTGATCTGGAGATCACAACCCACCAAAAGTAGGCAAGAGGATTCTAACCCCATATTCTTCAAGGCTGCCTCCACAAACCATGACAACACGCCACTCTACCTCCTCATTGGGAGAGAGACCACAAAAACAGCCGTAAGCAAGGTGGCATTTGATGATTGAAGAGGAGGATCACCCACGGTGATACCTTGAGCAATGGGTACTACTAAATCTTGACATGAGCTCGGGGTCAAGATCCTACCAGGTTGAGAAAGATGATGATGACACTATTGAGGAGGAGATGGATTCAAAGCCAGAGGACACTTTGGTATACTTGAAGGAAGGTAGGCTGAAAGGTTTTAGCAAGGCCCCTGAGGGAACTTCATATGGCAGGGGTTAGAGGTAGATGCAGATCACACCTATTTATCCCGAGTGCATGTCAAGGAGAGTTATCTCCACAAGATATGGGTGTGAGAAGGTAATTGCAGACCTGGGCATGAAAGCAAAAGTGGTAAGGAACCTGAAGAAAATCGATTTGTGGAAGGTGCTTTTTACGGCACGAACCACATACGTGGAGTTGACTCAGTAGTTCTTCACCACACTAGAGAAGGTCAAGGTATAAGGGGAGGAAGCCATCAAGTTTACAATGTTCAACAGAGTACACACGTTGAATGCTTCTGAGATTAGCTGCATCTTTGCAAAGGATCCCAAAGAAGCCAACAAAATGAGTGATGGCTTAATTGAGAGAGAGGTTGACTTAGAATTTGGTGACTTCTTATGTGATTTGATAGGGATTACAACATACACTGCTGGAAAGTCAAAGACGATGTTGATAAAAAATCCCCTAGATAGATACATGCAAAAAGTCATAGCCAACACTACTGTGGGGAGGTATGATAAGCAGGACAACATTTCACAAAAGGACCTCCTTGTTTTACATGGTATAAATGAGAGATTGCACATAAACTTAAGGTCTCTCTTGATAGACCACATGATGACAATTCCATTCAAAAGAGAAACTCCATTTGTTATGGGAGGGATTGTGATCTCAATTGCTATATCCCTAGGCTTTGATGTCACCAGACTTAAGGAGGTCGAAGGAGCTCAATACGTTGATTTAAAGTGCCTCATGTGATCTCAAATGATCATAGTCAAGAATAAGAGGTTGATGTATAATGTGAAATCCTTACTGACACAAAAGTTGGAGCTGACCTGCCATGCTTATCCACTTCTCTCTACCATAGGCCCACCCGACTTACTATGAGGCCAACTGAGGGAATGGGAGCAAGACAACCCTAGAGAAAACTTCAGCTGCGCTGTTGTACAAGAAGAAGTGGTATAATCAAATGCATAGCAACAAGAAGAAGAGGGTGGAGAGCAAAGAAGACATCCCCAAAGGTTAAGAAGAAGGGATGAGGCAACATCCCAACTGCAAGAGCCTTTAGTGAATGCATACGATACGTCATCCATCCATGCTCAGGTTGAAGGCATCTAGAAGACACAACAAGACATGCAGCTCATCCAGCAATACATGTTGAAGGACCAACAATAGATGCATCAATAGGTCAATGACTTGTACCAATACCACCATGCTCAGGAACAACAAAACCCGGAATGGGGTGAAGACTTCTGGGGTTGTATTTAGGGATATCCAGAGACCTACCCCCCAAGACGCATATTGGGGCCATTATTACCAGAGTCCCTCCAACCTGTCCAGGACCTCACCTCCTCAACAACTCCAGTCAGAGCATCCTGATCAGCCACAATAGGGAAACTTGTCCTTTGATTTGCAACACCAGCCATGGTCTTCTCCCTACTATCCCTAAACTTGAGTTTCATGCTAAGGACAACATGATTCAAAAGTTTGGTGTGGTAGGGCGGTATGCACCACCATGTCTTTATCTCACATTTTGTTTACACCTATCTCACCTGATTTTGGAATTGCTTGATTTTACTCTTGTTAATGTATATTTCCTCTTGTTAGCATGCATGCATACATGTAGTTTAATTTCATGCATTTTTGCTTAATTTTTCAAAAAAATTGCTCTTTTTGCTCTTCCATGTCATGCATTGCATTCTCATGTACATTTTGGTAATTTTTGTTTGTTTTAATTAGGATTTGTTGCTTTATACTTTAATTTCCCTAATTGTAGGTTCAGATGTGATTGATTTCAATTTGGCACCATTTGTCCAATTTTTCCCAAACATGAATGTTCTTCCCTAAAAGCATGTTTTAACCTAATCTCCACCTTTTGAACTGAAAATGTTGTTCTTTGACAAATGCATGGCACATTTCTAGAGTTTATTGCTATATGGTCTTAATTTTTGACTTTTTACATGTGCATCACCTCTCTCAAGTTTGTGAATGTCTTGGTTGAATTGTTATTTGAGCAAGCTATGAACGCTTAGAGCCTATGGAATTGCATGATATAAATGTGAATCTCATGTTGTTCAATCATGTGGTGTGATATCATTTGATGAAGTGTTGGATTAGTTTTCATGTAGAAGATTTTATGTTCAGGACTACACTAATCACCCTCCTTTGACCTGACTCTTCTTTCACCATCTTCATACCTCTCTGCCCCATGAAAGGATGCCATAGTGCACATATTCAGCCTTGGTCACCTCCGAAAGCTTAGGGTGGTCATATATGCATCTCCCCACTTCACTCTAGCCACCATATGCCCTACCTACACAAAGGGCAAAAAGAAAAGAAAAGAAGAAAAGAGAAAAGAAAATAAAGATGCTCCTACTTAAGAGAATCTAAATAAAGAAAAGATGATTGTGCAAAAACACTCCAATCTCTTACCGCAATCATTTCTTTGTTTTTCATATCCATTGAGCTATAAAACATCAAATCTAGCTCACTTTACCCTTTTCTACAACCATGTGGGTCATTTGATGTGGTTTGTGACATAAGATTGAATGCATGAAAGTGAAACAACACTCCTAGTCATCATTGATTAATGCCAACATGAAACGATTTACCCAAAATTACATGAAGGACATAGGGAAAGCTTGCATACTCCATTCTCTATATTTGAAGTTTATATGCTCAGTGATCTTTTCATGATTGGTTCATGAAAGTAGAGAGGAGAGAGGTGGAATACACACACTTAGTCACTTCTAAGACCATTTAGTCAATAATATTCTATTGCAATGCATTTTATTATTCTGGTTTAATTGAAAGAAATTGAAGAGAGAGATTAAGTTAGAGCATACTTGAGGAAAAATATGTTTTAAGTTTGGGGTGGTGATGCAACCCTATTTTAGGGGTTCATCCTGTGCCTTTTTGCATGATAATCACATTTGAACATTGTAGATTACAAGTTATTCCTTCCAATATAATATTTTATGACAAATGCACTTATTCTTCTTTTTGTGTGTATTTCAGGGTACTTATGCATGCATTCATGCATGGGAGAGAGATGAAGAACGTCTTTGGGGTCTTACACCCCAAGAGTGGGCCTATCTCTTCCTCGAGCTTCCCTTGTATGCATAAGAGTAATTCCAAGCAAAAGGAGTCTAGATGAAGAAGTCAAGGTGAAGAACAACACCAAGAAGCCCCAAAACAACCATGGTACATCACCATGGTCATGGGGAATTATGTTATAAAAGTTACAGGGAAGGTGCTTTTACACATGAATGACCATGATCATGGTCATGACAACAACTGTGGTTAATGAAGACCCCACGACCGTGGCCCCCAGAACAGCTGCGGCCAACTCCTTCCACCTCGCCCATGGTCATCAAAACGACCGTGGTGATTTATGCATGAAGATCCTAAAAATCAATAGGGAGTTGGTCCAATTGACATGTGGATGACCATGGTCATGGCCATCAGCATGACCGTGGCCCATGAAGGCCACCTCTCCCATGGTGCTCACCATACCCATGACGAACTGAAGACACACCAACCTCAGAGCAACCTCACCTGTGTCCCCCCTCGTCCAACACGACTGTGGTACCCCACACGACCGTGGTACCCTCTACCCACCATGATTGTGGCACCCCGCCACAGCTGTGGCCACCATATACACTTACCACTTCAATTCCACTTTCCACTTTGGTTGTTGCGCTACCCATGACCATGCCATGAAACCTCCACCACAGCCGTGGTATGTCAACACAGCCGTGGTGATCACCTAAACCTACCCATTTTCGCCACTGATTTCCCACTTTTCCCCTACTTACCCTAGTGCCTCACCACCACCTATATATACACCGGTGGGGGCCACACACTAGGTTAGCTTCCATTACTCCCCTTCACCTCCTCTATAGCATTTAGTTGCCTCCTTCCTTGCACTAAAGCCATCCATCCACCATTTCCACCTCATTTCCCCCATAGAAACCAACTTTTCTAGATTTTCTACCATAATCCCCTTCATTTCCATGTCCTTCACCCACCTTGGAGGAGGGAGGTCGTTCTAAAACATCTAGGGGGTGGAGAAGAAGAAGCTACTTCGAGCTCCATGGAGTCCTATCCCTTTCTTCTCATTTCTTTTATCTTTTCTTTGAGCATGTCTAGCTAAGCCCCTAGTGGTGGGCTATTTGGGGGTTAAAATGTGACTTTGGTACAATTTTGGGGGAAAATGACTTGTATTGAACATAATTTCATTCTATGCTAATTGCCTCTTGCTTCTAACTCATTTCCCATTATATTGCATGTGGTTTGTGCTTTTAACATACATTGCTTGCTTTGTGATGCTTGATGAAACTTATTTTCTAGGAGAAATTGGAATGTATGTGGCAATCTTAGGAATGGATCCTAGGTGTAGTTAGTGGATCCCTTGATATCCCCTTTGTTCCTACATACATCTCCCTTCTCTGACAAGTGAGTGTGAGATCTAAGTAGCTAGTGTAAGTGTGATTAGTGCAATTGCCTAGAGTTTCCTAAAGGTTAGATGGCAAGTAACATGAGGTGAAATACCCTCATCTCGACTCCCATTCCTACCCTTGGCTCTCAATTTCTCTAATACAACTTACCCTAGAAACCTAGACTTGGCAAGTCCTACTAGAATTACACCTAGCCCTGGTTCTCCAACTAGTAGTATAGGGTATATTCTAATAGAACTTGCCTTGTTGTTTGGCTTGGTAATCTAGATTGAAATGTGAGATTTGCATGCTATGTTGACCTTCCCCCAACGAATATCAAGTTACATTCTCAAACGACCCACCTATCCATCATACTACATAAAATATACTTTTGCCTTCTTAGCTTATTAATGCTAGTGTAGTCAATTGCCTTTATTAATTCTTAGCTAATTGCCTAGTTCTAGATATTTAGTTCTTGCTCAAGTACTTAGGGATCCTTTGAGCTTGCTTGTGTTAATTTGGCTAATTAGTGATAACTTAGGCTCTTGCTTGTCTAATTTCTTAGCTTGCGCCTTAATTGATAACTTAGCTTGCTATTGTAGTGTAACTCCTTGCTTTAGCCTAATTGCTTGCCTTGCTTAGTTTGATAGCCTTACTTACTAGAGTAATCTTGAGTTTTTGTTAAATTAGTTTCTTTCTTACTCTTTCTTTCTTGAAATCGTAGCATACGCAAACCAAACCCAACTTTAAACCCTCAAATCCTAGAATCCTCTTTAGGAACATAGCCAACACAAACCTAGCTCTAGTGCCCCCTCTCCCTATGGATTGACCCTAATCTTACCACTAGCCTATACTTCAACAAGACTCCGTGTGCTTGCATGAATGTGTGATTAGTTGAGCATGTGCGTTTGACTAGGTCCTTATACAAATTTTGAGAGATCTGTGTGTTTTCCCTTAGGGTTGCATCTAGCCACCTTTACTTGGCTAGTGTCTGGCCTCGAGAAGAATTGCACCATGCTTTCTGGTGTTGTTTCCGGGGATAGAGGCACTCAACCTAGCTAGTTAGTGTAGCTTATCCTTTCCTACTACCCTCACCATTGATATCCTTTATTATATGTTTACTTTTTGCATACTATCATTATACCTTGGCTTTTGTTGCTTGTTTGTATGTTGCGTGGGTGACAGATATGCTTGTTTAGTACGTGTTCGACTTGTACCGACTTGGTGTTATACAACCCCGAGATAGGTAGAAGGAGACGCAAAGCCTCTGCAAACAACACCAAGCAACCGAGATGGGTGACCATGAAGCTCAAATCCCTCCTGAGGATATTCCACCACAACCGAACTGCCCTCTCCATGAATACTTTACCCTGGGGAACTACAATTCCCCCATTGACACCCTTGTTGACCAAATGCCGAGTCAACAATTCTCCATTCCACCCGCACATCTTGGACTCCTTCCCACTTACTATGGGATGGAGAATGAGAACCCCTACCACCATATCGATGCCTTCCTTGAAACTTGTTCCACTTTCTGCGCACCCGCCGCCACTGATTCCTCCATCCGAATGACACTTTTCCCATTCTCTCTAAAAGAAAAGGCCAAGGAATGGTACATATCCAAGCCAGAGTTGGTGACCTGGAATGCAGTAAAGAACAAGTTTCTCAAGAAGTTCTTTCCAATTTCCAAGCTGACCGAAATGCGAAGATGTATCACCGCCTTCTCCCAAAAAGAAAATGAACCTTTCCACGAGGCAGGGGAAAGATTCCAAAAGCTCCCATTCGATTGCCCCCATCATGAGGTACCCTTGTGGTAGTTGGTTCAAGCTTTCTACACTAGGCTAGTGGAGTTGAGCCAAAACAATGTTGACTCATCATGTGGAGGCACCTTAATGGAAAAGCCACCTGAGGAGTCATGGCCCTTGTTTTAGCCCCTTGCTGAGAATTCTCATCATCATGCTTCTATTAAAGGGGAACATTGTGATCAGAACTATATCCCTCTACCTCCTCCCATAGTTCCATCCCAGACTGCAGCCAAACCCGACATGATGAAAATGATGGCGGATATGATGAATATGATGAAGAGCCAAGCTGGTGGTTCTTCAAGTCAATCCACTATGGCAGTTGAAGCTGAGGATGAAGAAGTGCATGCTTTGCATGCCTTTGGCAACCGAAAGAACCAAGGCCCAATGATCAACTCCTGTACTCCTGAGTGGAGGAATCATCCAAACTTCTCATGGAAGCAACAAAATGAGGAGGGAAAAGGGCAGCCAAGGCAAAACCAAGGGCCCAAGTACAATTCCAAGTTTGAAGAGGAAGTCTTAGGAAGGCTAAGGAACCTTGATGAAGTGAACAAAGAGGTGCCATCTCAAGGACAAAACATTAGCTACCTTGAACAAGGGCTTGATCAATTCTCTCTCTCACTTTCCCACCGTGAAGAGGGGAGGATCCCGTCTCAACCCATGTCCAATCCAAACAATGATGGTAGTTATATGAGCACTACTCAAGGTGCTTATATCCCACCACAAGACCAAGTACACCCACTTGACCAGTACCAAGGACCACCACATCCATATGCTCCTCCACCTCACAAACCACCTTACAACTATCAATATCTTCCACCTCACTCATACCAAAAACCCCCTCCACAATATCACCCCCATCCACTACAACAACCACAACCCCAGTCACAATTTATCCTCCAATACTTGAATCCACCACACTTAAAGTCACCACCACCTCAACAGACACAACAAATCCACAAGCTTCCTCTTCCACTACCCATGAGCATGTGAAGGTAGTGACATTTTTTAGAAGTGGGAGTGTAATCTCCTAGGATTTGAGGCCTAGGATAAAATGATCTTATAAGGAATGATTGGACTACCCATATCACCGAGGTGTGCCTCCTTTTCTGGGAGTCCATCACTAAAAAACTCCATAGTTAAGCGTGATCAACTTGGAGTAGTACTAGGATGGGTGACCAGTAGGAAGTTGACCCCGACTTGCACGTGAGTGAGGAAAAAGCACACAGTTAAGGCTAGTGAAGTTATGTGGGGCCAGTCGTCATTCCTGAAACTTTACTAGAGCCTAGGGTAGTGGGCTCAGGCGTTACAAATGGTATCAGAGCCATAAACCCTCTAGTAGGTGGGACCCACATGGGCATGTGGCATGCCAGGCTTAAGCCGTGCAGTCCAGGCATGTAGGAAAGGGATATCCATAGTGATGTAGCCACCCTTGTGCTGGTATTCCATGATCGGGAGCTGGGTGTTCATGGGACATGTTGGGTCTGTACTGAAATGGGGAAATATTATGAGGCCATATAGTTGAGCCTTGACAAGGACGTCAAGAGTCTAAGTGGGGGAGATTGTAATATCCCAGGATTTGAGGCCTAGGATAAAATGATCTTATAAGAAATGATTGGACTACCCATATCACCAAGGTGCACCTCATTTTCTGGGAGCCCATCACTAAAGAACTCCATAGTTAAGATTGCTCAGCTTGGAGTAGTACTAGGATGGGTGACCAGTCTGGAAGTTGACCCCGACTTGCACGTGAGTGAGGAAAAAGCACGTAGTTAAGGCTAGTGGTGGTCTGTGGGGCCAGTCGTCATTCTTGAAACTCTACTAGAGCCTAGGGAAGTGGGCTTTGGTGTTACAAATTTGATAAAAAATTGAAGAATATAAATGAATTAATTTTTAATTCCTCAATGGTATTATTGGTGGAATTACAATATGGATCACCTTTGGTTGCATGGGTCCTTGTAGCATAAGTTAGAGAAAGGTAATTTGTACATTAATAAATAATAATGGCCTTTTGTTACGATAAATGAAATAATTGTAAATTTTCCAAAAGAAATATGATTTATGGTGATTTTGATAATCAGATGATAATTATCTAGCGATATTGACAACACCATGGTTGTGTGTATTCTTTAAAGGTTTTGGTTTCCAAAATCCAAATCTAAATCATATGGCGGTGTCTCTCGTGGCCTTTTGGAATAAAAGCAAAAGTTTATATAGAAAAGAGTACTTTTTTCCTAGTTGGTGTTGAGATTAAATAGTCTTGGAAGATTGATATTTCAGATAGTCATAATACTCCTTGCCACTTTTGGATTACTTGAACCCCAGGATTAAGGAAACAAAAGAGAGGTTAATAGAGGTGTTTATACTTGGAGTAATGTGAGAGGAAGCCTAGTTACTTTGGGATGGACTACCCCACTCGACACCTCTTTCTTCGTGACCTTTCACCACCCAAGTATTAGGGCTTCTCTGTAGGACCTATTTAAGGAGCCTAGGTGGCGAACCTAATGAGGAGGAGGGACACCTTCGTTCCTAGATCGATTAGACCTATACCCCATGACTAGGATTGCTGAAATCCATCTTGTGCTAGGAAGTCACATGATAGCTAGAGCCTTAACGGAGCAACACCCACAGACCCAAGGGGTGATTCCCCGACAGTCTGGCACTAGCCGAAGCTAACCAGGTGGCAAATGCACGCATTCCTTCATCCTAAAGGCATGCTGATAGAAGAGAAGGAATGTGATGGGTGAAGGTGGTGATGGAAAGCTGGGAGGCTTTTCCGAAGAGGAGGTGAATAGAGTTGATGTGCCAGGCATTATGGCACATCATTGGTCGTTGCTGTGAGACCTATCCTATTTGGTGTTATGGAGAGAATAGGTGGCGACAGGGGTGCTCTAAGCCTGAGAGACTGCCTACGTGTGTAATTCAGATACAAGGGAGGGCGACAGAGGAGGAGGTCGTCTCTTCTATGAGACAATGGTGTTCTTGGTGTCGAAGCATCCTGTCACGATCTGCAACAACGAACGGAGGATGGTCAAGTCAGATCCATCACAGGAGGATCTCTCTACACGTGTTGTGACACCTGTAGGAGCCTCAAGCACATGGAAGAACAACACCCAAGGAGGAGGACGACGGAGTCAGGAAGGAGGGAGAATGCCACCGCACACAGCGTGTGCTCTACGGACGAGTGTCGGGCGGAGAACGGGTTTGTGTGAGGAAGAAAAGCATGTGGATAATGACCCTAGTACCCTGCGCACGTTCAAGAACTAGGGGCATAAGTGTCTTTTCCAAAAACTATCTGGTCGGTAGCGTGGATCAAAAACCAAGTTACACTGACTTGACAACTTCTGATTGGTCCAAATCATATAGTCTTGCAATAATTGTAGTTAGTTAATGGAAATTCAGAATATAGAAAAATTGTTTATCAAAACGATAAAAAAAATGAGAGAAATCCAAAGAAAATATAATCAGAGTCTAATTATGCTTCTTGTTCCAAAAGTATATGCAATACATGTTTAGATGTGTTTAATGTAAAGGAAGACCTAGAATTGATGTAATATGATGCTTAATTGAATATATTCGTTCATGTTAAGTTAATACCTGATGTTGCTATGTATAATGAAGAAATCCCTAATAATTATGAATGATTGACGTCCCTAGATTAATAATCATAAACATGCTATTTTAGGGATTTAAAACCAATTTCGACATCTTGCTATGATTGTAATGCTAATAATATGATCTAGGTATCATGAATAGTCTAATGTGCTTAAGTTGATTATTAGGGTTTCACCTAATATGCATAACTGGGTTTGTAATCTTAGAAGCCATGATATGGTGAAATTAGGGTTTGTAATCCTAATCCCTATTTCAAACATGAGATGACCTTAAACCCTAGTTTAGGGTCACATCTAGATCTATTTAGTACATTGTGAATACATGGTGACACATATGTAGTATGTATATTTTAGATAATGTTGATTGAATACTCTATTGCTTGGATGTTTGGATGCACTCTTAATGTACATGATATATTCTGCATGGTTTCTGTAATGACATAAGGTACATGGTTACACTTATGAATACATGTATCGAATTCCGAGTTAGTCGAGGTTTCTTAATGAGATTGAATGAAAGATAAACTGCTTTCTTGTTTATTTACTTCTTGCAAATTATAAAGTTCCTATGAGTATCATGTAAAGAAAATAACAATATTCTGAGCCTTGGGTTAGACTGATCTTAAGGGTAATGCACACGAGCCCAAGAGGGATAATGATTACACCTGAGGTAGTGGACCATATATGGGCCAGAATATGAAAACACGTTTATGTTCTTATATGCAAGATAAAGTTGTTTGCTTATATGTGTACTTGTGATAATTAGATGAACCCATGTACCCGTATAGAAATATATTGGCCGTGTATTTGTTTGTCGGTGTTTTAGGTATCAGGTATGCTTGATTCATGGACATGAGGTTACATGATAAAGATGGTCTTAGTGGTATATCTTCACACATGTACAAGTTAATTCTTTGTAAAATTTATTTAACTCCTTAGAGGAGCTTTTTATGCAAACATGTAAATATTCATTCATTAATGGAAATTGCTTACTATTCTGTATTATTTCTTGAATTTGATCCTAGAACTTATGAGTAATGATATGTGACTTTAAGGTCTTTTGGACACTCAAAAGTGTGGGTCGTTACATTTGGTATTAGAGCCCAGATTCATCAACTAATACTTAATAGTTTATAATTTCATATCATCCTTAGAAATTAAAGAGAAAAAGTTGGTAAAACATAATGTATTGTGTAGATTTCTCATCTCATATTTTCATCTACTTCTCATCTCTTTGCTGACAAAGCCTTGAAAAGAAATTGGTAATTAGAGAAGTAAAATGTAAAAAGATGTAACCTTTTATGCAGGTCCCTCCAGAGAGGGTAGACACTAGGAAGATACATGTATGCGTAAGCCCTTTATTCGAGGAAGGACTTGGATTAGGGTATGGAAACTCTAGTCAGTCAAGGGATATGGAAACTCTAAGAGGTAGAGTATAGTCCCTAATCCTGACCCTAAAACCTTTAATCTTAAATAATGAACATGGTGTGGTGGAATGGGACACCACCCATGTGAAACTTGAAATCAGGAATAATAAAGGGATCGATTTAGGTGACCCAATCTCCCATGCATGTGTGCATGGGGAGCATAACACTTATGTAAGAGGTCTTAAGAAATATATGAACCAAACAATTATATATATATATATAAATACATATATATATATATATATATATATATATATATATATATATATATATATATATATATATGAAAATAAAAATTTGAATATAACTTGATCAAACCCCTCATGTTGTCTCTAAAAGTTTGGTGATGGTAGCCAAGCCCCTGGAGGGGAAGGCATATGTAGCCCCAAGCCCCTGGAGGGGAAGGTGATCCAAGTTCACTGAATGGACAGAAACTATGAAGGGGTATTCTAGGAATTGAGCAATTGATAGGTTTTAATGATAAAAAGTTATGCCTAATGAAAAAAAAGATATCTATGAAACCTTTACAGTTAGTGTGCCAACCTGGGGTGGGTCAACCCAAGAGTGGGAAGATGACCTAGGAGGGAGGCGAAACCTTAGATCTTGGGATCAAGTTGTGGATAGAGAGCCTAACCCCTCCTATGAGCTAAGAAGGCACCCTAGACTAGGACTTTCCCTTAAAAGGTAAGTGAATAAATGTATTTAAGTATTGAGATAAGCTTAATACTCACCTAGAGGGGTGAACAGTTAAAGATATAAAAAAATGAAAGCGCTTATATTCTTTGAACCCAAGGATGCCAACTTTGACTGACACAAATGGTCAAACCCAGCAGGGAAGACCAGTAAGGAACCAAGTCCAGGAGGGAAGGTGGCCTAAGTGGATGACCAAGCCCAGGAGGGAAGGTCATGAAATGGTCAAGCTTAGGAGGGAAGACCAGTAAGGCACCAAGCCCAGGAGGGAAGGTGGCCTAAGTCCGCAATGTAGTTGTTTAGGATCAAGCCCCTGGAGGGGAAGATCATAGAAGGTCAAGCCTAGGAGGGAAGACTGACATGGCACTAAGCCCTAGAGGGAAGGTGGCCCGAGACCAATGATGCAATGACACTACATTATGTGTACTCAAAAGAGAGAAATGAAGGTAATTTGGGTTAAAGAATTAAATCAGAGAATAATGTGCTTAAAAGTTGTGACATTTCAAATGAAATCCTTAGGGAGCGTAGAGTCTATATGCAATCCTAGGGTCAAGTAGGGTGTATTAGAGGTGCATAGGACCAATGGGTTGGGAGTTGATATGCTCTGAATACACATGACCATGTGCTCAGGAGGTAGCAACTATGTTTTTCCAATAATACATGACTCAGGAGATTAGCTACCTCCATGAGGATCATGTAGCCTAATGGGTGAATGTGAAAGGCACTATCTTGATGCATAAGGATGAGATCACTCCAAAGGTACCTATACCCCTAGAGACCTCAAGGTTTTTTCTAAGGCTCATATGATACATGAGGTGTAAAAGATATATCGAAGGCATGAAAACCTTTGAGAAGTGGTGCCCAAACTTAAGAGTAAGAAAAGGGTCACTTGACTTCATGGAATATAAGAATACTATGAAATTAAGAACAAGTATGCTTATAATCATATAAAGAATGTTTCAACTTAATATGTGAAATTGAAAGGTAATGTGTGAATGTACCATCTCCGCTCTTGGAATGGAATGAACTTTGTGTTTGGGTTGTAGTCAAATGCTTATTTCATCTCATTATGAGGGATGGAGAATGGGTAGACACACATTATGCTTAAAATTGAGATAAAGAGGATGAATATCCTACATTGAATGTGTAGTGACACGGTCTAGGGGTTAGAGGTGCCACCTCACCCTAAATATTGAATCATAGGTTGGAAACCTAGGTGAAAAGAGAAATCATCAAGTAAGAATGCAATCACCAATGAGAATGAAATCATCAAGAGATGATGAGGTGTGAATACTAAAGATGTGGATATACTCAAATTTAGATTTGGATGCCAATCTTAGTAATAAGATGAGAATTGTTATAATAAGGAAAGTTGATTGTGCCATCTAAGAGGGTGCTAACCCTATTTTTGAAAATAATGTGAGTTATCATTCACCTAGGCTTAGTAGGCCTAAATTTTGGTGACACAATTCCTTTTAAGGAGGGGTGAATGTTATATCCTCAAATTTGATAAAAAAAATTGAAGAATATAAATGAATTGATTTATAATTCCCTCAATAGTATTATCGGTGGAATAACAATATTGATCACCTTTGGTTGCATGGGTCCTTGTAGCATAAGTTAGATAAAGTGAATTTGTACATTAATTAATACTAATGGCATTTTGTTACGATAAATGAAATAACTGTAAGGTTGCCAAAAGAAATATGATTTATGGTGATTTTGATAATTAGATGATAATTATCTAGCCAATATTGACAACAACGTGGTTGTGTGTATTCCTTAAAGGCTTTTGTTTCCAAAATCCAAATATAAATCATATGCTAGTGTCCCTCGTGGACTTTTGGTATAAAATCAAAAGTTTATATAAAAAAGAGTACTTTCTTTCCTAGTTGGTGTTGAGATTAAATAGTCTGGGAAATTGATATTTCAAATAGTCATAATACTCCTTGCCACTTTTGGATTAAGGAAACTAAAAAGAGGTTAATAGAGGTGTTTATACTTTGTGTAATGTGAGAGGAAGCCTATTTGCATTGGGATTGACTACCCCACTCAACACCTCTTTCTTCATGGTCTTTCACCACCCAAGTATTAGGGTTTCCCCATAGGACCTATATAAGGAGCCTAGGCACCCAACCTAATGAGGAGGAGGGACACCTTCATTCCTAGATTGATTAGACCTATACCCCATGACTTGCATCGCTGAACTCCATCTTGTGCTAGGAAGTCACATGACAACTAAAGACTTAATAGAGCAATGCCCACAGACCCAAGGGTGATTCCCAGTAGTTAGGTGCTCACCGAAGCTAACCAGGTGGCAACTGCAGGCATGCCTGCATCTTGGCGGCGTGCTAAGAGAAGAGGAGGAACATGATGGGTGCAGGTGGTGATGGTGAGCTGGGAGGCATTTCTAGAGAGGAGGTGAATAGAGGAGACGTGCCATGCATTATGTCACATCATTGGTCGCTCCTACAAGACCTTTCCTTTTTGGTGTTATGAGGAGAAGAGGCGGCGTCAGGGGTGCACTGAGCCTGAGTGACTGTCTGCGTGTGTAAGCCAGATGTGAGGGAGGGCAGCATAGGAGGAGGTCATCTCTTCTGTGAGACTGACATGCTTGTACCGTGCGTATAATGCAAGTGTACGCGTCAATGTAGTACATACCCTTATGAGGCTCGAGTCGAACTCAGGGACATTGAATTATTGGTAGACTACTATTAACTGCTCGCAATCAGCTAAACCAGTTAAAAGGTTCTGAGAATTGTTGAAAAATGAAAGAAAATAAAATAAAATAGAGCAATCTATTAAGGGTTTAGTTTAATCAATTCAAATGGAGATCTTTAGGATTGCGGTTTCACCGTGGGTTTTCATTGTATGAATTTCCACATAGCTAATCAGATTCGCCTCTTATTCCGGGTAGTGGCTTGTAGTCAGAATTGTTCACTGTCGTGATACAATTCACTACATAAGTCTAGGTCGGTTCCACCGTCATAGTAACCTATACCCTAAATTAGGTGCATTAGAATCGACCTCTGGGTTTCCACCATTAACCGTACATCACCTTGTTCAATGAATTTATGAGTTAATGTGACTTTCATCTCTTTTCAACCGTTAATTCTTCTTTCAAAGTAATTAAAGACATTAAATTATCATTAGGGTGATCAAGCATAATGATATAATGGAGAAAACAAAATCATACCACAGATTTAAGAGACAAATTATGGATTACTATGATAAAAACATCATACAATGATTCCCCGGGCTACTCCCGGTCCTAAAGACAAAGGGGATTAGCCCCGCATGTTCATCTCTGAGCAAGACATGATTGAAGAAAGGAGAAACATGGAGAAAAATGTGGATGAGTAATGTGAACCCCTGAAAGGAGAAGATCCAAGCGTTCCTTGGCGTAGAGTGTGCGATCTACAGCCTTTCGGCAGTGGAGAACGTCTTCTTCGGCTCTCGGAACGGTCGGGGCATGCTTCTGGGCTCCGTTATTCTCTCCACCTCTCCTCATGATGTGTGTAGTGGCTAATGACGTGATAGATCACTCCTGGCCACCATCATTAGGTATAAACACCAAGTTAAGTTTCCAAAATATCACCATCATTGGATTCATGCCGATCTGGAACAAACAATAATCTGACGGCGTCGATACCATCGACGCGGGTCGATGGTATCGAAGCCTCGCGATATCAAGAAGCCTTCTTTCTTTTCTATCATCTCGCCTGATGCTGAATCGATACCATTGACGCGAGTCGATGGTATCGACACCCTTAGGCGTCAGTTTTATCACCTTTCCGACATTGAAGCTGTAGAACGTTGATAGTATCGACTTTGTTTTCGATAGTATCGACTCACTGTTCGCTGGAAACCTGAAGGTATCTCGCTACCATTGACTTCCCAGTCGATGGTATCGACTCTATGTAGCCCCTTGCGGCTATCTGCTTGTGACTGTGTCGATACTATCGACGGGTGTCGATGGTATCGACAACAGTATATATGTGTTTTTCCTGAAATTGCAAGACAGAGCCAAATCAGTCGAGATAAAACCCATTATTATAATAATTTATGATCAAAATGATAAAATATGGGAGATTTGACACTGAAAAGGATTATATACTAGAGTAAGTGAATTATGCAATATTAACCACCAAAGTGACCAATAAACCCATAAAACGCAAGTAAAAAAAGTCTATAAATGCGACTCAAAATCATCACATCAAACTCCCCTAAGCTTGAACATTGCTCGTCCTAGAGCAACAAAACTCTAGAATAGAATTGCGAGGGTCAACTAAAGAACAGATTATCACAACCTTCTTCACCATATGATCCCCGCCATACATTCACAATCTGGCCCTTACTAACCACAGAATGATAATTACCCTCAAGGCGACAATAATCATCCATAAAAGATATCTACCTCAAAATTGATGAACACTATCACATAAGGGAGTTAACATAATAAAATCCTCCAGTCCAGACTCGGTGCATCTTGTGATCTTCGATCTACGTTGCTCATCTTAACTACCATCTAGATGGAAGCATCTCTCCTGATATTAATGAGTGAGGAGAATATCATGGTGGCCTACCAATTCAAGCAACGGGTGGATGGAATAGGTGGCTGTGGGAGAAATGGAAGGATAATATAGTTTTAACATGCACAAATAACAAAAATGATCTAAATGATGCATATGCAAATGAAAATGCCCTAATTCCTACATTTGGGTGGAATGATGCATCCACTATCATTCCGTCTCAAGATGAGATGGAATATCTAAGAAAACTACACCATGTGCTTATTCTTCTTAGTATGCAAGTGAGAACATGTTCCTTTCTCCCTCTCATTCCTACTTACTTCTCAATTCTTTTTTTTTTCTTTTTTTCAATTTTTTTTCAAGCCCTTATTTTCATAGGTGACAATGAATTATTTTTTGGGCTCACTTCTTATTACATACTTGTGCATCTGAAGCATTCTATTTGGAGGGTATGGAACAAGTTCACCACCTTTAATGTTTCAGAAGACATAAGATACATGATGTACTATATGCACAAAAGATGTGAATGCAGCTACAAAATGATAGTTATGCAATTAAATGACACACACCTAAGGATAATGTGCATGTATAACTACTCTATCTTTTTTTTTCTTTTCATGCAAAAATATGTAAGAATATTTGTACTGTAAGACATATCTACATGGGATGCAATCAAAGATATGAAAACCGTAATGCGCTTCCAAGTCTTATGGTGGAGTATGAAAACAATGGGGTGGATAGATCGCAAGATTAATTGACTGAACCTTTAGAAAATATTATGTGTCCCTCCTTACTGACCTGTGTAATAATTAAAAAGTTTCTCTTTCTTATTTCAAATTAAGGTCTCATTATCATTTGGTCAGTTTAGGCTCAAACAACCAATTCTGTCCACTCTTCGTGAATCATAGGGATGTGCAGTTCTGTTTTCCTATTTTAAAGTCGACAAACCCAATTATTTTCTTAAGTCATATGCTCAAGGTTGAACAACACAAGCTTGCAAAAGCACTAAAAATTTTCAAATTTACCTCTGATTCCCATGTACAAACATAGAGATGACACATGACATTAGACATCCACAATTACACTAGATAGAGTGTGGATCCTATAGAAAACTAAGAACTAAGAAAAATAAATGACAAAAGACAAAGCAATAAATGATAAAAACTAAAAAAACTAAAGGATAGAAGCTATTCCAACTCCCCCCTAAGCTTGAATTCGACTATGGCCTCATAGTAAAAAACAACCTTAAAAGGTGGAACAGTAATACCAATCATTGGTCAGGTGGAGGCGGGTACTGCGGGGCCGTGGGGTCCCAAGATGGGTACTTCCCCTGGAAGCTTGGATCATACTGGGGCATCGGCGGAGGTTGAGGATACCCCCCGAAATAATTCTGGCTCCAGTAGTTGTCATAGAAAGGCTGTTGTTGCATCTCCATCCTATGCAACCTGTCATGGATATTCTGTTGGTTGGTGAAGAGGAGACACTCATTCTCATAAATAGTCTGCTGGTTCTCGAAAAGTCGGTTCGTGGTATCCTGAATACCAGAGAAGGAAGTTGTATGCTGTTGCTGGGTCTGATGAATCTCCTACAGCATCGAGTACATTCCTTGCATCGAATAGACATCCTCTCCTTGATGAGAGGGATGAGGTGGCGGAGGCTGTGAATATGATGATTCACCCATGTGGAAACGGGGACGCTTCCGGGGTGCTATTCGTGCTCGAAGAGGAGTGAAAGCCTCCTCTTCCTCTTCATGCTCGTCGCCGTCATCATCATTGCCATCATTACCGCCATCTTCATTAGAGTCGTCGATGGTGATGATAGGCCATCGAAAATCCTGAGCTCCCTCTATGTTGAAGACGGGTTCGGGAAGTGCACATTCTTGATATTCGTGATTGACGTGGCAATGTGCATAAGCAAAGCCATCACGGAGCAGGAGGAGGTTGGAGCAGTGTAGATGATGGAGGTTGACCTTGTTCCTATTGGAAAGTGGAGTAAGATGGGAAAAATACAAACCAAGGTAGAGGGCCAACAGTGTGATGAGCCCTCCAAAGTGGATAGGAGCCTTCCGCGTACTCCTCTTCACGGCCAACATGCGTGTCAAAAAGAACGCGCCACAGTTGCACTCCTCACGCTTCAGCAATTTATATAGAAAGAATAAATCCGTCTCTTGGAATTTGCTAAGAGACTGATCGCTGTGAGCAAACAACGTCGTACAAAGAATGCAGTGCAAAATCCGCACAAAGGGATGCTCGAAGTCAGCTATGGCAGCATTGTGGTAGCTCACAAACTTGTCGGGAGGTGCAGTCACCAGCTTGGCGAAGATGTCATCATAATTAGTCTGGTTTTCCGGCCTCCGGTGCTGGTAATCATCATGATACCAGTTATACACAGAATTGAACTGGTCGAGAGTGAGGGTGTAATTGTTGTTGTACAGTCTGAAGGACATGCGCCCTCTCTTCCATTCTCTATCGGTGGCGATCAAGTCATTGGGCACAACATTGATATCCAATGACTCCATGAACTCCGCCACGAGCTCCTTGTATGTCGGCCACTCGCTGAAGAACGGTTGGCCGTCAGCATGGTACTCCAACTCATCGGGCCTCCTAGTCATATGCCTTGCCTACCCCTTCAGGACGTAGGCAAGATTGGGCTCGAACCTAAGGTAACGAACCATGTCCCATTCAACATATTGGGTTGGCTCGATCTTCCTCTTGAGCAGTTCCTCATACACCTTCTGGACCTCCGTGGAAGGATGAACAATCCTCAGACGAGAAATGGACCCCGGTGGCGGAGGAACGAAGGTTGGGATCTCCATTGGAACCACCCGTGAAGAAGATGCTCCGTCTATCCGCACCATTGTCGCAAAGAAAAGAAAAGGATAGGAGATGGAGCTCAGTGAAGGTCGGAGAAGATGATATCTGCTCGGTGCAGGGCTCGGTGAAGAGATCATGATCCTTGGACGCTCGTAGCAGGCCTCCAGTCACACAACAATGCTCAATGCATAAGTAGAGGGAGGAAGCTCTGAAGGTGTGAAGAGAATTGACAAACAATCCCTCGTTTTATAACTCTGTCCGTTGCTACTGTGGACCCGTCGATACCATCGACAGTGTGTCGATGGTATCCACACCTGTAGCACAATCCAGGTTTCACTAGTATCGACGGCTGTCGATAGCCTGATGTGGGAGCCCGAATCGATGACGCGCTGATACCATCGATGGGTGTCGATGGTATCAACCCATCCCACAGATCGACTTCCTTGCTATAGTGATTGTCGTTGATTTCCTCTCGTGGATCGGTGACAGGTCACGTTGATACCATCGACGTGGTTCGATGGTATCGACCTTTTGTAGGTCAAACACCCTCGCGATGGCCGACCGCCGCTTTCTGACTGTTGCTGGGTCGATACCATCGACAGGCCTGTCGATGGTATCGACTTCACTGAGACAAAATTGTATGTAAATCTTCAGGGATCTCGCGAGTATCGACACCCATGTCGATACTATCGACCCCGATCTGGTGATTTCTTCAGCGTCACTGATGGTAGGTCAATACCATCGATGAGGCCGTCGATGGTATCGACGCAGAGAGATTTCTGGAGTTGCCTAACTGTACCCATGTCGCTACCATCGACACAAAGGTCGATGGTATCGACTCTGCCTCAACCCTACACACTGAACAAATGATCAATGTACCTTTTTTTACACTAAAAACAAAATTAAACCAAACTAACTTGTAAATGCGAAAGAAAATAGAAGAAATTACCAATGGTTGGGTTGCCTCCCAACAAGCGCCCTTATTTAATGTCTTAGGCTAGACAAAACCAAGCTTATCATGCATCCTAGAGTGCTATGAGTTTGACCTCATGCACTTTCCTCGTGTAATACTCGCCAAAGTACAACTTCAACCTCTGTCCATTAACCAAAAATGTCGTCTATCCATCACGCACCATGATGGCACCATGTGGCTGTACCTCCTCCACGATGAAAGGTCCACTCCACTGGGATTTCAATTTCCCAGGATGCAGCTTCAACCTTGAGTTGAACAACAGCACATGATCTCCCTTCTTGAAGACTCACAGTTGAATGTGTCGATCATGAATAAGCTTTGTTCTCTCCTTGTAAATCCTCGAGCTTTCATAAGCGTTCATCCTCAACTCATCTAGCTCATTTAGCTCTAGCAAGCGTTTCTTCCCTGCCTCATCATAATTCAAGTTCAACTTCCTTAGCGCCCAGTGCGCCTTATGCTCCAACTCTACCGGCATATGGTAGGCCCACCCATAAGCCAACCTAAAAGGCATAGTGCCTATAGGTGTCTTAAACGCCGTCCTATACGCCCATAAAGCATCTGGTATCAAAGTACTCCAGTTCTTTCTTGTCGAAGCCACTGTGCGCTCCAAGATTTTCTTAATTTCTCTATTGGACACTTCAACATGCCCTTGTGTCTGCGAGTGGTATGGGGTACCAATATTGTGCTTTACCCCGTACTTTCTCAACAACGCAACGAACTTTTGATTTTTGAAATGGGTACCTCCATCGCTGATAATCATCCTTGGTACACAAAATCTCTAGAAAATGTAATCTTTTACAAACCTGCACACTACAACAACATCATTAGTCGTTGTGGGTATTGCCTCTACCCACTTCGATACATAATCAACAACCAATAAAATGTACAAATTAGAGTTTGAGGACACGAAGGGTCCCATAAAATCAATACCCCACAGATCAAACACCTAAACTTCTTGAAACACATTGAGGGGCATCTTTTGTCTCTTTGAAATATTTCCTGCCCTTTGATAGGAATCGCTGCATCACACATAATCATACGTGTCCCGGAATAGTGTAGGCCAGTAAAGGTCGCTCTCAAGCACCTTAGCCACCATTCTGGAACTAGCATGGTGGCCACCAGTCGGTTGGGTATGGCAATGACGGAGTACACTGTCATATTCTATCTCCGGTACACACCTGCGCAACACGCCATCCCTGCATTGCTTCAACAAAATGGGGTCATCCCAGAAATAATATCTCAAAGAATGAAAAATTTTCTTTTTCTCTTGATATGTCCAATCATCTGGGATAATTTTACAGGCAAGATAATTAACAATATATGAAAACCATGGATCCTTGGATTTTACAGAAAGGATCTTCTCATCAGGGAATGTCTCAGTAATGGGTATATTAATGTCCTTCTCATCTACCCATTCCAACCTAGACAAATGGTCCACAACCACATTCTCTATTCCCACCTTATCTTTAATTTCAATGTCAAATTATTGTAACAATAAGATCCACCTAATCAATCTAGGGTTGGCATCTTTCTTTTCCATCAAATACTTTATGGTGGCGTGGTCTGTCAATACCAAAACTTTTGACCCTACAAGATATTGCCAAAATTTTTCAAATGCAAAAACGACGACGACAAGTTCTTTTTCAGTTGTAGTGTAATTAAGTTGTGCTTCATTTAAAGTTTTGGATGCATAGAAAATCACAACGGGTTTGTTTTCAACAAGTTGTCTTAGAACGACCCCTACTGTGAAATCCGAAGCATTGCACATTAATTCAAATGGCTTTGTCCAATCCGGTGTTTGCACAACCAGTGCAGAAATTAATTTCTCTTTGAGGACATTGAAAGCATGCAAACATTTTTCATTAAAATCAAACACCGCATCTTTCTCCAACAGTTCAGATAATGGTTTAGCGATTTTTGAAAAATCTTTGATAAAGCGGCGATAAAATCCCACGTGAACGAGAAAACTCCTTACCCCTTTAACCGTGTTTGGTGGGGGTAATTTGGAAATCACCTCAATCTTAATTGGATCTACCTCCAAGCCCTTGCTAGACAATTTATGTCCAAGCACAATCCCTTCACTAACCATCATATGGCATTTTTCCCAGTTGAGAACTAAATGTGTGTCCTCACATCGCTGTAAAACTTTATCCAAATTATATAAACATTCATTAAAAGACGCACCATAGATGGAAAAATCGTCCATGAAGACCTCCAAACAGTGCTCCACCATAATAGAGAAAATGGCAAGCATGCAACGTTGAAAGGTTGCTGGTGCGTTGCATAAACCAAATGGCATACGACGATATGAAATGTTCCATAAGGACAAGTGAAGGTGGACTTCTCTTGGTCCTTAGGATCAATGGAAATCTGATTATAGCTTGAGTAACCGTCCAGAAAACAAAAGTGAGATCGACCTGCTAATCGCTCTAAAATCTGATCAATGAACCGAAGAGGAAAATGATCCTTTAACGTAGCAGCATTCAATCTACGGTAATCAATGCACACACGCCACCCGGTTACCAAATGGGTCGTGACCGTCTCATTTAACGAATTGTGAGTAACAGTAATTCCCCCCTTTTTAGGGACTACCTGTATGGGGCTTACCCACGTCGAATCGGAGATAGCGTAAATGATGCCTACAGAAAGGAGCTTGATCACCTCCTTCTTGACGACCTCCATCATGCTTGGATTAAGTATGCACTGTGGCTGGATTACAGGTTTGTCTCCCTCCTCGAGCCGGATCATGTGCTGGAAAAGTGTAGGGGAGATCCCCTTAATATCCGTGACTGACCACCCGAATGCACCATGGCGGTTCTTCAGCACGATCATCAATTGATCCTCTTCCTCGGCACTCAGATATGCCGAGATAATCACTGGTAGCTTTTCACCCTCAGCTAGAAATGCATATTTCAAATGAGGCGGAAGTGGCTTCAATTCTAATTCAGGTGGACTGATCAAGGATGACTGAAGCGGTGGTGGGAGTTCCCCAAGATCTTCATAGTACCTAGCATAAAAACACAGCAACACCTGAAGCATCTTGGCACATTCTTGTAGTGACTTACTTCTCATCTAGTCATGTGTTATATTGACAAGGCAAGCTTCAAGAGGTAGTTCTGGATATGCATCGAGGACAGAACTTTCTATGGCCTCGTCTTCAGTAGAAGGAGGGATTTCCTCCTCATCATCATTTGGAAAACCCATAGCCCTGCAAAGAGAAATGACTTTGGTCTGTTCCATAATGTCTACATCCAGTGTCCACTTCTCTACCTTGGTCATTACATGAGCCATATCTAGAAATGGTTTCCCTAGACAAAGAGAAATATTATAATCAAAGTGTTTCACCATGCGGCACTGCTCCTTTGTTTTTGATTGTGTTGTGCTTGGGGGCATAACCATTTCAAACCAGTCATCAGCGATACCCAATGTCAAATGACCTCTTCCCACCTCGAGTATCATATCTGTAGTAGCTTGGAAGGGTCTTCCAAGGAGTAGCTCATTTCCTTGTTCATCTTGCATTTCCATTACCACAAAATCTGCTGGAAATACAAACCGATCAACTTTAACCAAAACGTCCTCGCAAATACTGTACGGCTTGACCACAGAATTGTCTTGCAACTGGATCGTCATATTGCTATGTCTTGATTCTTTCAGTCCCAACTTCTTGAAAGTGGAGAGAGGCATCAAATTTATACTTGCCCCTGAATCACACAATGCTTTGCCGAATTTCACTTTACCGATGTAACATGAAATATTGAAGTAGCCCGAATCCTGTCTTTTAGGCGGAAATGTGCCCATAATGAAGGCACTCACTTGCTCTTTAAGAACCACAACCTCAGTATCAGGAATCTTCCTCTTTTTTGTGATTATATCTTTCAGAAACTTGCTGTAAGAGGGTATCTGCTCTATTGCTTCTAAAAGTGGAATGTTGACAGAAAGCTTCCTAAAGCTATCTAGGAACTTCTTGAACTGAGCATCCACTTTCTTGGCTTTCAAGCTGTTTGGATATGGGACTGGGACAGTCTGTGCCCTTTGATGTGGCGACACATATGGTGTCCTCTTCTGCATCTCCTCCTCAGCAACGGGTTCTGATGTGACGTCCTCTACCACATCCTCTACCGACTCTGTGATTGGAATCAGAACCTCCTCTGTCGCCTCACCTGTGGTTTTTGGCTGGGGTGTGCTCAGTTCATCAGCCCTGGGGTTTAAAATCTTCTTACCACTCTGTAGCAAGATTGCCTTAGCTTGTTGGTTTCCTCCTAGAATGTTTGTATTTCCCAGAAAACCTTGCTGCGCTGGCTTTTTCAGATTTGTTATCTCAGCTGCCATCTGCGCCAAAGATGTCTCTATAGTCCTCATCTGAGCCCCATGACTTTGTAAGGTCTTCCCAAATTGATTCATAAATTCTCCTTGTTGCTTAATCTGTTGACCAAATGTGCTCATGAGTTCTTGATTCTGCTTGATTACTTGGTTGAGTAACTCATTGTTCTTATCCTCTGGTGACAGTTGGGGTTTTGCATCAGGGTCCTGCAAGAAATTATTTGGGTCCTTCCATGAAAATTTCTTGTCTTTCCTCCAAGAATAGTCGTTATTTCTGTACCCCTGCTGCTGGCGCATAAATTTCACTTGAGCTTCATCCTTAGATTCTGCGTCTTCTTTTGCAAGTAGTTTCTTGGCCAAAAAGTCCATCTTCTCATTTAGCTCCTTGATGGCCTTTGACTCACCTGCAGCTCAAACCTGCTCCACTGCGTCTCTATCGCCCCATGATTGCTTTTTGGCCATGTTCTTCAAAATTTCCCAACACCTTGTGCCTGTGTTGTTTAGAAAGAACCCCGAACCTGCAGAATCTAGGTTACTTCTATCATGCTCAGAAAGAGAAAAATAGAAAATCTTGACTTGTTTCTCCTTGTCAAGCCCATGATGTGGGCACCTCCTCAGCATTATCTAGAAACGTTCCCATGTCTCAGAATAAGTCTCCCCGACCTTCTGGCTGAAATTATGGATCTTCCGTACCAGATCGTTGGTCTTCTCAGGCGGAAAGAACCTCTCAAAGAACACCTCGATCATCTGGTCCCATGTTTCAATGGTCTCATCGTCCAAGTTATGCAGCCATTCACGTGCATTACCTGCCAGCGAGCTGGGGAACAGCTTCAGGTAAAGTGTCTCCTGTGGAAACCTATAAATCTTGATCATATCGTAGTTTTCCAAAAATGTGTTGATGTGTGCGACAGGGTCCTCATTCTTTAGCCCGTGGAATGCTTGAGACTTGACCAGGTTGATTAGTGCCGAATCAATCTTATAGGTTGGAATGTTAACTGCCAACTTTTTTATTGGCCCCTTTGAAGCTGATGAGGAAGAAGTCCTTATCTTCTCCCATATTGTCTGTTCTTCTGCCATCGCTTCTGGTTCAGAGTCGGAATCTATATTTTCAGGTTGGTCTTGAATGTGGTTCTCCTCGTCGTCTAGTCCCAACGGTGGAACCTCTGGTGATAGCTGCATGTAGTCTGTGCTACGCGTCCTCACCATGCACTAGTACCTGCAAAATAATAATTTAGATTCAGTACCGTGCTAGACGATTACTAAATATGAAAGATAAACTATGAATTTCAAAAATGATAATAAAATAATAAAATAAAAAGTAGCCTAGAGCTGCCGCTTGGAACATTCATAGTGCCGACAATTTACCGTGTCCCCGGCAACGGTGCCAAAAACTTGACACACTTTTACCGTGTGTATAACGCAAGTGTACACGTCAATGTAGTACAGGATCTTATGAGGCCCGAGTCGAACTCAGGGACACTGAATTATCGGTAGACTACTATTAACTGCTCGCAATCAGCTAGACCAATTAAAAGGTTCTGAGAATTGTTGAAAAATGAAAGAAAATAAAATAAAACAGAGAAATCGATTAAGGGTTTAGTTTAATCAATTCAAATGGAGATCTTTAGAATTGCGGTTTCACTGCGGGTTTTCATTGTATGAATTTCCACATAACTAATCAGATTCGCCTCTTATTCCGGGTAGTGTCCTGTAGTCAGAATTGTTCACTGTCGTGATACAATTCACTACCTAAGTCTAGGTCGGTTCCACCATCGTAGTAACCTATACCCTAAATTAGGTGCATTAGAATCGACCTCTGGGTTTCCCCCATTAACCGTACATCACCTTGTTCAAGGAATTTATGAGTTAATGTGAATTTCGTCTCTTTTCAACCGTTAATTCTTCTTTCAAAGTAATGAAAAGCATTAAATTATTATTAGGGTGATCAAGCATAATGATATAATTGAGAAAACGAAATCATACCATGGATTTAAGAGACAAATTATGAATTACTATGATAAAAACTTCGTACAATGATTCCCTGGGCTACTCCCGGTCCTAAAGACAAAGGGGATTAGCCCCGCATGTTCATCTCTGAGCAAGACATGATTGAAGAAAGGGGAAACATGGAGAAAAACGTGGATGAGTAATGTGAACCCATGAACGGAGAAGATCCAAGCGTTCCTCGGCATAGAGTGCACGATCTACAACCTTTCGATGGTGGAGAACGTCTTCTTCGGCTCTCAGAACGGTTGGGGCGTGCTTCTGGGCTCCGTTCTTCTCTCCACCTCTCCTCGTGATGTGTGCTGCAGATAATGACGTGATAGATGACTCCTGGCTTCCGTCATTAGGTATAAACACCAAGTTAGGTCGCCAAAATATCACCACCATTGGATTCGGGCCGATCTAGAACAAACAATAATCTGACGGCGTCGATACCATCGACACAGGTTGATGGTACGACGCCTCACGATATCGGAAAGCCTTCTTTTTTTTTGTCATCCCTCCTGATGCTGACTTGATACCATCAACGTAGGTCGATGGTATCGACACCCTTAGGCGTCGGTTTTATCACCTTTCCGACACTGAAGCTGTAGAACGTCGATAGTATCGACTTTGTTGTCAATAGTATCGACTCGCTGATCTCTGGCAACCTAAAGGTATCTCGCTACCATCGACTTCCTAGTCGATGGTATCGACTCTGTGTGGCTCCATGCGGCTGTCTACCTATGACTATGTCGATACTATCGATGGGTCTCGATGGTATCGGCAACTGTATATATGTATTTTTCCTAAAATTGCAAGACAGAGCCAAATCAGTCGAGATATAACCCATTATTATAATCATTTATGATCAAAATGATAAAATACGAGAGATTTGATACTGAAAAGTATTATAGACTAGAGTAAGTGAATTATACAATATTAACCACCAAAGTGACCAATAAACCCATAAAACACAAGTAAAACAAGTCTATAAATGCGACTCAAAATCATCGCATCAGAGACAATGGTATTCTTGGTGCCGAAGCATCCCGTCCCGATCTACAACAGCGAATGGAGGATGGTCGTGTCATCTCCATCACATGAGGAGCTCTCTGCACCGGCCGTGACACCTATGAGAGCCTGAAGCACGTGGAAGAACTGTGCCCAAGTGGGAGGACGACGGAATCAGGAAGGAGGGAGAACACCACCACACGTAGTTTGTGCTCTGCGGATGGGCGTCGTGCGTAGAATGAGTTCACGTGAGGAAGAAAAGAAAGGGGATAATGACCCTAGTGCCCCTGTGTGCACGTTCAAGAAATAGGGGCGCAAGTGTCTTTTCCTAAAACCATTTGGTCAACAGTGTGGATCAGAAAACAAGTAAGTTACGATGACTTGGGAGCTTCTGATTTGGTCCAAATCAAATAATCTTGCAATAATTGTAGTTAATTAATGGACAGTTAGAATATAGAGAAATTATATATCAAAATGATCATAAAAATGAGAGGAATCCAAAGAAGATATAATCAGAGTCTAATTATGCTTCTTTTTCTAAAATTATATGCAATACATGTTTAGATGTGTTTAATGTAAAGGAAGACCTAGAATTGTTGTAATATGATGCTTAATTGAATAGATTCGGTCATGTTAAGCTAATACATGATCTTGCTATGTATAATGAAGAAATCCCTGAAAATGATGAATGATTGATGTTCCTAAATTAATAATCATAAGCATGATATTTTAGGGTTTTAAAACCAATGTCGACATCTTGCTACGATCTTAATTCTAATAATATGATTTAGGTATCGTGAATAGTCTAATATGCTAAGTTGATGATTAGGGTTTCACCCAATATGCATAACTAGGGTTGTAATCTTAGAAACCATGATATGATGGAATTAGGGTTTGTAATCCTAATTCCTATTCCAAACATGAGATGACCTTAAACCCTAATTTAGGGTCGCATCTAGATCTATTCAGTACATTGCGAATACATGGTGACACATATATAGTATGTATATTTCAGATAATGTTGATTGAATACTCTGTTGCTTGGATGTTTGGATGCACTCTTAAAGTACATGATATATTCTACATGGTTTCTATAATGACATAAGGTATGTGGTTACGCTTATGAATACATGTATCGAATTTTGAGTTTATACAAGTTTCTTGATGAGATTGAATGAAAGATAAACTACTTGCTTGTTTATTTACTTCTTGCAAATTATAAAGTTCCTATGAGTATCATGTAAAATAAATAACAATATTATGAACCCTGGGTTAGACTGATCGTATGCATCGTTTGGCAATGTGATTGGTGTGCCACCGCTTTGGTGCGGTGAGATGGACCACCGCAAGATTTCTTTCCGGTGGAAAAAAGTTATCGGTGAATGCTAAGCAATGCTAAAAACAATATAAATTAAAAGCAGTGGGTGATCTTGTGTTTGGTAACAACAATTACAAGCAATTGCAACCTGCCCGTCCTTACCCAATCACTTCCCGGGCAATCACACCACTTTACCAAACAGAGCATTAAGGGTAACGCACATGAGCCCAAGAGGGACAATGATTACACCTGAGGTAGTGGACCATATATGGGTTAGAATATGAAAACAAGTTTATGTTCTTATATGCAAGATAAACTTGTTTGCTTATATGTGTACTTGTGATTATTGGATGAACCCATGTACCTGTATAGAAATATATTGACCACATATTTATTTGTCGGCGTTTTAGGTATCAGATACACTTGATTCATGGACACGAAGTTACATGATAAAGATGTTAAAGACACTAAATTTATTCATGAAGTTTTAGACTTAGTGGTATATCTTCACATATGTACATGTTAATTCTTTCTCAAATTTATGTAACTCCTTAGAGGAGCTATTATGCAAACATGTAAATATTTGTTCATTAATGGAAATTGTTTACTATTTTGCATTATTTCTTGAATCTGATCATGGAATTTATGAGTAATAATCTGTGACTTTAAGGTCTTTAAGACACTCAAAAGTGGGGGTCATTATAGGGAGGACCTTGGAGCGGCCACATGGTACTTCTCTTGATGGCACAACCAGTGATGATAGGGTTGATATTGTGATCTGGGGTGTTGATACTGAGATTCAGACTGATGATACCATGATACTGAGAGTTGATACTATGACATTGAGAGCTGATACCATGAGTCTAGTGATACCGCTTGATGATACTATTGACTTGACACAGTCAGGAGCATGACTCCCTCCTTTCCCCGATGCACTTGAAGAGCCATCCATCGAAAGAAGAAAGAAGAAACACACTGAGGATATCATGGAGACCTTTAAGAAGGTCAAGATCAACATTCCTTTGCTTGATGCAATCAAGAAAATTCTATCTTACTCCAAGTTCTTGAAAGACTTATGCACGTTCAAGAGAAAGACCACTGAAAGGACACCAAGGAAGGTTACGCTCACTAAGCAACTGAGCTCAATTCTGCAGCACACCATGCTAAGGAAGAGTAAAGATCCTGGTGCTCCTATCATCTCATGCTACATTGGAGCACATCACATAGAACAAGATCTTCTTGACTTGGGTTCTAGTGTAAATCTAATGACGTATGATGTGTTCATTGAACCACAAATATGACAACTGGGTCCTTCTCAATGTACCTTGTAGTTAGTTGATAGATATTTAAAAACACCTCGAGGGCATGTTGATGATGTGTTGGTCAGAGTTGATGATGAGACCTCCACATTCATTCTGTTTGATTTTATTGTCTTGGACATGGAAAAGGACTAAGGAAAGTACCTATTATCTTAAGGAGACTCTTCTTGGCCACAGCTGACGCTGTGATTCATGTGAGAACCAACACCATGTATGTGACTTTCATGCACATGAAGATCTGGTTGAACATCTTCAAGTTTTCTGCCAAAGCCGAGGTGATGGGTGCTACAGAGGATTGTTATCTGATTGAGTGCCTTGATGAGATAGTAGAAGAGTGTCTACCCACATGTTTAGGGGTTGAAATGTGACTTTGATACCATGTTGGGGGGGAATAACTTGTATTGAACATTATTTCATTCTATGATGATTGCCTCTTGCTTCTATTTCATTTCCCATTATATTGCATGTAGTTTGTGCTTTTAACATAGATTGCTTGCTTTGTGATGCTTGATGACACTAAGATTCTAGGATAAATTGGAATATATGTGGCAAATTGCTCCTAGGTCCAATTAGTGGATCCCTAGCTAGCCCCCTTTGTTCCTACATACATCTCCCTTCTTCTACAAGTGAGTGTGAGATCTAAGTAGCAAGTGTAAGTGTGATTGGTGCAATTGCCTAGAGTTTCCTAAAGGTTATATGGCAAGTAACATGAGGTGAAATACCCTCATATCTACTCCCATTCCTACCCTTGGCTCTCAGTTTCTGTAACACCCCTGACCTGGGTTACGAGCTAACCCTAGTTGTTTTTCCTAATAATGAAATTAGATGGTTGAAATTATCCTTTAATATATAATTAAAGTTTCTATGGAACATATGTTTCCATTTCTGTCCCTTATAAACCAATGTTGAAGTATTGTTCGCAATACATGGACCTATGTGCAATTTTCCCAATCAGAGGGGTTAACTTGCAAATTTCACATGTTTATATGTTCCTTTAATGTTGAGACAACATAAGAATAAATATGATGAGGTTTGAGGGATTTCCCAAGCTTGAGCACCAAGGTGCAGCTGTGGAAGCAACCCCTGTACTTGAAAACCCTAAATTGGTGTAAAATGCAATTTACCCAATTTGAGGGGTGCAACTTGTAAAATATATCATCTAAAATATCTTTTATGACTCTTGGCATCATTTAGAAGAGAAATGATGAAAAGATCACTTCATGTGAAAAATCATATAATAAGGAACACCTTTGTGATTGAATAATCAAGGTGTATGTATAATAGCACTTTTATGTGAATGCTTTAGTGATGGATTGATCCTCTTTGCCTTCAATTCTTGACCTTAGAAGGAGTTTGTCCTTAGAAATAATATGTGGGGACGTGCAAGGAAGAAAGGAAGGACTTAGATGAGAAATGAGGAAAACATATGTCCTTATGTTGAAAATTCACCTAAGTATATATACAACTTTTCCACTTAGCAAGGGAACGACCCTCTCCCTTTCATTTCTTTTCCCCTTGCCCAAAACCGACCAAGGCTAGGCTCTGGAGCAGAGAAGGACGACCAAGGGTCCTAGGTAAGTTTGGATCATCCCTTTAGCTTGAATTCTTGGATGAAACTCGAATTCAAGGTCAAATTCATGGCTAGCTCACTTAGCTTTATCTTTCTAGCCATCTCTTCTCAACTTTCCTTGGAGGATTCACCTTGGCCGACCTGTGGAGCTTCTAGGACGCCATTAAAGGCTTGGAGCTCAAGGAGCAAGCTTTAGGAGGGTTTTATAACTCTAAACTTTATGCTTTGATTATACATCCTTTCCTATGCATATAGTTGCTAGTTCTTCTTCTTCCCTATCTTCCCTTGCATCCTTGCAAGCAAAATCGTGAAGACCTGCTACTGTTCTTAAGGTAGAAGATAAGGGAGTTAATTCATATGCTTATCCACAGATTTCCACTTTATCAAATGACCTCCACCAATTGCTCAAACGGTTTCAAACCGTTTGGTGGGCAAACGGTTTCAGGGTCGTGTGAGGGAAAACAGTCTTCACGACCGTTTGGTCCCGTTGACCAAGCGAAGACCGTATGGGAATCTTGTTCATAATTATGTTGCTTAATCACCCACAAATTTTGAGAGGTTAACTCCAAAGGAATCTTGATATATAAGCAAATCAATTAGCAAAACCAATTGAATTAAGTTCTGATTTTCAATCTGTTTAATTTTCCCTTTTTGGGCAAACGGTCTCAAGACCGTTTACGATGGTTGACCAAACGTTGACCATTTGGGATTACTGTTCATAATGATGTTAATTAATGACTCACCAAATTTGAGGGATTAATTCCAAACGAGTCATGAGTTGAAGGATGATTAATAGGGCAAACCCTAATTGAAATTAGTGCTGAATCTCCAATGAGTTAAGTTGAGATGTTGGGTTGTTTAGCCCAAACGGTTTCAAGACCATTTGGGAATCATCCAAACGGTCTCAAGACCGTTTGGGGGTGACCCCAAGACCGTTTGGAGGTCTGGGGTCAAGTATAGTTGACCAATTGAAGGTCCAAAGGTACCAAATCATATTGCAATTAAGTATTGATGTGATGATCAACTCAATAGATCAAACCTTGATGAATTTTCACTAGAGTCCAAAGGATGGATGGGAAAACGGTATCAAGACCGTTTGGAACTCATCCAAACGGTCTCAAGACTGTTTGGTGTCAACCCAAGACCGTTTGGAGGTCTAGGGTTAAGGTAATTTGATCAATCGAGGGCCCAATTACAGTGGGTTATTGAAATAATCAAATTGCTGTTTTCTAAGTATAGATCTTGTTGAGTTTTGGGTTGAAGGACCCAAACGGTCTCAAGACCGTTTGGGGGTTCCTCCAAACGGTCTTGAGACCGTTTGGGCACAACCCAAGACCATTTGGAGGTATAGGGTTGAGATAATCTAATGGTTGGAAGGTCCAATTGCATTAAGTTGATGAATTGATAAAAATACTAATTTTTGACCTAATTAGAGTTCAATCCTAGTCTAACTGACTTGGTTCTTGGTCAAACTTTGGGCAAACGGTCTCAAGACCGTTTGGAGGTCATCCAAACAATCTCAAGACCGTTTGGGTCAAGTTTGGGCCCAATTGGAGGTCAGTTGATAGGTTCAACCTTGAGTTGATTCACATTGTTGAATATTGATGACCATCCGATTTGAAACCCTAATTGAATTTATAAGTGGTTATCATGGATTTGGTTAATTGAGGGGTTCAACATACATATCCATGACCAATTGTAACTTTTGAACCACTTTGGAGGTCCAAACGGTTTGAGCCCATTTGGACCAAATGGTCTCAAGACCATTTGAGGCCAAATGGTCTCAAGACCGTTTGGGCTCAAACGATCTCAAGGTCGTTTGGACCAATCGATCTCAAGGCACTTTGATCAAACAGTTTCAAACCGCATGAGCTTCAAACGGTTTGAAAGTCAAAACGGTCAACACACCCAAACGGTCTCAAGACCGTTTGACACCAAACGGTCTCAAGACCGTTTGGTGGTTGAAGGTTGAAACCGTTTGAAGGTTTTCAAGGTGGTTTGTACTTAATCAATTGGTGGTGTAATTGGTTCAATGGTGATCCAATCTAAACCCTAATGGTAACCTAAGTCATTAAAGGACTAAGTGACTAATGAATTGACCCATGATGGTGAGCATGAGGTAAATTACCAAAATACCCTTGAGGGGTTTAATTGGGTAATACCTTGTTCTAGTCAAACCCTAATCACATGATAGTGATGTTTTGGCTTATGCTAGTCAATGAGGACTTAACCCAACTTAATCTAGAGTGGTGTTATCACCATCTACTAGTAATAGAGAGAAAGTATCCTAAGAGAGAGAAAGTACCCTTTTATGGTGGAAACTCAAGTAAGATACCTTCAATACACATGAATGTGCATGATTAGGGTATGATCCACCTATGTGAGATCATGGAAACCCTAATTATGATGTTTAGTGAATCTTAATCTTATCTAAGAACTTTAATGATGATGTTTCTCATACATGATGATGTTATGAGTTCAATTCACCATGAGGTGAATAGTAAACCCTAATTTTAGGATAATGACATGTGAGGTGAATAGTAAACCCTAATTTTAGGGTAATGACATGTGAGGTGATTAGTAAACCCTAATTTATGGAGATGTTTATAAGGTAATACCTTTAAATAAAGTATAGTCAAATCAATGAGTATGATGTGTTCACACCATGATAAGATTGAGAAGTGAATTCATACCTTGAATTGATAATCATTATGATGTTCAATAAATGTTGTATTTAAGGCAAATACTCACCATACCCTGGTATGCTTCCAAGGATGGTAGAGTTGCATACTAGAATTGGACTAATAATCCAAAAAGGAAATATTAACAATGAAGGATAGGGTATGTTAACCTTAGTCATCTGTCATGCTTTTAGGTATGAAACCTTGAGAACAAGTTACCAAATATGATGTCTTATAAACTAAGGAGATTTCAATAACCTTAATTTGTATAGGGTGAAACCCTATTTCTAGTTATGCTTTTAAGCATAAATCCTCATGATTGAAGTATGAAATGAGGAATCAATATTCCTAATCATAAGTAAAGGAAATGAATAACCCTAATTGATGAATATTGGGGAACTTGACTCTTCTAAGAGTTTGAAAGTGTAACTTCTAGAATGAATTGTTTACTGTTATCAGTTGAATTAACCATGCAAGATGTCATGAGATGATGATCATATCCAGGTATGGATTATGAAACTATATTCATTGAAAGCATGCTTTAGCTTTATGAATAGTGATATATCCTGTTGCCTTGTCAATGGCAACCTATGAATTAAATGGGTTGTGAGAGCCATAAATACCATCAAGGTCATGCTTTAGAGATGACTTGTGATGAACGTATTGAGAAATGATGATTGATAAGAGTTAGGCTTGTTACATTTAGTATTCTCATTTTATAGCTGTTATGCCAATGTTATTGTTTGAAGAACAATGTATGATGTTGAAAGAATACTGAATGTACCTAACTAATCAAGTGAAATGTAGAGCCCTGATCATAGATCCATCATTGTCAGAGACCAAATGATGGTGAAACAGGTTTTCCCAAGGGAACTCCTGGATCACATACTCTTGAGTATGTGGGGGAAATGGATGCGTAAATCCTTACATCCTAGTGTAGGAATTGATACCGTCAATCCTTCACTACAAAACCAAACGGTGAAATGTATCACAAGTCTCCCAAAGAAAACACAAACACCGCATCGGTGAGAGATAAACAAGAAATCTTCCGATGATGAAGAGAGTACAGAACGCCACTGTAACTCTAAAATAGCGAAGGACCAGTTTACCCTGGTAAGCTATAACAAAAAACGTCCTGCCAGATGTCTAACAAACAATCCTCTAACTGACTGAGGAAGATGAGGTCTTAAGAATCCGGCTCTTTTAATGACCTATGTATGATACTGATGTGACTTCTTAGCGATCAGTTGGAGTATGAGTGGTATGCCTCATCTCCACATGGCATAATAGTGTTTGTAAAACATAATCAACCGCGTAGTATATCTGCTTAGGTTTAACTACGAGGAACAATGTTTGGTGTTATATTGTTTACATTAATGATCTGTTCAGATATTTTGTATACATGTCCTTTATATGCTTTAAAGACATGGCTGCTTAAGTAGAAGTTGCTTCACTTGTTATTAAACCTGCTGTTGTATGATTTATGTTATAATAAAGCTTCTAGTTGAGAGTTATAACTCTCGCTGGGACAATTTGTATATTGTCTCACTCCGTAGATTTTAATTCTTTTTAGGTGGTCGTCAAAGACGAAGGAGACCGTTTAAGGATGAGCAACAACGACAACAACAGTACTAGGGGCAGTAGTGAATCTCAGGTGGAGATACTGGCTGCTGAGTTATGTAGTTAGATAGTCCTATGTCGTCTTTGTACTCTCAGGTCCTAGGAATCAAGGGTTTGAATTTTTCGTGTTGGCTCCTAAGATTTTGAATCATGTTGTATATAACTACTCAAGAAGTGGTTTAATAGAGATGTAAACTGTTTACTTGGTTTCTTATAAAAGGAGTTTTATAATTTCCAGATCTTGTCTCAAAATTTTTAATTTCCAGTAATTTTTCATATTCCGCAACTAATCGAATGCTTCCGCTAAGTTTAAATCGTGTTTATATCGTGGTTTTGGAGATCGGAGCCCACAATTAAGTGGTATCAGAGCTCTAGGTTCGCCGAGTCTACAGAGACATAGGACTTAGGATGTCGAGTCTGTCTGTAGTGTTTCTTCCTCATCTAATAGAATCTTCTGCTCCTCAGGAGAAGAAGACATATAAGGACGAGGAGTTTGTTGCAGAAAGCAACAATGCTACACCTAGAAGAAGTGCAGAGGAGCAAGCAGTAGAGGAACACTTACCTGAGGTTTCCCTAGTTAATCCAACCATGATAAGGAATCCTTCCTTAGGAATCACTGTTGCAGAATTTAGGGCAACCATGATGTACCTAGTGGATCAAACACTAGCAGTACAACCCAGATTACCAGCTCCTAATGATGATGTTTTGGATATCCATAGAATATATAATCCTCAGCAGCAGGTTGGAGCAGAAGTAAATGATGAAGCTTTGAACTCAAAGCAAGCCTATGCTCAGCCTCAAACTGATGAATCAGTCCACAGTAATGTAGGAATTAGAATACAGTCAGAGATCATGACCTGTTATAACTGTGGGAAGCCTGGACATATCAGATCTAATTTTCCAGAAAGGATATATAGAGGAAGAATTGAGAAAAGGCCTATTCAAATCCAGAAACAAAGTCCTGGAATTCCCAAAAGGAAGAAGTTTCTGATGTCCCCAACACAACCAGGACCTAGTACATCAAGGCAGTGGTTATCCAGAAAGGGTAAGGAACCCTTTAAACCACTACAACTGGAGAGACGCTGCTACAACTGTGGAAAGGTGGGGCATTTGATGAAGGACTGTCGAATTAAGCCTGTCAGTGTGACACAGCCTCCGAAATAAGGGCAACAAGGATCACAGAGAAGGCAATTTCAAGGAGCAACTCGAGGATGTGGACAAGCGTCCCAAGCTGGATCATCTGCACCAAATCAACCACAGGCGATAGTGAGGTTCTATGCTATGAACCCACCTGATGCAGTGGTCGATCCACAGGTTGTGACAGGTCAGATGAACTTTTATATTCTGATATGTCTAAATCCTGTGTAATATCTGTTCTAATTGACCTGGGTGCTACGCACTCTTTTATCACTCGAAGAGTGATCCGTAACTGCAATATGACATTCAGTCATAGGGCAGGAAGTTGTTGTTGGAGACTCCGTTGAGTGAGTCTGCTGTTATGCAGGAGGTATGATCTCCCTGCATCCTTTTCTTTTCTAATCATCGCATTCGAGTGGATCTGATACCTTGATATGCAAGGATTTGATAGAATCCTCGAGCCATGATTGATTAGACAAGATAAATGGTATTTCTTATAAATCTCTTTATGATCTTTTGGACAGGTTAAAATAGTAGTTGATTGAACTATTCTTTGATTGGTCTCATAAAAGATTTCAATGATGCATCAGATATAATCATTTTATAATACATGTTTACTTCTATAAGAAGAAAATGTATTAAAGAATTGATCTGGATGTAGGATTCAATAAAAGTTAATAATTATGTATGTAAGGATGGAAAAAGAGAAGGAACATAGTAATATACAAGTACATATTTTCTTACCTCAGTAATTATATACCCTGGCCAGGTATACAATTACTGATGATGAAGAAAATATGGAAACTTTGAAGTTGTTATCTTTTTATTACTATGATCAAGTAGTCAATCTAAAACAACTTAAAGGGCACCATAAGATAAGAAAAATGAGAATAAAGAAGGTCAACCATGATTAGTAATGATTGAAAGAATATATGTAATGAGCAATGTCCCATGATAAAAGGAAGAAAGAGATATAAAGTTTTGATAACACAAGTAACTAATACCAAATTAAGAATTTTAAGAACATCCCTTGTTAGGGGTTTATGTTCTTAAAATAAACACATCTTCTCCAGAATGTTTGATAAGTAAATCTCTGTTTGACAAGAAAACTTTTTCTCTATGATAAGAATGTGTAACTGATAGGATGGTTAATACATATAATAAAGGGAGTTAGTATGCTAATTATCAGATGTGATGATACACTCAGGGTGAAAAGGTCTTATATGGTCTTGAATAAATATCAGGGCTTGAATATAAACCTAAAGGATGTTGATCAAAATTTTATAACGTCTCCCTGAAAATGGTATGTTACCTAAGGATGTAACAATGTGTATGCTGAAACAATATCTGTTTTCCCCTTTTCTTCTTGAGATTTCGGGGACGAAATCCTTGTTAGGGGTTTATGATTTGTAACACCCCTGACCTGGGTTACGAGCTAACCCTAGTTGTTTTGCCTAATTATGAAATTAGATGGTTGAAATTATCCTTTAATATATAATTAAAGTTTCTATGGAACAAATGTTGAAGTATTGTTCGCAATACATGGACCTATGTGCAATTTTCCCAATCAGAGGGGTTAACTTGAAAATATCACATGTTTATATGTTCCTTTAATGTTGAGACAACATAAGAATAAATATGATGAGGTTTGAGGGATTTCCCAAGCTTGAGCACCAAGGTGCAGCTGTGGAAGCAACCCCTGTACTTGAAAACCCTAAATTGGTGTAAAATGCAATTTACCCAATTTGACGGGTGCAACTTGTAAAATATATGATCTAAAATATCTTTTATGACTCTTGGCATCATTTAGAAGAGAAATGATGAAAAGGTCACTTCATATGAAAAATCATATAATAAGGAACACCTTTGTGATTGAATAATCAAGGTGTATGTATAATAGCCCTTTTATGTGAATGCTTTAGTGATGGATTGATCCTCTTTGCCTTCAATTCTTGACCTTAGAAGGAGTTTGTCCTTAGAAATAAGATGTGGGGACGTGCAAGGAAGAAAGGAAGGACTTAGATGAGAAATGAGGAAAACATATGTCCTTATGTTGAAAATTCACCTCAGTATATATACAACTTTTCCACTTAGCAAGGGAACGACCCTCTCCCTTTCATTTCTTTTCCCCTTGCTCAAAACCGACCAAGGCTAGGCTCTGGAGCAAAGAAGGACGACCAAGGGTCCTAGGTAAGTTTGGATCATCCCTTTTTCTTGAATTCTTGGATGAAACTCGAATTCAAGGTCAAATTCATGGCTAGCTCACTTAGCTTTAGCTTTCTAGCCATCTCTTCTCAACTTTCCTTGGAGGATTCACCTTGGCCGACCTGTGGAGCTTCTAGGACGCCATTAAAGTCTTGGAGCTAGAAAGTTTGGAGCTCAAGGAGCAAGCTTTAGGCGGGTTTTATAACTCTAAACTTTATGCTTTGATTATACATCCTTTCCTATGCATATAGTTGCTAGTTCTTCTTCTTCCCTATCTTCCCTTGCATCCTTGCAAGCAAAATTGTGAAGAACTGCAACTGTTCTTAAGGTAGAAGATAAGGGCGTTAATTCCTATGCTTATCCACGGATTTCTACTTTATCAAACGACCTCCACCAATTGCTCAAACGGTTTCAAACCGTTTGGTGGGCAAACGGTTTCAGGGTCGTGTGAGGGAAAACGGTCTTCAAGACCGTTTGGTCCCGTTGACCAAGCGAAGACCGTATGGGAATCTTGTTCATAATTATGTAGGTTAATCACCCACAAAATTTGAGAGGTTAACTCTAAAGGAATCGTGAGATATAAGCAAATCAATTAGCAAAACCAATTGAATTAAGTTCTGCTTTTCAATCTGTTTAATTTTCCCTTTTTGGGCAAACGGTCTCAAGACCGTTTAAGATGGTTGACCAAACGTTGACCGTTTGGGATTACTGTTCATAATGATGTTAATTAACGACTCACCAAATTTGAGGGATTAATTCCAAACGAGTCATGAGTTGAAGGATGATTAATAGGGAAAACCCTAATTGAAATTAGTGCTGAATCTCCAATGAGTTAAGTTGAGATTTTGTGTTGTTTAGCCCAAACGGTTTCAAGACCGTTTGGGAATCATCCAAACGGTCTCAAGACCGTTTGGGGATCACCCCAAGACTGTTTGGAGGTCTGGGGTCAAGTATAGTGGACCAATTGAAGGTCCAAAGGTACCAAATCATATTGCAATTAAGTATTGATGTGATGATCAACTCAATAGATCAAACCTAGATGAATTTTCACTAGAGTCCAAAGGATGGATGGGCAAACGGTCTCAAGACCGTTTGGAACTCATCCAAACGGTCTCAAGACCGTTTGGTGTCAACCCAAGACCGTTTGGAGGTCTAGGGTTAAGGTAATTTGATCAATCGAGGGCCCAATTACAGTGGGTTATTGAAATAATCAAATTGCTGTTTTCTAAGTATAGATCTTGTTGAGTTTTGGGTTGAAGGACCCAAACGGTCTCAAGACCGTTTGGGGGTTCCTCCAAACGGTCTCAAGACCGTTTGGGCACAACCCAAGACCGTTTGGAGGTCTAGGTTTGAGATAATCTAATGGTTTGAAGGTCCAATTGCATTAAGTTGATGAATTGATAAAAATACTGATTTTTGACCTAATTAGAGTTCAATCCTAGTCTAACCGACTTGGTTCTTGGTCAAACTTTGGGAAAACGGTCTCAAGACCGTTTGGAGGTCATTCAAACGATCTCAAGACCGTTTGGGCCAAGTTTGGGACCAATTGGAGGTCAGTTGATAGGTTCAACCTTGAGTTGATTCACATTGTTGAATATTGATGACCATCTGATTTGAAACCCTAATTGAATTAGAATCAACCCTAATTGGCTTTCAATTGAGGGTCAATTTGATGTCCAATTGATTAAGGCTAATCTTGGTTAACTCAATTTATAAGTGGTTATCATGGATTTGGTTAATTGAGGGGTTCAACATACATATCCATGACCAATTGTAACTTTTGAACCACTTTGGAGGTCCAAACGGTTTGAGCCCATTTGGACCAAACGGTCTCAAGACCGTTTGGGCTCAAACGATCTCAAGGTCGTTTGGACCAATCGATCTCAAGGCACTTTGATCAAACGGTTTCAAACCGCATGAGCTTCAAACGGTTTGAAAGTCAAAACGGTCAACACACCCAAACGGTCTCAAGACCGTTTGGTGGTTGAAGGTTGAAACCGTTTGAAGGTTTTCAAGGTGGTTTGTACTTAATCAATTGGTGGTATAATTGGTTCAATGGTGATCCAATCTAAAACCTAATGGTAACCTAAGTCATTAAAGGACTAAGTGACTAATGAATTGACCCATGATGGTGAGCATGAGGTAAATTACCAAAATACCCTTGAGGGGTTTAATTGGGTAATACCTTGTTCTAGTCAAACCCTAATCACATGATAGTGATGTTTTGGCTTATGCTAGTCAATGAGGACTTAACCCAACTTAATCTAGAGTGGTGTTATCACCATCTACTAGTAAGAGAGAGAAAGTATCCTAAGAGAGAGAAAGTACCCTAAGAGAGAGAAAGTACCCTTTTATGGTGGAAACTCAATTAAGATACCTTCAGTACACATGAATGTGCATGATTAGGGTATGATCCACCTATGTGAGATCATGTAAACCCTAATTATGATGTTTAGTGAATCTTAATCTTATCTAAGAACTTTAATGATGATGTTTCTCATACATGATGATGTTATGAGTTCAATTCACCATGAGGTGAATAGTAAACCCTAATTTTAGGATAATGACATGTGAGGTGAATAGTAAACCCTAATTTTAGGGTAATGACATGTGAGGTGATTAGTAAACCCTAATTTATGGAGATGTTTATAAGGTAATACCTTTAAATAAAGTATAGTCAAATCAATGAGTATGATGTGTTCACACCATGATAAGATTGAGAAGTGAATTCATACCTTGAATTGATAATCATTATGATGTTCAATAAATGTTGTATTTAAGGCAAATACTCACCATACCCTGGTATGCTTCCAAGGATGGTAGATTTGCATACTAGAATTGTACTAATAATCCAAAAAGGAAATATTAACAATGAAGGATAGGGTATGTTAACATTAGTCCTGTGTCATGCTTTTAGGTATGAAACCTTGAGAACAAGTTACCAAATATGATGTCTTATAAGATAAGGAGATTTCAATAACCTTAATTTGTATAGGGTGAAACCCTATTTCCAGTTATGCTTTTAAGCATAAATCCTCATGATTGAAGTATGAAATGAGGAATCAATATTCCTAATCATAAGTAAAGGAAATGAATAACCCTAATTGATGAATATTGGGGAACTTGACTCTTCTAAGAGTTTGAAAGTGTAACTTCTAGAATGAATTGTTTACTGTTATCAGTTGAATTAACATGCAGGATGTCATGAGATGATGATCATATCCAAGTATGGATTATGAAACTATATTCATTGAAAGCATGCTTTAGCTTTATGAATAGTGATATATCCTGTTGCCTTGTCAATGGCAACCTATGAATTAAATGGGTTGTGAGAGCCATAAATACCATCAAGGTCATGCTTTAGAGATGACTTGTGATGAACGTATTGAGAAATGATGATTGATAAGAGTTAGGCTTGTTACATTTAGTATTCTCATTTTATAGCTGTTATGCCAATGTTATTGTTTGAAGAACAATGTATGATGTTGAAAGAATACTGAATGTACCTAACTAATCAAGTGAATTGTAGAGTCCTGATCATAGATCCATCATTGTCAGTGACCAAATGATGGTGAAACAGGAATTCCCAAGGGAACTCCTGGATCACATACTCTTGAGTATGTGGGGCAAATGGATGCGTAAATCCTTACATCCTAGTGTAGGAATTGATACCGTCAATCCTTCACTACAAAACCAAACGGTGAGATGTATCACAAGTCTCCCAAAGAAAACACAAACACTGCATCGGTGAGAGATAAACAAGAAATCTTCCAATGATGAAGAGAGTACATAACGCCACTGTAACTCTAAAATAGCGAAGGACCAGTTTACCCTGGTAAGCTATAACAAAAGAAGTCCTGCCAGATGTCTAACAAACAATCCTCTAACTGACTGAGGAAGATGAGGTCTTAAGAATCCGGCTCTTTTAATGACCTATGTATGATACTGATGTGACTTCTTAGCGATCAGTTGGAGTATGAGTGGTATGCCTCATCTCCACAGGGCATAATAATGTTTGTAAAACATAATCAACCGCGTAGTATATCTGCTTAGGTTTAACTACGAGGAACAATGTTTGGTGTTATATTGTTTACATTAATGATCTGTTCAGATATTTTGTATACATGTCCTTTATATGCTTTAAAGACATGGCTGCTTAAGTAGAAGTTGTTTCACTTGTTATTAAACCTGCTGTTGTATGATTTATGTTATAATAAAGCTTCTAGTTGAGAGTTATAACTCTTGCTGGGACAATTTGTATATTGTCTCACTCCGTAGATTTTTAATTCTTTTTAGGTGGTCATCAAAGACGAAGGAGACCGTTTAAGGATGAGAAACAATGACAACAACAATACCAGGGGCAGCAGTGAATCTCAGGTGGAGATACTGGCTGCTGAGTTATGTAGTTAGATAGTCCTATGTCGTCTCTGTACTCTCAGGTCCTAGGAATCAGTGGTTTGAATTTTTGGTGTTGGCTCCTGAGATTTTGAATCATGTTGTATATAACTACTCAAGAAGTGGTTTAATAGAGATGTAAACTGTTTACTTGGTTTCTTATAAAAGGAGTTTTATAATTTCCAGATCTTGTCTCAAAAATTTTAATTTCCAGTAATTTTTCATATTCCGCAACTAATCGAATGCTTCCGCTAAGTTTAAATCGTGTTTATATCGTGGTTTTGGAGATCGGAGCCCACAGTTTCCCTAATACCACTTACCCTAGAAACCTAGACTTGCCAAGTCCTACTAGAATTACACCCAACCCTAGTTCTCCAACTAGTAGTGGAGGGTATATTCTAATAACACTTTCCTTATTGTTTGGTTTGGTAATATAGATTTAAAAGTGAGATTTTCATGCTATGTTGACCTTCCCTCAAATAATATCAAGTTACATTTCCAAAAGGCCCACCTATCTGTCATGCTGCTTAAAACCCACTTTTTCCTTCTTAGCTTGTGAATTCTAGTGGAGTCAATTGCCTTTGTTATATCTTAGCTAATTGCCTAGTTATAGATTGTTAGTTCTTGCTCAAGTTGTTAGGGTTCCTTTGAGCTTGCTTGTGTTAATTTGTCCAATTAGTGATAACTTCATCTCTTGCTTGTCTAATTGCTTATCTTGCACCTTAGTTGATAACTTAGCCTACTAGTGTTGTGTAACTCCTTGCTTTAGCCTAATTGCTTGCCTTTTGTTGATAGCCTTACTTGCTAGAGTAATCTAGAGTTTTTGTTAACTTAGATTCTTTCTTACTCTTTATTTCTTGGAATCGTAGCATAATCAAAACAAACCCAACTTTAAACCCTCAAACCCTAGACTCCACTTTAGGAACATAGCCAACACAAACCTAGCTCTAGTGCCCTCTCTCTCCCTGAGGATCGACCCTAATCTTACCACTAGCCTATACTACAACATGACCCCGTGTGCTTGCGGGTATGTGTGATTAGTTGAGCCTTTGCATTGGTCTAGGCCCTTATACAAATTTTGAGAGATCCGTGTGTTTTCCCTTAGGGTTGCATCTAGCCACCTTTAGTGTGTGGCCTTGAGAAGAATCGCACCAAGGGATATCAATTTGAATAAAATTTTGGGTGAAATATCTAATTATAGGCCTAATTAATATCATCAATATTATCAAATAAAATAAAAAAGTTTTGACAAAGTGAAAATTTTAATCTTGAAATAAATGGAAAATACACTATCATTGAGACCGGTCATTGAGAAGGACAGTCTAAATAGGACAAACTTCCATAACTTGTTCAGGACTTTGAGAAACTTTCTCTTTATCCATGAAACATCGATTTTAATGGAACCCACTCTATCTGCACCTAAGGCTGAAATGGATGCTTACTTGAAGCATGCCAAAGATTCCATAGGCATTAAAAACCATATATTTTGTTGTATGAAGTATGAACTACGAGTTGCATAAACAACATGAAAATCAAGAAAGGTATAATATCTAAAAAGTGTTGTTTGAGTGCAAACTAATAGAGGGAGATCCAGTAGAGCCCCATGTACTCAATATGATTGGGCATGTGGAACATCTAGAGAAATTGGAATTTCTTTTAGGTCAGAGTTGGCCATGAATATGATTCTACAATCATTTCCAAAATCATATATTGAGTAACTTGGATAAACTGATGTCTCAATTGCTTGGCATGTTGATAAATTCCAAAGCACAAATAAAGAGGGATAAACCCATGATGATGATCAACAGAACATTGTCCAAGGGCAAAGGAAAGGATAAGTTGAAGTTCAAGTTTTCTACACTAAAGATAAGGAGAGGGGTTAATCCTTTTCTCTTAAAGAAACTAAGGAAGATGAAGCAAGGGATAGAGATCTCTACTTCAGGTATATACATAATTGAGATTAACTTCACTACTTCTTATTCTGGGATACTTGATACCAAGATGTGGATTTCACATTTTCTCAAATGTGAAGGATTTCAAAATAAGTAGACCTTTGATGAAAAGTGAGGTTGAACTACGTGTTGCTAATGGAGAAAGAGTTGCTTCCAGTGCAGTTGGAACCTATGAGTTATCTCTACCAAGTGGGATTGTAATAGAGTTAAAGAATTGTTATTAGGTACCTATCATGAATAAGAACATTGTATCTTGTTTGGACAAGAATGGACTCAAATGTATTACAAATAATGGTCGATGCTATATTAATAAAGATGGGATATTTTATGGCTGTGCCCCAATGTCTTATGGCCTATACTTGATAGTTCTAGAGAAAGTAATGTATAACATAAATACTAAAAGATAAAGACTCGATAACTCAAACCAAACATACCTTTGGCATCATTGTCTAGGGAACATAAATGAGAAAGGCATCTTCAGACTCCATAAAATGGTTATTTTGATCTTTTCATTTTGAATTAATAGAGGCATGTGAATCATGTTTGTTGGGTGAGATGACAAAGAATCCTTTTCCTTGAAATAGTGAGAGGCAGTGGTCTATTAAGACTTGTACATATTAATGTATGTGGGACTTTTATAGTAAATGATAGAGGTGGTTATCAGCCCTTTATTACCTTTACTAATGACTTCAATAGGTATGGTCAAGTTTAGTTGATATAACATAAGTCAGAAACTCTTTAAAAGTTGAAGGATTTCAAGAATGAAGTACAAAACCAAAATGGTAAAAGTATTAAGGAACTTTGTTATAGTCGAGGTGGAGAATACTTAAGCTAAGAGTTTGAGGAACTTCTACGAGACCATGGTATCGTATAAAAATGGACTCCACCTAAAACACCACAATACAATGGTGTATCCGAAAGAAGGAATCACACATTACTAGATATGGTGAAACCAATGATGCGTTTTTCTAATCTTTAGATTTATTTCTAGGGACATGCTCTACAAACCGTAGTGTTTCCACTTAATCGCATACGATAAAATCGGTTCAAATAACACCATATGTGATATGGATTGGGAAGCGTCCCAAAATGTCTTTCATGAGGATTTGGGGGTGGGAAGCTTATGTGAGGAGAATGCTTCTTGAAAATCGTGGCCCTAGATTAGATAAATGTTATTTTGTTGGATATTCCAAAGAATCCAAGAGAAACTACTTGTGTAGCTATTGACTATATAGGCTAACGAGTTTCAATCCTAACAAGGAAAGTTTACCCAACCTAACCAATCTCCACAAGTATACAGAGGTAGTGTAGTCGAGGTCGAACACAAGGAGCTTAAGTAATTAATTGAGCGCAACAACACTAAAGTTCAACAATCTTGATCAGTTTAAAAAGGATGGTAAAGTTTATCTAATTGCATAAATTCAGATTTAAACAAGCAATGAAAAGATTATTAAAAGGTTTAGATTCAGAAATTAATAGATCTTGGACATTATAATTTCACTCACATATCATAGCACATCATAGGAACACACAAATCTAAACATACATATGAACTTTTTTAAAGGAAAAGTTGTGTTGCACTTCACCTCCTGATATAAGTGCAACGATCTCAACTCAAAATCACATTCTCATGCATAAATTTCATTTTTGATCACAACATGTTCCTCAACTCATTATCTCCATTGTTGTGGTAGAAAAAGAGTTGCCAAAAAGAGCACCTCCATACATTCCTACTTATCTTCTCAGATCAAGCAAGAAAGTAGAACACATGCATATAAAGTGGCCAACAATACATGCAAGAGATGATAAAACCGGTACTTTGATGGTAGAAAAACAAGCAACATAGTATTTAGTAAAAAATTAAAGTGTTCCGTACATGCTATGACATGGGAGCCACTCTCCCATGCCCAAGAAAAGGGAATTACTCATCCATAATCATGCTTTGCAGATTTGCTACAGAAAATTTAGGTTGTAACATGATCTAGAGGAGGAAAAACTAAGAGATCCAAAGATGTAACCACAAGAAGGAGGAATTCCGGATTGGGGATAAAATTCTCCTCCTTTAGCTGCTCTAAAATGAACTAGCTCCTCTCCCGAGAAGCTGCACGAAGTTGGGGAAGCTTGGCTACAACTTGGAGAAGACAATGGAGAAAAAGAGAAGAAGAGAATGGGCTCCTTGGGCAAGAAACCACCTCCTTTCTCCTCAAAATTGCTCTCCTCTGCTCTAGCCTTGCTCTGGGATGAGAGTACTTTGAATTATGACAAGTGATAACCACCCATTAAGTCCCCTCTTCATTTTAAACAAAAACTTGTATTTTTTGAAATGCTGAAACTGCCAGAGACATGGCGTGCATCGCAAATGCACGTCGTGCAAGGCCTCCAGTAGTTGCTCTAGAAAGCACTACACACAACGTGCGCTGAAGCAATGCACATCGTGTGACTTTTGAGAAGATTTTTGGTTAGCTTGACGCTCCAGGTGCACGCCGTGCATTTGCTTTTCTGCACTTTTCTGGAAACTCTCACGCCGTGCTCAAGGCTCAAACATGCCATGTATTTTGCTATCTGGGTGAAATGGAAATTCTTCTGAAATCTTGCACGTCGTGCGTTCTTCCTACATGTCATGCATTATGCTATTTCAATAGAATTAAACTCTACAATTCAGTCTTATTTGGAGCATATCTGCAATGCAAGTTATGCTATAAGTAAAGTAACAAAAAGATGGCAAAAGTAATATGAAAAGAGGCTAAATAATATCAGAATGAATCAAATGTGTGTGATAGCATGTGAAAAGATGATGTAGAAATCACACAACAAATCCCCCTAAGCTTGAACTATTGCTTGTCCTCAAGCAAAAGAACAGGGCTACAATCAAAGCAAAAGAGTAAACAAGCTCATGCATGGGTTAAATGAAAATGAGATATGAAATTAACTAAACCAATCAAGTACATTGTGCTTGTATTCATTGTTATCGTCTTAAATTTTCAACATCCAATATAGAGAAATTAAGTTCCGCAAGGTAAGTTCCAGCTCAAGCGAAATGATCAACTAGACAACACTAAATAGAATTTGGATAATCAAGCCAAACAATCAATGCATGTACATTACAAAATTTTCAGCTAATATGGATGTAAGACGATGAAATCAGTGCTAACATTAACAAACTTAGTTGTACTCTTTTTCTCAAGGATACAATGATGAAAATTTTTGGGTTTCCAACATTCGACTACTAATTTAGGCTTATGCTCACGTGGAATGCCAGTTGGGGTGTTGTTTTTACCCTCTTTTGATATTCATATCACCTAAGCATCGTTTCCAGATCGGACTCACACTAGGCTAGAATGATATGTGGGCCATTTTCCATCTTTTATTGGGTAAGAGTGAACAAAGGATAGCACAAATCATTATTCAAAACCAAAGAGTCAACAAGAATGTTAAGGTAACAAGATTTTAGTCCTTATTTTGTAAATTTTTCACTAAACAATTTATTATAAATGCACTAAAGGTTTGGCGAGAGTATCCCATATTCTATTAAATGTTGTAAAGTTGATTCATTCGCTAAAAAATGGAACTGTTACATGTATTGACTAAGCAAAGATGTAAAAGATTTTGAGATTTCAACAACAAACACAAGGCAAAATCATGTACATGGGGATTTTCAATTTCCATTTCATTCATACATGCTCTTGATTTTTCTTTTCATGTAGCCAAGAAACATAAAGGAAAGAATAATTCAAGCATAAAAGGGGGTTTCATTCTAATAAGATAGCCTCAAATCATATAAACTTTACCATCAAGGAAACTGAACATGGAATAAAATGGAAAAACAACTCACACAACTGACTCAATTAAAGAAAAACTGAATGAAAACTACAAATACGGGTTGGTTGTGCCCCCCTAAGCTTGAAGTCAACAATGTCCTCACTGTGTCAATCAAACCTAATGAGTTCACAACCAGGTACCTATCATGGATCAAATATAAAAAAGGAGGGCCACCACCATGATTTGGGAAAAATTGGCTTACGAGATCTGGAATGTCCATGGGTTGGTCTGCGGAATGATGCTTCTGGGGAAACTGGGGATGCTGTGCGAACTCAGGTGGTGGAAACTCAGGCTGCTATGGTGGCGGTGACTGATATGATGACGGGATGGAGTAATGGCCCTGAGAGATATGCCAAGCATCCATCTAGGTGACCATGTCGTACATAGTAGTGTACTGCATGCCCATCTAGTCCAAACGGTCGTCGATGTGGTCAAACTATTGTTGAACATAACTGTAAAGGTGCCTCACATCAGGAATCACCCAAGCATACTCAGTATGAGTACTAGTGGAGGGTGGAAGTTGTTCTATAGCTACTGGTGTAGATGCGGCTGTAGAGCTGTTGGCGCCATGGGTGGGTGTCTCCATTTTGTCCTCGAGTTGTAACTCTACCTTCCAACTTGCTTTGTTGCTGAGGTCATTGCGGGCTGCATCAGGGATGACAATGAACTGTTTATTTGTGATAAAAACCTTGAACTTTCTAGTGCTATCACCATGCCTTGATATTAGGCCACAAGAAATAAGATAATTGATGTCTACAAGGTTTTTCCCTGGTGCAGGTTCTAAGGTAACCACATCTAACCCTAGCTGCACTGCAAGTATAGTTATCAACCCACCACACATGATATTCCCCGCCTCTCTTTGCTTCTTCTTCTTGGTTTCTAGAAGTTTGTTTTCAATGTAGTAACCTGAACTGATTTGCTCATTGTTTACCATGAACCACAAGAAGAAAAGGTCAGTTTTTCCCACGACCCCTTGAGTTTCATTTTTGGTAAAAGGATCGATGCTTAGAAGATGATACACAACTCTGAAAATCAGATTATGGAGTGACGAAGCTCAAGCATTCCTAGCTATTTGCACTCGTTCACTAGTAATTTCAGACCAAAAAGTGTCACTATGGAAAGTGGGCGGATAATCAGTATATCCTCCATAGTTTCACCCAAGCAAAGCACAAAATCGCCGAAGATCCATAGTAAAATGTTTGTTTAGAAGGCGAAAACTGATCCTTGGATACATCTCACGGCGGTTTTGGGTGTCATCTTCCACCTTAAAGGTGGTCAAAAATTCATAAACGAGGTGGGGGTAGGTCTTTGTGACTCTAGTGCAGAGTAGATGGAGGCCTAAAAACTGAAGATACCCCATTACCTCAGTCTTGAAACCCAGCTTGTCAAGTGTTTCTTCACAAACATAGAGGGAAGGTAGAACCCACCTAGTGATGAGAAACTAGTAATCGACATCCTCCTCTAGGGTGACTCACAACTGAGTGGAGGGTACAAAAGTTGTTGATTCAGAAGGTGTCATGGAAGATGAAGCTCCACCATGGCGTCTGCCCGAGCGTCTCTTGATTGGTGCCGTTGTCTCTATAGTAGTGCATGGTGTGCATATCTTGATCACAATGTGCACTCAGAATGTATTACTGCTGCCCTGAACCTTGAACGCATGGCGTGTATACTAGATGCACAACGTACACCTGTAGATTTTCTACAGTCTGAAATCGGCGCTGTGAGTGGTGAAGAAGGTGCGGAAAAAGGGGACCTGACGACAGGACCCGGATGGCAGAGCTTGGCGGTGTTGTTAGGCGGCTCTGCCACTACTGTGAGAGGTGGGCGGTGCAGGTGGCGACGATCGTGTTGGAGCTAATGGCAGTGATGGAGGCACTACTAGGCGGCTCACTCTCTGCTGGATGGCGCGGAGAGGGCTTGGAGGTGACGGATGGTGGGCAAACTTGCATGGCAGCTAGATGACTGCTAGTGGTGGCGTCGCTAGGTTGAGTGTGGAGGCGGGAGCAACTTCAGTGGCCTCAAGTAGCTACGGCGACGATGGCAGAGGTCGTTGGAGGCTTGGCGGCGCACGGTGTGAGCGGGTGGTGCACAATTGGAAGAAAGAGGAACTGACGTGTGTGAGTGCATGGATGAGTTGGGGAAGAAAGAGGTGGTGCACGGTTGCTAGGGTTTGTCTTTGGCTCTTGCATGATTGTTGGAGTGAGAAGTTATGTCGTGCATTCCCCCTTTTTTACCGATCTTTATGAAAAAAGACACCACATGCATGTGATATGCACGACGTGTTCCTCTTAAGTTTCCTCTTTTCAAACTACTTTTTATCCCTAGATGCACGTCATGTAGGTTAGGTGCACGACGTGTTTGGACTCAAAATCTCTTTGCTGACCTGACTTTGCACCTAGATGCACGGCGTGTATGTATGGATGCACGTCATGTGAGTTTATAGAAACTCTTGTTACTCAGTTGATAGATAGACACACAATGTGCATTGTTTAAATGCACGTCGTGCAAGATTCTAGTAACTTATTTGCACATTTGCAGCTCTAGGTGCACGACATGCGTGAACAAGTGCACGACATGCAATGTTCTAGAAAGTTTCTATCTTCTGCAGCTCTCTGGATGCACGACATGCATCGAGTAAATGCACACCGTGTTAATTTCTAGAAACATATTCGTGAATAGAACACAACGTGTTGGAAAAAACATGTCATGTACCTGGAGATATATCTCGATTACAGTATATTTTCTACTGAGGTGCATGCCGTGTCAAATAAAGACACGCTGTGCATTTTGGAATTTCTGGAGAAAATAGCAGTCAGTCAGTAAGAAATAAAGATAGTTATGGCTGCAATCAAGTCTAAATTATTACATTCATCCATGACAGGCTTATTGATGAAATTAAAGATTGTTTTTGACTCAAAGAACTTTAAAAGAAATCTATCCTAATGTGGGGTCAACTTCCACAAGGTCCTCCATTTAGAGTCTGAAGTGAGACTCTTCAATTCCTTCAAACATCTTGGAGGGAGGAAGAGGATCCCTTGTCCACTTCATCTCCACAAGAATAATGCTTGCAACACTGTCCATTCACTTTGAAGTTGTCGTCTTTGCCTTGGAGTTCCATAGTTCCATATGGAAAAATCTTTAGCACAAGAAACGGGCTAGACCACTTTGATTTTAGCTTCCCTGGAAATAGCTTTAATCTAGAGTTGAATAGCAAGACTTTATCTGTAACGACCCCGCCTCCTGGTAATCCCCAATTAAGGGAGGCCAAAAGGTCAGAGTCGTTAACCAATAACCTAGATCAAAGGTTCGACAAATAATCAATAACAATTAATAAACTTTACCAACTAAACTAAAAACTGGTCTAAAATAAAAATTGTCTTAGCTTATAAAAACTGGGATTTCTAAACTTCTAACCATGAACATATTGATCTAACTAATCCTCCTGTGCATGTTAATTCTCATTTAATTCCACATATGCCACTTTACTGTTTGTTCTTTTCATTGTACCTAAAACGTCGACAAACAAAACGTCGGTCAGCAAGAAGCTGGTACGTGGGGGAAACAATAATCGTGAAACTATAATAACAATGTAGTCATCCAAATATCATTTAACATCCAAGATTACACTTTAAGCAATACTACTCAATCCTTACCTATCCCCTATCTTTGTGTTGTCCCTATAGTGGACATGGATACTACCTCTCTCCTATGGTAGATCCTTACCCCCATGGACCTACCACACAGGTAACCAATACCTAAGGTTATGGAGTCACATGGCCCTACCCAAATGTAGCCCAATCCCTGACTCATGGTGACTTGATGGTCCTACCCCATTGCTAGCCATGTACTAAGTCATTCAATGACCTGATGGACCTACCCCATCGGTAGCCATATACTAGGTCAATCTATTAAGCTATAGAGGGGACTAGGATCTGAGCTAGTAGGCACATATCTTAGGTGATAGTCATATTCACATTATAATTTGCAATAATTAAATGCAACCAATAGTTTAACTCATGTCATCGATAAAACCTCGAAAATCCTCGAGAAACTAATTCAGGATATTCATAGGCGTAACCACATACCTGTTAAGAAGACTCAGATGTAGGATAGAAGACTCAGATGTAGGAATAGTCCAAACAAGTAAGTAATCCAAAATCAAGCAAGTACACAGTTCCATCCTGAAATATACATCCAATTCCTTTTTATTAAAAACTATCCAAACCATCTTGCTACTTATGGTTTCTATTTCTTTTTAGGGTTTCTTCCTCTTTTTAGGGTTTACTTTGCAATTAGGGTTTTACTTCACTTTACTCCTTTTAAACCCTAATTTTCTCATCTATCCTTCAGAAAAGTTATTAAGGTTACCCTTTTACAAACACATAACCCTAATTCCAGACTAATGCACAATTAACCATCAATTAAGTTCATTAATCCTCTTTTATATTAAAGCTACCATTTTTATCCTTTTTAATCTATGCCAAAGTCATTATGCTCGTTTATCATCAATTCATAGTTCATCATGGTCTAATACTCATATGAACATTATTTATCATTAATTCCACCTTTTATCCACTAGGAAACCCTAATTTCCACATTAAGGGTATTTAACCACAATTAGGAACTTTAATGCTCGAAATAGCTTAGTATCATTATATCTTAGCTTTATTCACAATTTTGAATAATTAGAGCCATTAAGAGTCACATTTACCAATATTAGGGTTTCAAGGCCCATTAAAACATATTTATGCACATGAATTTCTAAATTAAACCAATTTCGTGCAAATTTCATCCTTTTTGTTCCTAATGTTCCTTTTCATGATTAACAGGCTAATATCAACTTTAATCATCCATTAAACCCCACTAAACACATTAATTACTTCAAAATAGGGTTTCTTAATCATTAATTCATTAAAGTTAATAACTTCCATTACTTTTCGAATTGCAATTAGAATTAGGCTTCAAATTTATTTTTATTGCATTCCTTGAGTTCTCCTGATCAAAATTCATGTATAATGCACATCCATCCGAGCTATGGTTAAATAGATATGATTTTTGTAATAAAACCTTACTTGGGCCAATAGGGAGGCGCCACGTAGCCTTGTTCCCATGCAACGTTGCTTGTTGCTTTGGAAACATAATCAAAAGTCATTTTTGCCCTTGATAAGTGATCTGTTTCCTCAATACCCGGGGGGGGGGGGGGTAATTCCGTCAAATGGCCGAAGCCTTCTTCCTCCTCATGATCTCCCTGCAGTTGCCGCAATATGCAGCTCTTCGGATGTCCACCTGACCTTCTTGGGGGCTCGAGAACTGCCACCAGAGGCTTCCCTAGCCCCGCAACCCTCCGCTGCTCCTGGGGCACCGCCCAGCTTGCGGCCCATGCAGGTGGTTTGGGTAGAACTAGCATGCGACCTGCAGTAGGTGTTGCGAATGTGCGGCTACCATCATGCCTTGTTTAGGGCATGGCCCCGATGGCAATGCAGCTCCCCGACATCATGGAGCATCCAGCTTCCAATGCAACCCATACTTGCCACCTCAAGGCTTCAGGATCATGCAGCCCCTCTTAGTTAGGGTTTATATGCCAAAAATAAGAAGAAAAGAAGAAGAAAAGAGGATGCGTGGGATCTTTCTCCTAGACTCGGCTCAAAACTCTCTCTCCTTTTATAGATGAGGGTAACAATGCCGTACGATGCTTGCTCATGAAGAAATAAGGTCCTTTCCTATTAGGAATCTGATTCCTTCATGAAAAAGCAAGCTTTCTCTCTCCTCACTATCCCTTTGATTTTTCTTATTTCTTAGATAATTAGAATTACGAAAATCCTCTCACTTATTCTCTTTATTCTTGCCTTTTACTTTATTGGCCACGAAAATATATTTCCATTAAGTAGAAAATACTTCCTTCTTTACAATACCACATAATCCATTAATTATGTATCATATTATCTTCCTATTTGACATTAATGGTATTTTCTCTTTCCTATTTCTTCATTGGGACTCCTTGGATCCCAAGAAACTCCAAGATTTCGAAATCCTTTTTATTGGATACTCATTATCCTTCTAGATGCATCTAAATGCATTATTCTTCATTATTTCTCATTATCTTGTTTATTTCTTATTAAAATATCTCTTTTTGAGAATTTCTCTTTATTTCTCTTTTATTTTCCTCATTGGTATTCCTTTTATTATTAGGAATCCTTGGGATACAAAATTCCGCTAAGTATAACTCAATTACACCTCTTTCCACTTATTTTCCACATTTTATCATTATTTTCAATTTCTTTCTTAATAAAGAAATACTTAATTAATATTTTCTTTTCTTTTTGCATTAACTTTGCAACTTTGGACTCCTTGGGATCCAAGGAACCCTTGTGGCATGAAATCCACCTTTGGATTAAGTTCTTTTGCCTTCTAGAGGTTTCCACACCTTTCTTTTCTCAAATTCTCAATTATTCATTTACTAATTGAATTTCCTTGTCATTGGGCCCAATAGCCAATAAAGCCCACAAAACAATCATCAAGGCTATTATAAATGAAACTCATTTATTCAAAACAAATTATATCATTATTTGTTCCAAATATATATATAATATGAGAAATTACATTTCTCGGTAAAGAAACCCAAAATTTGGGGTTGTAACATTATCTCCTTCTTGGAAGTCCTTCCTGTGAATTCTTTTGTCATTCCAAGCTTTTGTCCTTTATTTGTATAGCCTTGCATTCTCATAAGCATCAAGGTAGAGTTCCTCAAGTTGCTGCAGCTATAAAAGGTGCTTCTCTCCTACCTTCTTCATATCAAAGTTCAAGAATTTAATGGCCCACAAAGCACGGTGCTCCAACTCCAGTGGAAGGTGACAGGATTTGCCATAAATCAGATTGAACAGAGTAGTCCCTATGATAGTCTTGTAGGTTGTGCGGTACACCTATAATGCATCATCAATCTTTAAAGCCCAATCTTTTCTCGAACTAGAAACAATCTTTTCTAGAATATTTTTTAGTTGCCGATTTGAGACCTCTACCTGCCTGGAAGTTTGAGGATGATATGGTGTAGAGATCTTATGAGCTACAACATATTTAGAGAGAAGGTTGTTGAATTTTTTTTCAACAAAATGTGTGCCTCCATCTGAAATTACAGCTCGAGGAACTCCAAACTGAGGAAAGATGATCTTTTGAAACAACTTTACAATAGATTTGGCATCCGACGTTTGGGTTGGGATGGCCTAAACCCATTTGGACACATATTCACAAGCAACAAGAATGTATTGGTACCTACAAGAGGATGGAAATGGTCCCATGTAATCCACTCCCCATACATCAAATGCCTCAACTTATAAGATAGAGTTGAGGGGCATGTCGTCATGGTGGGATATACCTCCTGTTCTTTGACATCTATTATAACATTTTATAAATAGATTGACATCCTTGAATAATGTGGGCCAATAGAAACCAACTTGTAGTATCTTAGAAGAAGTTTTCTCTCCTCCGAAATGGCCTCCATAAGGAGAGGCATGACAGTCATCAATAATGTTTGGGATTTCTTCTTCAACAACACACCAACGGATTAGCCCATCACTTCCATGCTTCAATAACAATGGATCATACCAATAGTAGAATTTCACATCATGAAAGAATTTCTTCTTTTGTTGATACGTCAAATCAGGTGGGACTTATCTGGTAGCAAGAAAATTTGCAATATTTGCAAACCATGGTGCTTGAGTAGATGACAATGTGTAGAGATTTTCAATGGGCAAATGATCTTCAATGGGCAACGGATCTCCAACCTCCGTGGTTAATCTAGAAAGATGATCAACAACATTGTTTTTTGTACCTTTCTTATCCCAGATCTCAAGATCAAATTCTTGTAGAAGCAAAATCCAGCGAATAAAACATGGTTTGGCATCTTTTTTGTTCAGCAAATACTTTATGGCAGCATGATCAGTATATACAATCACCTTGGATCCTACCAAATATTATCATAACTTCTCAAAAGAATATACAATGGCAAGAATTTCCTTCTCTATGGTTGTATAGTTTATCTGTGCTTCATCAAGGGTTTTGCTTGCATAATAAATGGCATGGAGTTTCTTGTCCTTCTGATGTCCTAGAATAGCTCCCACTCCATAATCACTTGCATCACACATTAACTCAAAAGGAGAATCGGTTGAATAATTGGGGATGAAATGAGGGCTTCCTTGAGCGTAGAAAAAGCTGTGTGGCAATCATCATCAAATATAAACTTGACATCTTTTGCAAGTAGGGAACACATCGGCTTTGCAATCTTAGAGAAATTTTTAATGAATCTTCTATAAAAACCTACATGGGAAAGAAAGCGGCGGATGTCTTTAACTGAAGATGGAGTAGACATTTTCTCAATGGCTTCACCCTTTGCCCTGTCTACTTCAATACCCTTGTTAGAAACAACATGTCCTAGTACTACACCAGATTGTACCATGAAATGGCACTTCTCCTAGTTTAGCACTAGGTTAACCTTTTTAAAACGGGCTACGATTAAAGATAGGTTCAATAAACATTGATCAAAGGAATCACCGTATACACTAAAATCATCCATGAAAATCTCCATTATATTTTCAATAAAATCAGAAAATATGGCCATCATACACCGCTAGAATGTCGCAGGAGCGTTGCAAAGACCGAACAACATACGACGATAAGCATATGTTCTATAAGTACAAGTGAATGTGGTTTTCTCTTGGTTGGGTGGATAAATAGGAATCTGAAAGAATCCGGAATACCCATCCAAGTAACAAAAGTAAGAATGTTTAGCGAGGCATTCAAGCATCAAATCAATGAAAGGCAACGGAAAATGATCCTTGCGGGTTGCCTTATTCAAGCACCGTTAGTCAATACACATATGCCAGCCGGTGACCATGCACATTTGTATTAACTCATCATTGTCTCCCTTAATGACAGTTGTACCCCACTTCTTAGGAACCACATGAATGGCACTAACCCAGGGGCTGTCACTAATGGGATAAATGATTCCAACATCAATTAATTTGAAAATTTCTTCCTGTACCACTTCAAGAATATTTTGATTTAGGCTCCTAGGTGGTTGAACTGTTGGTTTGGCATCATCTTCCATATTTATTCTATGCATACATATTGAAGGATGAATGCCTTTTAAATCATCTATGGAATAACCAATGACGTCTTTATACAAACGCAGTTCAGCAAGTAATTTATTTTCTTGGTCATTGGTTAATTCATCATTTATTATAACAGGGGATGTAGAATTTGGGTCGAGAAATACATACCTCATCCCGGGTGGAAGGGCTTTTAGTTCTACCTTTTTCCTTGCTGTATCTTCATCAACTTTGTCATCAACAAGTGGAGCATCTTCATTAATATCTTGTGCTTTAGAAATATGGAGCGCTCCGGAAATTTCAAATTTGTTGATTTTAGCTACATTATCATCACAAAGATTAATCATCAAATCAGAAATGTCCTCATTTTCCTCCTCAATTGGATCAATAATATCTAACAAACAAATTTCTTCAACATGTATGGGTACTTTCATGGCATCATAAATAGAGAATTCCATTACTTCCTCACCAGCACGTAGAGTGAGCTTTCCTTCCCGAACATCAACAAGACATCCGCTAGTCCTCAAGAATGGCCTTCTAAAAAGAACAGGATTAGAAGGGATCTCCACCATATCAACAACAACAAAATCACATGGTACATAGAACTTTCTGATCTACACTAGTACATCCTCCACTATACCTTTTGGGTATTTTATAGAATGATCGTCTAACTCAATAGCCATCTTTGTCAGCTTCGAATCTCCAAGATCCAGTTCTTGCCATAAGGTAGATGGAATGAGACTAATATTAGTACCAAGGTCTACTAGACCTTTGTCAAAAGTGGTATTGTTGATCTTACATGGTAGTGTAAAAGCTCCCAAATTATAAAGCTTTTATGGAAGGTGGTTTTGAATAATAGAACTCACTCTCTCCGAAAGCATTACTATTTCAACTTGATCAACCTTTCTTCTTTTAGTTAAGATATCCTTTAGGAACTTAGCATAAGAAGTCATCTCAGCAATAACTTCAGCAAAAGGAAGATTGAAATGTAGTTTATTAAGAATGTCCATAAACTTCCTAAACTTGAGATCCTCCTTCTGGTTGGCAAGCCTTTGAGGAAAAGGTGCAGTAGCCTTGAAAGAAGGTGGTGTTTCCACCATACCTTTCTCCTTGCTGCAATTAGGAGTGTTGGATTCTTCTTCATCGGCTATCTCCATGTTCTTCTCGTTGGGTGGAGAAGGTCTCTCAATTTCAGCTCCATTTCTTAGAGTAATTGCATTAGCTTGTTGTCTTGGGTTCACTTTTAGTTGTCTTGGAAGAGAACCAGACTGCGGATTCCTTTGTTGTGCTAGAGCTTGCTGTGCTATTTGATTCTCCAACATTTTGGTATGAGTGGAAATACCATCCACTTTAGCAGAAAGTTGAGCAATAGCATCTTTCAACAACTTGTCATTTCCCCAGAGTTCTTCATTATGCTGCATTTGTGTAGACATAAATTTTTCCATCATGGCTTCTAGAGAAGAACTTTGAGGTTATTGTGGCTGTTGGTAACCCGTATTATTAAAACTCGGCAGATTCCCTTTTCGGTTGAAATGTTGTTGTTGCTGCGACTGTTGCTGTCCTTGTTGGAAGTTCTGAGCATTGCTTGTGTTTCGGTAGGAGAAATTAGGATGAACTCTCCATCCCAAATTGTATGTGTTTGAATAGGGATTGTATTGCTTGTTCCCTTGCATTCCAACCACATTGACCTGTTCAAAACTCCCTTCATTTGTATTAGGAGCAAAGCATGAAGAAGAAGTATGCCCTGCATTGCCACAAGCTTCACATATAACTTCAGTTGATTGAATTTGCATAGTAGTCATCTTCTCAAACTTATGTGTAAGAACATCTAGTTTGGAAGCAATAAGATCAACGACATCAACAGTATGTTTCCCACCTTGCTTCCCAGTTGAAAAACTAGTTGTAGAGGCTGATTTTGCTCCCCTATCTGCTCCCCATTGGCAGTGATTAAGCAATATTTCTTCAATGATGTCAAAAGCCTCCCTATAAGACTTAGTCATCAATGCTCCATTGGTTGCAACATCTAGTATCAACCGGGTGCTGTATAACAATCCATCATAGAAAGTTTGAAGTAGCAGCCAGTTGGTCAAACCATGGTGCGGGCAAAGACGTTGAAGATGCTTAAACCATTCCCATGTGTCATATAGAGTTTCTCCTTCATTTTGAGAGAAATTGGTGAGCTGATTTCTTAATTGGGCTGTCTTGCTAGGCGGGAAATAATTTGTAAGAAAAACATTCAAGAGTTGGTCCCAACTTTTGATTGACTTCTTTGGAAGAGACAAAAGCCATGCCTTGGCTATATCTCTTAGGGTGAAAGGGAATATCATAAGTCTTACTCCTTCGGCAGATACCCCATTGATTCAAAAAGTATTCAGATATTCTAAAAACTCGACAACATGAAGACTTAGATCTTCATTAGATGTACCTCCAAAATGATTCTGCTGTATCATCTACATCATAGAAGGAGCAATAGAGAAATTGTTTGCTTCTACTGCAGGTAGGTCAATGGCCCCAAAAATGTTTGTGGCGACCGACATTGGGAAGTCCTTTAAAGGACGGTCGTTGTGACATCCCCAGATTTTCTAAAACTTAATCTGATGTGTGACGTCCAAAATGAAACCTCACCTTGGCGAGAATCCCAATTTAAACATCACACACTAGGCTAAGAAGAAGAAAATCAAGGGAGTCAGAAGTAAACAATCAGTAGCACATGCACATGAACAATAAACAAACCATATAACACATGTTCACCATTCAACATATAATTAAAACATTTGATATTACATATTGAATAGCAAACTTCTACATATACATGTACTACTACTAAACAATAGGATCTTAAGACAACAGGTCCACATGTACATGAACTCGCCACACAACTCACAACTAACCTGGATCTTCAAGAGCATAACCACAACCTAAACAAAATATTACACGTGGTACACGTCAGCACAATATTCAAGAATATTGTACTAAGTATGCTTACGTGTCTTTTATATACCTCTCATCATATCTTGGAAATAAGATAAAACTAATACTTGGCAGTTATAAAGAAATATAAGAAAAATCATATACTCGCACAAAGATGTTCATTCACAAAAGAGAACACATATTTTAAGCACATTTACATCATACATCTCGTGTGTCTGCCACCAAGTGGCTTTGATGTCTTTAGGCCTTATGATCTACCACCAAGTGGTTTGTGATCATTATACAAACATCATATGATCTACCACCAAGTGGTTTGTGATCATTATGCATGCGCTCTACCACCAAGTGGTTTATGAGCTATCTTATGATGGAACATCTATATTATGTTTGCAGGTGTTCATAGCCATAAGTATGGAAATTCAAGCAACATATCATAAAATACCATCATTTCAATCAATACCATATGCCAAGTCTTTACTACCATATAACACAAGCATAATGTATAATAAGTCAAGTAAGAGGTAATGATGTACCTTGATCAAGAGATAAACTTAATCATCACATAAATCCAAGAGTCAACTATGTCCCTGGTCAACCCTGATAAAGACAAGATCATATATCACCATCAGGTTCTCATCATCTCAACCCTAGTTATATTCATTTTAGGGTTTGACTAGCTCATTGGATATTCTCCTTTTTACTTGTATTCTTGTCTTGTAATTATCTTAATGAGATCATGTTCCAAGTTATGGTTCATTATCTGAACATGAGTTCCCATATCCTTTTTGTGCACATATTAACCCTATATCATATTCATTAATCATATTAGGGTTTATATCACATTAAGAGCAAACATCATCATAAAACATGAATTTCATGTATACAACTAATCTCAGATTTGAAACTGAGGTCTCATATACTGATATGAGCTTACTCTGTGAATTTCATCATTAATTAAGCATATATGTATTTATTGATATTAATTATGGTTATAAGCCCTAATTAGCCATATTAATCAAATTATATGCTTTCGTGCATCAACATGACCATATTTGACATTATATGCATTATAAACATGGTTATTGACTTACTCACATTTTTCCATAATTTTATATCATCATTTATTATTTATAACACATGATATAAGCATAATACATCTTACATGATATCACTATTATTAGTGCATTAAAATCTTGATAGTATGGTTCTAAGTTGTTCTACACATGTTTCTGAGAATTTTGGTATATTACTTGTATTTTTCTGATAACTATGCTAATTTCTACAAATTATTTGAGAATTGGATATTTACTGAATTATTTACCTAATTGGGCCCATCAGAATCGGCCACGTGGCTGGGGAGGCACAACCCTTGCTTACTGTGGGCCGGTTGGTTCATGACTTGGCCCCGATTCTCTGTTATCTTCCTTCTCTCCCACAATTCCTCACGATCTTGACGCTGCGTGAAACACGCCGCCCATTCTCCTTCGTTCTGTGTCAGTCTACGATGCCAATGTGACACTGTTGGGCTGGAACGCCAGCAAGAACACTACCGTAGCCTCCTTCTCCTACCTTCCTCATTGTGTGATGCCTACGTGCATCCGATCAGGCATTTCGATCGATCCATGGTCTAGTTAGGGTGCCGCCGCACTGGGACTCTACTCCGACGTGCGATGGACGGCAAGATCCTGCTCCTTGCCATGGGTTCTTCCACCATGAACTTTGTACAATCCTTCTACTGCGGAACAAGATGGCAGAGAAAGCTCCTACCATGATTCTCCTCACCTTCAGGAACGCTGTAGGGGGCTCCTCCTTCTCTCGCAATCTCGTCCATAGAATGACACCGCCGTCGTGCGTGCCTCCTCCTCGCGACCTCGTGCCTGCCAGTTATCCAGCACATGAGACCTCTTCTGCCTCTTCCTTCTTCTCCGTCAAGCACTGCTACAGTGTAGGGAACCGATGAGGGATCGACATCCCTCCTCCTTGTTGTAGCTGCAGATCAGTTCTGTTCTCTGTTATGGGCATGTGTGAGCCTGTTGTCACTGCCAACTTTCAACCGTTGTCGCTGTTGGGAAAGATCTTTGGTACCCGTCGATAGAGGGCTTGATTTTGGCAGTTCCTCTTCATGACCCTAGGGGCTCGTCACTGCTAAGATGGAGGTGACAGAGTAGGAGGGAAAGGCCTCTGCTATCAGCAATGGAGGTGAGAGGAAAGCTGAGGGCTCATTCTTCGTACTCCAGTCTTCCTGATTTATTATGTAAGAGAGGTTGTTCACTCTGTGTATGTGTGATGAGATCAACTGCCTGTTGATTCTCTCCATACCCCACGTCTTCCTAGGTCGTGACTTATAGGATCACCACAACTACTCCACGTCTCAACTCCCACTATTCAAGGGGAGTTCTTCCTGTGTGATGTCTCTGTTGTGAATCAACTTAGGCTAGAATGATTAATAGACTTATTTCTAAAGTATCCAACACAAGACATCAAAAAATGACCAGGATGCCATGATGCTAATTCCCATCTTGTGGGGCACGTGATACTAGTTCAAGCCACAACTCAGTTTGAATAACATACACATTAGTTTAGTTGCATAATGCATCACTTATTTGATCACTTTCAAGATTAAATAACTTCTAGAAATTTTTGTTGTTTTACTAAACTCAAAGTACATTCTTATCAAATTTTATGTCAACCTCATTTGATCATTCCAATATCCATCTCATAATTGAGTCAAAGAATTGAGTAACCAAGAAACTCAAAGTTCACTCCATCACATCCTACACATCTTAAAAGAAATTCCGTCCTTGGAATTAAGCCCAAAATCCACCTTGTCACATCATATACATCTTAAAAGAAATTTCATCCTCAAAATTGAACCATACTCATACTCCAAGGAAAAACTAAGGATCTTCTTCCATATGTAGGAAACTATCTTAGGTGCAACATATCCAAAAACAAAGCTCCATAGCCAACTCCAAACTACCATTAGGAGGTTTCAAAACATCTTAGGTGAAACACCCCTTCATAGAAGGCTCAAACAAAGGTTTAGAAACTCAGATTAGGTCATAACATATCTCATTGTTATGGTTTCATCCTTATCTTTGCTCGTGAATTAGGGTTCCGTCATCATATTACCATGTTCTAAAGGAGTTAACTAAAGTTATCCCATTATCAACGTGTCAACAACATTTTATTAAGCTAATTGTTAGAACATGTTCAACATTAACATATGCCTTTTAGGAGGGAATTAACTATAATTCATCTGCGTTATCTATCTAGATCATATCAAGGTGTTATAATCATTATGTTGTGCTTACTATCACACTATATATTTTTCATCCTTATTAAGCACTACGTTTAACACCTTGTGTAACATATTTCATTCATTTGATCTTATTTCATTACTCATAATAAATTGTAACCTTTATTGGTGATTTCATCATAAGATTCCCCAATAGTTTCACATTATCATCATTATTCATGTATATGGTTAACCATTTATGCATTGATATGTATTAAACCATCTCTAGATTTCCTTCATGTATAACATCTCAAGATTAGATCACATCCTTACATATATTATATCATGGTTGTGATAAATAAACTTATATAAGTGGTTTATCAAACATATATCAAAACTTTATCTAGTCCAACTGAGGTTCTCCTAACCCATATCATGAGGGTAGTCACATGCTCAATCTCTCTGAGCTCACTCAACTCTATGAGTATCTCATACACACATACTTTATCTTTCCTCTCTCTTAGTCTGGGGTCCTCATATTACCTCATTGGCACTAGTGATAGCTTTACAAGCTCGAGCCACATAAGCAACAACCAAAACATGCTATGACATTCTCTTCTCAGTTCTATACCCATGAAAACTATTTCTCAACTCTCTTTCTCTTATATACACACCACTAGATTCCTATATGGGAACCACCAACCCGAGCATGAGGTTGTATAAAACTAACATAACTACCTCCTCCAGGGTCTTGGACTCTCTCCCTCACCCAGATGGCAGGCACTCATATCCGTGCTCACATATGCACACATATAACGAGCCTCTCTCTATCTCTAGGGTTTGGTCCTCCCAAGGACACCTATGGTTCAAACTATAGGAATCATGCATAAAGCAACTCAACTCGTTCACTCAGGAGTAGTCTAGTTTAGGACATATCATATCACATAAATCTCATATTCCTCATATCTTGGAGTTTAGGGTCTCTGACCTTCTCCCAATGGGTCTCACTCTCTCTGGAGTTAACCCTAAAACTGGTCCTAACACTAGAGGTCCTCCTTTGTAAAAGAGATTGAGGCACATGCTAACTCACAACTTTGTCTCATCTTAACATATCTTACCTCATAAAAGCCTAGTTACTTTCATCATAAAAACTTATCACAAATCAACAAAACTGAACTTAAATCCTCAAAGACAAACATATATCATCATAACCATCTTATGTCATCTATGTAAGACTTACATCATATCATCAAAACTTATATCATCTATTCCATCTATCATATATATTCCAACAAGGCTCTAGACATCTAATCTAGAACTACTCTCTCTTCTAGACTGATGTCATTCATTTTCACTTAGGTTGCATGATCACCTCCTACTCGTACATGTGTAGAGATACATTTTTGTAATACATATATTTAATAAAATATTATATAGTTTTTCTCTGATAAAACAAGTGTCAGAGAAAACTATCAAGGTTTGATCTGATTGGAATAAAAAACCAAATCCAGAAAATCAGTGTCCCACACATAGTAGAGAGTACAGTGCCATGAAAACTAATGAAAAGGATGAGAACATGGTGTAGACTAGTGTAGCTTCTCTAGACAACAAGCACCATATGTCTAGGGTTTCTCTTCCTTCAATGTACGTCATTTCCAAATAGTGCAATGTCCCATACCGCTGCACTACAAGGAAAGAACGACATCTAAGGACTTGCTATACAACAAGCACCAGTCTAGACCTAGTTCTCGGACATCTAGGTGCTAACCTAGAGGCTAGGGAAGATCTAGTCTCTAAAAGACAACTAATATAACCCTAAAGATTTTTATGTTCAAGGTTCTTTGGTTTTGAGTTGTGTAATGAGAAGATGTCAGGCTTTACTATTGTTCATGCTCTGATACCACCTGTGATGTCCCCGGATTTTCTAAAACTTAATCTGATGTGTGACGTCCAAATTGAAACCTCACCTCAGTGAGAATCCCAATTTAAACATCACACACTAGGCTAAGAAGAAGAAAATCAAGGGAGTCAGAAGTAAACAATCAGTAGCACGTGCACATGAACAATAAACAAACCATATAACACATGTTCACCATTCAACATATAATTACAACATGAATTGTTACAACATTTGATATTACATATTGAACAACAAACTTCTACATATACATGTACTGCTACTAAACAACATGATCTTAAGACAATAGGTCCACCTGTACATCAGCTCGCCACACAACTCAAAACTAACCTGGATCTTCAAGAGCATAACCAAAACCTAAACAAAATATTACATGTGGTACACGTCAGCACAATATTCAAGAATATTGCACTGAGTACGCCTACGTGTCTTTTATATACCTCTCATCATATCTTGGCAATAAGATAAAACTAATACTTGGCAGTTATAAAGAAATATAAGAAAAATCATATACTTGCACAAAGATGTTCAATAACAAAAGAGAACACATATTTTAAGTACATTTCCATCATACATCTCGTGTGTCTGCCACCAAGTGGCTTTGAGTCTTTAGGCCTTATGATCTACCACCAAGTGGTTTGTGATCATTATACAAACAACATATGATCTACCACCAAGTGGTTTGTGATCATTATGCATGTGCTCTACCACCAAGTGGTTTATGAGCTATCTTATGATGGAACATCTATATTATGTTTCCAGGTGTTCATAGCCATAAGTATCGAAATTCAAGCAACATATCATACAAGACCATCATTTCAATCAATACCATATGCCAAGTCTTTACTACCATATAACATAAGCATAATGTATAATAAGCCAAGCAAGAGGTAATGGCATACCTTGATCAAGAGATAAACTTAATCATCACATAATCCAAGAGTCAACTATGTCCCTAGTCAACCCTGATAAAGCTAAGATCATATATCACCATCAGGTTCTCATCATCTCAACCCTAGTTATACTCATTTTAGGGTTTGACTTAACTCATTGTATATTCTCCTTTTTACTTATATTCTTGTCTTGTAATTATCTTAATGAGACCATGTTCCAGGTTATAGTTCATTATCTGAACATGAGGTCCCATATCCTTTTTGTGCACATATTAACCCTATATCATATTCATTAATCATATTACGGTTTATATCACATTAAGAGCAAACATCATCATAAAACATGAATTTCATGTATACAACGGATCTCAGATTTGAAACTGAGGTCTCATATACTGATATGAGCTTACTCTATAAATTTCATCATTTATTAAGCATATATGTATTTATTGCACATTAATTATGGTTATAAGCCCTAATTAGTCATATTAATCAAATTATATGCTTTCGTGCATGAACATGACCATATCTGACATCATATGCATTATAAACATGGTTATGGACTTACTAACATTTTTCCATAATTTTATATCATCAATTGTTATTTATAACACATGATATAAGCATAATACATCTTACATGATATCACTGTTATTAGTGCATCAAAAGCCTGATATTATGGTTCTATAGTTCTACACATTTTTCTGAGAATTTTGGTATATTGCTTGTATTTTTCTGATAACTATTCTATTTTCTACATATTATATGAGAACTAGATATTTACTGAATTATTTACCTGATCGGGCCAATCAGAATCGACCACGTGGCTGGGGAGGCACAACCCTTGCTTGTTGTGGGCCAGTTGGTTCATGACTTGGCCCCAGTTCTCCATTCTCTTTCTTCTCTCCCACAATTCCTCATGATCTCGACGCTGCGTGAAACACGCCGCCCGTTCTCCTTCGTTTTGTGCCAGTCCACAATTCCAGCGCGGCGCTGCTGGGCTGGAACGCCAACAAGAACACTACTGTAGCCTCCTTCTCCTAGCTTCCTTGTTGTGTGACGCCTACATGCATCCGATTAGGCATTTCGATCGCTCCACGGTCTGGTTAGGGCGTCGCCGCACTGGGACTCTACTCCGGCGTGTGATGGACGGCAAGATCCTGCTCCTTGTCGTGGGTTCTTCCACCATGAACTTCGCACAATCCTGCTACTACAGAATGAGATGGCAGAGAAAGCTCCTACCATGATTCTCCTCACCTCCATGCTCGCTGCATGTGGCTCCTCCTTCTATCATGATCTCGTCCATAGAACGGCACCGCCGTCGTGTGTGCCTCCTCCTCGCGACCTCGTGCCTTCTAGTTATCCAGCACACAAGACCTAGACCTGTCAAACTGGGTCAAAATCTGCGGGCACCCATGGGTCAACCCATTTAAGTTGGGTTTGGGTAATGCAATTTGCCACCCGCTGAAAATCACCCAAACCCATACCCACATGTTTATTTAGCGGGTTTCACGGGTGACCCGCGGGCACCCGCGGGTGACCCTGTTAACTAGAGCATATATATTTATATATATAATATACGCATACACCTATTAAAAGGTGTTACCTATTTCATACACGTTAATTGTTTCCCTTTACCAACAACAATTGTATTTTCTTGATTTTGTGTTTGCAATAAGAAATAACAAGTACTTGTAATATTAGGAATGTCTAATTTTACATGATTAAATTATGTGTTATTCTATGATATTTATCTATGAAAACTACATCAATTTTCCTATTTTACATCAACATACAATGGCTAGTTGTTATTTCTATTTAAGTTTGCACAAACAGATATCGACAACTTATCAAATAGTTTGACGTTGAACATAGTAGTTGGTTTGTTCCTTTGCACTATATTTCACATAAAAATAATAGTTACAACCTATTTTAAATATTATGTTTAGTGTTAAGGAAAGTAACTAGCAACTTATTATTGGCTGGAAACATTTTATATGGGCACCCACAGGCAACCCACAACCCGCTGGGTCAGGTTTGGGTGTGCTTTTCTTCCACCCGTTTAGAAGTGTATCTTTTTGACCCGCACCCGCCAGACCTGCACCCACAACGACCCAAACCAAACCCAACCCACCCACCCATTTGACAGGTCTAACGAGACCTCCACTGCCTCTGCCTGCTTCTCCATCAAGCACTGCTACAGTGTAGGGAACCAATGAGGGATTGACATCCCTCCTCCTTGGTGTAGCTACATATCAGTTCTGTTCTCTGTTATGGGCATGTGCGAGCCTGCTGTCACTTCCAACTCTCAACCACAATCACTGTTGGGAAAGATCTTTGGTGGCTATCGATAGGGGGCTTGATTCTGGCAGTTCCTCTTCATGACCCTATGGGCTCATCACTGCCAAGACAGAGGTGACAGAGCAGGAGGGAAATGCCTCTACTCTAAGCAATGGAGGTGAGAGGAAGGCTGAGGGTTCATTCTCCCTACTCCAGTCTTCCTGATTTATTATGTAAGAGAGGTCGTTCACTCTGTGTATGTGTGACGAGATCAACTTCCAATTGGTTCTCTCCATACCCCACGTCTTCCTAGGTCATGACTTATAGGATCACCACAACTGCTCCACATCTCAACTCCCACTATTCAAGGGGAGTTCTGCCTGTGTGATGTCTCTGTTGTGAATCAAATTAGGCTAGAATGATTAATAGACTTATTTCTAAAGTATCCAACACAAGACATCGAACAATGACCAGGCTACCACGATGCTAATTCCATCTTGTGGGGCACGTGATACTAGTTCAAGCCACAACTCAGTTTGAATAACATACACCTTAGTTTAGTTGCATAATGCATCACTTATTTCATCACTTTCAAGCTTAAATAACTTCTAGAAATATTTGTTGTTTTACTAAACTCAAAGTACATTCTTATCAAATTTGATGTCAACCTCATTTGATCATTCCAATCTCCATCTCATAATTGAGTCAAAGAATTGAGTAACCAAGAAACTCAAAGTTCACTCCATCATAGTCATCCTGCATTTTTGGATCACTTGGTGTAGCTTCCTCAAGGTGTGAAAAAGATGGCGATGGTGATGATGGTGAAGTACCTCCTAGAAGCGGTGGTTCTATTCTCCTTGCTCTTCTTAAGCTTGAAAGAGTATGCTCGATTTTAAGGTCTAACAATGCAGATGTTTGAAGACCCCTTTGTGAGCGACACATACAACCTAAAAAATAGCAAGAGGAATTAAGAACACAACTAAAAGGTATATGAAATTTGAGAATGAAAATGTTGATCTAGTCTCGACTACTAATTAGCACTCATTACTCCAATTAAATTACCATAGCTCCCCGACAATGGCGTGAAAAACTTGTTGGTTGTTTACACTAACGAGTTTCAATCCTAACAAGGAAAGTTTACCCAACTTAACCAATCTCTACAAGTATATGGAGGTAGCTCAGTCGAGGTCGAACACAAGGAGCTTAAGTAATTAATTGAGCACAACAACACTAAAGTTCAACAATCTAGATCAGTTTAAAAAGGATGGTAAAGTTTATCTAATTGCAGAAATTCAGATTTAAACAATCAATGAAAAGATTACTAAAAGGGTTTAGATTTAGAAATGAATGGATCTTGGACATTAGAATTTCACTCACATATCATAGCACATCATAGGAACATGAAAATCTAAACATACATAACCACTTTTTTTAAAGGAAAAACACATTCTCATGCATAAATTTCATTTTTGACCACAAACTGTTCCTCAATTCATTATCTCCACTATCGTGGTAGACAAAAGTTGCCAAAACGAGCACCTCCATACATTCCTACTTATCTTCTCAGATCAAGCAAGAAAGCAGAACACATGCATATAAAGTGGCCAGCAATACATGCAAGAGATGATAAAACTGGTACTTTCATGGTAGAAAAACAAGCAACATAGTATTTAGTACGAAATTAACTTGTTCCATACATGCTATGACATGGGAGGTACTCTCCCATGCTTAAGAAAAGGGAATTACTCGTCCATAATCATACTTTGCAGATTTGCTACTGAAAATTCAGATTTTAACATGATCTAGAGGAGGAAAAACAAAGAGATCCAAAGATGTAACCACAAGGAGGAATTCTGTCTTGGGGATGAAATTCTCCTCCTTTAGCTGCTCCAAAATGAACTGACTCCTCTCCCAAGAAGTTGCACAAAGTTGGGGGAGCTTGGCTACAACTAGGAGAAGACAATGGAGAAAAAGAGAAGAAGAGAATGGGCTCCTTTGGCAAGAAACCACCTCCTTTCTCCTCAAAATCGCCCTCCTCTACTCTAGACTTGCTCTGGGACAAGAGAACTTAGAAATATGACAAGTAATAACCGCCCATTAAGTCCCCTCTTCATTTTAAACAAAAACTCATACTTTTAGGAATGCTAAAACTGCCAGAGACATGGCATGCATCGCAAATGCACACCGTGTGAGGCCTCTGATAGTTTCTCCAGAAAGCACTATGCACGACGTGCGTAGAATTGATGCTCTAGGTGCACGCAGTGCATTCAAGTCCATGCCATGCATTTACTTTTCTATACTTTTCTAGAAACTCACACGCCGTTCTCAAGGCTCAAACACGCTGTGCATTTTGTTGTCTGGGTGAAATGGAAATTCTTCTAAAATCTTTCACATCGTGCGTTCTGCCTGCACGTCGTGCGTTCTGCTGTTTCAGCAGAATTAAACTCTGCAATTCAGTCTTATTTGGAGCATATTTGCAATGCATGTTATGCGATAAGTAAAGTTGCAAAAATATGGCGAAAGTAATATGAAAAGAGGCTAAATAATATCAGAATGAACCAAATGTGTGTGTGATAGCATGTGAAAAGATGATGTATAAATCACACAACAAATCCCCCTAAGCTTGAACTATTGCTTGTCCTCAAGAAAAAAGAACATGGTTACAATCAAAGAGAAAGAGTAAACAAGATCATGCATGGATTAAATGAAAATGAGATATGCGATTAGCTCAACCAATCAAGTACATTGTGCTTGTGTTCATTGTTATCGTCTCAAATTTTCAACATCCAAGATAGAGAAATTAAGTTCAGCAAGGTTGGTTCCAGCTCAAATGAAATGATCAACTAGACAACACTAAATAGAATTTGGATAATCAAGCCAAACAATCAGTGCATGTACATTACAAAATTTTCAACTAGTATGGATGTAAGACGATGAAATCAGTGCAAACATTAACAAACTTAGTTGTACTCTTCTTGTCAAGGATATGATGATGGAAAGTTTTGGGTTTCTGACATTCAACTGCTAATTTAGGCATATCACTTAACCATCATTGCCAGATCGGACTCACACTAGGCTAGCATGATATGTGGGCCATTTGCCATCTTTTATTGCGTAAGGGTGAACAAAGGATTGGACAAAGCATTATTCAACACCAAAGAGTCAATAAGAATGTTAAGGTAACTAGATTTCAGTCCTTGTTTTGTAAATTTTTCACCGTAGCTGCACCTTGGAGAAGATAATGGAGAAGAAGAAAAGAAGAAATGGGCTCCTTTGGCAAGAAACCACCTCCTTTCTCCTCAAAATCACCCTCCTCTGCTGCAGCCTTGCTCTGGGTTGAGAGAACTTTGAATTATGACAAGTGATAACCGCCCATTAAGTCCCCTCTTTGTTTTAAATAAAAACGTGTATTTTTTGAAATGCTGAAACTTCCAGAGACATGGCGTGCATCGCAAATGCACGCAGTGCAAGGCCTCCAACAATTTATATAGAAAGCACTGCGCACGGCGTGCGCTGAAGTAATGCACGTCGTATGACTTTCCAGAAAATTTTTGGTTAGCTTGATGCTCCAGGTGCATGCCGTGCATTTGTTTTTCTGCACTTTTCTAGAAACTCACACGCTGTGCTCAAGGCTCGAACACGCCATGCATTTTGTTGTATGGGTGAACGGAAATTCTTCTAAAATCTTGTACGCCGTGTGTTCTTCCTGCACGCCGTGCATTATACTGTTTCAGCAGATTTAAACTCTGCAATTCAGTCTTATTTGGAGCATATCTGCAATGCAAGTTATGCGATAAGTAAAGTAACAAAAAGATGGCATAAGTAATATGGAAAGAGGATAAAGAATATTAGAATGAACCAAATGTGTGTGTGATAGCATGTGAAAAGTGTTGGTATGTATGCCCTGAGAGCCAATCATGTGATGATTGGTGGGATACATTAAGATTGATTTGATAAACATCAAAGGCAAGCTTCCAATTCATTCTGGTTCAGTCATATGAGATAGTGATAGAACAGATTGAAAGTCTAGAGAATGATAGTACTCAATGACGTATGCTTTTAGGTTGAGGACCTGAACGATGAGATCATACGGATGCTAAGAGTTTGTACATTCTTGTTTTGTCCCCAGTCGGATTTCATTGTGGAAGGTAGATAGACAGCAATGACACACAAGACTGGATTGTGGTGTTGGTTGATGACAGAATCTCATTAGTCATGATATAGAGATATCAAACCAAACACATAGGTACTTGTTAGAGATCAAGTGTACCGGACAGACCCACCGTGAGTTTGACACATGGAATCATGAAATGGTAGTCACAGTCAGTACTCACAGTGATGGTGGTGAGTGTGATTCTTAGACCTGAAATCACTACACTCAACACATGTCGTTGGGCACACTTTGACATCATCAAACGCAGTCCTAAAACATGGGTTGTTATAAAGGTTATGATTGGGTGGCTTTGACACATGGGGCTTTTGAGGGGTGAGTGATAGATATGGGATTTGTCCCTCCTGAGGGAGTTTGATATCCATGGCCACTTGATGAGTAGGATTGAGAAAGGCGTGCACACATGTGTGAATCAGTATATGATATTGATGTCATACATATCTCTTCCAGTCTACTCTGAGATCAAGGAAGTGAATGAACGTTGACAGGATGACTGTTCCATGCCTCGAGTTCATTCGGGATATCAGTGACAAAGGAATTATACATTCGCTGTAACACCATTCACGGATTGTAGGATGAAAGTTGTTCTCCAACTTTCTACTTTCACTTGGGTAGAACTGATGTGTAACTAGGCACCGCTCTTTGCTTGTGAAATCATAAGTGTTATGAACTTTCACTGCCAACGTGAAATGGACCTATAGGGTCACACACATAGGATTTAACCTGGAAGAGGAATTTTGTCCACAAAGCAATGTTTAGATTGATTACTAAAGGAGTTTAGTAGTTCAATTAAACACTCAATCAGTCGATAGCTCAATATCGTATGGTTCAAGGTGTTGGACGCATTGATTGGAGTATCTGATTGATTGAAATCGCAATTGACTGATTTTGCCCAACCTGTGCTCCCAACCGATCGGTTCATGTGATGAATCGGTCGGCTGAGGTTGCTGAACCGGTCGGCTGGAGTGTCCAGGCCGATCGGCTCATGCCCAGGTTGAAACGACCGGTTCAAGGGTTCAACCGATCGGCTCAACTGGTGCAACCGACCAGTTGGGAAAAGTCATGTCGGCAAGAATTTTCCTTTGGTTTCAAATTGCCCAATTCGATTGGGAATAATATTGGTATTCGATACCAATTTGGAAAGAAACAAGGAAAGTCTTTTTGAGCCGGATTAGGACCATGAACCGATCGGTTCAGGGCACCAACCGATCGGTTGGAGTGCCCCAAACGATCGGCTCAGGTCCAACCGATCGGCTCAATGGCCGAACCGATCGGTTCAGTTGTGAACCGATCATTTCAAGTTGCGAACCGGTTGCTTTTTGTGGAAAATCCCAAACCCTTCTACTCCTGCTTTAGTCCCGCATTTCCCGGGATGGAGAACCCTGACCCATGACTCTCCTATATATATAGGGGTATTGGGGGCTTCTCAAAGTATAGCTCAGTGCAACCAGTTGCTCTACAAGTTGTCATTCTCTCTGGTTTTGGTAACCGTGAGAGAGCCCGAGCAAGTGCTTCCCGCAAAAGGGAGGTGCATCAAGGGAAGGACAACTGCAGTTGCAACAGGAGGTAGGAGAGCGTGTTGGCGACTAGTACGTCAACAGGAGGGTGCGACTCCTTCCACTTCCTTGTGGGACAAGGAGAGTGGAGTTCCAGGTGGTCCATGTGGACTACTACAGAGGCGGGAGGACACTGCCGCTTAGGAGGAAAACTGTCATCCGACAGTCCGGTTCGAGTAGGAGTTGTCAGTCCCAGTGCGACTAGGAGCTGCACAGACACCGTCGAAGTCCGGAGTTGAAGACCGTGCATTGCGCGAGGTATTGTCGTCGAGCAAGCCTCGGGACAAGGTATGATTCCACAAACCATCTTTTCTTATTATATAGACGTTGACGCGTTTCCTCGGTATGGGTTGGGGGAGAAAAATTTTTGTTTCCGCTGCCTTCTCTGTCTCCGCTAAAACCCAACAGTGGTATCAGATCCACGTTAGCTGTTCTATATTTTAGGAATATCGATATGATCGATTTTGGTTTGTCGCCTTTATTTATTGCATACGATGCGAATAATATCGGCTTTATGCATGTCCAATCCTAAATTCACAAATCTCTAATTACATATATGATATGTATTATTAATGCACTCGATACACGTCGCCCTTAAACGAGTTTTGTGGTGGATGTGTGTAGCATGATTATGGCCTATAAACCCCTATCTGTGATTGGTTGTGTGTGGTTGTTTGCATCTCGGTCTGCGCATCGATCTTCCCTCTCTTATTCCTGATGTAACTCGAAATAATTCGAGATTCTTTCCTACCTTTGCTCCCCCTCGAATGTAACTCGGGGTTTCCTTTTTTAAAGCAATGTAATAAATAGGATAGATTTTATTTCCTATTATGTCAAAGACCGGCGGACATCAAGACGACTGCTCAGACGATCGGTTCAAGGAGTGAACCGATCGATTGACCTTCCAGACGGTCGGTTCAAGGAGTGAATCGATTGGTTGATGACCGGTTCGAGGAGCGAGACGAGCGGGTGGCGGACATGATGAAATGCACGACGACCAGGCGAACCGATCGGTTGGAGGAGCCAACCGATCGGCTGGTGGCACCCAGACGACCGGCTGGAGAGTACAGATCGTTCATGTGATGAGTTGATCTACTCGGATGGTAAGGCACAGAGTTCATCTTGTACATGTTGCATGTGATGTAGACATAGATGACCGTGATTCCTCTTGGCTCGAGGAATCACATTAGGATGGCCATAATCATCGCTTTTTATCGTTTGTGCATGTTTTAGTGGGATATAGCATGTATATGATACGTACTATGTATTATGGTGATTGGATATGTATATGTATATAAAACCAAATCCCTCATTAAAATATTAAGTTTTAGATGCCTTCCAAATGCAAAACACGTGAAAAGCTTGATCGACCAAGTGTGGGCACGCCAAAGCGTGGTGCACCGTCTATCTCGTGGAAGCGTGAAGGATGAATGTGTGGGTCTGCCAAAGCAGGGTGCATATTCATCGTGTTTGCTTTGGGTCGGACTTAACAAGGTGATCTAGATGGGATCTAGTACCTTGAGGCATAGAGATGATCATTGCAAGGAGTTGTAGATGACATCTTATCAAGAGTTGCATATGATGCAATTGGCAAGAGTTGCCTACCTGAGAGATCTAAGTTGTGGGCGATCAGCCAAAGCTGACTCATGATTTAGAGGATTTCAGGATCTTGCCCACTAGAAGATTGTACGCTGCAATCTTCCGAATTGATGGTGAGGGCTATCAATTTGAAGTAAAATAGTGGGAGCGATAATTAATTAAAGACCTAATTATATCGTCAAACTTTCAAATCAATCAAATAAGTCAAAAATGAGTTTTGGACTAAAATTGCATATTTTCCTTTTTGTAGTTCAAATGGCAACAAACAACAACAACTTTTCTTTGCGATCGGTCCTTGACAAGGACAAGCTAAATGGGACAAACTTCCACGACTGGTATCGGACATTGAGAATTGTTCTCACTCAAGAGCGTAAGCTCTATGTCCTGGATACTCCAATTCCAGAGGAACCCGCTCCTAATGCACCAAAGACAGAAAGGGATGCTTACAAGAAGCATTCTGATGATGCCATTGATGCAAAGTGCTTGATGCTATGTTCAATGAACCATGAGTTGTAAAGGCAACATGAGAACATGGGTGTCATAGAGATGATTCTGCATCTCAGGAACATGTATGAAGATCAGGCACGGCAAGAGAGGTACAATGTTTCTAGGGCACTGTTCAAGTGCGTCATGACAGAAGGAGATCCAGTTGGTCCTCACACACTCAAGATGATTGGGTATGTGGAGAACCTGCAGAGACTGGGATTTCCACTGAGCCAAGAGTTGGCTACTGACGTGATACTGCAATCGTTGCCAGAATCTTACAGTCAGTTTGTGATGAACTACAACATGAACAACTTTGATAGGCCACTGTCAGAGTTGTTGGGCATGTTGAGGACAGCCGAGTTACAGATGAAGAAGGACAAGCCTAAGTCCATGATGGTGATCACGAGCAAGAAAGGCAAGTCCAAGCGCAAGGGCAAGGGCAAAGCTAAGAAAGGTTCTGAAGCTAGCCAGGAGTCCAAGCCATCTTCAGCTCTCAAGGCCAAGGGAGGCGTGACAAAGAAAGGAAATTGCCACCATTGTCAAAAGCCAGGACATTGGAAAAGGAATTGTCCTCTCTACCTAGAAGAACAAAAGAAGAAGGAGGCGACTGAAGCCTCTACTTGAAGGTGTCATGTAAATAAACTTGTAACACTTTTTGAGATATATGATATCAAGATGTAAAGTGTAAAGTGTTCTTACTTGGGGCAAGTGTTGCCTTTATAGATATGAATACTTTAGTTTATTTTCAGCCAATAAGGCATGTAATACAGTTATGAACTGCTATTTCATACTTGCCAATAGATAGAAACACTTTATTTTTTGCATATTGTATGACAATGATGGCAATTAATAAAGATATGTTTCAATGATCTTTGTGGCAATGCCTTATTTATCTTATGATATTTGATATGCATAAGATAAGACGATACCTAAAAGTTATAGATAACTCAAACAATTTAATTAGCATTAATCATGAGAAATTCATTTCTAGTTTCCATGTGATGGATAAATCTAGACTCTTTTGGTTATAGAACCAGTAAGAGACATGAATATCTTGCACATGATTAATAAATCTTCACTAATGTAGTGGGAAAGTGATTATCCTATTAGGTATAATACATGTGATGTATTTACATACCTATTGGAATAAATGCTAATATTCAAATGGTGTTTAGAGAAATACCAATATGAATTTCTTGAAATGTTCAAGATTATCATAAATGAAGTACAAATTTGGTAAAGTATTAATTCTTGATGAGATCAATGAATAAAATACTTGGACCAAATGATTGAGATCCTTATGAGTGATTATGATAGTGTATCATAGTAAACTCATGATTAAGGCATGATGATGTCTGAATCAAGAAGGAATCATATTCTAAGGAGTTAGAGAATGATTATCAAATAACTGAATTCTTCTTAATAAAAGAATACCCCATACTAATAAAAGAAATTAAGAATCACAAGGGTTGTGAGTTCTTATATCTTTAACAGATACACCTCAATTGTCTATGTGATGAGTTGTTCATGTGATGAGTCAACTATCAAGATGAATATGAGGAACCAAATCTTGAGTTATGATTTATGACCATTACATCCTAAATGACATCCATGTGAACCATAAGGTATGACCTTGATGGTAGCACTCATTGGATTATATCCATAAGTGCAAATGAGTCTTAAGTGTTAAGACACATGGATAACATTTTGAGAAGGATGATGCTTGTTGATTGCAACTTATTGACTAGGAAATTTGGCATATGGATACTAAAACCGCATTCCTATGAGGAATAAAACAAGGATGTGTACGTGACACTGCCTATAAGGTTTATGAATCCGATAATGCAAATGAAGTCTATAAGTTACAATGGACTAATCAATGTGATTGATTGAGTACAAGCAACTCAAAATTGGATCTTTACTTTGATGATATAGTCAAAGGGTTTGACTGATATGTCAAAGATAAAGAAGGGATTTGTGATTTAGTGGGAGCGTATTCACATTCCACATATTGATGTGAAATGGAATTATTCTAGAATGGAAATCCAAAAGTGGAAATTATCTTTAAGGAAGATAGAGATGTTTCCTATGTGATAGGAATAGAGATCTATAGAGATAGTTCTCGAAAATCTCTTGACCTGGAAAGAGAAAGCATACATTGGCAATCTATACTGAAGTGTTCAGTATGCATAGATTCAGTGGGAGAAAACTTGTCCATGTTACATGGAGTTAGTATCCCAAGGCCAAGTGTCCAATTCTTATGAAGAATGGGAACACTAAGAATAGATATGGATCTATCATGTATGTAATCATCCCATTATCTTGCATGTATGACATGGAAAGAATAAAAAGCATTCATCATCTTGTATGTAGGACATGGCAATATGATGTGCTCATCTTGATAACTCACATGTGTGACATGACGAGTGGATGGCTGTCTATTTCCAGTAAGGGTTACTGGAATACCATGAGAACTTGATAAGTGCTTGTGAAGTACTAGTTCTATGGAGATAAGGAAGAGTTCGATGTAAAGAGTTACATTGATGCAAACTTCTGAAAGGACAGAAAACTAATCGCAATATATATACATAAGATGTATAAAAGTGAAAGTTTGTTGATAATTGGAAATGTTCCAATAAAGCCATTTAAAAGGGAAATGCCGAGTATCTATGTGTTAGTAAACAACACTGGATACTATATGGATCTGAAAGTTCATTGGATGAGCTTATATTCCACTCATTGATGATAAGTCTGGAATCCTTGATCATGCAATGTGGCTAAAGGTTAGCAATGGAATACTAGATCGCATATTACGACAACTCCATCTCATACGTGTGACGTACAGCGAAGAGATGAGAGACATGCAATTTGTACAGACTTTGGCAAGGTGTTGCCATTACTCACTATGTTTGCACTAAGAGCACAGTAACATGTGGGACATGTTTGAAGATCACTATGAATATGATTCATGGGTGATTGGCTCGCAGTGCAAGTGGGAGTCTGTTGGTATGTATGCCCTGAGAGCCAATCATGTGATGATTGGTGGGATACATTAAGATTGATTTGATAAACATCAAAGGCAAGCTTCCAATTCATTCTGGTTCAGTCATATGAGATAGTGATAGAACAGATTGAAAGTCTAGAGAATGACAGTACTCAATGACGTATGTTTTCAGGTTGAGGACCTGAACGATGAGATCATACGGATGCTAAGAGTTTGTACATTCTTGTTTTGTCCCCAGTCGGATATCATTGTGGAAGGTAGATAGACAGCAATGACACACATGACTGGATTGTGGTGTTGGTTGATGACAGAATCTCATTAGTCATGATATAGATATATCAAACCAAACACATAGGTACTTGTTAGAGAACAAGTGTACCGGACAGACCCACCGTGAGTTTGACACATGGAATCATGAGATGGTAGTCACAGTCAGTACTCACAGTGATGGTGGTGAGTGTGATTCTTAGACCTGAAATCACTACACTCAACACATGTCATTGGACACACTTTGACATCATCAAACGCAGTCCTGAAACATGGGTTGTTATAAAGGTGATGATTGGGTGGCTTTGACACATGGGGCTTTTGAGGGGTGAGTGATAGATATGGGATTTTTCCCTCCTGCGGGAGTTTGATATCCATGGCCACTTGATGAGTAGGATTGAGAAAGGCGTGCACGCATGTGTGAATCAGTATATGATATTGATGTCATACATATCTCCTCCAGTCTACTCTAAGATCAAGGAAGTGAATGAACGTTGACAGGATGACTGTTCCATGCCTCGAGTTCATTCGGGATATCAGTGACAAAGGAATTATACATTCGCTGTAACACCATTCACGGATTGTAGGATGAAAGTTGTTCTCCAACTTTCTACTTTCACATGGGTAGCACTGATGTGTGACTAGGCACCGCTCTTTGCTTGTGAAATCATAAGTGTTATGAACTTTCACTGCCAATGTGAAATGGACCTGCAGGGTCACACACATAGGATTTAACCTGGAAGAGGAATTTTGTCCACAAAGCAATGTTTAGATTGATTACTAAAGGAGTTTAGTAGTTCAATTAAACACTCAATCATTCGATAGCTCAATATCATATGGTTCAAGGTGTTGGATGCATTGATTGGAGTATCGGATTGATTGAAATCGCAATTGACTGATTTTGCCCAACCTGTGCTCCCAACCGATCGGTTAATGTGATGAACCAGTCGGCTGAGGTTGCTGAACCGGTCGGCTGGAGTGTCCAGGCCGATCGGCTCATGCCCAGGTTGAAACGACCGGTTCAAGGGTTGAACCGATCGGCTCAACTGGTGCAACCGACCAGTTGGGAAAAGTCATGTCGGCAAGAATTTTCCTTTGGTTTCAAATTGCCCAATTCGATTGGGAATAATATTGGTATTCGATACCAATTTGGAAAGAAACAAGGAAAGTCTTTTTGAGCCGGATTAGGACCATGAACCGATCGGTTCAGGGCACCAACCGATCGGTTGGAGTGCCCCAAACGATCATCTCAGGTCCAACTGATCGGCTCAATGGCCGAACCGATCAGTTCAGTTGTGAACCGATCATTTCAAGTTGCGAACCGGTTGCTTTTTGTGGAAAATCCCGAACCCTTCTACTCCTGCTTTAGTCCCGCATTGCCCGGGATGGAGAACCCTGACCCATGACTCTCCTATATATAGGGGTATTGGGGGCTTCTCAAAGTACAGCTCAGTGCAACCAGTTGCTCTGCAAGTTGTCGTTCTCTCTGGTTTTGGTAACCGTGAGAGAGCCCGAGCAAGTGCTTCAGCAAAAGGGAGGTGCAGCAAGGGAAGGACAACTGCAGTTGCAACAGGAGGCAGGAGAGCGTGTTGGCGACTAGTACGTCAACAGGAGGGTGCGACTCCTTCCACTTCCTTGTGGGACAAGGAGAGTGGAGTTCCAGGTGGTCCGTGTGGACTACTACAGAGGCGGGAGGACACTGCCGCTTAGGAGGACAACTGTCATCCGACAGTCCGGTTCGAGTAGGAGTTGTCAGTCCCGGTGCGACCAGGAGCTGCACAGACGCCGTCGAAGTCCGGAGTTGAAGACCGTGCATTGCGCGAGGTATTGTCGCCGAGCAAGCCTCGGGACAAGGTATGATTCCACAAACCATCTTTTCTTATTATATAGACATTGACGCGTTTCCTCAGTATGGGTTGGGGGAGAAAAATTTTTGTTTCCGCTGCCTTCTCTGTCTCCCCTAAAACCCAACAAAAAGATGATGTAGACATCACACAAAAAATCCCCCTAGGCTTGAACTATTTCTTGTCCTTAAGCAAAAATAATAGGGCTACAATCAAAGCAAAAGAGTAAACAAGCTCATGCATGGATTAAATGAAAATGAGATATGCAATTAGGTCAACCAATCAAGTACATTGTGCTTGTGTTCATTGTTATCGTCTCAAATTTTCAACATCCAAGATAGAGAAATTAAGTTCAGAAAGGTTGGTTCTAGCATAAATGAAATGATCATCTAGACAAAACTACATAGAATTTGGATAATCAAGCCAAAAAATCAGGGCATGTACATTAAAAAAATTTCTGCTAGTATGGATGTAAGACGATGAAATCAGTGCTAATATTAACAAACTTAGTTGTACTCTTTTTCTCATGGATACAATGATGGAAATTTTTGGGTTTCTGGCATTCGAATGCTAATTTAGGCTTATGCTCACGTGGAATGCTGGTTGGGGTGTTGTTTTTACCCTCTTTTGATATTCATATCACCCAACCATTGTTGCCAGATCAGACTCACATTAGGCTAGAATGATATGTGGGCCATTTGCCATCTTTTATTAGGTAAGGGTGAACAAACGATAGCACAAATCATTATTCAACACCAAAGAGTCAACATGAATGTTTAGGTAACAAGATTTCAGTCCTTGTTTTGTAAAATTTTAACTAAACAATTTATTGGAAATGCACTAAATGTTTGGCGACAATATCCCATATTCTATTCAATGTTGTAAAGTTGATTCATTTGCTCAAAAATGGAACTGTTACATGTATTGACTAAGCAAAGATGTAAAAGATTTTGAGATTTCAACAACAAACACAAGGCAAAATCATGTACAAGGGGATTTTCAATTTCCATTTCATTCATACATGCTCTTGATTTTTTTTTCTTGTAGCAAAGAAATGTAAAGGACAAAATAATTCAAGCATACAAGGGGGTTTCATTCTAATAAGATAGGCTCAAATCATATTAACTTTACCATCAAGGAAACTGAACATGGAAAAAAATGGAAAACCAATTGACACAACTGACTCAATTAAAGAAAAACTGAATGAAAACTACAAATACCGGCCGGTTGTGCCCCCCCAAGCTTGAAGTCAGTAGTGTCCTCACTGCGTCAATCAAACCTAAGGAGTTCACAACTGGGTACCTGTTATGGATCAAATATAAAAAAGGAGGGCCACCGCCATGATCTGAGAAAAATTGGCTGATGCGATTTGGAATGTCCATGGGATGGTCTACAGAATCATGCTGCTGGGGAAACATAAGTTGTTGTGTGAACTCAGGCGGTGGAAACTCAGGTTGCTGTGGTGGTGGTGACTGATACGGCGGTGGAATGGAGTAATGGCCCTGAGAGATATGTCAAGTGTCCATCCAGGTGACCATGTCGTACATCGCAGTGTACTGCGTGCCCATTTGGTCCAAACAATCGTCTATGTGGTCAAACCACTACTGAACATAACCGTAAAGGTGCCACACATTAGGCATCGCCCAAGCATACTCTGTCTAAGTACTAGTGGAGGGTGGAAGTGGTGTTGTAGCTGCTGGGGCAGATGCGGTTGTAGAGCTACTGGCGCCATGGGTGGGTGTCTCCATTTCATCCTCAGGTTGTAACTCCACCTTCCAACTTGCTTTGTTGATGAGGTCATTGCGGGCTGCATCGGGGATGACAATGAACTGTTTCTTTGTGATAAAATCCTTGAACTTTCTGGTGCTATCTCCATGCCTTGATATTAGGCCACAAGAAATAAGATAATTGATGTCTACAAGGTTTTTCCCCGGTGTAGGTTCTAAGGTAGCCACATCTAACCCTAGCTGCATTGCAAGTATAGTAATCAACCCACCACACAAGATATCCCCCACCTCTCTTTGCTTCTTCTTCTTGGCTTCTAGAAGTTTGTTTACAATGTAGTAACCTGAACTGATTTGCTCATTGTTTACCATGAACTACAAGAAGAAAAGGTTAGTTTTTCCCATGACCCCTTGAGTTTCATTTTTGGAAAAAGGACCGATGCTTAGAAGGTGATGCACAACTCTGAAAATTGGATTATGGAGTGATGAAGCTTGGGCATTCCTAGCCTTGTGCATTAGTTCACTGGTAATTTCAGACCAAAAATTGTCACTATGGAAAGCGGGTGGATAATTAGTGTAGACTCCATAGTTGCACCCAAGCAAAGCAAAAAACCATCGAAGATCCGTAGAAAAATGTTTGTTTAGAAGGCGAAAAATGATCCTCAGATACGTATCACGGTGGTTTTGGGTGTCATCTTCTGCCTTAAAGGTGGTCATAAATTCATAAATGAGGCTGGGGTAGGTCTTTATAACTCTAGTGCAGAGTAGATGGGGGCCTAAAAACTGAAGATACCCCATTACCTCAGTCTTGAAACCCAACTTGTCAAGTGTTTCTTCACAAACATAGCGGGAAGGTAGAACCCACCTAGTGATGAGAAACTGGTATTCCGCATCTTCCTCATGAGTGACTCTGATTTGAGTGGAGGGGACAAATGTAGCTGCTTCAGAAGGTGTCATGGAAGATGAAGCTCCACCATGGCGTCTGCCCGAGCCCCTCTTGATTGGTGCCATTGTGTCTGCAGTAGTGCATGGTGTGCAGATTACGGTCATGGCATGCACTTGGAAGGTGTTTCTTCTTGCTCTGAAACTCGAATGCACGACGTGTAGCACGGGGGAACGCTGTGCACCTATAGATTTTCTGTGGCATACAACTCTAAAAAACATAATTAACTAATGCGGAAGCGTTCACTAAGCAGCAGATTACCAAAAATTACTAAAAATTAAAACCTTTTTATCAAAAGATCCATCAAAGGAAAAGTTTCTCACATAGTACCAATGTAACCTAATTACATTTCTGATCAAAGGTACATATTCTGTATCATCTCTTTTTGAGAGTTACAAGAATTATCTGTCCTGTCAAGCTAAATACTGGCAGTATAAAATTTTGAGGCACTGAGCCAAAATATCAGAAGCACTAACTACTACTCTGAGGACCTGAGAGTATAGAGACGACACATAGGACTCTATCTACATCTATACAAGGCATAACAGTAGATGTCTCCACGTGAGACTTCACTGCTGTCCCTGCTATTGTTGTTGCTGCCCTTCACCTACTGAAGGATTCCTGCCACCTCATCCACATCCACCAAAAACAAATTTGATTCCCACGGGGGTGAGACAATTGTAAATTGCCCCAGCGAGAGATATAACTCTTCGCCAGAAACATTATTATTGTAGCTTAAGAAGATAAATATACACAAAGGAATTATATTTGTTTGGTAGTAGTTAATTCAATGTCTAACAGATTAGAACATCATTTTTATCAAAAGCACTATGGCTTATAATTTAATATAACAACATGTCACTTATCCTTTAAGGAATATGAATAACATGTATATCATTTATTCCCTTATAGAATCATTATCACAACAATAACTCTCTTTAGGCTTAGATCATATATCTAATGCCTGGCATTGTCATTGTAGAGTCATAACCTGTATCCATACTCTTTTCACAAAGTGTTGGGGTCTTAATCCCTCAACTCATCAAGTACATTTCTACTTCTTAACAAATTCATTATCATCAATATAGAATATGGGTATTTGAACCCTCATTTCATCATAGAACACTTGTTACCATTTATTAGGTAACTTCATACCTGTAGGTCATCTGACTAAGAACATTATAATTCTTGCTACACAAAGCATTGCACATAGTTCTCAAGCTCATAACCAATCTAAGATAATTAGCACATCATGTGACACATAGAACTTATTAATTGTAGGTTACCTCTCACTAAGAAACAAAGCATATCAAGGCTTATAAGGCCTATAGGACATTTTCAATATACAAAACATCATAGCTCATACCTGGCTACGCTCATCATCTCAACATATCTGCATGATTAGTAATCATAATACCATTACATATCAGTACTATGCAATACAAAGGTTATCTTATTACATCCATAACCCATTAGTCTGTATTTGAGCTTCACATAGGATTAATTTGTATTGGATCTTCACATAGCATTACCCTGTATTAGGGTTCACATATCATTAGCTTGTATTAGGGTTCACATAGCATTATCAATATGGATAACACAAGTATTCAATCATACTTATTTATTCTCATCATTCACCCTTAAATGAATTATTAGCACATAGTATGAGTTTCTATCTCCTCTTTGCCAGAATATGATTACATCATAGTTTATAGGTTTGGATTAACCTTTTTGTAAGGCATGTTAGCCTACACTCAACAGAATACATTATATTTCAATGTAGCCATTGACATGACACATCTTATGTATCATTCATCCAATTATTTTGAACTTATAACACGTCAAGGTATACCAATATTGAGGTGTTGGATGTGATATTTATCATATCTTGATGTATCACTTCCCTCAACACCTTTTTCTTACTTGAGTTCATACACTTAGCTTATATTAGGGTATTACCCATCCTAATATTTTATGAACCAGTTCATCACATTTATCGTGTAATGTATTGGTCATTAGTCACTCACTTAGGTTATACAACCATTGCCAATACTATGGACTCATCCTTGAGTTTAAGAAATATTGATATAAGGATATCCACCATCAACGTCTTTAGGTGTTACATTTGTCAAAACATTAATCACTATTCCATTATTAGGAACAGTATTCTCCATATTTATAATTTGAGGATTCACATAGATTTAGTAGCACAACTCTATATTAGGGTTTCATATACCTTTATCCCATTTTATGGATTAGGGTTTATCATTCACATCCAAGTGGAGTTTCTCTTTCCTCATACCCAAAATAGGGTTAGGTTATACAATTCCCATTAAATTAGGGTTTCCTTCATTGTTACACTAAGCTAGGGTTACATCATCACCCTGGATTTATGATAACACTCATGTTTGCCCTAGATTAGGGTTTCACACATAGCTTTTCTCTAATTAGGGTTTCACACATAGCTTTGCTCTAATTAGGGTTAGGACTCATTGATTAGGGTTTCATAATCTCATTTTTATGGATCAAACCCTTATCACATAGTTTACTCATAAAGAGAGAATTAGGATTAATATATAAGCATTCAACTTTCTCACACTCTCTCTCATCCTCTTTAGGATGTTAAGTACATCAAGATTAATCTAGGTCAACTCTTCACTTGAGTACACATAGCTAGGGTTAACCTTCTCAATTATTCGGATTACTTCCACTAATACCCTCAAATTAGGGTTAAGATTCATTAACCATCATAATTAGGGTTTTCATGATCTCACTATGAAGGGTCATACCCTAATTATACATATTCATACATGTTGGAGGTTTATTACTTGATTCTCATTCATATAAGGAGTCTTCTCTCTCCTCTTTCTATCAGATGATGTTTACATCACCCTAGATTAAGCTAAGTCAATTCAACATTCACATCATGGGGTATGTCATTACTATTGTGATCATTAAGGCTCACTTGATCAAAGGGTATTGGTCATTCTATCCCATCAAGGTACCTTTTTAATGATCACCACTGATTAAGATAATCAACTAATTACTTGGTCCCTTAATCACTTTAGGTATTTATAAGGTTTAGGTTAATCAACCACTAAACCATCTCGATCACTAATGCATCAAACGATCTTAACCTTTTTAGACCTCAAACGGTCTTGCACACTAAACCCCCAAATGGTCTTGGACAGACCTTGAAACCATTTGGTGTTGAAGACTGTTTGCTCTTGTTGACTTTTGAAACCTTTTGGTAAAGTGCACACTCAAGACCGTTTGGTCATGAAGACCGTTTGGTCATGTTTGACTGTGAAACCGCATGGACATAACCGATCTTGAAACCGCATGAGATCAAATGGTTTGGGATCGTTTGGTCCCAAACAGTCTTGAGACCGTTTGGACTCAAACGGTCTTGAGACCGTTTGGACCCAAACGGTCTTGAGACCGTCTGGTCCAAACCACCTCAAAACCGCATGGACCAAAAAGTGTCTCAACCACTTGAAATAAGTTAGGGTTTCCAATGTTGAACCCCTCAATCGATCATGTAATGGTTAGCCACTCCTCAATTGAGTCAATTAGGTCAACTCTCAACTGATTTGACACTCAATTGACCCTCAATTGATCATCAATTAGGGCTTGGATCAATTGGATTAGGGTTTGGAATCGATTACCCTTCAACATGTTTCAACATGAGTCTAATTGATTTGAAACCATTGAACCATCATTCAATTTGGTCATGACCTGACCCCAAACGGTCTTGAGATCGTTTGGATGACCTCCAAATGGTCTTGAGAGCGTTTTCTCAAGTAAACACCAAAAACTAACTCAACCAATTAAGGTTTAGCTCACTAGATTGATCACTAGGTCAACAATCAATTGCATTTCAATTTAGAACCTTTGGATCTTCAACCTCTTAATCAGAGTCAACCCTAGACCTCCAAACGGTCTTGGGTGACCCCCAAACGGTCTTGGGATCGTTTGGATATCTTACAAACGGTCTTGAGACCGTTTTCCCATTATTTCATCATAAACCAAGTCATCCAATTAGGTTTGAACCCTAGATTTGGTCACCAAAACAACACTCAATTGTTCATCAACTTGATATCATTGGATCCTTAATTGGTCAACCCTACTTAACCCTAGACCTCCAAACGGTCTTGGGTGATCACCAAACGGTCTTGAGACCATTTGGTTGATCCCCAAATGGTTTTGAAACCGTTTGGGCCACTCAACCCAAACTTCAACTTAAATCAATTATTGAAATCAGCAATTAACCCGATTAGGGTTTAGATGGTTGATGGGCCTTCAATTGGTGATTTACTTGGAATTACTTGATGTTTTTGGTTGGTGATTAGTCCACATTATTCACAACAAACCTCCAAATGGTCAACGTCTGGTCAACACCTCCAAATGGTCTTAGACCGTTTGCTTCCATGCGTTCTTGGTTGAAACCACTTGCATTCAAGCGGTTTGAAACCGTTTGCTCCCAAACAGTTTGGGAAACCGTTTGAGAAAAGGTTGGAGACAGTTTGCTAAAGTAACGTTTTGGATAAACATTGGTATTAATGTCATCATATTCTAACTCAAGAACAGGGGTCGTTCTTCATGAAAATACTTGCAAGAATACACAAAGGTGTCTAAAGAAGAAGTATAAGCAATGAATCTAAGAAAGAAGGATGCAATAGCAAAGCTTAAGGGTTAGAGTTATAAAACCCACCTTTAGATATGATCTAGAGCTCCAAGCTTCATATATTTAATGGTGGCTCGAGCTCCAGTAGTTGTCCAAGGTCTTTCTTCCACTTTTTGGATGAAGAAGATGACTAGAAGGAAGAATCATGTGAAAAACACCAATAAACCAACCTTATTTTAGGGTTCCCACCATGAATTCGAGGTATATGGTGATCCATACTTACCAAACCAGCTTGATCGTCCTTCCTATGCTCCAGAGCTCCTTCTTGGTCGGTCAAGGTAAGAAGATAAGGTAGGGAACTAAGGGAAATGATCCTTTGCGTTGTTATTAAGGATGCTATATATATTTATGGGTATTTTCAAGGAAAGTGAAAAGAAGAGGATTATCTCCTTTTATTTCCCAACTAAAACCATAAAATCTTCCTCCATCCTTTGTCCACGTTTCCACCTTCTATCCTCATGCAAAACTTCTCTATTATCCAAGGTTTAAAGGAAAACATCATAATAAGTTGTATATATAAAAGGACCATTTGCTTAAATCTTGATTATTTTAATATCAAGATTATCTTTCCTTCTTGATCATTCAAATGAGGCGCCCTTCTCATTCTATTTTCTCTAATTGATGCCAAGAAACATGACAGATCCTCTAGAGGGTATATTTTATATGTTGGACCCTAGGTTTTGGGTAAATTGCACTTTACACCAAAACTAGGTTTTAAAGCATAAGGATTTCTCTACAAGCTTGTGGAAACCTTACCATGGCATCTCTTTCATTCTTATGAAGTATCATTATCAGAGGAACATCTTAACATGTGCAATTTGCAAGTTAACCCCTCTAATTGGGTAATTTGCACTTTAGTCCAAAATAAGAAAACATTGCTTCAACATTGTTCAAACGGGACCCAAATTGAAACATAAATTTCTCATGAGCCCTAAATACTTTTCCAAAGATATGATTAAGCATCTTCTCAGCCCTTTTTAGGAAAAACATCTAGGGTTAACACATAACCCAGGTCAGGGATGTTACAAATTATAAACCCTAACAAGGATTTCGTCCCCAAAATCGCAAAAAAGGAGGGATTGATTTATTCAGTTATCATACCCTCAAGTCTCGACATAATGTCATAATGTTATGGAGATACCATGGATTTGTAATCCACACAAGGTTCTTTTCATTAATTCAACCTTATCAATGTTTATGCAAAGCATAAACCCCTAACATATGATATCCATATCATTGAAAGGAAAAAGCATAAAAGAGCATACATCTATCATTTCCCAAGAATATTTATCAAAAGGGAAAGCATATAGATCTAACAGAGATAATTCATTCAGTAATCCTTTATTTGTAAAATTCACTTAGCAAACTCTATGTAATTGGGAATGTTCACATAGCTCTTCTTTTTAATTAAGAATGTTCACATAGCTCTTCTTTTTAATTAAGAATGTTCACATAGCTCTTCTTTTTTATTAAGAATGTTCACATAGCTCTTTTTTATTAAGAATGTTCACATAGCTCTTCTTTTTAATTACATTACACTCTCTAGATTGTTTCAGAATGACTACTTGATCAGAGTAATAAAAAAGATAACAATCTAAGAGTTTCATACTTGCCTTATCTTCAATAATCATATACCTGGCCAGGGTATATAAGTGTTGAGATTAGGTAGTATGCACTTTATTTTTTTTTATCATATTCTTTACTTTTCATATCATTATACACACAAGATTTTCCATTTTCCTAGATTTTTTTTCTAGGCATCATTTCTATATCTCATCTTGCATCACAAAGATAAGAGAGATTATAAAGCATTTTAAGAAATTCTGAATAAGGTGTAGATTCTCATCTTCCTTGTGTCCTTATAGGACTAGTCAAAGGAAGTTCAAAAGTAACTACTTTTATATTTTTAACACATAGAATTAGGAAATGAAATATCAAAATCAATTTATTTCATCTACCTGTCTGGGACGTCTGTCCACATCCTCTGTTGTTACTAGAAAACTGCCTCCCTTGTGGTCCTTGCTGACTCTGCCCCTGAGGTTGAGTCATCATTGGATTCCCACCTGGAGAATCCTTTACTAGATGTCTCAGTTGCCTACATTGATAACAGATCCTAGGTGAAATATAGGGTCTGTGAGGTCCAGCTATCGATGTTCATGCTATGTTGGAGGCTCTTTTTGGAACATTACTACGATCCCTATCCCTACTTGACATCCATTGTGTATGGGTATGGAATCTTGATGATGATGCCGATGTAGAAAATCTCGGCTTCTTAAAACTTTCGAACCTTTGTTCTTGAGTCTGGGTGTACACCTTCTTGCCACTAGTCTGTCATTTCTCGGTTTCAGACCTCTCTATCCTCCTTACTGACTCCACAAAGGTGGCAAACCTCTCTTTGTTCTCTAAAGAAGACACATAAGTGGTTAGTTCGACATTCAACCCTTCTCAAAATGTCGAATTCTTTCCTCATCATTAATTGTCATTTGCAGACAAAACCGTAACAGCTCCATGAACTTAGCTTCATACTCACTAACGTTCATCTGTCCTTATTTGATCCTCTCAAATTGAGAAATATTCTCATATAGATACGTCTTAGGGAAGTATCTACTAACGAATTCTTATCGGAATTCCTCCCATCCAATCTCTTTACCTAGTCTCTTATCTTCTTCTATCATCCACCAATGACCAGCACTCCCTTTTAGGAGGTACACATCATGTCTTACCTTTTCAGCTTCAGGAATATCAAGAATTCTGAAAGCCTTTTCCAGTTCTGTCAACCACATATCAGCATCTGCTGGATCAGATGTACCAACATAATCTATGGCTCCAACCCGACAAAGTCTCTCAAAAGTCTTGTCGGCTCCATAGCCCTCATGGTGAGATGATGCCCTGGGTGCAGGTATTTGCATCCTATCTGTCATGCGAGTCAGGGAAGCTATAAACTGTCCAAACATGTCTTGGAGGGATGGATTCCCCATGTCAGCTTGATTGAACTGGGGCTGTTCAGGTACGAGCACCTCTCTATTATGGTCTCCTACACCTTCTCCTGGTGCAGCAGTACTGCCCTCCAAGCATGTTCTTCATGTGGTCCAGACATCTTCAAGTTCTTCTCCTCCTATGTGAGCAGAAGATACTATCAGACAAACTGGAAGACACTTGGAACAGACTCTATAACCTTAGTCCTATCTCTCTGTAGACTCAGCGAACCTAGAGCTCTCATACCACTTAATTGTGGCATACAACTCTCAAAAAAATAATTAACTAATGCGGAAGCGTTCACTAAGCAGCAGATTACCAAAAATTACTAAAAATTAAAACTTTTTTATCAAAATATCCATCAAAGGAAAACTTTCTCACATAGAACCAATGTAACATAATTACATTTCTGATCAAAGGTACATATTATGTATCATCTCTTTCTAAGAGTTGCAAGCATTATCTGTCCTGTCAAGCTAAACACAGGCGGTATAAAATTTTGAGGCACTGAGCCAAAATCTCGGAAGCACTAACTACTACTCCGAGGACCTGAGAGTACAGAGACGACACATAGGACTCTATCTACATATATACAAGGCATAACAGCCGATGTCTCCACCTGAGACTTCAGTGTTGTCCCTGCTACTGTTGTTGTTGCCCTTCACCTACTGAAGGATTCCTGCCTCCTCGTCCACATCCACCTAAAAAAAATGTGTTGGAGGAAACACACCATATACCTAGAGATATATCCCGATTAAAGTATATTTTCTACTGAGGTGCACACCTTGTCAAATAAAGGCACATTGTGCATTTTGGAATTTCTACAGAAAATAGCAGTCAGTCAGCACGAAATAAAGATAGTTATGGAGGCAATCAAGTCAAAATCATTACATTCATCCGTGACAGGCTTATTAACAAAATTAAAGAGTGTTTTTTAATCAAATAACTTTCAAAGAAATCTATCCTAATGTGGGGTCAACCCACAAGGTCCTCCATATAGAGTCTAGAGTGAGACTCTTCAATTCCTTCAAGCATCTTGGAGGGAGCAATAAGCTCCCTTGTCTACTTCATCTCGACAAGAATAAAGCTTGAAACTCTATCCATTCACTTTGAAGTTGACATCTTTGCCTTGAGTTCCACAGCTCCATTTGGGAAAATCTTTAGCACAAGAAATGGGCCAGACCACTTTGATTTCAGCTTCCCTGGAAATAGCTTTAATCTAGAGTTGAATAGCAACACTTTATCTCCTTCTTAGAAGTCCTTCCTATGAATTCTTTTGCCATTCCAAGCTTTTGTCCTCTCTTTATACAACCTTGCATTCTCATAAGCATCAAGGCGAAGTTCCTCAAGTTCCTGCAACTGCAAAAGGCGCTTCTCCCACTACTACAGAAATGACTTATAACGTCACATTTAGAGGTGTCGGTTGTATCCCAAAAACTACCGCCTAAACCCTAAAACGTCAGCTGAAAGCACAAACTGACATCTATATGTGAAGACCGGCCAGACACGGGTATCACTTTTTATTTAGCGTCAGTTGCTTAATAAGAACTGAAGCCTAAAATCACTCGCAAAATCCAATTCTTTCAGTTCAAAAAAATTACCTCCAAAATTTCACATACGGCATCAGTTGTTTACCAAATAACTGATGACTAAATTTTTATCGCGAGATAGAAATCGGGCCCACTTTTTTCGTCGATTATCATGCAAGAACTGACACCAATGTGTTTTCATGCACTGTCCCCACAAAAAATTTTAGGGTTTAGGTTGCCCAATTAGTGTCAGTTTTTTGTGGTGACCGACGCTTTTGGATCTTAGGTGTCGATTTCTAAAACAACCGACAACGATTGTTAACTTAATAGGCTCCGCGAAACAAATTCTTCCCCATTCTCTATTTCATCACAAAACACGACTCGGTCTCTGGTGATTCTACTCGACCTGCCACTCGTCTGCAGCCATCTACTGCTGCCGCCGCCTGCTCGTGTGCTCAAGGCCTCCGCCTACCCGCCTTCTCAATGCCGCCACTTCCTACTCAACACCACCACCACCTGCTCAACGCTGCCGCCGCCTGCTCAACATCGTCACCTACCCATGTGCTCAACGCCACCACCGCCTACTCAACACCGCCCCTTTCCCGTATGCTCAACTCTGCCGCCGCCTGCTCAATGCCGCCGACACCTACTCAACGCCGTAGTTGCCTACTCGTGCGCTCAATGTCATCGCCTGCTCGTGTTCTCAACACCGCCACCACCTACTCAAAGCTGCCTGAGGAGCTTCTAGACCATGGAAGCTCGAGCCTGAGGTCACCAGAGCTAGCCTCTAATTCCCCTACTGCTAGGTAGGTTATTGATTTCCATCAATTGATTAATATTTACTTATCTACTAATTTATATTTACTTATCTATTGATTTGTATTTTCTTATCTACTGATTTGAATATATATGTCCACTAATTTGTATTTATGTATCTACTAATTTGTATTTACTTATCTACTTATTTGTATTTACTTATCTATTGATTTGTATTTACTTATGTGTTGATTTATATTTACTTATCTACGGATTTGTATTTACTTATCTATTGATTTGTTCATCTAATGATTTTTGATTCATCACATTATTTAAATTTAGGCCTTTGTATTTGTTCATCTACTTTTTCAAATTATTTAATCATCTACTAATTTTAAAATTACTTATCTACTGATTAGTATTTACTTATCTACTGATTTGTATTTATTATCTATCAGTTTTATTCATTATCTATTGATTAGTATTAATGTACTTTTTTAACTTGTCTAATCCTCATGCTTGACCTACTTCAGTAAATTTTGATGCATGTTTAAATAGGATTCAAACTTGTCCATTCTAGCATCCTAATTTGATTTGATTAAGTGCTTTGAACCTTGAAACATGCGTGTTAAAGATACATTGATGTTGAATCTCAAACTTAGCTCACATGTGGGTCATCTCTTTCTAAAATGATTATGTGAACTCCTAAATCGTAACATATATTATTCTTTGTGCACCCAAATACCTTGTGAATCATGTATTCACCCTAAGGTGATTAAATGTCTAAATCTTGACTTGGAATATGACCTAGTATGTATGTTGATATATGAAGCTCTAGTTAAAACTTCACGATTGACCCCTAATTAATACATTATAATATATTTGAATTGTGCATTTGTGTTGTTGCAGGTGTTGTTGACTTCCTGTTGATTTGCATATATTTCTTCTTCAGCCTTCAAGCGAGGTATAATATTCTCACTCTCTCAAGTGAGTGGTTAATTAATCAGTACTATATTTGAACTTAGGATTAATGATGCCACCATATAGTTGATTACTGTTGAATAATTAGGGTTAATGATGTATTAATGAACTTAATTAATTAGATTAGTACTTAGTTTCTCTAAGATTATGTAGTTGATTAATATTGATTAATCAGGGTTAATGATGCATGAATGAATTTAATTATTTGATAGTGCTTTCTTTATTCCTTTCTTTCTTTCTTTCTTTCTTTCTAGTGATGATGATGACGACGACGATGATGATGATGCTCCAGTCGCCGCCACTGGCCACCGCCTCCACCTCCTCTTCTTTACCTCCAGCGTCGGCCACCTTCACCTCCAGCCCGACCACCTCCACCTCTGGCCGCCGCTACCACAGCCTACTCGATCCACCAGTGCAATGAGTGGTTAATTAATTAGATTTGTACTTAGTTTCTCTAAGATTGTGTAGTTGATTAATATTGATTAATCAAGGTTAATGATTCATGAATGAATTTAATTAATTGATAGTGCTTTTTTTATTTCTTTATTTATTTCTTTATTTCTTTCTTTCTTTCTTTCTGATGATGATGATGATGACGACGATAATGATGATGATGATGCTCCAGTCACCGCCATTGGCCACCACCAACACCTCCTCTACTTCACCTCCAACGTCGGCCACCTTCACCTCCAGCCCAGCCACCTCCACCTCCGGCCACTGCCACCATAGCCTACTCGATCCACCAGTGCGTTGAGTGGTTAATTAATTAGATTTGTGCTTAGTTTCTCTAAGATTGTGTAGTTTATTAATATTAATGAATCATGGTGAATGATGCATGAATGAATTTAATTAATTGATAGTGCTTTCTTTCTTTCTTTCTGTTGATGATGATGATGATGACGACGACAATGATGATGATGATGCTCTAGTCGCCGCCACTGGCCATCGCCTGCTTCTCCTCTGCTTCACCTCCAGTGCCGGCCACCTCCACCTCCAGCCGCTGCCACCACAACTTGCTCGATCCACCAGTGCGGTGAGTGGTTAATTAATTAGATTTGTACTTAGTTTCTCTAAGATTGTGTAGTTGATTAGTATTGATTAATTAGGGTTAATGATGCATGAATGAATTTAATTAATTGATAGTGCTTTATTTATTTATTTATTTCTTTCTTTCTAATGATGATGATGACCCCGTATACACCCATAAGCTCTGTTTTCAACATTCCCCGATGTGTAGGAGTGGGAAATAGGAAGAATGTGAAGAGAGGAGGGAGAGAAATTTCGATGTTGGTACTTGTGCCCACGTTGGCGGAGGTTTACTATTGGTGCATGCAAACCAACAGTAGGGTGGGAGGAGGGTAGGGGTGGGGTAGGGTGGAGGGCCATGGGAGGCGGAGGGTGAGGAGGGAGGGTGGTGTGAGGAGGGTAGGGGTGGGATAGGTGGGAGGAGTGAGGGCCAGGGGAGGAGGGTAGGGGTGGGATAAGTGAGATGAGGGTCACGGAAAACACAAAAGCAGAGGGAAGAAGGGGCTTATGTTAGTATCTCTTACATGGTTCCCTAGTTTGACATATATGGCTAATGTAAGGATTAGTGTAGATAGTTTAATAGATACAATGAATAACTTAGTTATCATCCTCATCATCATCAACTATTTCACCGACATGAATATGAAATAACCCATTGTTGTTGTGTGTTGTTAGTACTTATATTTATATTACTTTTTCTCAACATTTTACATTTTTGTAGGCATAATGGCTTGGGCCTCTACCCCGATGTTACTATTCCCTATTAAAGAACAGTTGGACATCATTCTAGACGATCTTTCATTAGAACAACTCATTATACCTAAACATTGGCATTATCTAAACGGAAGACGCTACACGGATGGTGAAGTGACCCTAAATTTTGGAATTTCAACTTTTGTTATCGAGGTTAAGTACGATGTTGACGGGAATTTATATCCACATCCAGTTGGTGTGAGTGGGTTCAGAAGATGCTATTGGTCCATAGTGACAAGATTTTTCTTCATCCGGTTGGCCATAATACCATCAAGGTTTGGATAACCAACATCAAGAACGAGACGACCGATCATCTAGTCCAATTTGAGTACTCCACGGAGAATAGCGATGATGACGAAGATGATGATTGTTGATTTCGGACCATGTTGCTATTGTTTAAGGTGTGTATCTAGTCTAGTGTCTCTCTCTTCTCAATTATTTTACTTATGCACATGTTTAGGGGCACAAAAACCCCCTTGTTTAGTTACTATTTTGGACAATAAGACTGTTGCATGTTCGTCACTATATTATGATGATGATGATGATGGAACTACATGTTTCTACATGTGTGTGATGAATCATGTGATTAAATGTGCTTATACATGTGTGTGATGAATCATATGATTAAATGTTCTTATACATGTGTGCGAATCACATGATCCATATATAATATTGTCCATCTTGTTAATTTTGCAGGTTTGTGGCCTATTGTTGGCTGATATCAATGGGTGTTGTAAACCTACAATTCAGAACTAAACTGCAGGTTCTGCATCCTGCTGACCAGCCATACAGTAGGTCTGCAAACTGATAAGAAAAAAAAAAAGCAGAACATAGGCATCGGTTATTAGTATAAAACTGACAACAAAGACATACAACATCAGTTATTAGCAAAAAACCGACGTCTATGTGGCTATGCATGTCAGTTATATATAAAAATCGACGCCGATGGTGCCCCTACTGGCACATTTTATTGGTGGTGGGAAGGGTTACATAGTGTCGGTTTTTGTGAAATGCTGACGTCTTTAACTTGGATATAATGTCAGTTTTATTAAATAACAGATGCCTATAGTGCCCTTGCTAGCACATTTTTAGTGGCGAGAAGGGTTATGGCGTCGGTGTTAAAATCGACGCTGAAGGGTTTGACTTTTAGCGGTGCCCATTTGGGTGTCACTTTGAAACCGATGCAAAAAGCCTTAAATAACCGACACTAAAGGTCGGTTCTATACTAGTATCCCATGTCTTCTTCATATTAAAGTTCAAGAATTTAACGACCCACAAAGCACGATGCTCCAACTCCAGCAGAAGGTGACAGAATTTACCATAAATCAGCTTGAACGGAGTAGTCCCAATGATAGTCTTGTAGGTTGTGCGGTACGCCCATAATGCATCATCAATCTTTAAATCCCAATCTATTCTTGAACTAGAAATAGTCTTTTCTAGAATGTTTTTCAGCTGCCGATTTTAGACCTCTACCTGTCCAGAAGTTTGAGGATGATTTTGCGTAGAGATCTTATGAGTTACACCATACTTAGAGAGAAGGTTGTTGAATTGTTTTTCAGCAAAATGTGTGCCTCCATCTAAAATTACAACTTGAGGAACTCCAAACCTAGGAAAGATGATCTTTTGAAATAATTTTACTACAGATTTGGCATCTGGGGCTTGAGTTGGGATGTCCTCAACCCATTTGGACTCATTCACAAGCAACAAGAATGTATTGGTACCCGCAAGAGGATGGGAATGGTCCCATGTAATCCACTCCCCATACATAAAACACCTCAATTTCTAAGATAGAGTTGAGGGGCATGTCGTCACGACGGGATATACCTCCTGTTATTTGACATCTATCACAAGATTTTACAAATAGATTGACATTCTTGAATAATGTGGGCCAATAGAAACCATCTTGTAGTATCTTAGCAGCAATTTTCTCTCCTCTGAAATGACCTCCATAAGGAGAGGCATGACATTCAGCAATAATGTTTGGGAATTATTCTTCAACAACACACCGGTGGATTAGCCCATCACTTCCATGCTTGAATAACAATGGATCATCCCAATAGTAGAATTTCACATTATGAAAGAATTTCTTCTTTTATTGATACGTCAAATCAGGTGGGAGTTGTCTGGTAGCAAGAAAATTTGCAATGTCTACAAACCATGATGCTTGAGTAGATGACAACGCATAGAGCTTTTCAATGGGCAAATGATCTTCAATGGGCAATGGATCTCCAACCTCCATGGTTAATCTAGAAATATGATCAGCAACATTATTTTCTGTACCTTTCTTATCTCGGATCTCAAGATCAAATTCTTATAGAAGGAAAATCTAGTGAATAAGACATGGTTTGGCATCTTTCTTGTTCAACAAATACTTTATGCAATCATGATCAGTATAGACAATCACCTTGGATCCTACCAAATATTGTCGGAACTTGTCAAAAGCATATACAATGGCTAGCATTTCCTTCTCCGTGGTTGTATAGTTGATCTATGCTTCATCAAGGGTTTCGCTTGCATAATAAATGTCATGGAGTTTCTTGTCCTTCCGCTGTCCTAGAACATCTCCCACTCCATAATCACTTGCATCACACATTAACTCAAAAGGAGAATCCCAATCCAGAGGTTGCATAATTGGGGATGAAATGAGGGCCTCCTTGAGATTAGAAAAAGCTGTGTGGCAATCATCATCAAATACAAACTCAGTATCTTTTGCAAGTAGGGAACACAACAACTTTGCAATCTTAGAGAAATCTTTAATGAATCTTCTATAAAAACCTACATGGCCAAGAAAGCTGCGGATGTCTTTAACTGAAGATGGAGTAGACATCTTCTCAATGGCTTCAACCTTTGCCCTGTCCACTTCAATACCCTTGTTAGAAATGACATGTCCTAGTACTACACTAGATTGTACCATGAAATAGAACTTCTCCCAGTTTAGCACTAGGTTAACCTTTTTATAGTGGGCTAAGACTAAATACAGGTTTAATAAACATTAATCAAAGGAATCACCATATACACTAAAATCATCCATGAAAATCTCCATTATATTTTTAATAAAATCAGAGAATATGGCCATCATACACTGCTGAAATGTCGCAGGAGCATTGCAAAGACCGAACAACATATGGAGATAAGCATATGTTCCATAAGTACAAGTGAATGTGGTTTTCTCTTGGTCGGGTGGATAAATTGGAATCTGAAAAAATCTGGAATACCCGTCCAAGTAACAAAAGTAAGAATGCTTAGCGAGGCGTTCAAGCATCAAATCAATGAAAGGCAACTGAAAATGATCCTTGCAGGTTGCCTTATTCAAGCTCCAGTAGTCAATACACATACGCCAACCGGTAACCATGCATGTTTGTATTAACTCATCATTGTCTCCCTTAATGACAGTTGCACCCCCTTCTTAGGAACCACGTGAATGGCACTAACCCAGGGGCTGTCACTAATGGGATAAATGATTCCATCATCAATTAATTTGAAAATTTCTTTCTTTACCACTTCAAGCATATTTTGATTTAGGCACCTAGGTGGTTCAACTTTTGGTTTGGCATCATCTTCCATATTTATTCTATGCATATAGATTGAAGGATGAATGCCTTTTAAATCATCTATGGAATAACCAATGACATCTTTATACAAACGCAATTTAACAAGTAATTTATTTTCTTGGTCATTGGTTAATTCATGAATTATTATAACATGGGATATAGATTTTGGGTCGAGAAATGCATACCTCAGCCCGGGTGGAAGGGCTTTTAGTTCTACCTTTTTCCCTGTTGTATCGTCATCAACTTTTCATCAACAAGTGGATCATCTTCATTAATAGCTTGTGCTTTAGAAATATGGAGCGCTCAAGAAATTTTATATTTGTTGATTTTAGCTACATAATCATCACAAAGATTAATCATCAAATCAGAAATATCCTCATTATCCTCCTCAATTGGATCAATAGTATCTAACAAATAGATTTCTTCAAAAAGTGTGGGTGCTTTCATGGCATCATAAATAGAGAATTCCATTGCTTCCTCACCAACATGTAGAGTGAGATTTCCTTCCCAAACATCAACAAGACATCCGACAGTCCTCAAGAATGGCTTTCCAAAAAGAACAGGATTGGAAGGGATCTCCACCATATCAAGAACAACAAAATCACATAATATATAGAACTTTTCGATCTGCACTAGTACATCCTCCACTATACCTTTTGGGTATTTTATAGAATGATCGACTAACTCCATAGCCATCATTGTCGGCTTCAAATCTCCAAGATCCAGTTCTTGCCATAAGGTAGATGGAATAAGACTAATACTAGCACCAAGGTCTACTAGACCTTTGTCAAAAGTGGTATTGTTGATTTTACATGGCATTGTAAAAGCTCCCAAATCATCAAGCTTTTGTGGAAGGTGGTTTTGAATAATAGAACTCACTCTCTCCGAAAGCATTAATGCTTCAACTTGATCAACGTTTCTTCTTTTAGTTAATATATCCTTTAAAAACTTAGCATAAGAAGGCATCTTGACAATAACTTCAGAAAAAGGAACATTGACATGTAATTTATTGAGAATGTCCATAAATTTCCTAAACTTGAGATCTTCCTTCTTGTTGGCAAGCCTTTGAGGAAAAGGTGCAGTGGCCTTGAAAGAAGGTGGTGTTTCAGCCATACCTTTCTCCTTGCTGCAATTAGGAGTGTTGGACTCCTCTTCCTCGGCTTCCTCCATGTTCTTCCCTTTGGGTGGAGAAGGTCTCTCAATTTCAGCTCCACTTCTTAGAGTAATTGCATTACCTTGTTTCCTTGCGTTCACTTCCGGTTGGCTTGGAAGAGAACTGGACTGTGGATTCCTTTGTTGTGCTAGAGCTTGTTGTACTATTTGGTTTTGCAACATTTTGGTATGAGTGGAAATACCATCCACTTTAGCAGAAAGTTGAGCCATATCATCTTTCAACAACTTGTCATTTCCTCAGAGTTCTTCATTCCGCTGCATTTATGTAGACATAAATTTTTCCATCATGGCTTCTAGAGAAGAACTTTGGGGTTATTGTGGCTGTTGGTAAGCCCTATTATTAAAACCCAGTGGATTCCCTTGTCAATTGAAATGTTGTTGTTGTTGCGGCTGCTGCTGTCCTTGTTGGAAGTTCTGAGCATTACTTGTGTTCTGGAAGGAGAAATTAGAATGATTTCTCCATCCCAGATTGTATGTGTTGGAATAGGGATTGTATTGCTTGTTCCCTTGCATTCCAATGACATTGACTGTTCAAAACTCTCTTCATTTGTATTAGGAGCAAAGCATGAATAAGAAGTATGCCCTGCATTGCCACAAGCTTCACATATAACTTCAGCTGATTGAATTTGCATAGTAGTCATGTTCTCAAACTTCTGTGTGAGAACATCTAGTTTGACAGTAATAAGATCAACGACATCAATAGTATGATTCCCTCCTTGCTTCCCAGTTGAAAAACTAGATGTAGAGGTTGATTTTGGTCCCCTATCTGCTCCCCATTGGCAGTGATTAAGCGATATTTCTTCAATGATTTCAAAAGCCTCCCTATAAGACTTAGTCATCAATGCTCCATTGGCTGCATCATCCAGTGTCAACTAGGTGTTGTAGAATAGTCCATTATAAAAAGTTTGAAGTAGCAGCCAGTTGGTCAAACCATGATGCGGGCAAAGGCGTTGAAGATCCTTAAACCGTTCCCATGTATCATATAGAGTTTCTCCTTCATTTTGAGAGAACTTGGTGAGCTGATTTCTTAATTGGACTATCTTGCTAGGTGGGAAATACTTTGTAAGAAAAGCATTCAAGAGTTGGTCCCAACTTTTGATTGACTTCTTTAGAAGAGACAAAAGCCATGCCTTGGCTCTATCTCTTAGGGTGAAAGGGAATAACATAAGTCTTACTCCTTCGTCAAATACCCCGTTGATTCGTTAGCATGAAGACTGGGATCTTCATTAGTTGTACCTCCAAAATGATTATGTTGTATCATCTGCATCATAGAAGGAGAAATAGACAAATTGTTCGCTTCTACTGTAGGCAGGTCAATTGTAACACCCCTGACCTGGGTTATGACCTAACCCTGGAAGTTTTGCCTAAATATGTAATTAATATACTTGTGAACACTCCCTGGCATGTAATTAAGTTCCTCAGGAACATTTACTTTCAATTTTGCTCCTTTTTGTATAAAGTTGTAGCATTGTGTTGTATGCAGGGACCTATGTGCAAATTACCCAGTTTAAGGGTTGAACTTGCAAAATTCACAAGATAAGATGTTCCTTTGATGTTGAGACATCATGAGAATGGTTATGGTAAAGTTTGAGGGATTTCCCAAGCTTGAGCACCAAGGTGCAGCTGTGGAAGCAATTCCCATGCTTAGAAACCCTAATTTGGGGTAAAGTGCAATTTACCCAAATTGAGGGGTCCAAGTTGTAATTCTTAATATCTAGAACATCTTTTATGACTCTTGTCATCATTTAGAGTAGAAATGATGAAAGGGATAGATCATTTAATAATCAGATGAGAAAAATGATCTCTGTGGTGAAAAACACCTAATTTGGGTACAAAAATCTTTCATGGATGTACCCTAGTTGTAGGTTGGCTTTCTTTACCCTTAGATCTTGAGATTCCATGAGATTTGCATAAGGATAGATGAGTTTGGACGTGCCTTTGAGCAAGGAGGGACCTAGATGTGATTTCCAATCTTGTAAGGTCCTTAGGATGTAAAAGGGGCTAAAGTATATAAGCCACCTCTTTACAAGATAAGTGAACGATCTTTCCTTTACTTCATTCTCATCTTTTCTTGCTCAAACGGCCAAGGGTAGCTCTGGAGCTCAGGGGGACGACCAACCTATTCTAGGTAAGAGAACCCCACCTTCTAGCTCGAATTCATGGAGGAATTCACTTTCTAAGGTTGGTTTTGTGGTTAGCTTACTTAGTCTTCTTGTTCTAGCTGACCAAAGCAACGTTTCCTTGGAGGTTTCACCCCTGACCAAGTTGTGGAAGCTCAAGGACGCCATTAAAGCTTGGATCTTGAAGGCTTGGAGCTTTAGGATCAACTTTGAGGCGTGTTTTATAACTCTAAACTTATGCTTTATATGTATGCTCAATTCTCGCAATTTACTTGGTAAAATCTTCTTCTACCTCCCTTCTTTCTTGCACGTTTGCAAGCAAAACAGTGGGAAAACCGACCTTGCTAGAGGTTGAAGATGAGGGGCGTGATTCCCTATGTTGCTTTTTCAAACGACCTTGGACCCTTTTGGTCCAAACGGTTGCAAACCGTTTGGGTTCAAACGGTTTCAAACCGTTTGTTCTCAAACGGTCTTGCAAGACCGTTTGGATTGAAACGGTCTCAAGACCGTTTGAAAGAGTTGACCAAGGGACGACCGTTTGAGGTTATGTTCCTAACATATTGAATTTCATCTCTGCAAAGAATCAAAGTTTAATTCTTAACCGATTGAGAGTTGAAGGCACTTCAACATGAAACCCTAATCGGGTGAAAAAGTGCTGATTTGACATATAGATCTCGTTGAGTTTTGGGTTGAAGGACCCAAACGGTCTCGAGACCGTTTGGGGATTCCTCCAAACGGTCCTAAGACCGTTTGGGAACACCCCAAGACCGTTTTAAGGTCTAGGGTTGAGTTAATCTAATGGTTTGAAGGTCCAATTGTAGGAAATTGATGAATTGATGAAAATTGCTGATTTTGACCTAATCGGACTTCAACCTTAGTCAAAACGATTTGAATTTTGGTCAAACCTTGGGCAAACGGTCTCAAGACCGTTTGGATGATGTCCAAACGACCTCAAGACCGTTTGGGCCAATTTTGAGCCCAATTGGAGGTCAATTGATAGGTTCAACCTTGAATTGATTCACATTGTTGAACATTGATGACCAATCGATTTGAAACCCTAATTGAGAACGATTGAACCCTAATTGGCTTGCAATTGAGGGTCAATTTGATGTCTAATTGACTAATGCTAACCCTAATTCACTCAATTTATAAGGGATTAACATAGCTTTGACCAATTGAGGGCTTCAACACACATATCCATGAACATTGGTGACCTTTGAACTCCTTTGGAGGTCCAAACGGTTTGAGCCCATTTGGACCAAACGGTCTCAAGACCGTTTGGATCCAAACAGTCTCAAGACCGTTTGAGACCAAACGGTCTCAAGACCGTTTGGGGCCAAACGGTCTCAAGACCGTTTGGGGCCAAACGGTCTCAAGACCGTTTGGGCTCAAACGACCTCAAGACCGTTTGGGCTCAAACGACCTCAAGGTCGATTGGTCCAAACGACCTCAAACCGATTGAAGCTCCAAACGGTTTGGAAGTCAACCCTTCCAAACGGTCTTCACCTCCAAACGGTCTCAAGACCGTTTGGGTGGTTGAAACCGTTTGAAGGTTGAAACCGTTTGGAGGTTGGTGATAGTTTGTACTTAACCATTTGATGATGTAATTAGTTCAATGATGATCCAAACTAAACCCTAATGGTAACCTAGGTCATTAAAAGACTATGTGATTAGTGAGTTAACCCATGATGGTGATCATTTGGCAAATTACCAAAATACCCCTGAGGGGTCTAAAGGGGTAAACCTTGTTCTAATCAAACCCTAATCACATGATGTTGATGTTTTGGCTTATGTTAGTCAATGGAGACTTATCTCAACCTGATCTGGAGTGGTGTTGTCACCATCCACTAGTGAGAGGAGAGAGAAAGTATCTCTAGAGAGAGAAAGTATCCTAGAGAGAGAAAGTACCCTTTTAAAGAGGAAATTCAAGTGAGATACTTCAATTACATATGAATGTGCATGATTAGGGAATGACCCACCTATGTGAGGTCATGGAAACCCTAATTATGATATCTAATGGATCTTAATCTTAATTAAGAGCCTTAATGATGATGTTTCTCTTACATGATGATGTAATGAGTACAATTCACCATGGAGTGAATAGTAAACCCTAATTTTAGGGTAAAGACATGAAAGATGAATAGTAAACCCTAATTGACAGGGTTATTGAATTAAACCATAGTTGAGGGTGATTCCATGTGAAACCCTGGTGGAGGGTGATTCCATGTGAAACCCTAGTTGAGGGTGATTCCATGTGAAACCCTAGTTGAGGGTGATTCCATGTGAAACCCTAGTTGAGGGTGATCCCAAGTGAAACCCTAATTGGGAATGCATCCCTAATTATTGAATTGTTTACTATTATCTGATGAACTAACCATGCAGGTTGTTATGAGATGATGGTCACACCCAGGTATGGAATACCATGTTATATTCATTGAAAGCATGTATTAAGCTTTATGAATAGTGAACCATCTTGATGCACTGCTAAGTGACATCTTTTGTGATTTATGGGCTGTAAGAGCCATAAACACCATCAAGGTCATGCTTGACAGATGACTTGTGATGAGATAATTGAGAACTAGTGATTGAAATGAGTTAGGCCTACTACATTTTAGTATTCTCATATATAGCTGTGATGCTAATGTTTTTGTATGATGATATGAATACTGAATGTACCTAACTAATCAAGTGTAATGTAGAGCCCTGATCATAGATCCATCATTGTCAGAGTCTAAATGATGGTGAAACAGGTTTTCCCCAGGGAACTCCTGGATCATATACTTTTGAGTATATGGGGTACATGGATGTGTAGAACCTTACATCCTAGTGTAGGTATTTGATGTAGATTCTTGTAGTCCGTCATACCTCCACTATATGAGAAAGGGTGAGTGGATGATGTAGATTCTAGTAGTCCATCAGACCCCACCATATAGTCCGAAAGGTGAGATGTAATACTACACTCCCTTAAAGACACAAATACCGCATCGGTGAAAGATAAACAAGAAATCTTCCGATGGCGAAGAGGGTACAGAATGACACTGTAACTCTAAAAATAGCGAAGGTCCAGTTTACCCTGGAGAGCTATTATTAAAGGACATCCCGCCAGATGTCTATCAAACAATCCTCTAACTGACTGAGGAAGGTGAAGGTCATAAGAATCCGGCTCTTTTAATGACCTATGTATGATACTGATGTGACTTCTTAGCGATCAGTTGGAGTATGAGTGGTAAGCCTCATCTCCACAGGGCATAACAATAATGTTTGAAAAACATAATCAACAACGTAGTATATCTGTTAGAGTATCTACGAGTTATTTGATTGATGTTACCTTGAATAGCATATATGTTCTCATATTTTAATATTGATTGAACTCTTGCTTATCATCAGAACTGCTAGTGAATATCTTGAAGGCTCTTATTGCTTTAGTTATTCCTTACTTTGCTTATAAAGCCTAGTGGAGAGTTATAACTCTCGCTGGGGCAATTATGTGTAATTGTCTCACCCCGTAGACTTCTACTTTTTAGGTGGTCGTCGAAGACGGAGGAATAAGGAAATAGGTGACCAATCCCAGCAACAGCAGCATCAGGAGCAGTAAATATCTCAGGTGGAGATCTAGCCTGCTTCATGGTGTAGTTAGAGTCAAGTCTTATGTGTCCTCTGTACTCTCAGGTCCTGGAGTGTTTTGGAGTATGAATTCTTGAGAATTTTTGTATCATGTTGTATATAATTACTCAAGAAGTAATTGTCAGTGATGTAAACAGTTAAATCCTTTTTCTATGGAAAAGGTTTGTGGTTTCAGGCTCTTGTCTCGAAAAGTTTTAATTTCCCGTGATTTTTGTCTTCCGCTGTTTACCGATTGCTTCCGCACATGTTTAAATCGGGATTAATTCGTGGTTTGGAGATCGGAGCCCACAATTAAGTGGTATCAGAGCTCTAGGTTCGCCGAGTCTACAGAGGCATAGGACTTAGGAAGTCGAGTCTATCTTTAGTATTCCTTCCTTATCTAATAGAATCTTTTACTCCTCAGGAGAAGAAGATACTTAAGATGTCAGAACCACATGATGAGAATGTGGAAGAAAGTAGTGCCAGTGCACCTCAAGGCGGTGCAGGAGTACCAGAGGTGGAACTGCCTGTACCAGAACAACCTAGAGAGCCACCCCAGTTTGACCCAGCTGACATAGGTAACCCAGTAGTCCAGACAATGTTTGGGTAGTTCATGACTGCCATGACACATATAAACGACAGGTTGCCTATGCCTGCACCTAGGGCACCGGTCCAGCCTGAGGGGCAAGGTATCAGGAAGACGTTCGAGCGATTACGTCGTGTCGGAGCTACCGAGTACCATGGGACTGCTGACCCCACAGATGCTGATCTGTGGTTGACAGAGCTGGAGAAGGCTTTCAGGATCCTCAACATCCCTGAAGCTAAGAAGGTTAGACATGCTGTCTATCTTCTCAAAGGAAGTGTTGGTCACTGGTGGAACATGGAAGAGCAGAAGAGACCTGGGGTAGAGTTCTCATGGGAAGAGTTTCGTCGGGAATTTATCAATAGATATTTTCCAAAGACCTTCCTAGATGAGAAGATCTCTCAGTTTGAGAAACTAAGGCAGGGTATGATGAACATTAGTGAGTATGAAGCTAAGTTTATGGAGTTGTTGCGGTTCTGTCCGCACATGGCTGCTACGGATGAGGAAAGAATCAGAAGATTCGAGAAGGGTCTGAATTCTGATATGTCAACCCCTGTGTCTGCCTTAGAAAACAGAGAGAGATTCTCTACCTTCGTTGAGTCAGTCCGAAGGATAGAGAGATCTGTGGTTGAGAAGAGACAAACACAGAAGAGGTATCCACAGTTCCAGGGTTCTTCATCTATGGACTTTAAGAAGTCTAGATCCTCTGCACCTAACCCTCCACCATCTAGATCTAGTCCTCAGACTCAGTGGTCTCCTAGTAGAGGTAGAGGAAGAGGACAACCACCTCGGGAGACACAGAGTTCTGCATCAATGTCCGCCACTGGACCACAAAGACCACAAGGAAGAAGCTACTACAACTGTGGCAAAGTGGGACATTTGATGAAGGACTGCCGATCTAGGCCTGTCAGTGTGACACAGCCTCCGAGACAAGGACAACAGGGATCACAGGGAGGACAATCTCAAGGAACGAGTCGAGGACGCGGGCAAGCATCTCAAGCTGGATCATCAGCACCACCTCAACAACAGGCTACAGCGAGGTTCTATGCTATGAACCCACCAGAGGCAGTGGTCAATCCACAAGTGGTGACAGGTCAGATGGAACTTTTATATTCTGATATGTCTAAATCTTGTGTAGTATCTGTTTTGATTGACCCGGGTGCTACGCACTCTTTCATCACTCGAAGTGTGATTCGTAACTGCAATATGATAACTAGTCATAGGGCAGATAAGTTGTTGTTGGAGACTCCGTTGAGTGGGTCTGCTGTTCTGCAAGAAGTATGCTCTCCTTGCGTACTTTTCTTTTCTAAGCATCGCATTCAAGTGGATCTCATACCGCTTGATATGCAAGGATTTGATATAATCCTAGGGATGGATACCTTGGAAAGGTATCGAGTTGTCTTGGATTGTGAGTCCAAGTTGGCAGTGTTTGCTGATGAAAGCAACACATGGATCTTTCAAGGTGAAAGAAAGGTTCTGCCCACCTGTCTTGTATCATCTATGGTTGCTGATAAGTTGATGAGGCAAGGATGCTACGCATTCTTAGCCCATGTGGTAGATGTTACCAAGGAGAGTTCCAACCCTGCTGAAGTTCCGATAGTCAGGGAATTCGAGGATGTGTTTCCCGAAGAACTTCCTGGTATACCACCACCCCGGGAAATTGATTTTGAGATCAATTTGGTCCCAGATACGAAATCCATAGCCCAGACTCCGTATAGGATGGCGCCTGCTGAGATGGCAGAACTCAAGAAACAGCTTCAAGAGTTACTTGAGAAGGGTTTCATCCGACCGAGTACCTCACCTTGGGGTGCTCCGGTTTTGTTTGTTAAAAAGAAAGATGGATCAATGTGGTTGTGCATTGACTACAGACAACTCAATAAAGTAACAATTAAGAACAAGTATCCTTTGCCGAGGATTGATGATCTTTTCGACCAGTTGCGTGGTGCAACAGTCTTTTCCAAGATAGACTTAAGGTCTGGATATCATCAAATCCGCATTAAGGACAGTGACATATCCAAGTCTGCCTTTAGGACAAGATATGGTCACTATGAGTTCACGGTTATGTCGTTTGGACTAACCAATGCACCGGCTGCATTCATGGAACTCATGAATAGAGTCTTTTGACCTTTCCTTGATCAGTGTGTAGTCGTCTTCATAGATGGCATACTGATTTATAGTAAGGATGCTCAGCAGCATGAGCAGCACCTTCGCCAGACTTTGACCTTGCTAAGGGAACATAAGCTATACGCTAAGTTTAGCAAGTGTGAGTTTTGGTTATCTGAAGTATCCTTCCATGGACATGTGGTTTCTGCCTCGGGAATTCGTGTTGACCCTGCAAAGATAGAATCTGTTCTGCAGTGGGAACAACCGAAGACACCGACGGAGATTAGAAGTTTCTTGGGGTTAGCTGGATATTATCGAAGGTTTATTAAGAATTTCAGTTCTATAGCCTTACCTTTAACCAAGTTAACCCGGAAGGATGTTCCTTTTGCTTGGAGTGATATGTGTCAACAGTCTTTTCAGATGTTGAAGGAGAAGTTGACAAGTGCACCTGTGCTTGTGTTACCTGAGCAAGGAAAGGAATATATAATCTTTTGTGATGCCTCCAAGAATGGACTTGGATGTGTGTTGATGCAGGATAAACAAGTGATTTCTTTTGCTTCCCGACAGCTTAAGAAACACGAGGAGAATTATCCGACACACGATCTAGAGTTAGCTGTTGTGGTCCATGCTTTGAAAATCTGGAGACATTATCTCTACGGAGAAACTTTTCAGATTTTCACAGACCACAAGAACCTTAAGTACATCTTCACTCAGCATGAGCTTAATATGAGGCAACGTCGCTGGATGGAGTTAATCAAGGACTACGATTGTACAATTGATTATCATCCGGGCAAAGCCAATGTGGTTGCTGATGCCTTGAGTAGGAAATCAACAACATCAACCATGGATAGGGCACAACTAAGTTCCTTAGTATGCTCTAGAAGAGATATGCTTATCTCTATAAGGCAAGACAATGTGCAGTTGAAGGAATCATTGTTAGCTGGTCTGTTGGCTGAGATGCAGATTAAACCTACCTTAAGAGAGCAGATAAAGGAGGCACAACAAATAGATGTTTTTGTACAGCAGATTAGATCTGAGTTTGGTGATGAGAAACGAGAAGGTTTTCATGAGTCAGATGACCAGATGGCATGCTATCATGGAAGGATGATAGTGCCAGATGTGGACAACTTGAGGAAGTTAGTCCTGGAAGAAGCTCATTCTTCGATGTATGCTATGCATCCAGGGAGCACCAAGATGTATCGAAACTTGAAGAATATGTATTGGTGGCCTGGGATGAAGAAGGATGTAGCTGAGTTTGTTCTGAGGTGTCCTGTGTGTCAGCAGGTCAAGGCTGAACACCAGAGACCTGCAGGAACAATGCAACCCTTACCCATACCACAGTGGAAGTGGGACCATGTGACCATGGACTTTGTTGTTGGCCTACCTAGGACAAACAAAGGACATGATTCCATTTGGGTAATTGTTGATAGGTTGACAAAGACAACGCATTTCTTACCTGTCAAAACAACCTATTCTGCTGAAAGGTTATCCCAGATATATGTTCAAGAGATAGTGCGTTTGCACGGAGTTCCTGTCACTATAGTTTCTGACAGAGGTCCCCAGTTTACAAGTCGCTTTTGGGAGCAGCTACACAGAGCCTTAGGCACCAAGCTAAGGTTTAGTACAGCCTTTCATCCCCAGACTGATGGACAGTCAGAAAGGACTATACAGACCTTAGAAGATCTGTTGAGAGCATGTGTTCTCCAGTTTACCGGGAGTTGGGATCTACATCTAAGCTTGATAGAGTTTGCCTATAACAATAGCTATCAACATAGCATTGATATGGCACCATATGAAGCCTTATATGGTAGACGTTGTAGATCACCCTTGTGTTGGTATGAAACTGGTGAGCACCAGTTGTTAGGCCCTGATCTTGTGCAGCAAACTACAGAAAAGATTAAAATAATACAACAACAACTTAAGACTGCACAAGATAGACAGAAATCATATGCCGATAAACGTCGTAGACCCCTAGAATTCCAGGTTGGAGACAGAGTGTATCTCAAGGTCTCACCTTGGAAAGGAGTCCTTCGTTTTGGGAAGAAAGGAAAGTTAGCTCCTAGATTTATGGGACCTTATCCAATTGTTGAAAAAGTTGGAAAGGTGGCCTATAGACTAGAGTTACCTCAGGAGTTGCAGAAGCTGCACCCTGTGTTTCACATTTCCATGCTGAGGAAATGTCATCCGGATACCGAGTCAATTCTACAACCAATGGAAGTAGAATTGAATGAAGATATAACATATGAGGAGGGACCAGTGTCAATCCTCGATAACAGAACTAAAAAGTTAAAGAAGAAGGATATAAGCCTTGTAAAAGTCCTCTGGAACCATCGTGGTGTTGAAGAAGCCACTTGGGAACTAGAAGATGAAATGAGAAGAAAATATCCTGCTCTTTTCTTATAATATGCTTTATCGATTTCGGGGACGAAATCCTTTTGAAGGGGTAAAGAATTTGTAACACCCCTGACCTGGGTTATGACCTAACCCTGGAAGTTTTGCCTAAATATGTAATTAATATACTTGTGAACACTCCCTGGCATGTAATTAAGTTCCTAAGGAACATTTACTTTCAATTTCGCTCCTTTTTGTATAAAGTTGTAGCATTGTGTTGTATGCAGGGACCTATGTGCAAATTACCCAGTTTAAGGGTTGAACTTGCAAAATTCACAAGATAAGATGTTCCTTTGATGTTGAGACATCATGAGAATGGTTATGGTAAAGTTTGAGGGATTTCCCAAGCTTGAGCACCAAGGTGCAGCTGTGGAAGCAATTCCCATGCTTAGAAACCCTAATTTGGGGTAAAGTGCAATTTACCCAAATTGAGGGGTCCAAGTTGTAATTCTTAATATCTAGAACATCTTTTATGACTCTTGTCATCATTTAGAGTAGAAATGATGAAAGGTATAGATCATTTAATAATCAGATGAGAAAAATGATCTCTGTGGTGAAAAACACCTAATTTGGGTACCAAAATCTTTCATGGATGTACCCTAGTTGTAGGTTGGCTTTCTTTACCCTTAGATCTTGAGATTCCATGAGATTTGCATAAGGATAGATGAGTTTGGACGTGCCTTTGAGCAAGGAGGGACCTAGATGTGATTTCCAATCTTGTAAGGTCCTTAGGATGTAAAAGGGGCTAAAGTATATAAGCCACCTCTTTACAAGATAAGTGAATGATCTTTCCTTTACTTCATTCTCATCTCTTCTTGCTCAAACGGCCAAGGGTAGCTCTGGAGCTCAGGGGGACGACCAACCTGTTCTAGGTAAGAGAACCCCACCTTCTAGCTCGAATTCATGGAGGAATTCACTTTCTAAGGTTGGTTTTATGGTTAGCTTACTTAGTCTTCTTGTTCTAGCCGACCAAAGCAACGTTTCCTTGGAGGTTTCACCCCTGACCAAGTTGTGGAAGCTCAAGGACGCCATTAAAGCTTGGAGCTTGAAGGCTTGGAGCTTTAGGATCAACTTTGAGGCGGGTTTTATAACTCTAAACTTATGCTTTATATGTATGCTCAATTCTCGCAATTTACTTGGTAAAATCTTCTTCTACCTCCCTTCTTTCTTGCACGTTTGCAAGCAAAACAGTGGGGAAACCAACCTTGCTAGAGGTTGAAGATGAGGGGCGTGATTCCCTATGTTACTTTTTCAAACGACCTTGGACCCTTTTGGTCCAAACGGTTGCAAACCGTTTGGGTTCAAACGGTTTCAAACCGTTTGTTCTCAAACGGTTTTGCAAGACCGTTTGGATTGAAATGGTCTCAAGACTGTTTGAAAGAGTTGACCAAGGGACGACCGTTTGAGGGTCTGTTCCTAACATATTGAATTTCATCTCTGCAAAGAATCAAAGTTTAATTCTTAACCGATTGAGAGTTGAAGGCACTTCAACATGAAACCCTAATCGGGTGAAAAAGTGCTGATTTGACATATAGATCTCGTTGAGTTTTGGGTTGAAGGACCCAAACGGTCTCGAGACCGTTTGGGGATTCCTCCAAACGGTCCTAAGACCGTTTGGGCACAACCCAAGACCGTTTGAAGGTCTAGGGTGGAGTTAATCTAATGGTTTGAAGGTCCAATTGTAGGAAATTGACGAATTGATGAAAATTGCTGATTTTGACCTAATCGGACTTCAACCTTAGTCAAAACGATTTGAATTTTGGTCAAACCTTGGGCAAACGGTCTCAAGACCGTTTGGATGATGTCCAAACGACCTCAAGACCGTTTGGGCCAAGTTTGAGCCCAATTGGAGGTCAATTGATAGGTTCAACCTTGAATTGATTCACATTGTTGAACATTGATGACCAATCGATTTGAAACCCTAATTGAGAACGATTGAACCCTAATTGGCTTGCAATTGAGGGTCAATTTGATGTCTAATTGACTAAGGCTAACCCTAATTCACTCAATTTATAAGGGATTAACATAGCTTTGACCAATTGAGGGCTTCAACACACATATCCATGAACATTGGTGACCTTTGAACTCCTTTGGAGGTCCAAACGGTTTGAGCCCATTTGGACCAAACGGTCTCAAGACCGTTTGGGGCCAAACGGTCTCAAGACCGTTTGGGCTCAAACGACCTCAAGACCGTTTGGGCTCAAACGACCTCAAGGTCGATTGGTCCAAACGACCTCAAACCGATTGAAGCTCCAAACGGTTTGGAAGTCAACCCTTCCAAACGGTCTTCACCTCCAAACGGTCTCAAGACCGTTTGGGTGGTTGAAACCGTTTGAAGGTTGAAACCGTTTGGAGGTTGGTGATGGTTTGTACTTAACCATTTGATGATGTAATTAGTTCAATGATGATCCAAACTAAACCCTAATGGTAACCTAGGTCATTAAGGGACTATGTGATTAGTGAGTTAACCCATGATGGTGATCATGTGGCAAATTACCAAAATACCCCTGAGGGGTCTAAAGGGGTAAAACCTTGTTCTAATCAAACCCTAATCACATGATGTTGATGTTTTGGCTTATGTTAGTCAATGGAGACTTATCTCAACCTGATCTGGAGTGGTGTTGTCACCATCCACTAGTGAGAGGAGAGAGAAAGTATCTCTAGAGAGAGAAAGTATCCTAGAGAGAGAAAGTACCCTTTTAAAGAGGAAATTCAAGTGAGATACTTCAATTACATATGAATGTGCATGATTAGGGAATGACCCACCTATGTGAGGTCATGGAAACCCTAATTATGATATCTAATGGATCTTAATCTTAATTAAGAGCCTTAATGATGATGTTTCTCTTACATGATGATGTAATGAGTACAATTCACCATGGAGTGAATAGTAAACCCTAATTTTAGGGTAAAGACATGAAAGATGAATAGTAAACCCTAATTGACAGGGTTATTGAATTAAACCATAGTTGAGGGTGATTCCATGTGAAACCCTAGTGGAGGGTGATTCCATGTGAAACCCTAGTTGAGGGTGATTCCATGTGAAACCCTAGTTGAGGGTGATTCCATGTGAAACCCTAGTTGAGGGTGATCCCAAGTGAAACCCTAATTGGGAATGCATCCCTAATTATTGAATTGTTTACTATTATCTGATGAACTAACCATGCAGGTTGTTATGAGATGATGGTCACACCCAGGTATGGAATACCATGTTATATTCATTGAAAGCATGTCTTAAGCTTTATGAATAGTGAACCATCTTGATGCACTGCTAAGTGACATCTTTTGTGATTTATGGGCTGTAAGAGCCATAAACACCATCAAGGTCATGCTTGACAGATGACTTGTGATGAGATAATTGAGAACTAGTGATTGAAATGAGTTAGGCCTGCTACATTTTAGTATTCTCATATATAGCTGTGATGCTAATGTTTTTGTATGATGATATGAATACTGAATGTACCTAACTAATCAAGTGTAATGTAGAGCCCTGATCATAGATCCATCATTGTTAGAGTCTAAATGATGGTGAAACAGGTTTTCCCCAGGGAACTCCTGGATCATATACTTTTGAGTATATGGGGTACATGGATGTGTAGAACCTTACATCCTAGTGTAGGTATTTGATGTAGATTCTTGTAGTCCGTCATACCTCCACTATATGAGAAAGGGTGAGTGGATGATGTAGATTCTAGTAGTCCATCAGACCCCACCATATAGTCTGAAAGGTGAGATGTAATACTACACTCCCTTAAAGACACAAATACCGCATCGGTGAAAGATAAACAAGAAATCTTCCGATGGCGAAGAGGGTACAGAATGCCACTGTAACTCTAAAAATAGCGAAGGTCCAGTTTACCCTGGAGAGCTATTATTAAAGGACATCCCGCCAGATGTCTATCAAACAATCCTCTAACTGACTGAGGAAGGTGAAGGTCATAAGAATCTGGCTCTTTTAATGACCTATGTATGATACTGATGTGACTTCTTAGCGATCAGTTGGAGTATGAGTGGTAAGCCTCATCTCCACAGGGCATAACAATAATGTTTGAAAAACATAATCAACAACGTAGTATATCTGTTAGAGTATCTACGAGTTATTTGATTGATGTTACCTTGAATAGCATAGATGTTCTCATATTTTAATATTGATTGAACTCTTGCTTATCATCAGAACTGCTAGTGAATATCTTGAAGGCTCTTATTGCTTTAGTTATTCCTTGCTTTGCTTATAAAGCCTAGTGGAGAGTTATAACTCTCGTTGGGGCAATTATGTATAATTGTCTCACCCCGTAGACTTCTACTTTTTAGGTGGTCGTCGAAGACGGAGGAACAAGGAAACAGGTGACCAATCCCAGCAACAGCAGCATCAGGAGCAGTAAATATCTCAGGTGGAGATCTAGCCTGCTTCATGGTGTAGTTTGAGTCAAGTCTTATGTGTCCTCTGTACTCTCAGGTCCTGGAGTGTTTTGGAGTATGAATTCTTGAGAATTTTTGTATCATGTTGTATATAATTACTCAAGAAGTAATTGTCAGTGATGTAAACAGTTAAATCCTTTTTCTATGAAAAAGGTTTGTGGTTTCAGGCTCTTGTCTCGAAAAGTTTTAATTTCCCGTGATTTTTGTCTTCCACTGTTTACCGATTGCTTCCGCACATGTTTAAATCGGGATTAATTCGTGGTTTGGAGATCGGAGCCCACATCAATAGCCCCACAAATGTTTGTGGCGACCAGCATTGAGAAGTCCTTCAAAGGACGGTCATCCACCATGGTTGGATCACTTCGTGTAGCTTCTTCAAAGGGTGAAGAAGATGGCGATGGTGATGATGGTGAAGTATCTCCTAGTAGCGGTGACTCTATTCTCCTTGCTCTTCTTGAGCTTGAAATAGTAAGCTCGATTTCAAGGTCTAACAACGCAGATGTTTGAAGACCCCTTTGTGAGCGACGCATACAACCTGAAAAATAGAAAGAAGAATTAAGAACACAACTAAAAGGTATATGAAATTCGAGAATGAAAATGGTGATCAAGTCTCGACTACTAATTAGCACTCATTACTCTAATTAAATTACCGTAGATTGACACTCCAGGTGCACGCCGTGCATTTGCTTTTCTAGAAACTCACACGATGTGCTCAAGGCTCGAACATGACATGCATTTTTCTGTCTGGGTGAAATGGAAATTCTTCAGAAATCTTGCACGTCGTGCGTTCTTCCTGCACGCCATGCATTCTACTGTTTCAGCAGAATTAAACTCCGCAATTCAGTCTTATTTAGAGCATATCTACAATGCAAGTTATGTGATAAGTAAAGTAACAAAAAGATGGCAAAAGTAATGAGAAAAGAGGCTAAATAATATTAGAATGAACCAAATGTGAGTGTGATAGAATGTGAAAAGATGATGTACAAATCACACAACATTAGCCCACCTGACAACAAATTAATTGTTGATGGGGATGTTGTATTCCTAGAAAAGGAATTTATTTCTAAAGAAATCAGTGGTAGGATAGTAGAACTCGAAGACATTCGATATCAACAAGAAAAAATTTAACCTAAAGAGGTACATAAGGAACGAGGAGACTCAAAAATGATTGTGTAATCTCAATTTCCTCATAAACACTCAGAACCACATAGATCTAGTAGGATACACCTTGAGATTGAAATATGTGGTCATCTTGTGACTCAAGAAGGCGGTGAGTTGGTGATAATAATGACCCAACAACCTACATAGAGGCTATTAAGGGACTAGAGTCTGAGAAATGGCTTGAGGTCATGATATTTGAGCTGGAATCTATGTACACCGATAAGGTATGGACTTTGGTGGATCCACCTGAAGGGGTAAAATCCATGGGGTACAAGTGGGTCTTCAAGAAGAAGACCTACATGGATGGTAATGTACAAATCTATAAGTGCAAATTGGTTGCAAAAGGTTTCAAACAACATCAAGGTTTTGACTATGATGAATCATTTTCACCATTTTCCATGCTTAAGTCCATCAAGATCATGCTTTCCATTACAGCTTATCAGGACTATAAGATTTGTAAGATGGATGTAAAAACCATTTTCCTTAACAATAATCTTCTTGAGGATGTGTACATGAAACAATTTTAGGGTTTTATAAATCCAAAGGCAGACAATAAAGTCTGCAATCAACAAAGGTCAATCTAAGGATTGAAGCAAGCATCTAGGATATGAAATTTTGATTTGACTAGATAGTCAAAGAGTTTGTCTTTAGTCAAAATGAAGATGAGACTTTTGTGTACAAGAAGGTTAGTGGGGGCATAATTGTATTCCTCAGATTGTATGTAGATGATATACCATTGATGGAGAATGACATTCCTACAATACAGTTGGTAAAGAACTAGTTGGGAGGTATCTTCTCTATGAAGGTTTAGGTGAATCATCCTATATCTTAGGAATCAAGATCTATAGAGATAAATGTACAAGGCTTCTTGGCATAAGCAAGAGTACATACATTGACAAAGTGTTGAAGACGTTCAGCATGCATGACTCAAAGAGAGGGAATCTCCCCATATCTCATGGAATTAACCTCTCTAAATCCAATGCAGGAACATATGAGTAAGATTCTATATGTGTCTGTAATTGAATCTATCATGTATTCAATGTTAAGCACTCATCGTGATGTCTCGTATGCCTTGAACATGGTGAGAAAATATCAATCAGATGCCGGTGAGAGTCATTAGACTTCTGTAAATAACATCCTTAAGTACTTGAGAATAACTAAGGGTCAGTTTGTTGTTTATGGCAATGAGGACGAGTTGGGTGTAAGGGGTTATAGTGATGCAAGCTTCTAAACTGACAAAGATGATTATCTGACATAGTTAGGAATTGTGTTTTGCCTCAACAATGGAGATGTGAGCTTAAAAAGTTCCAAGAAAGAGATAGTTGTTGATATCTATAATATAGGTTGAGAATATCACTACATCTATTGCACCAAAGGAAGCTGTCTAGATTAAGAAGTTCATCAACGAACTTGGGGTGGTTCCAAGCATTAGTGACGAAGAGTTGTATTGTGACAACAATGGAGCTATTGCACAAGCTAAGGAACCTAGATCACATCGACATTCGAAGCACATACTACAACATTTGCATCTCATACGAGAGATCATACAACAAGGAGATCTGAAGATTTGCATAATACTGATAGAATGCAGTGTTTCTGACCCACTAACAAAAGAACTTTCACAGCAGAAGCATGATGAACATGTTAGACCACTTGGAATAAGATTTATGAGTGATTAGATCTAAATGCAAGTGGGGGTTTGTTGGTATGTATGCCTAGAGATCCAATCATGTGATGATTGTAATATGGAATGATTTAATTGATTTGATACTAATAAAATGCAATTCCAATTTTTTTGTTTAATTCAGTTATGATATAATGATGTAACATAATAAATGTCTAAAGAATGATGATACTCGATGACATATGTCTTCAGGTTGAGGACCTGGACAATGAGATCATATGTATAATAAGAGTACATACATTCTTGTTATGTCCCTGATACCGTGGAACTAAAATAGATAATAATAATACATAGGATTAGAATGTGTGTTGGTTGATGATAGAATCTCATTAGTCATAATATGTGATATCAATCCAAGAACATAGGTACTTGTTAGAGAATAGTGTGTCGGTACTTGTTAGAGAATAGTGTGTCGGATAAGACTCACCTTGAGGTTGATACATGGAACCATTGAATGGTAGTCAGAATCCACTCTCATAGTGATAGTGGTGATCATGGTTCTTAGACCTGAAATCATTACGCTCATCACATGTCGTTCAAAGAACTTTGACATCAATCAATGTGACCTTGAATAAAGGTTTCCATAAAGGTGTTTCTTAGGTATGTTGTGACACATGGGGATATACTATGAGTGATGTGGATGGGATTTGTCCCTCGTGTTGGAGATTGATATCTTGGCCACTTGACAAGAGAGACTAAGAAATGCATGGCCATGGTTATGTGAGTCAATATATGATATTGAGCTCACGTATATGTCAACAATATGCTCTAGTTCAAGAAATATGGATTGAACATTGAGAGGATGATGATTCCATGCCTTGAGTTCATTCTAGATATCATAAGAAAAGGAACTATATGATCATTGTAGCTTCGATCACAGATTGTAGATTGAAGTTATTCTCCAAATTTTTAATTAATTGGGTAGCAATGGTATGTTGCTAGATACCGTTCATTGATAGTGATACCATAAATTGGTTGTGGACATTCACTGCAAACATAATTTGGGACCTATAGGGTCACATACATATGATGCACTTGGAATAGGAATTTGCTCATGAATAAGGTTTAACATGTTTACTAAAGTGTTTAGGTATTCAATTTAAAGAACGTTGGTTTTACATTGAATGAGCTGGAATCTGATTCGACAGGTTCAAAAATGAGTTAACTATTTTAACATGTGAATTGATCACTTAAGAAGTGAACCGACCAGTTTAGAATGTGAGTCAACCAATTTATATTGTGAATTAACCAGTTGAGTGATCACTAAGACTAAATCAAGGATTGATGCTGACATCATGTTATACATTTATCATCATATTGAAGACCAATATGTCTGTGAATAATAAGTATAGTGAATCGACCAATTCAAGTGTGGAATCGAATGATTCAAATATGAATCGACCGGTTCATAAGTGAACCAATCGATTCATGGTTCACAATATCAAAAAAAATCATAAAAATTTCTCTTCAACTCCAGTTGATCTAGAAACCTTGACCTTGTTCTTCTTATAAATAGAGGGGTATTCAAACCTTTCAAGAGACACAAATAAACTCTAAAAATTATTTTTCTCCCATAATTTTGGTAACATGAGTGCTTGAGCATGTATTACCCATAAAATGGAGAGACAACGAGTGAATAAAAGAGAGAGAAATCAATGATAGTGTTGAAATCAAAGGGACAACTCCTTCTTGTTATCTCTGGTAGTACAATGTGGAGTTCTTGGTGGTCCATGTGGACTATGTAGAGGAATGGAGGTTGTTGCCACCACACTAGGTGGACAACAACCACCACCTTCCATGGTGCTGTACTAGGAGACCGTCACCAACAATTGTCTGTCTGCATTTTGCAAAGAGTGCACATCATCAAACAAGAGTAGTCACTAGACTTACTCTAGGACCAGGTATACATATTTCTACCTTCTTTCATAGATACATCGTTGTTTACATGATCTGGTGGTCGAGGAATAAGGACAATTTTTTTTTCTATTGCCTTCTCTTCCTTCCCTATTTCCTAACAATCTCGACTTCCTCTGTAGCTCTTAGCTTGTTGGTGGAGTTCCCTGGAGAGGCAAGGGAATGAGCATTAACATCTTCCCCAATGGGCATTTCACTATTTTTGATTGATTTTACTGGCTCCTTCTCAGTAGAGATCTCTTATGGAACTTCTTGGTATGGATATGGCACTAAGGATGTGATGCCAAACCTTATGAGTACGATATCTACATTTAAGTGGATGTCCATCTCTGCTCTTGCCTTAGGTTGGTATGCTTCTACTTCTTCATCGACCTTCTTCCTTGTTGTAGTCCATTCATATCGAGATGTTGATGTCGATGTTGCCTACTTCACTTCTTTTCATTGATGGAGGCGCATAGCAATTTAGTTTCATGCCTCAGATTTTCTTAATATCGTCTTAGAGAAGTGACTTCTTTGTTCATGTAGGCCAAGGCCTCCATGATTTTTATCTGATTCTCCACCAAAATTTGCATTTGTTGCGTTAGGCTTGTTAGAGGTTAAATATTTGTCGTTATCTCCTTTACCTTCTATGTTAGTTATAGTACATCGAAAGTCAAATTATAAATAGTTAATTTCAACTAGAGACAATATCATGGAGGTCGTTGATTTCCTACCTGATCTCCACGAATTTGATTGTGGTAGGAGCTCATTTGCATGTTGCATTAGGTTTTCAAGCGCTCGCTTCCCTCCTGGGCTCCTCCCTTGCTAGTGATTGTAGACCATCTTCCTTCTTGCTTTCAAGAAGACTATCTTACATTGAAATAATGCATGATAGTTGTGATAAGAATATTACTATATAGCATGTGGTCACATGTTTAAGATACACTGCTATCGCAAATGTGAACCACAATATGTGTCATTAATGAAAGGATGAATATGTATAAACTAGAAAACATGGTCAAATGATACATCTACTTATCTTCATTTTCTCTCTTCCATCTCATCTCTTCCCTCTACTAACATTCCTCTATTCTCCTCCTCATGCCAACCACAAAATAGATCATGAGTGTGGTTGGGTTGGAAAGTCATATAAACAATAGAGGAATATATATATATATATATGTATGTATATATATAAATATTTATTTATATAAATTTAGGTTAGAATACACTCGAGTGTACAGATCATGTCATACACCCCAATGGTGTTTGCCTATCTAGACCATGTTTTTTCAAAATCTAATCCATTGATCTTCATGGTTACAATAATAATAGGTCACGAACAAAATTTTAACTCATTTGGATGAGTGTAAGTCACTCATCCAATGACAACAAAATCAACACACAAAACTATTTTGAAATACATGATTTTTTCCTCCTTTAGATGCACGACCTATAAGTGTCCAAATGAGCTAAAATTTATTATATATTATGTTCTTATGGTAATTAAGAAGATCAATGGTTTAGATTTTTCAAAAATTTACTGCATCTTCAAAAATGACTGAGGTGTACGGTGCCTCCGGTACACTCGAGTGTACACTAGCCTGACTCTCTCTCTCTCTCTATATATATATATACATATATATATATAATTATATATATATGACAAAAGAATTATGTACCTGAGTACACCCATCTTCATTTATGATGATTGTGAAATTTTATTCAACAATCTATGATTATGGATGTGATGTTTACCCCTTAGATATGATGTGTATCAAAAATCACCACATCTGATATACATACATCATCCTATGAAAAAATATGTGTATTTTTAATCAATGCTAAGTTGAAAAAATGATAGATACTGTTAGATGATATATTGTAGTATCTCATGACCCATATGAGATATGATGATGATTTTTAATACACATCTAATCTATATAATGTTGAATCAATCAATATGGTTGAATTTTGTTTTCATACATCACATGTGCCATTTTAATGGTCAGTACATGTGAGTTACATGTACCATCCGGTACACACTTCCTAACTCTCTCTCTCTCTATATATATATATGTATGTATGTATGTATATATATATATATATATATATATATATATATATATAGAGAGAGAGAGAGAGAGAGATAGAGAGAGAGAGAGAGTCAGGCTAGAATACACTCAAGTGTATAGATCACGCTGTACACCCCAATGGTGTTTGCCTATCTAGACCATGTTTGTCACACCCCGATCTCACACTAACCACTAATCACGAGATTAGGGCACGACGGAGGGATTATCACATAAACAAGTCACTGAGAACTTTTTCTTTTTAAAACCTCGTAATGATATCCGGATTATTGCTGTAAATTAAAACATAATAAACTATTGCGGAAGCATTTCAATTAACCTGGCTAGAGAACATAAACAGAGTTTACAACATGTAACATTGTTTAACAGAAAGTAAACATAACATTTAATTTACATATTTTACACATTCGCCATACATACTCTCTCTCACCCACACCATGTCCCAAGGATCGAGGGGAAAGGACTAAGAGACCTCTATCTAAACTAACTACATATACCTTCTACAGACTAAGCGTTAGGATGAAAAGATCCTTCCGATTCCTGTTGCTGATGTTGACCTGAAAATGTTTGAGTAGAGGGATGAGCCTACTCGCTCAGTGAATAGCATTTCATTTAGCTATCACTAAACAACTCATCAAATATATAAAATTGAAATAAAGATAAGTGCAGTACTAAGCAGGGCAGTTCTAATGACATAGCAGATTTACAGATAACAATTTCATTCCTATGCAACATCAGATATTTTAAACAAATAAACAATTATAGAGAATTGGTACAGAAATTCAAATCTCTTAACATATTAAGTTTACTGTGTTCCTATATGATTACATATTTATATTATTATTATGCCCTAATCATATGCAGTGTACTCTGCATATAAAGATCCGTAGCGAACTACGATCCCACCGTACAAGACTTAGCGACACACCCGGGAAATGCTGAGTCTGACTGCCAGCCCTGCTCTGCTACAGGACCACAGGCTCTCCGGCCTCAATGCACTAACTCCGAGTGCTCTAGACTCCTCCTCTAACCTGAGCACACAGGCGGAGAGTCTCACTGGGTTACCACCGTGACTCCGCACGGATTAATGTTGAATAACCCCTATTTTCTCCAGTGCCACTGTGACTCCGCACGAATTATTGTTGAACACTGCCTCTCTGTCCTCGTGCCACCGTGACTCCGCATAGTTATTGTTGCAACACGAGTTTCACCCCTAAGAAGCAGACCTCTCAAAGGGGTTCTACGGTGTTAGGGCACCTAAGTCTATTAACTGATTAACATATAAACATTTAAACAGGAATATCACATTTCATACTTATTTCACATTCTGAATATCACTTAAAAACACATATATATCATTTGTCATCTTTAAACATGACTCAATATCACTTATCCAGATTCAATGCTAAACAATCGTCTTTAATCAGCATATACATTGCAACTGTAATACAGAAAATTCCATCATTTTCATCAATCATATTACGTATTTCAAGTTCCAATTAACCATATAAATTCATTAATTCAATCCACACTGATCAGATGCTAAACTAAATCATATAAGGGCATAAGGAAGCAGTTTATGAAATAAAATTCGAGTAACGCCAAATACTGTCCAAAAGCCAAGTATCAGCGAAAAATGCACAGTTTACCGAAAAATTCCAACTAAGGATTTAAATGATGATAACTAAATGAACTCCTACTCACATCAATTTAGGATGTCCAGATTCGATTGAAATTGCATTCAGGGGTTGTCTTTAACCTCCGAATAGCCCCAATTTGGATCTACAGTAATCCAATAGTACCATGCTCACACGTACAGGTTGAAATCAAGCACCCTGGGTTACTGATTGGGGACAGGAAGCAGCGGAATCCGGTTTGGATCCCAAGGACGAGTTCAAGGAATCGTTCCTCGGTGCTGTCTAGCGCCCATGGCTGTTCAAGATCGTAGTTGCAGCTACTGCTGCTCGGGCTAGCTGGGGCGCCGCCCCTTCTGCTTGGGCGCCGCTTCTTGCAGGATGGGCACTACAGTTGAGTGTAGAGAAGGAAAGGATGGAGGAAGGAGGTGGAGGCAATGCTTGCTGGTTCTAAGGTGATCCGGAGCCACCCTTCCCTAACCTTTGCTGTTGCTCGCACACACAGCTGCTATAGTGCAGCAGATCGGCCGTCCTAGTTGCTGCTAGGTAGGGGCATCGTCCTAGGTGGTCATATCATTTGTGGCTGCGGTTGCAAGCCTGGACCTCAAAAACAGAATCAAGGTGGACGTTTGGTGGTGTTGGCTGTCCCAGGAGAGCCCCTGGCCGTCGCCCTACTGCAGCTGCAGCTTGGCCGCAACTCCGCTAGCCGGCGCCCTACCAGCTTAGCTGCTTGGATGGGGCGAAGTCGAGGAAGGAGAAGGTGGAGGAATGGAAGACGGAGGTGAAGAAAGCTCGATCGCTAGCTATCACGCCCAAACGGCCACCCCCTCCTCTAACCTAGCTGCAAGTCGGGCGGGGTACACAGCGCCGCTTGCGACTGCTCCTGTTCTATAAATCGGGAAGAAATACAGGAGAAGAGGGTTAGCCGACCCTCTTAAAGAGATAAAGATCAAATAAAAATGGAAAATTTGCACAATCAGCCCAAAAGACTTAAAAACATCATATCTAGTACATCAGATGCCCGATTTGGATGATTTCTCTTGCAACTTTTCAAGTACGGGATTCTCTACAACCTCGAAGCAAGAAAACATGCTAATTGGACTGCCTCACCTGATCAAAGCACTAAATGCATCAGTGAGTACTTAATTCAACTTAATTAACCTAACGATCAACATTGCTATTATTATTAATTACCTCAAATGATTCAATCTCAACTATTGATTCATGACTTAGCTTATCTTAATCAACCATGCTATTTAATAATATGCTCAACACTAATCAACGTGTTTCACGCTAATCGAGATATTTACTGACTAATCTTGGAATGGGTCATAACAATCACCCTCCCTTATAAGAATTTCGTCCCGAAATTCCTAAAAGAGAAAAGGAAATTGGTTATGCATCTCAGACTCAAGCTCCCACGTGGCTTTTCTAAGTTATGATTCATCCACAGAACTTTTACTTAACGGTATCTCGTGATTCTTGAGCTTCTTGATCCTCCGATCGACTATTTGTACAAGTCCCTCAACATAGGACACATCTTTCCTGAGTTGTGCAGGTCCTGGGTCCACTATCTTCTCTGTACCAGGGTAACATTTCTTCAACAGCGATTCATGAAACACATCATGTATATTAGCCAACTCGGATGGCAAATCCAACTTGTAGGCTACAGGTCCAATCCTTTCAATGACAGAATATGGGCCCATGAACCTAGGAGTCAGTTTGCCTCTCTTACCAAACCTCCACACTCATTTCCATGGTGAAACCTTCAGATACACTTCATCACCAATTTGTATCTCAAGAGGTCAACACCTCTTCTCAGCATAACTTTTCTGTCTTTCATGTACAGCTTTTAACTGCTTTCTAATCACTCCAATCTTCTTAGTAGTCAAATCCACTAATTCTGGTCCAAGAATCTATTTATCACCCACCTCGTACCAATCATACGAGTGATCTACATTTTCTACCACAGAGCTTCGTACGGGGCTATACCAAGACTGGAATGGTGACTATTGTTGTATGCAAACTCTATAAGGCTTAAGTGTTCTTCCCAACTTCCACTGAAATGCAAAACACATGCTCTCAGCATGTCCTCAAGAGTCTGAATGGTCCTTTCTGACTGACCATCCGTCTGTGGGTGAAATGTTGTACTGAATCTCAACTTTGTGCCCAAGGCACGATGCAACTGATTCAAAAATCTAGATGTGAACTTAGGATCTCTATCAGATATAATTGAAACTGGAATACCATGCAACCTGACTATTTCATCCACGTATATCTTTGCCAACTTTGGAACATCAAAGGTTGACTTAACAGGAAGAAAGTGAGCAGACTTAGTTAATCTATCCACAATCACCCATATCGAGTCACAATCTTTAGGTGTCCTGGACAACCCTAGCACAAAATCCATTGTGGTATGTTCCCACTTCCACTTTGGTATAGGAAGAGATTGCAAGGTACCTGCAGGTTTCTGATGCTCAACCTTAACCTGCTGGCACACACTACATCTAGCCACGTACTCAGCTACATCCTTTTTCATACCTGACGACCAGTACAACTCCTTGAGATTCATGTACACCTTAGTGTTACGTGGATGCATAGCGTACATCGATGCATGTGCTTCCTCAAGAATCTTTTCTTTCAAATCACTGTCTCGAGGTACACAACATATCATGCTAATACAACACACCATCATCTGAAAACCTAAACTTTGGTCTTTTCCCCCTGTCATGTCATGTACGATCTGCTGCAACCCACTGTCACCCACTGTAGTTCCTTGATATGATCATAAAAAGTAGGCTTGACTTGCATCTATGCAATCAAACCACTATGTTATGTCACCCTTAAGTCTAAGTTCAACTTTCACATTTCTACTAGCATGTCTCTCTCAAAACATGCCATAGAGAATGCATCAATTGTTGAACTTAACTTCCTGCTGAGGGCATCAGCTACTACATTCACCTTTCCAGGATGATAATCTATCATTATATCATAATCCTTAATCAATTCTAATCATCTCCGTTGTTTAAGATTCAGATCCTTCTGGGTAAAGATATATATCAAGCTCTTATGATCTATAAACACCTGGCACACCTCACCATAAAGATAGTAACGTCATGTCTTATGAGCATGAACTACAACAACTAATTCCAGATCATGTGACGAGTAATACTCCTCATTCTATGCTACTAACTTCTTAGTACTACTATAAGAATTTATTTCAAAATTATATCTTACTCTTTTCTCCGAGTCATTTTCATATTGTGTATCTACCTTCCAGATTAGCTAACTTTAAACCCTGGATTTTATTAGTGCTAGGTTACCTTTCATAGTGCAAATCGTATGATCTTGTTTTATAAAGATACTAGTATTCAAGGTCAAATCACTAGTGACATCCCTTGAACTACTTCAACTCTAAACATTCTAGGGTTTGGTCCTTATCAATAACATAGCATTATTTTGGTGTGACTTTGCTTCCTTAGTTTGAAATCAAACTTTAGATCTCATAAGTTCATCCATCTACTTGTAATGAATACAACAAATATGAATAATCATCAATGAACTATAGATATATAACAGAAATGTAACATCAGCCAAGTTCTCTAGCATAACTTTTTAACACAAATGCTACAAATAAACATGATACTTGTTACCCAAGCATCACACATGGCTCACAGGGCCATTCATATCTTGTCACCTCTCACTAGGCAACAACTTATTCACATGGCTCACAAGGCCATTCACATCTTGTCACCTCTCACTAGGCAACAACTTATTCACATGGTTCATAAGGCCATTCACATCTTGTCACCTCTCACTAGGCAACAACTTATTCACATGGCTCATAAAATCCGTACACATTATTACTTTTATTAAGCAGTAACAACATCAACACACAAAAAAACCAATCAATCATTTATTATATAAATGTCACAGCCCAAACTAGGCTATATTCATCACCTCATCATACCTGCATGGTTATTAGGCATGATAACAGTCATACAAGATATTCATCACATCATGTGATACAATAGTAATACCATCATTCCTTAACCAGAAATTAAGGTTCACTATCAAACATGGCTTATCATTCCCTTTTCCCCAAATTAGGGTTAGGGTTCCCCATTTCTCATTAATTCAGACCCTCTTGAGTTAACCAACTTTATCTTGTATTAAGGTATTTCCCCTCTTAATGCATTCCATCACAGAATACTCACCCTTAGCATATAATGCATAGGCCACACATTAGAATTGTCCAGCTATCTCACATGATATGGACTTATCTTAGTTTAAGGCATAACTTTATTATAAAGTTGCCTATAAACAATCGCAATGATACACCCTCAACTAGGGTTTCACAAGGATACACCCTCAACCAGGGTTCACAATGATACACCCTCCACTAGGGTTTACTAATCATGTATTGGATCCATGCATTAGTTATGCATTATTGATTAGTACCATTAAGGGTATTTCTCACCTAAAAATTAAATTTAATCTGACCCTTATTGTGTTCCTTTATTTCTAATTAAGGATTGCTCATATGAGGTCCCAATGTTGGGTCTCCGATGTCAGTTCCAACTAATTCTTAGTTGTTCTAATCTTTCCCTTATATCTCAACATCTTAGTGTATATACATTTTTCACCATGATTTGGGTCTAAATTATCCAGAATCTACTTTTATTATATTATTAATAGGAGTCATTAGATCTCAGTAACGCATCCTGCCAGCCGGACCAGGCCGAACCTGTAGTCATGAAGCCAAGAGCTACTCAGGATTAACCAACTCCTATTAATCTCAAACATGTGGAAAGAATATCCACTTAGGGCAGACTCATTTAAACATAATTTCTGGTATACTTAATACAAAGAATATAAACAATAACTAAATCACTTCATGACACACAACAATATAAAAGAATCATATTTATTCTATAAACTGAAAATCTAAATTCATACATATAAGAGCATTTCTAGTGATTTCCAAATAAATAAGCAATATAAGGCAAGAGTTGCATCGCATCCTATGTTTAATCTCTTACTCCTGTATTAATTTCTGATTTCTTAACCCTAAGATTTCTAGGGTTTGTCTCTAGCCTATCCTTCCTCTGCATACCTGGCCAGGGCATCCAGAGAAGAATAGACAGAGTAGCTTGATACTGGTCAATCTAAGTATTCAGACACCTGGCCAGGGTATCTAAACACTCTGACCTCCCAGAGCTAAAGACATATCACTTCTTATTTTCCTCACTTATAACTTTATCTTTTGATCCTAATGATCGCTGATGACTCAGCCTAAGCTCTCTACTTGGTTCTCGTGACCACATCCCTTCCTGCCATCTGCAATAGTATAACAGAACACTTCATGTTAGAAAATTGCAGTTAGAAGGAAGACACTTAAGTCCTAATCCTATTGGTCTCTTTTCGTCCCCTGACCTTGACTTAGTGTAACCATGTACTCAACCTATGCTCTGATACCAAGATGTCACACCCCGATCTCACACTAACCACTAATCACAAGATTAGGGCGTGACGGAGGGATTATCACATAAACAAGTCACTGAGACCTTTTTCTTTTTAAAACCTCGTAATGATATCCAGATTATTGCTGTAAACTAAAACATAATAAACTATTGCGGAAGCATTTCAATTAACCTGGCTAGAGAACATAAACAGAGTTTACAACATGTAACATTGTTTAACAGAAAGTAAACATAATAGTTAATTTACATCTTTTACACATTCGCCATACATACTCTCTCTCACCCACACCATGTCCCAAGGATCGAGGGGAAAGGACTAAGAGACCTCTATCTAAACTAACTACATATACCTTCTACAGACTAAGCGTTAGGATGAAAAGATCCTTCCGATTCTTGTTGCTGATGTTGACCTGAAAATGTTTGAGTAGAGGGATGAGCCTACTCGCTCAGTGAATAGCATTTCATTTAGCTATCACTAAACAACTCATCAGATATATAAAATTGAAATAAAGATAAGTGCAGTACTAAGCAGGGCAGTTCTAATGACATAGCAGATTTACAGATAACAATTTCATTCCTATGCAACATCAGATATTTTAAACAAATAAACAATTATAGAGAATTGGTACAGAAATTCAAATCTCTTAACATATTAATTTTACTGTGTTCCTATATGATTACATATTTATATTATTATTATGCCCTAATCATATGCAGTGTACTCTGCATATAAAGATCCGTAGCGAACTACGATCCCACCGTACAAGACTTAGCGACACACCCGAGAAATGCTAAGTCTGACTGCCAGCCCTGCTCTTCTACAGGACCACAGGCTCTCCGGCCTCAATGCACTAACTCCGAGTGCTCTAGACTCCTCCTCTAACCTGAGCACACAGGCGGAGAGTCTCACTGGGTTACCACCGTGACTCCGCACAGATTAATGTTGAATAACCCCTATTTTCTCCAGTGCCACCGTGACTCCGCACGGATTATTGTTGAACACTACCTCTCTGTCCTCATGCCACCGTGACTCCGCACAGTTATTGTTGCAACACAAGTTTCACCCCTAAGAAGCAGACCTCTCAAAGGGGTTCTACGGTGTTAGGGAACCTAAGTCTATTAACTGATTAACATATAAACATTCAAACAGGAATATCACATTTCATACTTATTTCACATTCTGAATATCACTTAAAAACACATATATATCATTTGTCATCTTTAAACATGACTCAATATCACTTATCCAGATTCAATGCTAAACAACCGTCTTTAATCAGCATATACATTGCAACTGTAATACAGAAAATTCCATCATTTTCATCAATCATATTACGTATTTCAAGTTCCAATTAACCATATAAATCCATTAATTCAATCCACACTGATCAGATGCTAAACTAAATCATATAATGGCATAAGGAAGCAGTTTATGAAATAAAATTTGAGTAACGCCAAATACTATCCAAAAGCCAAGTATCAGCGAAAAATGCACAGTTTACTGAAAAATTCCAACTAAGGAGTTAAATGATGATAACTAAATGAACTCCTACTCACATCGATTTAGGATGTCCGGATTCGATTGAAATTGCATCCAGGGGTTGTCTTTAACCTCCAAATAGCCCCAATTTGGATCTACGGTAATCCAACAGTACCATGCTCACACGTACAGGTTGAAATCAAGCACCCTGGGTTGCTGATTGGGGACAGGAAGCAGCGGAATCCGGTTTGGATCCCAAGGACGAGTTCAAGGAATCGTTCCTCGGTGCTGTCTAGCGCCCATGGCTATTCAAGATCGTAGTTGCAGCTACTGCTGCTCGGGCTAGCTGGGGTGCCGCTTCTTGTAGGCTGGGCACTACAGTTGAGTGTAGAGAAGGAAAGGATGGAGGAAGGAGGTGGAGGCAATGCTTGCTGGTTCTAAGGTGATCCGGAGCCACCCTTCCCTAACCTTTGTTGTTGCTCGCACACACAGCTGCTATAGTGCAGCAGATCGGCCGCCCTAGTTGTTGCTAGGTAGTGGCATCGTCCTAGGTGGTCATATCGTTTGTGGCTGTGGTTGCAAGCCTGGACCTCAAAAATAGAATCAAGGTGGACGTTTGGTGGTGTTGGCTGCCCCAAGAGAGCCCCTAGCCGTCGCCCTGCTGCAGCTGCAGCTTGGCCGCAACTCCGCTAGCCGGCGCCCTACCAGCTTAGCTTCTTGGATGGGGTGAAGTCGAGGAAGGAGAAGGTGGAGGAATGGAAGACGGAGGTGAAGAAAGCTCGATCTCTAGCTATCACGCCCAAACGGCCACCCCTCCTCTGACCTAGCTGCAAGTCGGGCGGGGTACACAGCGCCGCTTGCGGCATCTCCTGTTCTATAAATCGGGAAGAAATACAGGAGAAGAGGGGTAGCCGACCCTCTTAAAGAGATAAAGATCAAATAAAAATGGAAAATTTGAACAATCATACCAAAAGACTTAAAACATCATATCTAGTACATCGAATGCCCGATTTGGATGATTTCTCTTGCAACTTTTCAAGTACGGGATTCTCTACAACCTCAAAGTGAGAAAACATGCTAATTGGACTGCCTCACTTGATCAAAACACTAAATGCATCAGTGAGTACTTAATTCAACTTAATTAACCTAACGATCAACATTGCTATTATTATTAATTACCTCAAATGATTCAATCTCAACTATTGATTCATGACTTAGCTTATCTTAATCAACCATGCTATTTAAAAATATGCTCAACACTAATCAACGTGTTTCACGCTAATCGAGATATTTACTGACTAAGCTTGGAATGGGTCATAACAATGTTTTTCCAAAATCTAATCCATTGATCTTCATTGTTACAATAATAATAGGTCACTTACAAAATTTGAACTCATTTGGATGAGTGTAAGTCACTCATCCAAGGACAACAAAATCGATGCACAAAACTAATTTGAAATACATGATTCTTGCCTCCTTTAGATGCATGACCTATAAGTGTCCGAATGAGCTAAAATTTATTATATAGTATGTTCTTATGATAATTAAGAAGATCAATGGTTTAGATTTTAAAAAAAATATTGCATCTTCAAAAATGACTGAGGTGTACGGTGCCTCCGGTACACTCGAGTGTATACTAGCCTGACTCTCCCTCTCTTTCTCTCTCTTTATATATATATATATACATATATATATATATACATATATATATGTGTCTATGTAAAAGACCACACAAAAATAAAAGCAATATCGATATAAAGCTAAAATAGGTAGAATAAATAACTATTAGTTCATTGGAATGGTAGGAAAAGATAAAATCACATAAATTTAGGCATCACGATATGCAACATAGTAGATCCCTAATTCAAAACAATGTACTCAACCATGTGGATTAGGGGAATCACATGGAGAGAAAGCCAAATAGTATTGTTCCCCATGTTCTTTTTGTCCTTTATGAACTAGAACGAGGTTTTCATTTTCTAATATTCTAGTGATATAAAAAAGTAACTCAAGTCAATTTGATACATGATCTAAATAGACAGATCAAAGAATAAATAAATGGATCATTGTGCAACTTGAAAAGTTGTGGACTAGATCAAAAACCAGATCTTATTAAAGTCTCAATTCACACTAAGTACAATATGAGTGTGTATTGTGGGTTATAGTCTTGTTGTCATATGCAATGGAGTTTCAAGAGGGTACTTGACAAAGTAGTAGAGAAACATGGTGTTTTTTAGGGTGTCATACTACATTTGGAAGACTAGGCAATGAATATCAAGTCATGACATTGAAGATCATATAACTTGGGAACCGTATGCCCTATTAGTACATGTTAAGAAAAATTGACCTTACTTAAAGTAAATGCCAAGGGCCTTTCCAATTATATATTGGTATAAATTCACAACATAGATAACTCCAGGCACCCAAGATTGAACATACATTTTAGTTGAGATTTGAGGGCTAGATTAGCACTTTTCTAGAATAATTGCTCGACATCTTCCATGGAAAGGAGTATGGTCAAAGAACTAGGGATGTTAGCCTTTAGGATCTAGTTTTGAAATGGACAAAGAAGAGTGTTCTTACCTCTTTGGATAGTGATGAAAATAGAGGAAGAGGGCATCAAGTACGCTACACTAAATAAAGACATTTTTTTGGAAAGTTTCCTCTATTTGATTAGGGTAGTGTTCTGGTGAGGTTGTTTATGGCATGTGGCACCAGAGGCCAACTGTAATGAAGGAAGAGCACATGGAAGGTCCCACTAGATGATTTGTGTTCCAACAAGCTTGGCTAGAATGGAGCAAGTTCCAATGGTGATGAGGAAGTGGTCCAAATCTAAGAGATCAAATGTAGATGGGTTGGCAGACAGATAGGTGGAAGACAAGAACACTAGTTGAGGGCAAATTTATACATCCCTATGTATGGTGATCTTCAAGAATGGCTATACCCCATGACTGGTGGAGACCATAGAAAAGGAAACAAGTAGTGTTTTCATCCAACTGATTGTTGTGATAGATAAAATATGACTAGAAAAATTTCACTAGTATAGAAGAAATAAAAAAGGGATGACGGATGGGTAAATGGGATGTTGCTTTTACTACATAACTTAGATATACATAGAGGTAGGAGATTTGAGATTGGGTTGATGGAGAAGATCTATGGCTAGGTAATCTAAGTGTTGTTACTGCTTAAGGTCTGACAGGTTTGCTGTAACTGTAACTTTTTAGGAACTCATTGTCGCAGAACTGGAATTGAGTTCCTAGAAAATAAGTTTCACATGAATGATCTAAAACATGATTTATTCTAAAAACTGACTTCTATCTGATTGATTTACTATAATTGTAGTCACAAAATATAGAAATAAAAAATGTTCTACACTGCATAGCAATGACAGATAAAATTCAAAGTAGGTGTTATCTAAATCTGGTTTGATAATTCATAGTAAGTGTTGTCTAAATTAATGCTGAGAAAAGATCTATACAAGAATAACTTAAATAATCACAAAGGAGCAACTAAAATTTCTTTTTTAGAATAATATAATTCAAAGTTTAGAACAACTATTCATGGTGATCATTCCACCCAAATCTACATAAACTACTGAATAAAGAAATAGAAAAAATAGACATTAATATTACTTTGGCACAAAGGGGGAGGAGAATTTTTGATCACACTTCACCGATAGGATAAGAAAACTAGAACATAAATAACTCTCCTTATCACTATGCAAAAGTTTCACGGATGGAAAGGAAGAATATATTTTATTCAAGAGAGCTTGAGACTTACATGCAATATAAGTTTCCATGGATACAAGGCAAGGCAAGTTTCCACAAACATACGACTCAACAAGTTGCCACCACTAGAAACCCACCTGAACCCTCCCTATGGTAGTCAAGTTTCCACGGCCAGGCACCATTGAAGAAGTGGTGTGACCGTTGGTCTTCTCCTATGAATCACTTTTTTGAGCCCATGACGGAAGAGAGGAACAAGGCAGCAGACAAGACCCCACCAAAATGTAACTCATTTTTTATAGGTTTCCTACAAAACTCATTTTATGGATGCTTATATATACGATAGGGAGTCGAGGGAAAATCAGAGAATTTGAGTTTCGGAATTTTAAGAAATAGTCAAGTAAAATTGGAAACAAAATTTGACTTCTAAGGTTTTCAGGCCAAATTACACTAAATCAACCAAACCCTTAGTGAAAGTGATCATAGATGAGTTCAAGGAGATTTCTAGTAGGCAGCCAAGCCAAGAAGAGATGGGGACCACTGTAGAAGGGATTCATTACTAACTAATAATAAATACCCATTTAGACAGTTTTAAAAATATGAATATAAATATGAACCAAATAACTAGATTTTACATCATTTCACGTTTAAAATTCCATAATATTTCATAGTTTCTGAATTCACATATTATGAATAATATTTGTAAAACAAAAAATGTAACTTTGACTACTTATTGGTGACCACATGCATTAAATTCATCCAAAGAATTGGTTTATAAGAAATGACACATCAGTCCATTAAATATTGGTCAAATGATTGTATTATCCAGTGTACCAAATTGAATACCATTTCTCTTGCAAGGGAACACTAGTCATTTGTATCTGATAAATGTTTGTCTGTTGTTTTGGATCACCTAGAGACTAACCATTGAGACAAATCCATGCTTGAGTTTTTTCCATTACTAAGCAAGGGATTGGTATGCTTCCTCACACTATTCCAACTTCAATGAGACCTTATTGGAAATACAAGATGGCTTGGGTTGGTGGTAGGACTAACTTAAAAAGCCAATATTCGATAAAAGATGCCACATGTGGCAATTGGCCTCAGTGGGGGTCCTAACTCTCTAGTAAGGTTCTTAATATGAAATAAAGATATAATAGGATTCTTGGATCTCCTAGATAGGCTACTAAAGTTGATTTGTATTCCAGAGAGGTCGATTAGGTTACATCTATTAAGGTGGAACTGAGTGTTGAGTGACATTAATAGGGTTGTGCAGATGTTCAAGTTAGGGATTACAGAGCTGAATGATTATTGGATTCTTTTTTTGAAGCTAATCTTTGTATTGTCAAATTTTTAGGTTCAAGGAGCGTCTCATAGAATTCCATGACATAGATATAGATGCAAAGAATTCATAATTCCTCTTTCCAAAGAATTGACATCATGTAACCCAATATATGGATTTGGGCTTCAATTTTCTAGAATAGAATAAGTATACTACCTAGGAGAGATGAAATTAAAGCAACGATCCTCTATGGTGGAAGTGGTATCTAAGTGGTTCAAAAAGGTAGAGTGAGGTACAACTAGCCTTGCTGAGGATTGGGAAGGGTGATATCCTCCAAAACCCTCTCATGAAAATGGAAATGGATAGGAGAACAAAAGATGTGGTCCTACTAATGTCCACATAGAACAAATATTGGCAAAACATGTGGTTGACAGGGACAGAATAGTTTGTAAAAATGATGGGCAGGCCTCCAAAGTGGCCTCCTGGATCTATCATGGCCTAGCTAGGTGGTATAGTCCACATTTCTCTAGTTGTCAGAGGTAGATGATGACATTATGTGTTATACCATGACTCACATCCCCGTTATCTGGATGAGCTGTTAAGAGAATTTAAACAAATGGGTTAGCTTGCATATTTTAAGATTTTCATCTAATATTTTGCTTTTTGAATTTCACCATAAAAGTTTCAAATATTTGCCAAGTATTCTAAATGAATTAATATTTTAACTCATTATTCTCCTAGTTTGGCTCCACCCAAGAAAAACATATCTTGGTTAACATGCTCAATAATACTTTTTAAGTATTGAGTTGGGTGTAATTTTATTCCTTCCCTTAATAATATTTTGCAAAGAAGTATTCTTCTCAAAGTTGGATCATATGTCTGATCTAACTAACAATTTATGATGGTGATACCCACAAAGGTCCATATTCATACATGAAGGAAGCATTTGGGTTTATTATTTTTTTTTCATACAAATATAGATATATTTTTTTCACGTTCGAATATTGAAAATAATTTCCCCCCCCCATTCAGATTCTGACTCCTCCCCTCATGGGAACCTCTTTCTAACCCCTCTCAACTCACCACCCCCCCCCCCCAAAAAAAAAATCTATGCACCACCGGGTTTTGAATAGCTGCAACATGCGCATCAGTTGAACCAATTATTCCAATTGTAAACTACGTGGTCTCTCCTTCTCTAGTTGAAACTAGAACCTGATGTGTCTACGTGGTCAACACAGATAAACCAAATGGGTCTTCCTTCTTGGACTAGGTAGTACACAAACTTCATTGCATGTTTAGATTAGATGAAACATATGAGGCCAAGTCCAAAAACGTTTCATGTATTGTTTTTTTACCGTCAAAAAGAAGATTAGATGAAACCTTTTTGGACTTGACCTCATATATCTCACGATTTACGCCACCATTGGGCACATCCCAATCTCGGGTGAAACGTAAATTTTTATGTGTTGTCGGTGTCCGGTTTTTTTGTTTCCTCTCGTTTTGGCAAACAGCTAATTACTCGTGAATCCTTTTTTGCACATCATAACGAAATACAATTGATCCCAAAACTGCAGTCTCACAATCTCCACAACTGAGACTCAAAACAATATTGAAGCAAACAAAACGTGGCAAAAAGGGGCAAATCGATATTATATACTGGCCCCGGTGTTTCCAAAACCACCAATTCACTGTATCCAAGTCCATGTCTGAGATCAGCAAAGCGGAAGGTCTGCTGGCGGCGGCTCCAGAGTCTGCAGCTCCCCTACCCCGTTCTCAACGATGAAAACCATAGCCAAACCCCAAGTGAGGTGGATATCAATGTGGCAGTGCATGAGCCATGCACCAGGGTTATCCGCCACGAACCGGATGACAGCCCAACCATTGTTGGGCACGGCAATCGTGTTCCTCCCCGGCGGATCGATCAAGTTAAACTTGGCGGTGTCCCTTCCTGGGATCATAGTTTCCATTGCCAACTGCAAGGACGTAGAACTCGTATCCATGTAAGTGGATGGGGTGGTTCTCTGAGGTGACGATGCCGGTATCTTGCAGAACGATCTGGATGGTGGTGCCGAATTTGACCTTGATGGCTTCGGTTCCTTTGACCGGCTGCCAGAGCGGGTTGGGGATGGTGTTGCTGGTATAGTTGAATTGGACAGGCGGGAAAGGTGGGAAGCTTGGAGTGAAGACGCCAGGGACTCCCTGGAGGTATGCTTGCAGGACGGAGACCGTGCTTGGGAGGACGAAAGAGACGTTGTTCATGCTTGCGGCTAGTCGTGTTCCGTTCGGACCCTGGCATCTCTTGCCACGAGGGCAGCGCAAGAGTCCCAGGCCGACAGTGAAGACAAGGTCGAGGTCGACGGGATTTGGGAGATTGACGGGGGCTGGGCTCTTGAAGGCTGCGATGAAGGCGTTGGCGGAATTGTCGTTGGTATAATTAGGGAGCATCGGCAGAACCGGTGTTGGTAGTTGTTGTGGCAGCTGTTGGTGGCGATTGTTGTCGACATAGGGCATGTTTGTTTTATTGGATATAACTGGATTGGATTGTATTTTATGATCCATCTGTGAAAATATTAAGTTTGGTTATCTGGAGATGTAAAAGTATGCAAATCCTGCATAATGGGGGTACGTAGAAGTTACTGCATTCGCAATTCCTTTTCAAATCTGCCGGACGCCATCCTCCAGCTTGTTGGCCTCTGATGCAACCGTCCTTGCCTACTCTCACACTGCCAACGTGGCGGGACCCAACGCTCATGCTGTTGACGTGCCGATATTCTCGCTGATGTTAGGATATGAAGCCCCCGCTATTATGGGTGAAAAATTGCCACTCGCGTGTAGTTTCTTAACTTTTGACCATGGCTGCTTCGGTCTTCCAGCTTTTCAGTCAGTCAGAATACGAAAATGAAAACAAACATAATTTTTTATTTTACAGTATTTTTGAGAATCGGCAATTTTCTAAACCTGCATTAGTTGTCTGCGGGATTCTTACTAATCCAGATAAAACCTGCAAACCAAACGTCCCCATAGTCGAGGATTGCTTCTGCAAACCAAACGTCCCCATAGTCGAGGATTGCTGTCGTGGTGGAGTTGTCGAAGGATTGGTTTTGTGCGCTCGCGTAGGCCCTGGCTGCCATGTAATAGCGCGCAGGTGGCTGGTCTGCCTTGATGAGGACATCGGTGGTCTGTCCTGGGCCAAGCATGAGGAACGATGTGGTGAAGGGTTTCATGTAGGAGGCGTCTCCCGCCACAACCGTCATTGTGTGTCCAGCGACGGAGAAGAAATGCTCCGTGTTCATGGCCGTGTTGATGACCCTCAACAGGACTTTCTGGCCAGTCTGTACGGGAAACACCAGAGTCTCTACAAAAGCCAGAAGGTTAAAATTATTGATCAGTCATATCTCAAAAACTCTTCTCCAGCATGCAAATTATATAGGAAAAAAAAATCAAATTAACATACTTTTGCAAAAATAATTACCAACATAGCACACTTTGCGAAATATTTCCCAAAGTAGCACACTTTGGTCTGAAAACACCACTTTGTGTGGAGCCTTTTGTAACCAGGACTGAAAAGCGCCATAATAATTGACGTATCTATTTTTAAATATAACAATTTGAAAAAAAATAAAAAAATTGAAAAACGCCACATGAAGTGGCACTTTCATTTTGCACTCAAAATTTGAAAAAAAATATAAATTTTTAAAAAACGGCTCTTTCAATTTGCACTCAAAATTGAGTGCAAATTGAAAGTGTTACTTCATTTGCGTTTTTCAAATTTTTTTATTTTTTTCAAATTTTTATATTTAAAAGTAGATACGCCCAATTATTGTGGCACTTTTCAAACTCGTATATAAAAAAACGTCACTAAATGTGACAGATTCCACACAAAGTGTGCTATTTTAGAAAATATTTTATAAAGTGTGCTATGTTGGTAAATATTTTTATAAAAGTGTGTTAAATTGGTTTTTTTTCCAATTATATATATAATGCCTTGTCTACGAACCTTTTGTGGAGCATTTGTAGAGATCTCCTGGTTGGCCGTTGATGGTGAACGCATCAGAAATATGAGGCGCTCCTCCTGTTTTGAGAGCCCGACGGACCACATCAATCGGGTTCTTGTTCCACCATTCACCTGTTGCAATCATCATTACGTTAATTAGTCTCAGACAGATTACGACGTTTTATTGCATATTTATATCACTTGAAAAGCTTTTTTATAGACGAAGAATTAATCATCAAATTGCTTTGTTTCCTTTCCTGTATCATTTACTTGGTTATGATTAGTGCCTACTGTAGTACTAGCTGGATGATAATCACACACTCCCATGCTTCCATGAGAGCTGTGTCGGGCATCTCGATTAGGTGTGTACGTTATATAACATAGGGCCGCCGTAATCATTTACTTGGTTGGCCTCATGTGATAACCATCATTCTAATTCCTTTGAGTGGTAACAAAGAAAATCTAAGCTACTGGTTCGATTTTGGGGTTTACCAATGATGACAGGAAACTCCTGATGAGGCTTTGGGAATGGGTAGGAAGAGCAAAGCTTCGGCAGGATGACCAGAGCGCCGTAGACAGTGGCTCTGAGCCAGGAACTGTGGGCGTGCCACCACAGAGTGCCTTCCTGGTCCTCGACTGTGAAACGGTACGTGTAGCTGCCGCCGGGTCTGATCGGACACTGCGTGATGAACGACGGTCCATCTGCCCATGCCGTTCGCATCTGCCTGATACCATGCCTGTGACAGAAGAATAGGTAGCGTTGAAGAAGGTTATCACTTGATGCCATTGATCAGAACATTATCTAAGTATACATATGCTCCATCTGATTATGTACCAGTGTAGCGTGACGTTGTATTTCGCTCTGTTGACGACGTTGATTACGAGGGAATCGCCGTTCCTGCCCTGCAGCGTCGGGCCGGGGAACATGCCATTCACCGTGATGATGGTTTTCGTCTTGCATAGCCTCTTCACTGGCGCAGCAGCCACCTGAAATGCCAAATTAAACAAAGATTGATTTAGAACTGAGCCGCATCTTGCTGATTTGCAGAGAATTATGAAGCGGTGGAAGATGACAGAGATTTGTGTATCAAAATTACCACGAAGTCGTGGTAGTGGGTCTCTGCTGCCGATAGAATAAAGCACGCGAACAGGAGTATTAGAGAGGCAGTGAAGAAGCGCGGCTGAGCTCGCCTGTAGGTGATTAAGAAGAGAGCAGCCATGGTGGGATAAGCTGACTGCTAGTGCTTGGCTGATGTGTAATAGGATGAGGATAAACTTTGGTGGTTAGAGATGAAGCAAAGTGATACTCAGACCATCCTTTATATAGACGCCCCCCCGTGGGGGGGGGGGGGGGTGTTGTTCAGGTGCCATGAGAGCAGGCAGAGTGTTCGAACTCTGCCGTACGATCCAAGTAGTTTGGGTTGGAGTTGGTAGAGATAGCTGTTTCCAACCTGTTCCTTTTTCCAAGAAGCATATAACATGATTACTTTACTTAAGCATGTTTAATCGGGATTAGTGGAACCTAGCGTTAATTAAATTCAGATCCCACGACAATTATACTTGGATTTTCCAAATGAGATTTTCCTGAAGACCCCCAGAGCTTATTAGCAAACTCCCTAGGAACTTACTCAGTTTTCACAAATCCCAGTAAAACCCCGCCATCGTCAACAGCCGTCAACATTTGACAGGGAGAGAATGATGTTTAGAAATTATTAAATTTTACACCTGCTCGTCCATACGCTCTTGGTAATTTTTTTTATATAGTTTTTAATTACTTCTCAAAACATTAAAGTTCAGGTTGTCAAAATTGTTCTGACGACCATAGGGCTATGAAATTTGTAGATGAACATGTAAATATTACCCGGTCCGAGCTGAAAAAACTGCTGGATTTTTCCATCAGACTCTATTCTTGGTTTGAATTGAAACCGGGTAGATTTCTAGAATAGATTTTTTCTCATTCCGGTCTTTCGTATGTTGATAGATTTGGAATGTCTAAGTTCTTTCATGGGTGCAATTTCATATTATTTTATACATTCGTTCACGATAAATACGATCTTAGATCAAGGTACACATTACAAAATAAGGTCTTGTTTCGGTTTTAACATGTTGGTGCTTAGAGATGCACCTAGGAATCCGACCTCGTCTAAGTTGAAGAAGTCGATTCTAGTTTATATTTTCTTTATATGGACCGGATCTAGGTTTACAAATTTATAGAAAACTTGAATTGGAGTAGTTATGATTAGATATAAAATCGGATAACTTAAGAGAGAAGGCTAATATGCATTATGAAATAATAAAATAATAAAACAATTAAACATCATCTATTACCTTAAACTAGTTCTATTATTTCATAAAATCATATAGACATCTTTTGTCTGAACTTATCGGCTTGGAATCAGATGGCGATCTTTTAGTTTAGACATTATTTTCCAATCCTTCAACCAACTTGAATTAACAAAATCCGTAATAGAACCATTTTTACTATGTCTGACATGGTCATGTTAACTGATGCAGAAGATACTTTGATGACCTTACAGTTAATTAGTAATAGACACACAAAAAATTGAATGTAAAACTAAAATTTAAGAAGAGGGGAGGAATGGGCATGTTTAAAAGCAATATAAACTATAAAAAATGTGGGAAAGGTTGACGGTGGATGGTGATTTCTAAGAGTTATGAAACTTGGGATTCAATTTTGTCAGTTTATGAATAATGAAGGTGCTTACTATATTATCCTTTCACATTTTCCTGTCAAGTTGTCTTTAACATATGAACCTTGTATTCTATAGGAAGTTTACTTTCACTCCAATTGAAACTATTCAAAATTCAATATATATATATATATATATAGCAGTTGATTCACTACCCTCACATGCAGTTAGAATTTAGTTATCTGTGCACCTATATAAAGTAACTATTTGGATGAAAAAGTAACCATTTTGACTGAAAAAACTAATGAATTTGTAAAAAAAGTAAGTATTTTATTGAAAAAGTAAAAATGGCCAATTCACCATAACAATTCATGAAATCTTTAAAAGAAAGATATAACTAGACATCTATAATAACTGTAACTACTATGAATGTAATGTAACTATTTAGAAGGTTATATATCTCTGTAAATATGTATTGTACAAAAATTGCAAAAAAGTAATTTTTTCATGGAGTGGATACCTATCCGCATGGGTATAAGAAACCGTATATATATTTCATTGTTAACAGTTAGTCCACCATGATCAAACAATGTATATTCATGAAAGTAAGGAGTTTAGCTTAATCAATTAAATGTAAAATAGATAATTAATGGGAGTTTGGTTCATAGAAGCAAGACAAATAGATTACACAAAAGATTTAAACCACTTTGGAGTATAATTTTAATAACATGATACATATATTATCTCCAAGATAATGAAAATTTTAAAAATAGAAAATAAAGATTACAAATACTCTGTAACATATCTCGTCCAATGGCCCCACACATATTAAAGATGTAAGATGTTAATAAGTCAACGAAATAAAGATTTTCTTTGATGCACACTCATATAGAGCAATACCCAAGAACCCAATAATACAATGTCGATATTATTCATGATCTTGAAAAATCCACATGAAGAGTTAACACATATAGAAGTAGAAATAACCCTCAACAAGAGGGATAAGCTTGGAACATACTTAACAATGCCATAAAATGAACACCAACATGTTTATTAGCAATTGATGCCATAATATGGATGTAGGAGGGTGTCACTTGTTTAGTAACTCTGTGTCTGTTTCAATAGTTTACTAATATGGTTATCATTATTTTAGAATATGATAGAAGATAAATTAGAAGGTTAGTTGGAATGAATTTAATTCTACATATCATACGAGAGGTTGATTCATGCTTTTAACTAAATAGAGTTATATTTTACGAAAGTTGATATAGAGAGCATAATTAGATTAAACATAGATTTAAGTGTATAGTTTACATTAGGAATAACTAGTAATGTTGATATCTAACATAAAGTTTGGCAATCTTTATTATTTTCTTATGTTTAGACACCATGTTCCTCATAAAGGCATATAAAAACTTGTAAGCCCTACAAATATGTCCCTCCAGGGTAAGTACTTTTTATATAATCAATATAGATTTACTCACTAATTGCATCTTTTTCTTGGTTATTGGAGTCAATATATATATATATATATATATATATATATATATATATATATATATATATATATATATATATATATATATATATAATCATTACTTGTAGCTTTAGATCAATATTTTATGTGTAGTTGAATACTTTTATTTTCTAATCACAATATTGCATTTGTTGACTAGAAATGCACACACCATGCATCATTTAGAAGAATGTATATCTACATGAATAGGGGCAGAACTAGAAATACACAATAGGGGGGCTGAAAAATAAAATATGCACACACTTACATTCCAACCTGCACCATTTACACAACTAAAGACACAAAGTACCACTTCAACTAGTCACTCTTTATGTTAAATACACTGTGAAACATGTATATATCTAATTATTATTTGTATTTCTTATATTTTTATAATAATATTTCATCATTTTTTTGGGGAGGGGGGCTAGAGCCCCCCACCCTCTTTCCTAGTTCCACTCTTCTACATGAATGCCCTTTATCAAGGTATCTCATGTGGAAAACCGATCAAATTAGCTAATGAAAGCCTTACTAGCATACTATAAGTTTAGTGCGACTGGAAACCTAATAGTGAATAATGACCCTTATCTTGATTAATGTTACACAAAGACGTAGAATGATGTCGATTGAATTCATGTAAATATACTTTGAGGCTAGTGGTATGTGGGGTAGGTGTTTTTTAAACATGATTGATATCGATTATAAATTAGTGTGATCAAAAAGTGCATGCACCTACTAAAAGATGTCTCAGTAGGAATACTTTTTGGTTTCTATATGGTGTTGGTTTTGGATTGAGTGCAAGTTTGTCTATTAGTGGAGATGGTGCGAACTTCTTCCAGTACTGACTTTCTGACCAGATTGATATCGATTCCTTTTGTGTAGATATTGAAATTCAATGATGTTGTCAACTGACTCCAACTTAGTTTTGATTTGGCACGCTGGTTGGTATCATATCATGTCATTGTCCTAGTAGTGTGGAAACTTGGGTCCTTCTTCATGCAATCATCACCTTCTGCCTGTGCATGGCCGCCCCCCTATTGCCTTCCCTTGTAGAATGTCCTTTAGATTGACAGAATGTGTCTTATAATATATATTGGCAGTTTACAAACTACACATTCATTGCCATAGTTGCTTGAACCTAAAACTACTCTTTGGAGTTTATTTATGTCAGATTAGGTGTTAAATCCCAACTAGTCCACATCAGCCTCTTTTTCCCAGCGAATTACCATGTAGCCCCCGTTTAGAGTAGTTATACTCACCTCACAAGAATGCATAACAAGAATGATCACTTACTCCACAGGTTGCAATAGAAGCATTATGGTTTATAGTTTTAAAATTTTGATTAATCTTTTTGACAAACATTGTACTGTATCAGAGTCAGTTGATATATATATTTGTCATACCATTAAAGAGTACCCTATTCTAGAGATTTTAAATTTGATGATCTAGGATTACAGTGAGCTTAATGCTATTGGATGGTCCCATCAAGTTTGAAAGGCTACACATTGACATCGATAGATGAAAAAAAAAGATGATTGGTAAGATATTCATCCTAATTTCTGTGGGTGACTGGAACCTTCAATATTCACCTTACTTACCCGCAACCCCAACTAGAATTAACATGCAATCTAAACCAAAGTGAGGTGTTACTATTAAAGCATTTATAAATTTAGAGAGATGGAAGAAGAGGATGTCCAAAGATAGATTTATATAGCCAGGTTAATCAACCACAAAGATTTATGTTCTATATTCATAGTCATAAGATCAATTGGCTCCTTGTTAGTACTTCAGTGATGAGGCAATGTTTTTACATCATCTTCGGATGTGAAGTTTCAACAATATAGTGCAACACACGGGCCCAACACCCAATCATCAAATAGATTTTTAGAGATGATGATCGGTTAATAGACCACTATTGTCCTTGAATGCTTGCTTTATCTTCACGCACAACCCAGAAAAACTTCTCAACATGTCACATGTCTTAATATTTTTCTCACTCGAGTATGATTAACCACAATGTACTTATCAAAGAAATACTTAAAAATAAAATGTACCTTGGTGACATGTGTAGTCATATTATTTCTTTCTAAGGTTATTTTGTCTGGGGCCTCAAATTTAAGGATGTTACTTCCATCATTTAGACTCTTGATGTTATCATCAAGGCTTATATTATCCATTTCACACTAAAAAAATACCCTGTAAATGCCCACACTACTTTTTCTACTCTATACAAAATGTGGTGCGTAACACATCAATATAATTTCTTATAATCATAGCTATATTAGAACATGGCCAACAACTCGACCCCCTCCATCTAACTAACTCAATTGTAAACCCCCAATCCCATGACCCTAGATCTCTGTCCTCTCCCACCCACATATCTTCCCCAAATTCTCTGCCTCTAGTGTCATAATACTCCTCCTGTCATCCTTCCCTTGCAACTAGAGCACGGTAAACCGTGGTTGGGGAACGCGGAATAAGGGAAATTGTCTTGGAGGTGGAGCAATCGAGTGACCGTTGAGGTAGAAGGAGAGCTAGCAACATAGGGAGGGCCATCGTTGTTCCTCTGCATGACCGACATATAAGACTTAATTGTTTTGTATTCTCCATATATTAGTCTGTGTGGATTTTTAATTTGGGTAGTTCTCTTGTTTTGTTTGTTCGTGAATGATCTATATGCTCGTCTCCTTGCAATGATGTAACTATGAAACACATTCTTGGTGTATGCTAGCTTCTGCAATTCGCCTCCTATGGTACACCAACTGAAACTCCCAATTTCATATATCCTTTCGTTGCTCTTGGTTACTCTATACTTAATCTTAGATGTGATTTTGTATTTTTTACAGTTATCCAGTCAATTCTACGGTCTTTTGAGTTATTAAGTGCAAAGATATGAACATCATTTGGTTGGGAACTCTGTAGGTATAATGTATATTCTTAGATACAATGATTGTGAAGTTTTATACAGATGGTCTCAGAACTAATAAACCACCAAGTATATTAAACACAATTTTTGCACTGGGTTCTCCTAATGGTGAAGCATCTCCTTTACTTCTTTTAGTTTAAAATTACCATATTTATTAATTGATTCATATTCTAGATGACATAGTTTTTTTAGTTGATTTTATAATGTTTTCTTCAGCTGGTTTATTGAAAATGAGGTGTATTTTAGTGATCTAGATAGTCAAATTATTTCTTTAAAGATCATTTTATACACATTCTAAAATCCAGGATGCTACATATAGAGATTCTAACAAAACATTTCTGGAATTATGAGCTACAAAGTCATGACTAGGGGAAAATAATTTTATTAGATGGTGCACACACATTTCTTGACAATTAATAGTAATACAATATTTATACTCAACTTGTATGAGTATATTCAAACAAGTTGAAGGATATGATATAATATATCAAGAAAATATTATGTGTACTTTATGTTAATATGAAGTTTAAAGATATTTTCAAATTCTTCCACAACTCTCTTTTCATATTAGAAACAAATTTTAAATGACAAAACTCATGGAAATGAAAAATATTTTTTAAATTCTCTTATCAAAAATATGCTTTAGGTTATTTCTGTGTCATTAGAATTTACTTCTTTTGTATAAGTTGTAATTGTAAAATATTAGTATGGATAGTCTTCTAAAATAAATAATGTACGTGTTTGTATTTTAATCTTGAGTCCTTTTGACACCAATTAAATAGTTGGAGTTTCAATTGAGTAAATATCTATTACCATGTGATCCTTTTTGTCTAAGTATTGCCTCATAAAGGTATATCCAAGCTTTGAACACTTCGTGAGATTATGTATAATTTTGAAGACATTTTTTGAATTTAATACACGAGTGACTTAATGAAAAAAAATTATAGCAATGTCAGACAGGGGAAGAGGATGCTCCAGCGGTGCTTGCGGTAGGATTTCCCTAGAAATGACAGGCCCCTAGACTTAGATTTTAACATCTTTTTCTCTGATAAAGAGATCAATGATGAACACACATCCAACTTAAATGAACCAGAAGCAACATGTATAATGAAAGCATGAAGACTTACAAGGATGGCTCTGTTTTGTGCAAAACAATTCCCAAAAACCATGATCACAATCTTTGCAAATCCCTTCTTTCTTAGTTAGGGACAAAGTCTACTAACCCCTACAAGAATCATGGAAATTATCAATAGGTAGTTGGCATCAATATTGGTTGCAGATAATTTCTCAACAAACTTTCAATTCTCTGGAACCTACTAAACCAATTCAGGATCATCGATCTTGACAATAATTATTATGTTATGCAACTTCTTTGTAATGAAGACTATGTGAAAGTCTTGATTGTAGGACTATAGTCCCTCTTTGGACAATACCTCTCTGTCCAATATTAGTTACCTCACTTCTGACCATCAGATCATGCCAAGAAAGCTTGTGATTTGGTCAAGAATCCCAGACCCACCTATTCATCTTTATCAAAATCAACTTATGTGGGGAATTGGTAATATGATTGGGAAAACCCTTAAAAGAAACTCCACTACCACTTTGGGAAATGATGTCAAGTTTGCAATGATCTTGGTGGAGGTTGGTACAAATACCTTTGCATCTTGTGGTGTTTATTAATGGAAAATATACATGATAGAGGATGAAAGCCTTCCCTCCATATGCATGAAATGTGGAAAGTAGGTAGTGAAGATAAGATAGACACCCACATCCTTGTCAAAGGTACCAATGAGGCTCCTAATATTCATGATGATGGTCCCCAATCCATCATCCCTTTATACATGGAAATGGATGCCAAGAAGCCTGGAAAAAGACAACCAAAGTAGAAAAAAGATGACAACAAATCAGACAACCAAGAAAAAAACAAGAAACAACACCAAAGGGTTATTGAACCCCCCTACAAGGAAGATACGTAATAGAACTCATAAGACATGCCATCTCTCAAGATGATAACCCCCACAAGTGGAAATCATAGTAGAAATGAATAAACCATTAGAAGAATCCTCTAGCTACTGGAAAGAAAGGAACCCTTAATTCTAGCCCTAACATTCCAAATCAAATCCCCAAAGAAATCTCGAGTATCAAGGTTTCTGATAACACCTTCATCAATCTTGTAGTTGATGAAACTGTTGAAGGTAGGGAGGCACATTTGTGACTAACCATGACTTTAGATTCTCCAATGACTTTGGATCCCAAGAGTCTACCAATTTTGGTCATAGCAGAGGTGGAGGAGTCATCCACATGAATTGAAAGGTCTATCAACCAGTTCCTATTCTAGTTAGTCCAGACCACACTAGGAAAAAAGGTGAAGCAACTGCCTCTCCAGACATCAACAAGGTCAATAAGGCTCACAGATCATTCAGTAAAGATGCCTCCAAAATAGAAATGTAGTATGAAGAAATTGATCCCATAATCTGGTTAGAGCCAAGGATTTCCATAACTCTTTTCTTTGTTCATCTAAAGTACATAAGTTGGAACATATAAGGTGTGTGCCCAGATGATAAAATCGATTATGTTAGATAATATAAGATAACTTATTTTTAGGATTTCTCTTTAATGATAGGAATTTATAGTGATCAAAATAGAGGTCCTCATAGGATAAGATAAGGAAAATATGGTCATGCAATTGGAATGAAATTCCTACTATGACCATGGAAGGTGTTAGGAACCACCACGTCAGTCAAAAGATCGGTTATGCATTTGAATTCTTGAGTGAGTGAAAGTAGTCCTTGGTTTACTTATGAAAAGAAAACAAGGGGAAAACATGACAAAGGTGTGTAATTTATGGGGACACAAGATGGTTTTGAAGCTTTCCTTTTTCCTCTCAAAAGACTATAACGTGATAAAGGATCCCAATACCTCAGTATCTCTTAGAGTAGATATTCATCCCTAGGAAATTGGGGATGAGATATAGGAAATTGAGTGAGATAATTGAGAAGAGATGTTTTAATTAATATACTCCAAGGTGAAGTATCTGATTATGAGAACATTTCATCCATTATAAAAAAAATATCAAGCTAGTATGTAGGGATATTTTAAGCATGGAAAACATTATATGATAATTGACTAGATGAGCCTTTTAGTTCGTGAACAAGTTGATAAGTACTTTAACTATCTAAAACACCTATGATTTTGATCAAGATCTAATGGAATTATGAATTAGTAAGAAAATTGATATCAATATGACATGTATCCTCACCATTTTTTAGCCTCTTGGCTATTTTGAACTATGTTTCTAAAAGAAGTATCTTTTAGAAAATTGATGACCTACATTTTTTTAATCAAAATTGGGTAGTCACTCTCTAGCTGAAGAAGAATAAAACGGGAGTGTCATTTGATTGTAGTTTGCATACAGGGGTATATTGAAATTTGTTTGTGAGTGTTAGAGGTTTCATTGACGAGAAATAAGTTCTATGAGTGGAATTTCCATTACATCAGTAATTAGAAAAAAATGAGATTTGTGCACATTGGGAACCTTATCAAACTTTATGCCTAGAAGAGCGCACCACTGACATAGCACCGTGTTCTACCACATGTCACCATGGAAACCAGAGACTCTCTATTGTGGCATGACCATGCAGGAAAATTAGGTTTTCCTTATCTGAGTCTTTGAGTTTTGAAAGGTTTTGAATGTATCTCATATCGGAAATGTGTTTATGATTGCAAGACTATGTCTTGAAGTAATGAAATTTCCATACAAAAGATATAAGTGGAATATATAGAATCTTGAGGGAGAAGTCTTGCCTACCCAAAACATCAAGAAAAAATAGAGAAGAGGATGGATGGCAATTTGAGGGACACATCTTCTATTTTCTCTTTCCTCATAAAAAAGATATGGAATTTAATTCAACATATTCTCCATTAAAGAGATGGCTTTTTTTTAAGAGACTTAAAAAGAATACTAAAATGTTGAGTGCAAATGGAACTGAATGTTTTATTAGTGGAAAATTTAATCAAGGAATTTATTAAAAAACATTTTTAAAAGCCTCTGTTAAACTCCAAGTTGGGCTTAAGTTCAGGGAAAGATTTTCTATATCATTTAACCCTCAACATTTGGCAAACGGGTAAATTTTGGGTTAAATAGATGGTAAATATGAAAAAATACAAGATAAATGAGGTAAATTCCATTATTATCCAGAAAACATTGGTCATCTATTGAACGAATGACCAAAAATGGTGTTTCAAATCCTATATTTTCATGTTAATTGATACGGTTAAGTGTTAGTGATGTTTCAATTGAGAACTTAGTTGTTAGGTGCGTGACTTGAATGTATATTTAACCTAAATTTAGCATAAATCGTTGTTTTGACTCTAGTGTAAAGAATAACTATATGACATGCATTGTAGCCATGTTCATGGTGATAGTTACAACCTCAATTTTACATGTATTTTCATAATTGAAATGTAATAATTTTATGAATATGGACTTGAATAGAGAAGGTTGTATGCTTTGCTTCAAAGAATGGGTTTCTTTTCCAATTTCCCCTTTGATATGAATTTCATGATTTTTATTGTTCTATTAATCCCATAATGGATATAAGACAAAAGAAAAGAAGAAAAGTCCAAGTATTATAGAAAGATAAAAGATAATGAATTTTAAGCAATGTATTTATGAGATATATATAGAAATATCTAGAATGAGATATAAGGGGACCACAATATAGTGGTTTCGACTCCACTTGCCTTATAATGTTTATAAGAATCAAAATAGAGAGAAAATAGGAAAGAAGGAGAGAGAAAATATGTGTTTTTATACATAATACATGCTTCATAAGTCATTGACTTACAAATGAAGAAAAGGAGTTATTCCTTTTGATTTTCGGCTTCAAACTTGGAATATATGTAGATTAATTCATAATAGACTTTCCCCTAAAATTTTATTGAAAAATGATAAATGAGGAGAGAGTTATTCATTTTATAAGTTTGCATAAAGTGAAAGGATAATCATCGATTCCATTTAAATGTCAAGATTTTGTTTCCTAAAAGAGATATCTTTAAAATATGTACGTGACACCACAGTCGTTGGGTTCTGATCCAACGGTGGCTGTGTTGTCACCTACCTCGAGCCCAAATAGGAAAGTCGGAGCAATAGTTATGAACAAATAACTTGATTTTCTCTCTCATCTAATACACGAGCGAACATGGAAATCGGCCCATCAGCTTCGGGAGTAAGAAACACACCCACCTACCCTAGGTTTTACCTAGTTTGGGGATCTCTAGAAGATTCACCCAATTAATAGGTCCCTAGCTGGCTGCCTTTTAACCCCATGGCTATATAAGTGGATGTGCATCTAATGCAAGGACACTACTATCGTCATGAGACTCGACCAAAGAAAGGGTAACCATCCCAGCCTCCAATTCTGCCATTCGGTCTTTGTTTTCTCCCCTTTCATCTTCTCCATTCCGTCGGCAAACTTCCCCCTCTCCTTCTCTGTTGGCGCCGACTCCCAAGAAATTGGAGATGTCGGTGAGTCTGGTGAGGAGAAGCGGTGGGTTCCGCTCCAAAACCTGGCCCTCTCATACTCTGTTGCTCCAAGTCAACCTCTGGGTTGATTGCAGCCTGGAGTTGGGGAACACAGGCTCGCAAATGACATGTGAGCATGAGGTTGAAGATGGGAAAGGAGTAAATGACCTCGTTACCCCCAGGCGCGTGTGGCCCCAGATCAAGAGCTTAGGGGCAAAGGTGTAAAATGGACTCGGTCTGATGTGTGCTCGTGTGGAGTGAGTTGCTAGGTGGAAAGATCTCATTTGCAGAGCCCAACCCACGTGGAAAAGGAAAAAGACCCCATTTTTGCTTACATGGCAGCCTTCCATTGGCCAAAGGTAATTTATCTTGCGAAAGTTGTAACTAATTACTAGTAGCTCAGATTAAAGCACATTATATATGAATCTTTCTCAAAAAAATACAAGGAATTCAATAAAAATACTAGTAGGGCCTAGTTTTGCTTCTAGTTCGAAAAGTATCTAAAGTTGGTATCTTTAAATGTTCTAACTAGATCGAAACCCTAGATTTTGATTATGGATGTATTTGATAGATTTAGTGATAGTATTAATCAAGGTCTGACTTAATTGCATAAATATGATGAAAATGATCTAATTAGAGATATTTGTTCATAAATTGTGTAACTAGGGTTTCATGATTTTAATAGTGCCCTAAAAAGGATTAAAAACCCTAATTCATTTATCTATGAGATTAATGGATCTAAATATGAGAATCAATCTAGAAGGCATGAAAATTGTGTTATTGGACTAATTGTGGATAAATACCCTTAATTTGGATAACTAGGGTTTCCTAGTGTATAAAAGTAGAATTAATGATAAATTAGGGTTTGCTAACCTAGAAGATATGAAATATGGTAATTAAGGTGCAATTATGAATTGAACTATAATCATTGATGAAATGAGAGTTGTGAATTCAAAAGAACCCGGACATGATAATTGGCCTTAATGATCTTGACATAACCTAAAAGGATAAATATGGTGGTTTTAGTGTAAAAGAAATATATTTGACTTAATTGAAATTCAATCATGCATATGATGTCGAAATTAGGGTTTGGGGACCACAACTGCATTAAAAATAATAACTGGTTTATGGAGGATAAAACCCTAGAGTTGGCCAAGAAATACTAAGGTGGAATCCAAGTCAATATTGAGAATGTTTTGGATAAAGTAATGACACATGGGTGTTATACATTAATTTCAGGATCTCTGATTGAATGCTTGATTGGTTATTTTTTATTATTCTTGCTTGGACATCATGTTACTGTCAAATTAGGTATGTGGTTACGCTTATGAATATTTCGAATTAGTTTCATGACATTTTCCGAGGCTTTAATCGGTTTCCTAAAATTACTTGTTGGTTGACTTTTATTTCATGCAACTATAGAGTGACTATGACTATCACCTTAAATATACATGCATAACTAGCTCAGATCCTGGTCCTCCTTTGAAGCTTTGGTAAAGATGGCCTAGTATATGGTCTACCCGTAAGGTAGGATCATCAGGTTATCACGAGTCGAGGTATTGGACTACCTCTGGGTAGGGCCATATGACTCCAAAACCCTAGGTATTGATCTACTTGTAAGGTAGGATCATCGGGGTTAGTTGAGATCTACCATGTGAGAGAGGTAGTATCCATGTCCACAGTAGGGACAACACAAAGGCATGGATAGGTATGGATTGAGTAGTTTGTTTAAATCGTAAATTTGTTTGCTAAATGATAATTGTTTGCATAAGTTGTTATCAATAATTGTGAGATTATTGTTTTCCCCCACATACTAGTATAATTCGTTATACTAACCGCCGTTTTGTTTGTCGACATTTTAGGTTAGCAAAAATGGATATTCATTAAAGTGACATTGATGAAATCAAGTTTAAATAAAATTATGGAGGATCTTAGATAGATCAGCTCTCATCGGGTAAAGACTTCCACTTCCCATGTTTTTATAAGGTATGAATATAAAATTTTTATTCCATGAAAAGTGTAGTTGTAGTAGAATTATTTGCAAAACCACTGATCCTTTTTGGGATAATGCCTCTGACCTCTTGGTCTCCCTTTACTGAGGTTACTGGGAGGCGGGATTGTTACATTTGGTATCAGAGCCATGGTTTTCCCTTTAATCTTCCGTAATTATTAAATTTTACAAACTCTTTCGAGCCCAAGGGAGTTATTAGAGGATTTTATGATGATGGAGGTGTCTAGAAAAGTATCACAATCTAGGGGATGGCAAGATTTTCCTCCACCCCACTAGTCATTCTATGAGGACTCTCAGATCTGTGTGACTACCTGGCCAATATCAAAGGATTTGACTTAAAATAAGATACATGTAGGTCTTCTCTCCTCTATCTTCGTCCCTTTCTCGACCCCGTTCAATGTATAACTTTATCAAATTAGGGTTTTCTCTCTCTCCACCACCCTATTGAGTTTTGGGATTAAAAATGATAAGGATTAAGGAATCTTCCACCAAATACTAAAAAGCATGTAAGAAAGATGTCATGGACATAAGTTTTGATAATTAGAAACTCAGACTGAGTTTAGTTACTTGCTTAGGTTGCATGGCCCGTGTTTCTATTGTGGCATCAGACTCAGAAAATGAGATTAATTAATGTGGAAGCGTATTATTAGCAGTGGAGTTACTAAAAATCACTAAAAATTAAAACTTTTTACAAAGAGATCCATAAACTGAAAAACTCTTCCATAGAGAACCATGTTGGCTAAATGGACATCTATAAATCCCTTTGTTTTGATTATGACAAACATTTCATTCTTATCAATCTAACGAGCTACTTGAGTGTGCAGGATGACAAAGCAACAAGGGAAAATCTACAAGCTTACATATTTATATTTTCATGCAATGTAATAACTGTTGTAAAAAACTTGTACAAAAATATAATGTACAAGTACTTAGAATTGCATGTAAATCAAGCGTTAGATTCTCCTTAGCTAAACACCACAGTTAGACAAGTCATCCCATTCAAATAGGATTACTTTTGCACACTCACACACATAATTAGTGCCTAAATTGAAACCTTGAAACAGGATCAATCTCGGTCGACAAACTCCTCGACCGAGACACTCTCGGTCGACAATCTTCTCGGCCGAGAAAGATCCAAAGTAGCCGTTAGATACAACAGACAAGTTAGTTGGCAGTTGGAGAAAGACGTTGTAAATCACTTGTTCCAGAGAGCCTGTCGGTCGACAAAAGTTCGACCGAGTAGGTGTCTCGGTCGACCATTTGTCGACCGAGATGGTCTCTGACAGCAACTGCAGAATTAATTAATTAGCCATTGTTAAAGCAACAACTTTGTATCTAACGGCTAGTTAAGCACTTAGAAACCCCTAGAAGTTGTCTAGAACGTCCTTAAGCATCCTTAGGCCATTCCTATAAATAGGACAAGCCATAGGACACTCAAACATACTTGTTTACACTTGCTACACTTGAGAAACCTTTGAGCATACTTTGTGCAATCTGTTTGTGAGCAATTTGAGCATTGTGACAATTGGCCATTTCATTCCTTAGCTCATAATTCGTGTCCTATAGTCTAGTATCTCCTACCCACTGCAATCACAAGTTCACATACTTGGTTAGGAGATCTATACGCTTGATCTAGGCAAATCAAGCCTTGGGCTACAAAGGATAAGTTGTAATTTCTATTTTCTTTCTTGTTCCCTATTATTGTTTGTACTCTCCTTGCTACTCCTAGGTTGGAGGCTGTGGATTGGAGAGGGTAAAGATCTTCTTGGCGAAGAAGGAGACTTTGAGCTACTTCAGAAGGCTGGTGCAACGGGAGGTTACTTCTAGAGAGGAAGGCTACTTCAAGGGGGAGCTTGGAGTTACTTCAAAGAAGGCTACCTCAAAGTTGGTGCACCTACTTCAGGGTGAAGGCTGTTCAAAGGGTGTAAAGGAAAGTATTGTATTTTGTATAAATCCTTGAGAGGTAATAAAATAAATACTTTCAAATCCCGGTTGGGTAAGCAACCAGGTAGTGGACTGACAACTATAGTATTTGCTATAGTTGGAACCACTCTAAACACCTGTCTCTTTCTTCCAATTTCAATTATGGTTGTTTGAATTCAATAAATTGTTAAAATAATTCAAAAACTATATTCACCCCCCCTCTAGTAGTTTTTCAATTGGTATCAGAGCAGGCTTCAAGGAACCCTAACAAGGTCTTGAAGAATGGAGGGTAGTGGTGATTACAATCACAACAAAAGGTGCTGCTTGGACAAAACTACAACATATTGCAATTGGTGCTTAGGAACAAGCCACCCAACAACTGGATGCCCATGGAGATCTAAAAAGGAAGATGAGAACAAAGATTGTCTCATTGCTACAACTAGCGAGGAAGAAGAAGAAGAGGTAAGTCTTTTTGATTTATCTAAAGAAGAACTAGTTGCTAGCCTTGAAGAAACACATATTAAATATGTTGAATGCAAGAAGAAATTAAAGAAGTCAAATAAAGCAAATAATGAATTACATGCTAAAATTATTGCTATTACATCCGAAAACGAAGATCTTAAAAAGATCATTGAAGATCAAGATATTAATATAAAATCTATAGAGGCAAATTGTAATCTACTTTCTTTAGAGAAGAATAATTTGCAAAGACAAGTGAATGATCTTCAAAAACAACCCATTTTGTGCAACCATCTAGATTATGATTCTATTGTCAAAGAAAGAAATTTATTGTCATCTAATCTAGATCAAGCAAAACTAGATATTAAGAAGAGAATGGAAGAGATTGCCAAGTTACAACAAAAAGTCAGTAATTTGAATAATAATGGCATTCTTGATCAAATCTTAGATAATTCCTATCATCAAATTGGGAGAAGAGGACTAGGTTATAAGCCTAAAGGGAAGTCCTATCAACCTAGTTGGAAAAGGTCACAAACCTATCAATCTATATATGTACCTAAAGGAACAAATACATTTGTACCAAAGAACAACGTAGAACAAAACCATAGAAAATGACTTGAGGTTGATTCTATATGTTGCCATTATTGCTCACGTCTTGGACATTACTCTTTTTCATGTCCTTATAAGAGAAAAGATGTCGAGTTAGTTTGGGTTCCAAAACCTCCAAACTAAATGAACAGAATCAAGTTGAGATATGACCAGAGACATTAGTTGCATATTTCTATGTCTATCTCAACTCAACATAATGAGATTACAAATAAATATCTAAATAGTTAACTCACACAATTATGTTTTATTAACAGTTCCAGGAATCTTGTCGGTCGAAAAATGTCGACCGAAAGACCATCGGTCGAACAATTGTCGACCGAGCACATCACTGTTCTCCAGTCTACTACAAAATTGCTGCATTTATTTTTCCGATGAAATTGCTATCTACTTATGATTGATGACTGGATATATTTTTGGAAATCATCTCTACAAATGTAAATAAAATTAATATTAGTTTATTCCCTAGATGATTTAAAGTTTAAACTGAAATCATGCTTAGTCAAATGAAAAGAAAATTCCTATTTTCACATGATTGTTCGTAAAAGTATCTTCTGGTCTATTCATATACTAATCATGTGATGGAATTATCATTGTATGCTGTTATTATCATTATACCATGCTTTCATCATTGGGTGCGCATAGATAATAATAATTGTATGCATGGATCCATGAAAATATATAGGCAAGCAAAATGATTTATTGGTTATATGTTATTGCTTGCAACACATAAAGATAAAAATCCATAAATTAGTGTCTTTGAAGATTTGAGATAATTAATTGTGCCTTCAATTGAGAATCATATTAAGTATTATGCTTCAGCTTGACATTTAATTAAATTTTATGCAGATATTATACTCAATATATTCAATCTGAAAATCTGCAAAATTTGCCTCTTGGTCAAAATAAAATTTGACCAAGGGGCGCTATGGTCGTAGTCAAATTCGACCTAAAATAAGTTTGACATAATAACTATTTGGATATCCTTTTATGATTAAAAGAATAATTAATTTATGATCACAACTTGTCCCAATATTGTCAATAATAAACACAATATTACTCCCTTAGAAAATCTATATATGTGCTCTACAAATATAGTCTATCACTTACATTAAAAATCAGCTTCAAATTCGTACTCAGTAAGTCTGTCGGTCGACGAACTCTTCGACCGAAAACCTTTCGGTCAGCCCCTCTCTCTCGACCGATAGAATCTGGACAGATTTAGTATCGGACACACTTTCGGTCGACAAATGTTCGACCGAGACAATGTCGGTCGACAATTGTTCGACCGAGAAATAGCCGTTGGATATGACCGTTGTAAACCGACCGTTATGACCGTTTATGACCGTTATATGACCGTTGGGGAGCCGAGTGGTGCGTCTGCAACATGACCGTTGCGGACGCTCGGTTGACGAATCGTCGACCGACCAGGTCGCTGGATTGTTATAAAAGGAACCAAAAATGGGTCACTTCCTCACACTTGCATACTCTTGCTTCCATAGGCTCTCTCTAGTGCATTTTTGTGCAACTCTTTAGCATCTTCATCCACAAGTCATCCTTGCTTCTTCTCCACCTTCAAAGCAACACAATGGCCTCATCATCTGCTCGTGGGAAGAAGAAGGTCGCCGGCAGGAAAGGAAGGGAAGCTCGGGAAGCTACTCCACCATTGACGATCATCAACGACATTGCCTTCGTCGATGGAGATGCTGGTGATCGATATCTACGGCTTTCCTCCAAAGCTCCTCTTCCACGACGACCAGTTGAAGTTATGTACTTCATCAACATCGTCGATCTGGAGGATCTCTTTGAAGTGCAAAAGTTGAAGGAATTCATCAACCCTTCTTTCCCTTCCTATTCCATCAAGGTAGTGAATGAATTCTATGCTAACCTCATCTCTCACTCTGAAAATGAAACCACCTTCTTCTATACTATGGTCAATGGGCATAGCTTCCGATTTACTGAAGGGGATATTCTTGACATGCTAAATATTGACATAGATGAATATCAAGATACCCTTGACCTTACTTCTGGAAACCCCCTTAACCAATTTCTACAAGATGACCATACCATTAGTCTTAGTGACATCAAAAGGACCATTTTTCAATCCAATACAACCTGTCACGAAGATAGAGGCACATATTATGCTCAAACCAGCTGCTAGGATTGTAAACCTTATTGTTTCAACAAACATACATCCTAGAGCCAATAAGTCTGAAGTTCCTATTTTTCGTATGTGTCTAATATATGCCATTATCCAATGTATTCCCACAAATTTTATCCGCATCATTCTTAAAAACATGCTTGAGTTTTCTGGCAATCCTCCATATGCCGATTTGGTATGCCAAATTACTCAACATTTCCTTAAGACCCAACTTGAGGATATGGGATATACATGGGAGTGTAGACCACAAAAAATAAGTAAGAATACAGTAGAAAAAATGGGAATTGATTTTGGTCATAAAAGGGCTAGAGTAGAAGGAGAAACATCTCATCAAGACATACCACCACCCCCTCCTCCTACTAACCTATCACATGATCCCATTCAAAACACTCTTACTTATATTGCTGGCTCCCAATATCACCTTAGCAAACAAATAGACTATAACCATCATGCCATGACTTATATAAACCAAAGAATGCAAACCCTTTCACCAAACCAACCTGATGAATATCCGTATTCTTTAAATCCTGGCATGCTCCATCCATACAATCCTTCATACAACTATTATCAAACTCCACCTCCACCATCTGTGGATCTTACGCACACTCAGTTTTCATCCATGCAACTGCAAGATATTGCCGCTCATTTCCGATTTGACCGAGTTCCTACATTCTTGGAAGCATATGCTTTAACTAAGACAGGTGCTCTAGATTGGCAAACCTTGGTCCAGTATTATGGAACTGAGCCTTTTCTTGGGAAAGACCCTGACATTTATGTAATTCTTAAGTCTTTCCAGTAAGAGTTGGAGTTATATTAATTGTAATGATATCTTTTGAATAATTGTAATGGGTCATCTCTATATGATGTGTCTATCTTTCTATGTTTGTAATACATGCTTTTAATGAAATTGGTCATCTTTACTTGATTCAAATGGATATTTTTCTAAAGAGCATATGAGACATCTTCAAAATATGGATTATAAGATCATCATTGTAGAAGCATACAAAATAAGGGGAGTAATAAATATGCAACCTTTAAAATTGTGGCAAAATTGATAAGGATCTATGACACAATTACTTAAAACAGTTATGAAACAAATCCAGACACATTATCGGTCGAGAAACTGTTTGACCGAGAACACTATCGGTCAAAAGATCGTCGACCGAGCAGGTTTCTGTTGTCAAGTCTGCAATAAATCTGAATATATTTGCAAATCAATAAACCAAGAATCATGTTTCCCTTCATCATGTTGAAGATAAAATTGGCTGATATTTTTACAAAACCGCTTCCACTAGATCAATTTAACAAAATTAGGAAGCAATTTCTTATCACTCCTTTGGAAGATGTTTTCTTTGATATTTGTGCTACTTAAACAAAAACTCTTATTTTGCATCATGATACTTTGGTTTTAAATGGACATCTTTTTCATTAGATTTGATGGGATATCTAATTAAGGGGGAGTTTTTATTCTTAACGGTTATCTTTTTGAAATGACAAAGGGGGAGAGATAAATATAAAACTAAAACTTAGTAATTATGTAAAACTCAATTAATGAGTTTCATAAATAAACTCTTGGCTTTACATTGAAAGTTGCTATATTCCCAAATGATCTGGATTTCATGTTCCATAATTCATGGGGAATAATAAGCACACATTTTATACACAAGAGAAAAAGCTACAAAAGGTAATCTAAAGGTATGAAACTCATATGTTTTATATTTCCTTTATTTATATTTTGGAAATGTTTGTCATCTTCAAAAAGGGGGAGATTGTTGGCTAAATGGACATCTATAAATCCCTTTGTTTTGATTATGACAAACATTTCATTCTTATCAATCTAACGAGCTACTTGAGTGTGCAGGATGACAAAGCAACAAGGGAAAATCTACAAGCTTACATATTTATATTTTCATGCAATGTAATAACTGTTGTAAAAAACTTGTACAAAAATATAATGTACAAGTACTTAGAATTGCATGTAAATCAAGCGTTAGATTCTCCTTAGCTAAACACCACAGTTAGACAAGTCATCCCATTCAAATAGGATTACTTTTGCACACTCACACACATAATTAGTGCCTAAATTGAAACCTTGAAACAGGATCAATCTCGGTCGACAAACTCCTCGACTGAGACACTCTCGGTCGACAATCTTCTCGACCGAGAAAGATCCAAAGTAGCTGTTAGATACAACAGACAAGTTAGTTGGCAGTTGGAGAAAGACGTTGTAAATCACTTGTTCCAGAGAGCCTGTCGGTCGACAAAAGTTCGACCGAGTAGGTGTCTCGGTCGACCATTTGTCGACCGAGATGGTCTCTGACAGCAACTGCAGAATTAATTAATTAGCCATTGTTAAAGCAACAACTTTATACCTAACGGCTAGTTAAGCACTTAGAAACCCCTAGAAGTTGTCTAGAACGTCCTTAAGCATCCTTAGGCCATTCCTATAAATAGGACAAGCCATAGGACACTCAAACATACTTGTTTACACTTGCTACACTTGAGAAACCTTTGAGCATACTTTGTGCAATCTGTTTGTGAGCAATTTGAGTATTGTGACAATTGGCCATTTCATTCCTTAGCTCATAATTCGTGTCCTATAGGCTAGTATCTCCTACCCAATGCAATCACAAGTTCACATACTTGGTTAGGAGATCTATACGCTTGATCTAGGCAAATCAAGCCTTGGGCTACAAAGGATAAGTTGTAATTTCTGTTTTCTTTCTTGTTCCCTATTATTGTTTGTACTCTCCTTGCTACTCCTAGGTTGGAGGCTGTGGATTGGAGAGGGTAAAGATCTTCTTGGCGAAGAAGGAGACTTTGAGCTACTTCAGAAGGCTGGTGCAACGGGAGGTTACTTCTAGAGAGGAAGGCTACTTCAAGGGGGAGCTTGGAGTTACTTCAAAGAAGGCTACCTCAAAGTTGGTGCACCTACTTCAGGGTGAAGGCTGTTCAAAGGGTGTAAAGGAAAGTATTGTATTTTGTATAAATCCTCGAGAGGTAATAAAATAAATACTTTCAAATCCCGGTTGGGTAAGCAACCGGGTAGTGGACTGACAACTATAGTATTTGCTATAGTTGGAACCACTCTAAACACCTGTCTCTTTCTTCCAATTTCAATTGTGGTTGTTTGAATTCAATAAATTGTTAAAATAATTCAAAAACTCTATTCACCCCCCCTCTAGTAGTTTTTCAAACCAAAGTAAGATATTTACATTCCAATTCATCAGTACATCTCTATATCATCTCATCTTGAGAGTCACAAGCATTAACTGCCCTGTTAAACTTTACATAAGCAGTATACAAAAATCTCGAGGCATCAAGCCAAAAATCTCAGATCGATATTAAACTATCTACTGACTCATAGGACCTGAGAGTACAGAGAAGACACATAGGACTCTCTATATACAGGATTTGACAGACAGTGTCTCCAACTGAGGATCACTGCTGTTCTTGAGGTTGCTGCTACTGTTGTTCACCCACTGTAGGGTTTCTGCCTTTTCCTCGGCGTCTACCTAAAAATTTAATCCCACAGGGGTGAGACAATTGAAAATTGTCCCAACGAGAGATATAACTCTCTGCCAGAAACATTGTTATTGCAGATAATAAAATAACACTGAGCAGAAGAATTATAAATATTCAATAGAAGATAAATCATTAACTAAAATATGTAGAGAAGTATTCTCTATACAATTCATTTAAGTTATAACTTGATAAAGCATCATGTCATTTATTCAATAAGGAATATGAAGAACAATGAAAGAATTTATCCAACTAGGACATAATAGGCTATGTATTATTAACCATTGATTTTCATAATTCAACTCTAAGCAAATATGCTACATGACTGATTACATTTTACAAACATACTTAAGCCATGAGAAGATGAGGTATACCGCTCATACTCCAACTGACCATTGTGAAATCAAAATTGATACCATACATAGGTCAATAGAAGAGCCAAATTTCCATGACCTCATCCTCCTTAGTCAGTGTGAAGAATAACTTGCAGGACATCTCGTGTCTCTGCCAAATATCTTTCTAGGGTATACTGGCAACTTCACTATTAGAGTTACAATGGAATGTTGTACTCTCTTCGAAATCGAGATATTTCATGTTTATCTCACATCGATTCGGCATTAACATCATCATCGGGAGATTAGTGATACATCCATCCTGACATATATGTATAATGAAGGATTGAGAGATTTAATGTTTATCTCACATCAATTACTCCATTAGGGCGTAAGGATAATCACACCCATAATCCCCACATAGTGAAAAGTATGCCCTCCAGAAGTTCCCTTAGGAAAAACATGTTTCACCATCACCAAACTACTGACGATGATGGATCTATGGTCAGGGTTGTACATGATATCATTTCACTTGATTATTTAAGTACATTACAGTATTCTTTTAGCATCAGGCATGTTTTCAAACATAATCCATTATAACAATTTCCATAAAGAATGAGTATTATTTCTATCAAGTTCATTTCACAGCTTTTTTAACATTGGGATCTCAATCCCTTATCATATCATCATCATGATTCAAGAATATTGGTGTTCAAACCCTTAGATCATCAAAACACTTATTACCACTTTAACAGGTAACTTAATGCCATCAAGTCATCTGACAGTGTAAAAATAATAATTGCAGTGCAGGTATTTCACAGGGCTCGTACAACCTATTAATTTCTTTTGTTACCTCTCACTAGGCAACATAGCATATCATTGCTCATAAGGCTCATAAAGTACTTTCAATAAATAAAGCATCATAGCTCATACCTGGCAATGCTCATTATCTCATAAAACATGCATGATTAGTAAAAATGATAACAGTTACATCAATTTCATATCAGCATAATGTGAAACAATTATAACATCACCATTCAAGGGTTACACCACTATGCCCTTGCCAGGGTTAGGGTTTCCCTTTTCATTTCAATTAGGGTTAATCATCCCCTTAGCTCAATTAGGCTTAATGAGTCATCATTCCATTGTTCAACCTTAAAGCTTTATGTTATGTAGTATAACCCAGAATTAGGGTTTTACATATTCCTTCACCTTATTTGGAATTAGGGTTTACCATTCACATTGCATCACCCTAGATTAGGGTTTATATTCAATAACCCACAATTAGGGTTTACTATTCACCACAAAAAGGATTGATCACCAAAATACCCTGAATTAGGATTTCTCATGGCATTAACATGAATTAGGATCATACCATCATCATGGATTAGAGTTTCACCTACCATTGCCCTCAATTAGGGTTAGGATTCATTGACCTTCTTAATTAGGGTTTGTACTCATGATTAGGGTTTATGATCTCCCTATCAAGAATCATACCCTAATTAGACATTCATTCATATTGAAAGTGTTGAGACTTAACCACTACATGATTGTCATTCATATAGGAAGTTCTCTCTCTCATCTTCTATAATATGATACTTACTTTAGATTTGATTAAACTAAGTCACTCAACTTGAATGAAGAATTGACACTTAATACATTGTGTCATTACTTTTCATGATCATTAGAAATTAATTGTTCAAAGGTACTAATAACCTTATCTCATTAAGGGTACAATTATTATAATCACCCTTGGTTTACATCATGTAATTGTTCCATTAAACAATTGACCTCTAACCACTTTAAGTGTTCATACAATTTGATTAATTATCTTCCAAATGATCTTGGTCACTTAGACTCCAAACGATCTTGACCAATCAGACCTCAAACAGTCTTGCTTGAAATACCTCCAAATGGTTTAAGACCGTTTAGACCTTCAAACGGTCTTGAACATACCATTGAAACCGTTTGGTAAAGTTAGTCTTTGTAACTGTTTGACAAAGTAGTATTTGAAACTGATTGCCAAAGTTGAAGATTGAAACCGTTTAAGCCTCAACTGGTTTGGGATTGTTTGGTCCCAAATGGTCTTAAGACTGTTTGGTCCCAAATGGTCTTAAGACCGTTTGGTCCCAAACAGTCTTGAGACCATTTGGTCCCAAACGGTCTTGAGACCGTTTGGTCCAAACCTCCTCAAAACCGAATGGACCAAGTATGGTCTCAACCATTCAAGCTGATTTAGGATTTCCAATGTTGATTCCTTGATCGATTGAATCCATGTAACCACTCATCAATTGAACCTAGTACCTTAATTCAATTGAGATTGATAGATCATCCTTCAACTGATTTAACCCTCATTTGATCATTAATTAGGGTTTTGAATCAATTGGATTAGGGTTTGGAATCGATGAACCTTCAATGTTAATCATTGTGAAACTAGTTACTTTGAAACCATTAGGCTACCATCAAATTTGGACATGACCTGACCTCAAACGGTCTTGAGGTCATTTGGATGACCTACAAATGGTGTTGATACCATTTTCCCATCTCATCATCCAAATCCATGACATCCAATTAGGGTTTGGATCATTGGATTGATCATCAAATCAGCATTTGATTGCAATTCAGTTTGGTAACTTTGGATCTTCAAATACCCAACCATATTCAACCCTAGACCTCCAAACGGTCTTGGTTGACCCTCAAACGGTCTTGTGACCGTTTGGGTGATTCCCAAATGGTTTTGAAACGGTTTGGGTCAATCAACCCAAAGTTCTTATTCAATCAAATTAGAAATCAACACTTAACCCGATTAGGGTTTGGTGATTGATGGACCTTCAACTAATGAACCAATTGAAACTAATCAATTATATATAATGGGTAATTAACCAAAAACATTATCAACAATACTCCAAATGGTCAACCAAGGTCAACACCCTCAAACGGTTTTCAAACCGTTTGCTCTCATTCGGTTTGATGAAACAGTTTACCCTCTCCCAAACGGTTTGGAAAACTATTTGAGCAACTTTATTGAAACCGTTTGGCCTAGAATTTTCTTGGGAAAAGTGTCCAAGATGATGTCATCATCATCTTCCTTCGTGCATCCAGGAACTACTGCCATTTTTCATGGGAATTTCAACAATGAATCAAAAGAGTACCAAATAGAAGAAAATAATCAACAATTATTGAAGAATGGAATGAAATATCAATGTTTAAGGATTTGAGTTATAAAACCCGCCTAAAAATATGATTCTAAGCTCCAAGCTCCACGTCTCTAATGGTGAATGAAGTTCTAGCTACTGCCCAAGGTCTGTTCTTGAGCTTTTGGATGAAAAAGTTGGCTAGGATTGGAAATCGAGTGAAGAAGACAAAGAATCAAGCATTGATTTTGAGTTTTCCCATGAATCCAAGGTGGAAGATGATCAAAGGCTTACCAACAGGTTAGAGTCATACTTGTCCTGCTCCTGAGCTCTCCCGTGGTCGGCCAAGGAAAAATGAGAAAAGAAATTCCAAGAAAGTTCCTTAAGTGGGTTGGAAAAGAAATATGTACAAGGGATTTCAAGGAAAGAGAAAAAGAAATTAATTTCTTTAATTTCCGAAATTTATTTCCCCCTCAATCCCTTGGCCACGAAGCCACCTTTATCTTCTTGCAAAACCTCTTCATTATCCAAGAATTAATGGAAAAGAAATTAAGCACCTTAATGAATTTTATCCAAGTTTTAGTGGATAATACTTTTTATTATGTTAATTTGAGTGGCCTTCCACTCAACCAAGATCCTTTTGTGCCATAGCAAGGCACAATCTCTTCCAACACTTTACAAAATCATCCCTCAGCTTTTGGTTGAAGGGCTCCTCAATTAATTTATTTCTTTTTGCATTAAATTAAATTAAAGTTCCATTTATGCTTAAATCTTGATTATTTTAATATCAAGATTCTCTTTCCTCCAAGATAATTCAAATGAGGCACCCCTCTCATTTTATTTTCTCTACATGATGCCAAGAAACATGTGGGACCCTCTAGAGGTGGTATTTTGCATATTGAACACTAGGTATTGGGTAAATTTCACATTACACCAAAACTAGGTTTTTAATACACAAGGATTGTTCAACAAGCTCTATCTTGGTGCCCAAGCTTGTGGAAACCATACCACTACATCATATTCATTATTATGATGTCTCAACATCAGAGGAACATTTTTTCATGTGCAATTTGCAAATTAACCCCTCAACTTGGGTAATTTGCACTTTAGTCCAAAAATAACAAAACAATGTTTCAACATTATTCAAAGAGGAATAAAATTGAAATATAAGTTCCCCTTGAGCCTTAATTTCTTTTCAAAATATAAGAGCAAGCATCTAATCAACTTTATTAAGCAAAACACCTAGGGTTAAAATAGAACCCAGGTCAGGGATGTTACAATTATCCACCCCTTATGAGGATTTTGTCCCCGAAATCATTAACAAAACAGTAAGAGAAAAGAGTAGGGTATTTCCTCCTCATTTATTCCTCTAGTTCCCATGTAGCTTTTTCAATGCCACGATGATTCCAGAGGACTTTTACAAGACTAATGTCTTTCTTTTTCATCTTCTTGACCCTTCAGTCAGGAATCAACATAGGTCCTTCAACATAAGATATATCATCGTTTAATTCTACTTCCATAGGCTGCAGAACTGATTCTGTGTCAGGATGACATTTTCTTAGCATGGAAATGTGGAACACTGGGTGCAACTTTTGCAACTCAGGTGGTAACTCCAGCTTATAAGCTACCTTTCCAATCCGTTCAATGATTGGATAAGGCCCCATAAATCTACGAGCTAACTTTCCTTTTTTTCCAAACCTAAGAACTCCCTTCCAGGGTGAGATCTTAATATACACTCTGTCTCCAACCTGGAATTCTAAAGGTCTACGACGCTTATCAACATAAGATTTCTTCCTATCTTGTACAGTCTTCAATTGTTGTTGTATTATTTTAATCTTCTCGGTTGTTTGTTGCACAAGATCAGGACCCAAAAGTTGATATTCACCAGTTTCATACCAACATAGGGGAGATCTACAAAGTCTACCATACAAAGCTTCATATGGTGCCATGCCAATACTGTGTTGATAGCTATTATTGTAGGCAAATTCTATCAGGCTTAGATGTAGATCCCAACTTCCTGTAAACTGAAGGACACATGCCCTAAGCAAGTCCTCCAAGGTTTGTATAGTCCTTTCAGATTGTCCATCTGTCTGAGGATGAAAGGTTGTACTAAACCTTAAATGTGTACCTAAAGCTTCATGAAGTCGTTCCCAAAAATGACTCATAAACTGGGGACCTCTATCAGAAACAATGGTAACTGGGACCCCATGCAACCGCACTATCTCATCCACATATAACTGTGCCAGCTTCTCCGCAGAATAGGTTGTTTTGACAGGTAAGAAATGTGTTGTCTTTGTCAACCTATCAACTATTACCCAAATGGAATCATGACCTTTGGTTGTTCTAGGTAAAACAACCATAAAGTCCATGGTTACATGATCCCACTTCCACTGTGGTATAGGAAATGGCTGCATTGTCTAGTGTTCAGCTTTAACTTGCTGACGCACTAGACACCACATAATGAACTCAGCAACATCCTTCTTCATACCAGGCCACCAATACATATCTTTCAAGTTATAATACATCTTGGTGCTTCCCAGATGCATAGCATACATTGAAGAATGAGCTTCTTCTAGGACTAATTTCCTTAAGTTATCAACATCAGGTATTATCATTCTACCATGATAACAGGCTACCTGATCATCTGGATTATGGAAACCGTCTCGTTACTCACTACCATACTATGATCTAATCTGCTGAACTACAACATCAGCTTGTTGTGCCTCCTTAATCTGCTGTCTCAGAGTAGGTTTTATGTGCATCTCAGCTAGCAACCTGGCTAACAATGATACTTTCAACTGTACATTATTTTTCCTCAAGGATATAAACATATCCCTCCTAGAGCACACCAAGAAAATCAACTGTGCTCTATCTAGGGCTGGTGTTGCTGATTTCCTACTTAATGCATCGGCCACCACGTTGGCCTTCCCTGGATGATAATCAATTGTACAATCATAGTCCTTGATTAACTCCATCCAGCGGCGTTGCCTCATGTTTAGCTCATGTTGAGAGAAGATGCACTTTAGGTTCTTATGGTCTGTGAAAATATGGAATGTCTCTCAATAGAGATAATGTTTCCAGATCTTCAAAGCATGGACTACAATAGCTAGTTCTAGATCATGTGTCAGATAATTCTCCTCGTGTTTCTTAAGCTGTCGAGAAGAAAAATAAATTACTTGCTTATCCTGCATCAACACACATCCTAGTCCATTCTTAGAGGCATCACAGAAAACTATATACCCTTTCCCTTGCTCAGGTAGCACCAGCACAGGTGCACTTGTCAACCTTTCCTTCAGCAACTGGAATGATTGTTGACACTTGTCATTCCAGACAAAAGGAACATCCTTTGTGGTCAACTTGGTTAAGGGTAAGGCTATAGAACTGAAGTTCTTAATGAACCTCCTATAATAGCCTGCCAACCCTAAGAAACTATGAATCTCCGTTGGTGTCTTTGGCTGTTCCAATTGCATGACAGATTCTACCTTTTTAGGTTCAACATGAATACCTGAAGCAGATATTACGTGTCCAAGAAAAGAAACTTCTGATAACCAGAATTCACACTTGCTAAACTTAGCATATAAGTTATGCTCTCTTAGCAATGTTAGAGCTCTCTTAGCAATGTTAGAGTCTGACGAAGATACTTCTCATGCTGTTGAGCATCTCTACTATAGATCAGGATGTCATCTATGAAGATGACTACACACTGATCAAGAAAAGGTCGAAAGATTCTATTCATGAGTTCCATAAATGCAGCTGCTGCATTAGTTAGTCCAAACGACATAACTGTGAACTCATAGTGACCATACCTTGTCCTAAAGGCAGACTTAGGTATGTCACCCTCCTTAATACGCAACTAATGATATCCCGACCTCAAATCTATCTTAGAAAAGATAGTTGCACCACGCAACAGATCAAACAAGTCGTCAATCCTTGGCAAAGGATACTTATTCTTTATAGTTACTTTATTTAACTATCTGTAATCAATGCACAACTGCATCGATCCATCCTTCTTCTTAACAAAGAGGACTGGAGCACCCCAGGGTGAAGTGCTTGGTCGGATAAAACCCTTCTCAAGCAACTCTTGCAGTTATTTCTTGAGCTCTGCCATCTCAGTAGGCACCATCCTATACGGTGTTTGTGCTATTGGTTGCGTGCCTGGGATTAAATTAATTTCAAAATCAATCTCTCGGGGCGGAGGTACACCTAGAAGTTCTTCAAGAAACACATCTTCAAATTCCCTGACTATAGGAACTTCAGCAAGATTAGAACTCTCCATGGTGGTATCTACCACATGTGCCAAGAATGCAAAATATCCTTGCCTCATCAGCTTCTCATCTACCATAGCTTATACAAGATAGGTTGGAAGAATCTTTCTGTCTCCTTGAAAGATCTATGCGTCACTTTCATCTGTGAACACAGCTTGCTTGGACTCACAATCCAAGACAACCTTGTACCTTTCTAGGGTATCCATCCCAAGAATTATATTGAACCCGTGCATCTCAAGTGGTATAAGTTCCACTTGAATGCGATGTTCAGAAAAGGAAAGAATGTAGGGAGAACACACCTCCCGCAACACAGAAGATCCCATCAAAGGAGTTTCTAACAACAAACTATCTGCTCTATGACCGGTAGTCATGTTGTAGTCAAGAATCACTCTTCGAGTGATAAAGGAATGTGTAGAACCTGGATCAATTAAAACAGATACGATGCAGGATGTAGACATATCAGAATAAAAAAGCTCCATCTGACCTGTCACAACCCGAGGGTTGATCACTGCATCAGGTGGATTCATCGTATAGAATCTTGCCATCTCTTGTGGTTGATTCAGTGCTCGATTACTGGGTGCCGACGATCCAACTTGGGACTCTTGCCCACGTCCTCTAGAGCCACTTGGAAACAGTCTCCTTTGACAACCTTACTAACTCTATCTCTGAGGTTGAGTCACACTTGCCTCTCGGGCTCTATAATCCTTCATCAGATGCCCCATTTTCCACATATGAAACAACTTTTGATCCCTGGTTGTAGTCTGGATGGTCCTGTAAATGACACAGATGCTGAGCTGTGGGCTCCTTCTGGTGGTAAACTTCATCCTCTACCCCTATTTGACATCCACTGTGTCTAGGTATTGAATCTTGGTGGTGCCATTGGTGCAGAAAACCTCGGTTTCTTGAAACTTTTGGACGAGGATCCTTGAATACACCTTCTTGTTCTTAGTCTATCGCTTCTCAGTCAAATACCTCTCTATCCTTCTGACAGACTCTACAAAAGTACAAAATCTCTCCCTATTCTCCAGAGCAGACATAGGAGTGGTCAACTCAGTGTTTAATACCTTCTCAAAATGTCAAATCCTTTCTTCATTGGTAGTTGCCATATGCGGACAGAACTGCAAAAGCTCCATGAACTTAGCCTCATACTCGCTAATGTTCATTGGTCCTTGTCTTAACCTCTCAAACTGAGAGATCTTCTCATCTAGGAACGTCTTAGGAAAGTATCTTTTGACGAATTCTCATCGGAATACTTCCCATTCGATCTCCCCACCTGGCCTTTTCCCCTCCTCAATGGTCCACCAATGGCCAACACTCCCCTTAAGAAGGTACACTGCATGCCTAACCTTCTCATCTTCTGGGATGTTAAGGATTCTAAAGGCCTTCTCTAATTTAGTTAGCCACATGTCGGCATCTGCTGGGTCAGCTGTCCCAACATATTATGTGGTTCCAACCCGACGAATTCATTCAAATGTTTTACCGATTCCCTATCTTTCATCATGGGTAGGTGCCCTAGGTGTAGGTATTGGCATCCTATCAGTCATGTGATTCATAGCAACCATAAACTGCCCAAACATGGCTTGGAAGGATGGGTTCCCCATTTTAGTTTGATTGATCTGGGGTTGTTCAGGTACAGGCTCCTCCCTTCCTTGGTCTCTTGCACCTCCTCCTGGTGCAGCTACGCTACTTTCAGCAACATGTTCATCATGTGATCCAGACATCTTTAGTTCTTCTTCTCCTCCTATATGAGTAGAAGACACTATCAGATAGACTGGAAGATACTAGAACATACTCAACAACCTTAGTCCTATGTCTCTGTAGACTCAGTGAACCTAGAGCTATAATACCAACTAAATTGTGGCATCTGACTCAGAAAATGAGATTAACTAATGCGGAAGCATATTATTAGCAGCAGAGTTACTAAAAATCACTAAAATTTAAAACTTTTTACAAAGAGATCCATAAACTGAAAAACTCTTCCATAGAGAACCAAAGTAAGATATTAACATTCTAATTCATCAGTACATCTCTATATCATCTCATCTTGAGAGTCACAAGCATTAACTGCCCTGTTAAACTATACATAAGTAGTATACCAAAAACTCGAGGCATCAAGACAAAAATCTCAGATCGATATTAAACTATCTAATGACTCCTAGGACCTAAGAGTACAGAAGCGACACATAGGACTCTCTATATACAGACAGGACTTGACAGATAGTGTCTCCACCTGAGGATCACTGTTGTTCTTCCTGTTGCTGTTGCTGTTGTTCACCCACTGTAGGGTTTCTGCCTTTTCCTCGGCATCTACCTAAAAATTTAATCCCACGGGGGTGAGACAATTGAAAATTGTCCCAGCGAGAGATATAACTCTCTTCCAGAAACATTGTTATTGCAGATAATAAAATAAGACTGATCAGAAGAATTATAAATATTCAACAGCAGATAAATCATTAACTAAACTATGTAGAGCAATATTCTCTATACAATTCATTTTAGTTATAACTTGATAAAGCATCATGTCATTTATTCAATAAGGAATATGAAGAACATGTAAAGCATTTATCCAACTAGGACATAATAGGAAATGTATTATCAACCATTGATTCTCGTAATTCAACCCTAAGCAAATATGCTACACGGCTGATTACATTTTACAAACATACTTAAGCCCTGAGGAGATGAGGTATACCACTCATACTCCAACCGACCATTGCGAAATCAAAATCGGTACCATACATAGGTCAATAGAAGAGCCAGATTTCCATGAACTCATCCTCCTTAGTCAGTGTGAGGAATAACTTGCAGGACATCTTGTCTCTTTGCCAAATAGCTTTCTAGGGTATACTGGCAACTTCACTATTAGAGTTACAGTCGCATGTTGTACTCTCTTCAAAATCAAGAGATTTCATGTTTATCTCACATCGATTCGGCATTAACATCATCATCGGGAGATTAGTGATACATCAATCCTAGCATATACGTATAATGAAGGATTGAGAGATTTAGTGTTTATCTCATATCAATTCCTCCATTAGGGTGTAAGGATAATCACACCCATAACCCCCACATACTCAAAAGTATGCCCTCCAGGAGTTCCCTTAGGAAAAACCTGTTTCACCATCACCAAACTACTGACGATGATGGAACTATGGTCAGGGATCTACATGATATCATTTCACTTGATTATTTAAGTACATTACAATATTCTTTTAGCATCATGCATGTTTTCAAACATAAACCATTATAACAATTGCTATAAAGAAAGAGTACTATTTCTATCAAGTTCATTTCACACCTTTATTAACATTGGGATCTCAATCCCTTATCATCTCATCATCATGATTTAAGAATATGGGTGTTCAAACCCTTAGATCATCAAAACACTTGTTACCACTTTAACAGGTAACTTAATGCCATCAAGTCATCTGATAGTGTAAAAATAATAATTGCAGTGTAGGTATTTCACCTGGCTCTTACAACCTATTAATTTCTTTTGTTACCTCTCACTAGGCAACATAGCATATCATTGCTCACAAGGCTCATAAAGTACTTTCAATAAATAAAGCATCATAGCTCATACCTGGCTATGCTCATTACCTCATAAAATCTGCATGATTAGTATAGATGATAACAGTTACATCAATTTCATATCAGCATAATGCAAAACAATTATAACATCACCATTCAAGGGTTACACCACTATGCCCTTGCCAGGGTTAGGGTTTCCCTTTTCATTTCAATTAGGGTTAATCATCCCCTTAGCTCAATTAGGCTTAATGACTCATCATTCCATTGTTCAACCTTAAAGCTTTATGTTATGTAGTTTAACCCAGAATTAGGGTTTTACATATTCCTTCACCTTATTTGGAATTAGAGTTTACCATTCACATTGCATCACCCTAGATTAGGGTTTATATTCAATAACCCACAATTAGGGTTTACTATTCACCACAAAAAGGATTGATCATCAAAATACCCTCAATTAGGGTTTCTCAATTAGGGTTAGGATTCATTAACCTTCTTAATTAGGGTTTGTACTCATGATTAGGGTTTATGATCTCCCTATCAAGAATCATACCCTAATTAGACATTCATTCATATTGAAAGTGTTGAGACTTAACCACTACATGATTGACATTCATATAGGAAGTTCTCTCTCTCATCTTCTATAAGATGATACTTACTTTAGATTTGATTAAACTAAGTCACTCAACTTGAATGAAGAATTGACACTTAATTCATTGTGTCATTACTTTTCATGATCATTAGAAATTAATTGTTCAAAGGTACTAATCACCTTATCTCATTAAGGGTACAATTATTATAATCACCCTTGGTTTACATCATGTAATTGTTCCATTAAACAATTGACCTGTAACCATTTAAAGTGTATATAAGATTTGATTAATTATCTTCCAAATGATCTTGGTCACTTAGACTCCAAACGGTCTTGACCAATCAGACCTCAAACGGTCTTGCTTGAAATACCTCCAAACGGTTTAAGACCGTTTAGACCTTCAAACAGTCTTAAACATACCATTGAAACCGTTTGGTAAAGTTAGTCTTTGAAACCATTTGACAAAGTAGTATTTGAAACTGATTGCCAAAGTTGAAGATTGAAACCGTTTAAGCCTCAATCGGTTTGGGATCGTTTGGTCCCAAATGGTCTTGAGACCGTTTGGTCCAAACCTCCTCAAAACCGAATGGACAAAGTATGGTCTCAACCATTCAAGCTGCTTTAGGATTTCCAATGTTGATTCCTTGATCGATTGAATCCATGTAACCACTCATCAATTGAACCTAATACCTAATTTAAATTGAGCTTGATAGATCATCCTTCAACTGATTTAACCCTCATTTGATCATTAATTAGGGTTTTGAACCAATTGGATTAGGGTTTGGAATCGATGAACCTTCAATGATAATCATTGTGAAACTAGTTACTTTGAAACCATTAGGCTACCATCCAATTTGGACATGACCTGACCTCAAACGGTCTTGAGACCATTTTCCCATTTCATCATCCAAATCCATGACATCCAATTAGGGTTTGGATCATTGGATTGATCATCAAATCAACATTTGATTGCAATTCAATTTGGTAACTTTGGATCTGCAAATACCCTATCATATTCAACCCTAGACCTCCAAACGGTCTTGGTTGACCCTCAAACAGTATTGAGACCATTTGGGTGATTCCCAAATGGTTTTGAAACTATTTGGGTCAATCAACCCAAATTTCTAATTCAATCAAATTAGAAATCAACACTTAACCCGATTAGGGTCTGGTGATTGATGGACCTTCAACTAATGAACCAATTGAAACTAATGAATTATATTTAATGGGTCATTAACCAACAACATTATCAACAATTCTCCAAATGGTCAACCATGGTCAACACCCTCAAACAGTTTTGAAACCATTTACTCTCATTCGGTTAGATGAAACTGTTTACCCTCAAATGGTTTGAAACCGTTTGCTCCCAAATGGTTTGGAAAACCATTTGAGCAACTTTATTGAAACCATTTGGCCTAGTATTTTCTTGGAAAAAGTGGCCAAGATGATATCATCATCAACTTCCTTCGTGCATCCAAGAAATTCTGCCATTTTTCATGGGAATTTCAGCAATGAATCAAAAGAGTACCAAATAGAAGAAAATAATCAACAATTATTGAAGAATGGAATGCAATATCAATGTTTATTGGTTTGAGTTATAAAACCCACCTAAAAATCTGATTCCAAGCTCCAAGCTCCACTTATCTAATGGTGGATGAAGTTCTAGCTACTGCCCAAGGTCCGTTCTTGAGCTTTTGGATGAAAAAGTTGGCTAGGATTGGAAATCGAGTGAAGAAGACAAAGAATCAAGCATTGATTTTGAGTTTTCACCATGAATCCAAGGTGGAAGATGATCAAAGGCTTACCAACAGGTTAGATTCGTCCTTCTCCTGCTCCTGAGATCTCCCGTTATCGGCCAAGGCAAAATGAGAAAAGAAATTCCAAGAAAGTTCCTTAAGTGGGTTGGAAAAGAAATATGTATAAGGGATTTCAAGGAAAGAGAAAAAGAAATTAATTTCTTTAATTTCCAAAATTTATTTCCACCACTTCCCCCTCAATCTCTTGGCCATGAATCCACCTTTATCTTCTTGCAAAACCTCTTCATTATCCAAGAATTAATGGAAAAGAAATTAAGCACCTTAATGAATTTTATACTAATATCCAACTTTTAGTGGATAATACTTTTTATTATGTTAATGTGAGTGGGCTTCCACTCAACCAAGATCTTTTTGTGCCATAGCAAGGCCCAAGATCGTCCAACACTTTACAAAATCATTCCTCAACTTTTGGTTGAAGGGCTCCTCAATTAATTTATTTCTTTTTGATTAAATTAAATTAAAGTTCCATTTATGCTTAAATCTTGATTATTTTAATATCAACATTCTCTTTCCTCCAAGATAAATCAAATGAGGCACCCCTCTCATTTTCTTTGCTCTACATGATGCCAAGAAACATGTGGGACCCTCTAGAGGTGGTATTTTGCATATTGAACCCTAGGTTTTGGGTAAATTGCACATTACACCAAAACTAGATTTTTAATGCATAAGGATTGTTCAACAAGCTCTTTCTTGGTGCCCAAGCTTGTGGAAACCATACCACTACATCATATTAATTTTTATTATGTCTTAACATCAGAGGAACATTTTTTCATGTGCAATTTGCAAATTAACCCCTCAACTTGGGTAGTTTTCACTTTAGTCCAAAATTAACAAAATAATGTTTCAACATTATTCAAAAAGGACTAAAATTGAAATATAAGTTCCTCTTGAGCCTTAATTTCTTTTCAAAATATAAGAGCAAGCATCTAATCAACTTTATTAATCAAAACACCTAGGGTTAAAACATAACCCAGGTCAAGGATGTTACAGCTATGCTCTTGGTTACTCCTGAGGAGAACGTTGAGGTTAAACCGTCTTGTAGGAATATGAGGAGAGAGTTAGTCTTGGAGGAAGAAGCCTCCAGAAAGAGGAAGAGACCTGATGCATTCTCTAAGGATGATGTTAACCCAAACCCTAAATGGTGGAAAGAGGAAAAGAAGACACAGTGAGTTGGATATTATGGTTGACCATGCATACATGTACGTGGGATAGACATGCATGTTGCATAGAGGTTGTTGAGTATCCATAAGAAGCATGAACTATGTGTAGTTGGTTGACCCGACATTAGAGGGGTCATGCATGTTAGGGTGAGGGATAACTCCCTCATTGAGGAGGTTAGTGGTAACTGTATAAGAACCCTAACTGCTATATATGAGTAGAAAAGAGGCATGCATCTACATAGAAGAGAATAGGATCAAGGCTGACAACATGTTTTAGACCTAGACCCAAAGGGTTGTGCCTGATGTTCATGAGATGAGCATGCATAGCTTTGGATAATCTTGGTAGGACATAGGTTTTGGATCATACCTTCACCCAAGTAAGTGTAGACATGTAACCTTAAGAACGTGAACCATCTTCAGAGGGAGAACCTCTAGTGGTAGGACCCGTTGTAGGGTTAGAGAAAGGGAGAGACCCGATGAAGGAGGTTGGAGACCTTGACTTTGAGACATGAAAAACTATGTGAAGTTGGATATGATATGACCTAGTTTAGACTATAGTTGTGGTAACCTCATGCATGATCCTTGGAGGCTTGATGTACCTTGGATGCCCTTAGGGAAACCAAACCCTAGAAGGAGAAAGAGGTGAGGAGTAACTACCTTTTAGGAGCGTAAAGAAGAATTCCTTAGACCCTGAAAAGGTAAGATAACAAGTTGTGAGGCATCGTAACCAGTTGACTCTAAAGGTTGTTCACGTGGAGGAGTGTTATGGAGTGTAGGTTGTACCTAGCATATGTCTGGTTCATGTTGGAACAATTGAGCATGAAGCTAGATAGTTGATGCATAAGAGGTGAACCACGGTTTCTGGACCAAAGGGGGGAAGCAGTAGTACCTGGTGCACATGATGTTCGCAAGGCTGATTGAGTTCATAATATTTGAGTATGGTACCCCTCATGTGTTACAGCAAAAGGAAACCCACTTGAGTTGAGATATATGTTTGATGAACCTCTCACATATGTTGGTGACATATGCATGTATGATTTTGGTACAACCTTGAGAAATGATGGATATGTATGCCGTACCAAGGAGCTTAGCATGGTTTAGTAGGTTGTCTTCTTGCTAGATATGTACATAAGTATCATGTTAGGAGCTATGCATATACATGATGAGGTCAACCCCAAAGGTAAGGATGTTAGTGACCTTTGTTACTATCAAGAGATAGTTTTATCCCATCTTGGGAAGGGACCCTTCATGTAGGATGAGTACCACCTTTTGGTTTACGTTTGTGGTAACCTAAAGAGGTCTCTTATAAGAGTTTGATGAACTAAGTGAAGAGAACATAGAATGATCATGAACCCATAGACCCATGTATAACCATCTCTAAGGGGCAGGAAGATATGTTGCCATGGAGGTAACCTGTATGGGGCCAAACCAAGATGGATAGGTTGCCATGATTCCTTTGAGGGATGCAAAGTTAGCCCTGTATGCCCATAGAGAGGATGGAGATTCAGATGTGAATTCAAGGATGAGTTGTGCTTGAGTGTCAACATAGAAACCATGAGCTACTGTAGAATCCTAGGTCAACATTAAGGTCAAGTAGGGATAAGACTGATGGGAGTAGGAGTTGTCTATTCCCTGAATGCACAAGACCATAGGGTCAGGAGGTAACAGTTACCTTTTCCCAAGGCCCATGGGTTATGAGGTTGGCCACCTTCATGAGTTCATGAGGCCTAAAGGGTAAAAGTGAGAGGCACTCCTTAGATGCATAAGGGTCAGATCACCTCAAAAGTACCGGCACCCTGGATACCTTGAGGTAATGACTAAGGGTTGTATGTAAGAACGATGCGAAGACATGAGAGGTATGTTTCAACTTATTTTGGAAAGTGTAATGGCATTGTGTAATGCACCATATCTACTCTTGGAACATGATGAACTCTGTGTTTGGACTATAGCCAAATGCTTATTTCATCTTGTTATGGGTGTGAGAGATAGGGCAAAATGCATGCCATATACTAAGGATGAAGGTGATATGAATTGAAACCCTTCTGCGATGATTGTGGATAAAGGAATTACCACACCTTATGAGAGTATGTTGGAAAGATGGTTTGAAAGGAGAACAAAAGTGATATGAAGTATGTACCTTCCTGGAAGTAGTTGGAATCTATGAGTCATAAGTTTGGGGTTGGTAATTGAAATAATGAGCTCACGTTTTCTTAGCTCAGTTAGACCTAAACCTGAGATGAGGATGATGAGTGAAGTATATGAGGGTTTATGTCTTCACCATCAACTAGCATGTAAGGATGCTTATGTGATAATAAGATGTTCTCAACAAAATACGACTCAGGTGTGCATCTGTCTTGGATAGCCAGTAGAGAGACTAGAAAAGGTTGTTAGGTGAACCCTATGATCGTTAGAAGATGAGATCTATGTGGATAACACTCATATATAACCTAACCCATTGGTCAAATTAATGGTCACTGAGTTAGCCAGCCCAGAGCTTGATGACATAAAAGGGTAGTGGTGAGAACCTCATACACACTTCTCAGGAAAAGAAGGTGGTGAAATCTGCTAGTAAAGTGTGTTAGGGTTTTTGAGGAGTCACCCTTGAGGAATCATGACATGCAGGAGATCATGATTTTAAGTTCACCGTACACCGAAGTACTACTAAGATGATAAAAGGTTTGCAGTGGTACTTTAAATACATGTGAGGAAGAAGTATATCGAGTTGCAAGTGGCTTGTCTCCATGCATGCTAGGAGGTGAAGGCCGAACACCAGTGACCCAACAAGTTGCTATAGATAATGAAAAGTCCCTGAGAGGGAATGGGAGTGGATCACCATGGATAGTGTGGTGGATTTCCCCTGGAACAAGAGAGGTCATGATGCAATATGGGTTATGGTGGTTCGCCTTACCAAGTTGACCTAAACCCTTACCTAAGAGAGAGCACTATCAGTATGATAGAACCAATTGAACTATATATGAGAGTGAGATAGTTCAACTACACTGTGATCTGAGTTCAATATCTTGAGCATGACCTCAAGTTCGATTCCATGTAGTGGAAGTAGGTGTAAGAAGAACTCGATGCTAGATTGAAGATGAGTATAGCATATCACCCCTGACTGGTGGACAGTCAAGAAAGTATGAGCCAAACTCTAGATGGTCTGATGAGAGCATGTGTGCTCATTCAGGGTGATACATGGGAGTTGTTCCTGTCCCTAGCAGAGTTTGCTTGTTATGATAGCCACCATAGCCGATATCGGGAGGTATGAAGCTCTGAAGGGAAAATGTATCAGTCACCACTTCACTTGGATGATGTTGGTGAGAGGACCTTGTGAAGGTCAAAGAGAGACCACAATGTATGCAGATGAAGATGCTCTGATCAAGTAATGACTGGGAAAGCCTAGGAGCGACTAGAGTCATGAGCCGATGCGAAGAGGACTGACATGCAGTTCACTATGGGGAAACATGTGTTATGAAAAAACCCGACCCCTCTGAGCTATAGCTGAGAAAGTTGAGTCCCCGATACCTGGGTCCATGTGAGATGGATTGGTAGAGTTATTTATGTTTGACCTTACCCCTCAAGATAATATGATGTGTGACGAGTTCCATGTGTCTGATCTAGAGCACTATGTGAGGTACCCATGTTGGTATGTATGCCCTGAGAGCCAATCATGGGATGATTGGTGGGATACATTAAGATTGATCTGATAAACATCAAAGACAAGCTTCCAATTCTTTCTGGTTCAGTCATATGAGATAGTGATAGAACAGATTGAATGTCTAGAGAATGACAGTGCTCAATGACGTATGCCTTCAGGTTCAGGACCTGAATGATGAGATCATACTGATGCTAAGAGTTTGTACATTCTCATTATGTCCCTAGTCGGATGTCATTGTGGAAGGTAGATAGACAGCAATGACACACAAGACTAGATTGTGGTGTTGGTTGATGACAGAATCTCATTAGTTATGATATAGAGATATCAAACCAAACACATAGGTACTTGTTAGAGAACAAGTGTACCGGAAAGACCCACCGTGAGTTTGACACATGGAACCATGACATGCTAGTCACAGTCAGTACTCACAGTGATGGTGGTGAGTGCGATTCTTTGACCTAAAATCACTACACTCAACACATGACGTTGGGCACACTTTGACATCATCAAACGCAGTCCTGAAACATGGGTTGTTATAAAGGTGATGATTGGGTGGCTTTGACACATGGGGCTTTTGAGGGGTGAGTGATAGATATGGGATTTGTCCCTCCTAAGGGAGTTTGATATCCATGGCCACTTGATGAGTAGGATTGAGAAAGGCGTGCACACATGTGTGAATCAATATGTGCTATTGATGTCATACATATCTCTTCCAATCTACTCTGAGATCAAGAAAGTGAATGAACGTTGACAGGATGACTGTTCCATGCCTCGAGTTCATTCAGGATATCAGTGACAAAGGATTTATACATTCACTGTAACACCATTATGTGCTATTGATGTCATACATATCTCTTCCAATCTACTCTGAGATCAAGAAAGTGAATGAACGTTGACAGGATGACTGTTTCATGCCTCGAGTTCATTCAGGATATCAGTGACAAAGGATTTATACATTCACTGTAACACCATTCACGAATTGTAGGATTGAAAGTTGTTCTCCAACTTTCTTTTTAACTTGGGTAGCACTGATGTGTGACTAGGCACCACTCTTTGCTTGTGAAGTCATAAGTGTTATGGACTTTCACTGCCAACGTGAAATGGACCTGCAGGGTCACACACATAGGATTTAACCTGGAAGAGGAGTTTTGTCCACAAACAATGTTTAGATTGATTACTAAAGGAGTTTAGTAGTTCAATTAAACACTCAATCAATTGATAGCTCAATGCCATAATGTTCAAGGTGTTGGACATATTGATTGGAGTATCCATTTGATTGAAATTGCAATTGATTGATTTTGCACAATCTGCACTCCCAACCGATCGGCTCATGTGATGAACCGATCGGCTGAGCTTGGTGAACCGATCGGCTCAGATGGTGAGTCGATCGATTGATGGACAGGGTGAAACAATCGCTTCAAGTGTTGAAACGATCGGTTCAACTGGTCCAAGCGAGCAAGTTGGGAAAGTAGGATTGGTGGGAAATTTCTTTTCGTTTCATTTGCCCAATTTGATTGGAACAAGGATTTGTATTAGGTATCAATTAGAAATAAAAGAGGAAAAGTCAATTTGGAATTGACCAGGACCACGAACCGACCAGTTCAGAAGTGAACCGACCGTTTCATGGGCCCCAACCGATCGGTTGAGGTGTCAACCGACCGGCTCAGGTCCCCAACCGACCGTTTTATAAATGAAACGATCAGTTCAGGTTGCGAGTTGGTTGTTTTTTTTGAAAATCTTGAACCCTTCTACTCCTACTTTAGTCCCACATTGCCCGGGATAGAGAACCATGTCCCATGACCCTCCTATATATAGGGGTATTGGGGGCTTCTCAAAGTACAACTAAGTGCTACCAGTTGCTCTGTAAAGTTGTCGTTCTCTCTAGTTTTGGTAACCGAGAGAGCCCGAGCAAGTGCTACCCGATAAGGGAGGCACAACAAGGGAAAGACAACTGCAGAAAGCGACTGGTGGCAGGAGAGTGTGTCAGTGTCTAGTACGCTGACAGGAGGGTGCGACTCCTTCCAATTCCTTGTGGGACAAGGAGATTGGAGTTCCAGGTGGTCCGTGTGGATTACTTCAGAGGCGGGAGATTTCTGCTGCTCAGAGGATAGCTGTTAATCCCGACAGTCCTGGTGAGACCAGGAGTCATCAGTCCCAGTGTGACCAGGAGCTGCACAGACACCGTCCAAGACCGGAGGTGAAGACTGCGCAAGCCGCGAGGTATTGTCGCTGAGCAAGCCTCAGGACAAGGTATGATTCCACAAACCATCCTTTCCTATTGTATAGACATTGACGCGTTTCCTTGTTCTGGGTTTGGGGAGGAGAAAATTTTTATTCCCCTAAAACCCAACAACCCAAGCCATGTGCTGAGCAATGAACCTAGTGTGCTCCCGAGGGAGGCTAAAATGTCTTGAGTCACCTGTGAGGATTCTAGATACCAAGGTGAAAGAACTCAGAGGTAAGAATGTAAGATGATAAAGGTTCTTTGGAAGCACCATGGAAAGGAGGAAGCCACATGGGGGCCAATGATGGACGTGGAAAAGTCTTATCCTGAATTGTTTGTATGTTTGGTGGAATTTTGAGGGCAAAATTCCTACAAGAAGGGAAGGATGTTACAACCTCAATTTTACATGTGTTCTCATAATTGAAATGTAGTAATTTTATTAATATGGACTTGAATAGAGAAGGTTGTATGGTTTGCTTCAAAGAATGGGTTTCTTTACAAATTTCCCCTTTGATACAAATTTTGTGATTTCTGTTGTTTTGTTAATCTAATAATGGATATAAGAGACAAGAAAAGAAGAAAAGCCTAAGTATTATAGAAAGATAAAATATAATGGATTTCAAGAAATGTATTTATTAGATATATATAGAAATCTCTAGCATGAGATACAAGGGGGGCACAATAGATTGGTTTTGACTCCACTTGCCTTATAATGTTTATAAGAATTGAAATAGATAAAATGGGAAAGAAGGAGAGAGAAAATATGTGTTTTTATACATAATACATGCTTTATAAGTCATTGACTAGCAAATGAAGAAAAGGAGTTATTCATTTTGATTTTCAGCTTCAAACTTGGAATATAAGTAGATTAATTCATAATAGACTTTCTCCTAAAATTTTATTGAAAAAAGATAAATGAGGAGAGAGTTATTGATTTTATGAGTTTGCATAAAGTGAAAGGATAATCATCGATTTCATTTAAATGTCATGACTTTGTTTCCTAAAAGAGATATCTTTAAAATATGTGTGTGACACCACATACGTTAGATTCTGATCCAACAATGGTTGTGTTATCACCTACCTCGAGCCCAAATAGGAAAGTCAGAGCAGTAGTTACAAACAAATAACTCGATTTTCTCTCTCATCAAATACACGAGCAAACATGGAAATCAACCCATCGGCTTCTGGAGCAAGAAATGCACCCACCTACCCTAGGTTTTACCTAGATTGGGGATCTCAAGAAGATTTTCCCAATTCATAGGTCCCTAGTCGGCTTCCTTTTGACCCCATGGCTATATAAGTGGATGCACATCCAATGCAAGGATACTACTATCATCTGAGACTCGACCAAAGAAAGGGTAACCATCCCAGCCTCCAATTCTGCCATCCGATCTCTATTTTCTCCCCTTTCTTCTTCTCTGTTCCACCGATGAACTCCCCCCTCTCCTTCTCTATTGGCGCCGCCTCCCAAAAATTGGAGATGTCGGTGAGTCCGGCGAGGAGCAGCGGTGGATTCCGCTCCAAAACCTGGCCCTCCCATATTCTGTTGCTCCAAGTCAACCTCTGGGTTGACTGCAACCTAGAGCCAGGGAACACTGGGTCGTGAACGACATGCGAGTGTGAGGTTGAAGATGGTTAAGGAGGAAATGACCTCCTTACCCCTCGGGCGCGTGTGGCCCCAAATCAAGAGCTCAGGGGCAAAGGCGTAAAACAAACCCGATCCAGCGTGTGCTTGCATGGAGTGAGCTGCTAGATGGCAAGATCTCATTCACAGAGCCCAACCCACGTGGAAAAGGAAAAAGACCCCATTTTTGCTTACAAGGTAGCCTTCCATTGGCCAAAGGTAATTTATCTTACAAAATTCGTAACTAATTACTTGTAGCTTGGATTAAAGCAAATTATATATGAATATTTCTTAGAAAAATATAAGGAATTTAACAAAAATACTAGTAGGTCCTAGTTTTGCTTCTAGTTCGAAAAGTATCTAAAGTTGGCATCTTTAAATGTTCTAACCAGATCAAAACCCTAGATTTTGAATATGGATGTATTTGATAGATTTGGTGATACCATTAATCAAGGTCTAACTTAATTGCATAAATACGATGAAAGAGATCTAATTAGAGATAATTGTTCATAACTTGTGTAACTAGGGTCTCATGATTTTAATAGTGCACTAAAAAGGATTAAAAACCCTAATTCAGGTAGCTATGAGATTAATGGATCTAAATATGAGAATCAATCTAGAAGGCATGAAAATTGTGTTATTGGACTAATTCTGGATAAATACCCTTAATTTGGTTAATTAGGGTTTCCTAGTGTATAAAAGTAGAATTAATGATAAATTAGGGTTTGCTAACCTAGAAGATGTGAAATATGGTAATTAAGGTTCAATTGTGAATTGAACTATAATCATTGATGAAATGAGAGTTGTCAATTCAAAAGAACCCATACATGATAATTGGCCTTAATGATCTTGACATAACCTAAAAGGATAAATATGGTGGTTTTAATGTAAAAGAGATATATTTGACTTAATAGAAATTCAATCATGCATATGATGTCGAAATTAGGGTTTGGAGACCAAAACTGCATTAAAAATAATAATTGATTTATGGAGGCTAACCCCATAATAAAACCCTAGAGTTGGCCTAGAAATCCTAAGGTGGAATCCAAGTCAATCTTGAGAATGTTTTGGATAAAGTAATGACACATGGGTGTTATGCATTAATTTCTAGATCTTTGATTGATTGCTTGATTGGTTATTTTTTATTATTCTTGCTTGGACATCAAGTTACTGTCAAATCAGGTATGTGGTTACGCCTATGAATATTTTGACTTAGTTTCACGACGTTTTTTAGGCTGTAATCGGCTTCCTGAAATTACTTGTTGGTTGACTTTTATTTCATGTAACTATAGAGTGACTACGACTATCACCATAAATATGCATGAATAACTAGCTCAGATCCTGGTCCTCCTCTATGTCTTTGGTAAATATGGCCTCGTATATGGTCTACCCATGATGTAGGATCATTAGGTTATCAGATGACCTAGTACATAGTATACCCATGAGGTATGACCATCAGGTTATCAGGAGTTGAGGTATTGGACTACCTTTTGGTAGGGCCATGCGACTCCACAACCCTAGGTATTGATCTACCTATAAGGTAGGATCATAGGGGTTAGTTGAGATCTACCATGTGAGAGAGGTAGTATCCATGTCCACTGTAGGGACAGCACAAAGGCATGGATAGGTATGGATTGAGTAGTTTTATTTTAATCGGAAAGTTGTTTGCTAAATGATAATTGTTTGAATAAGTTCTTATCAATAATTGTGAGATTATTGTTTTCCCCTACATACCAGTATAATTTGTTATACTGATCGCCGTTTTGTTTTTCGGCATTTTAGGTTAGCAAGAAAATGGATATTCATTAAAGTGACATTGATGAAATCAAGTTTAAATAAAGTTATGGAGGATCTTAGATAGATTAGTCCTCATCGGGTAAAGACGTTCACTTCCCATGTTTTTACAAGGTATGAATATAAAAAATTTATTCCATGAAAAGTTTAGTTGCAGTAGAATTTAATAATTATTGTTGATTATTTGCAAAACTACTGATCCTTTTTGGGATAACACCTCTAACCTCTTGGTCAACCTTTACTGGGGGTTACCAGGACATGGGGTTGTTACAGTGATCATATGTTATTAATGCATTTACATGTAATGATATGACTTGAGAAATAAATGGGTTTGAAAAAAGCGAGCTTGAAGTTTATAAGCTTGAAGTTTTGTTGTTAATATTGACACTATAACTTGGTCAAGTTGGCGCATAGATCATCTGAGTTAATTTGTAAGCTAAGAAAGTTTAATGTTCTGAACTCATTCAAAGTTAAACATAAACTCTTCCAGGTTGAGTGGATGGACCTGAATTCATGTTGAATGAAGATGCTAGCATATTTGTAACCAACCTGAGAAAGTAACTTAGGCATGAACTCGAGCAAAATAAATTGGCTAAGTTGACTTCAAGTGTTGATTTGATTTTCTTTTCTTAAATAAGTTCCTTGGTTGATACTTGCAATTTGAATGAAGAAATCATTTGTGTTTTTGTGAACCAACTGTGTTATCATGCTTTGTTTCTTCCACATGGAACCCTATAGGTAAGTGGATTTCTAGTTCAAAAAGATATGGAATTTAATTGAATATCTTCTTTTTTGAAATAATTTGATTGGTTTTCAAATAGAGACACAAAGTCATATGAATTTTCCAACTAGATTGGAATTCAATACTTTATTCATGTGGAATTGTATCGGCCCATTTATTGAATTTTTTTCGTGAAAGCCTTAGTTAATGGCCAATGTGCTCTTACGTCTAGACAAAGAATCTCTTATATCCATGAGCCCTTGACATGTGGAAAATGGGTAGATGTATGGATTAATTATATAAAAATATGGAAAATGTGGAATAAATTAGATAATTTATGTCGTTATTTAGATACATTTTCGATCATGACTGTTGATCAAGACCAAAAAATGGTTGATCAACAACTCGATATTCATGTCAAATGATACGATTAAGTCTGGTGATGTTTCAATTGATACCCTTGTTTTTTGGTGGATGTATTGAGACTTAACCAATGATGAGTTTAAAAAAATAATTTGACTCAACTTAAAAAAATAACTATGTGACATGCGATGTATCTTTGTTTATAGTGATTATATTTTAATTAGTACCTATGCTTGTAATGACATGATTGGAAAATCATATGGACTTAAGAACACTTAATTTGAAGTTTAAAAACTTGAATTCTTGTTGTTGACCTTGACCCTATAAACTTGTTTGAGTTGATGTGTAGACCTTTTGAGTTTAAATGTAAGTTGGGCAAGTTTTATATTATGGACAAAGCTATAGTTCAACATGAAGTCATTCAAGGTGAGTGAATGGACCTCAGTTCATGCTGAGTAAAGTGGCCAGCCAGTGTGTAGCCATCTCAAGAAATTACCTTACACATGATCTCAGACAAGGGCAAATTGACGGAGTTGCATGACCTCAAGTGTTGATTAGCTTTTCATTTCCTAACGTAAGAACTTTGGTTGATGCTTCGAGTTTTGACAAAAAATCAGCCGAGTTTGAGTGAAATGAACTATTTTATCGGGACCATATCACTAAATGAGTTGGTGATTGTATTCAAGATGAGTCTATCAGGCTACAAAGTCAACCAAGCTTATCAGAAATAGGATGAGTTGTAGTTCTTAGTAAACATATATATTTGTGGGTTCCATTTTTTTGTTGCACTTCACATAAGTTCATTCTCTTACTATGAGAAGCCTTCTCTTACTATTTGAGTGACTAGAAGTGTTTGAGGCTAAAGCTTGAGCTTTTCTTAAGGATTCTTGTTTGGAAGTATTTGATGTCTTTGAATACATCAAGGATCCACATTTAGTTTGATGTTTTAGATGATTTCATTTTCTTCTTCTTCTCCACCTCTATCTACTTCATCTTTGGTGCAAGGATGAAGTATAGAACTTTGTTCTCCTTCCCTTTACGGTCCAATCTCATTTTTAATGGCTAGAATGGTGTTTGGAGGCTAAATCTACCTCAAGCGAGGATTTTGGACAGTTTTTGCACCATGGTTTGTTAAAGCTACAAATTTGCTACATTTTTCTTAGACCTGTCAAATTGGGTCTAAATATGCGGGCACCCATGGATCAACCCATTTAAGTCGGGTTTAGATGATGAAATTTACCACTCGTTGAAAATTGCCCAAATCCATACCCACCTATTTATTTAGCGGGTTTTGTGCATAGCCCACAGGCACCCCCAAGTGACCCGCTTAACTGAATTACTTATATAAAAATAAATAGAATGATATGCTAGTACTTAAAATGAATAAGATGATCTACTACTAACCATTAATTGTTAACTAGTTTTAGTCAAAACACGAACTTTCTCAATAAGATTTGATATGAGAGAAATGTCAGGGAAAATAAATCCAAATTAATATATTATCTATTTGTTCTATCAAACTTAGTATCGAGTCATAGTACAAGTTAATTGACTCTTGTTTGTTGATTATAATCATACATTAGACGATTTTCATTGTAGATTAGAGAATTTTACCTAAAATATGTATGTGCTTGAATGGTTGTAAAAATATAACATTCTTTAATTTTTGATAGCGACAGTGTATAATAGTTTGTTGTTCTTGTGCTACATTTCATATAAAAACACTAGTGAATGGTCTTCTTTTACTGTTGCTATAACAACTCAAAAAATAATTGTTTATTAGACACATATTATATGGGAACCCGTGAGTGACCCATAACCCATTGGGTCGGGTTTAGATCTTTCATTCTTCAACCGATTTAGAGTTGCATCCTTTTGAGCCACACCCGCGAGACTCAAATCCGACGCACCGACCAGTTTGACAATTCTAATTTTTCTTGTTGATTGAGGTGAATAGACGCACATGTTAAATTTAACATGTACTGACTAGTTTTCTAGGCTTCCTAATCATATTAAAAGATTCATGAGTGATTAGAAGTCAAAACGTTTATACCCTTTCACTTGAAAAAAATAGATGTGTAATGTATTGTATACACTTACCCATTTTGTTGAGCATCTAATTGTTTAATCTGAAGATGAATTGATCAAGTCATTTATTATTTATGACCTCAATCATCGAAACAAATGCAATATTTTAAATATAGAAAATTATGTCATGTCTTTGTTTTTAGACACTGCCCATATTAAGTCAACATTCAAGCTACAATTTGTATGAATAAGTATGTGAGGACTCAACACTTCTAGACCTCCAACGGCTTTGTAAAGCAACGCATGCCCAAGTTAGACAATGAGATATTTTCTTGTGATCATGTATGACAAACCCGTTGCATGTATTATCCTACCTTTCGTTCTTTCTTTATGACTTTTCTTTCTGACATATTCACATGAGTCAGACTCTTATATCTGTTGTGTTCTTCAACACGTACAATTACCAACGGAGTTTCTTTGCCCCTGTATCTTTCTGCTAGAAATACCAACCAAAAATTGCTCCTACTTAAAATCCCCTCTCAATTCTGTTGATGTGTTTTTCCTGTTGAACTATTTCAACTGTGTTGATTAAATTAAAAAGAGTCAAATCATGAAACAAGCAAAGACTAATACGCAATATTATACAACAATGTAACCTCTGTACATGAGTTGCATGACATATGAAACAATTCTACGCAGAGTTCCGTTTCGCTTTACCTCATTTGATAAGAAGTAGATTTCTCCTATTCTCATCAATTCACACGTTTCACTACCCAGCAAAGGTAGGGTCCAGATTTTAAGCAATTAAATGTGGCGTCATCCAAAATAAGGTGCGACCGACACCTTGATTAACAATGAACAACAAATCCAGAGTTCTACACAACATGCATGAACTGCACAAGATTTCGTGGCCTAGCCCATGCTGGGGCTTAAAATTGTAGTGACTGTTGGGATATGGTCAAAAGACCAAAATAGACTCCCCTAGATAATAGTAGTGTGGCCCTAAATAAACCCAATCCTCGGGATATGGGGGAAGTAGTTGGACATCACATAAATCAAGGAGGCAATTTTGGAATTAGAGTGGGTTGTTTGGAGAGTGCTATTTCTATATAAACATGGACTCTCCACCCATGACGGACACACCAAAAATTGGAAAGCAATATCCACAGAGCCCCCAATAACTCTAACTATATTCTCTCTCGCGCAAGAGCCGTTAATCTGACGATGCTGCTATCTGGCTTCTCTTGTTTGCATGCTTCTCCTCTCCGTTTCTGTCCCTCTGACATAGGTGCACCAGTACTCCTCTCTTTTTTGTCTCGCTGGCATAGGGGCAACGTGTTGCTACTCTTGACTGTGGGCCACTATAATGCAAAAGCTGGTATCTCTGATGTTATTATTATTCTCATCTCAAATCTTGGGCGGAACCAACTGCATTGTACAAGTACAAATCAATGGTCTTAGCTTTTATATACAGAGTTTTGCTATACATATCAGAAATTAAACCAGAAATGGAACCCCATTTGTCATCTTGCATGCATAAAAACAAAAATTTATCCTCTATTTTTATTGTTATGCATGCAAGATGACAAATGGGTCTTATTTCTAGTCCAACTTCTATTACCTGTAGCGTTATTTACACATGAGTTCCCACTGTGCCCTAACATATAGTTGTTCGTTTCTTCTCTTTTTGTGTGTTGTCACACCAACCGAGACCTATTCAACTCATCTCGTGTTCTCTTTGAATCACAAAAGTACATGTCGACATGCATGCTTGCTCTCTTAACAATCAATAACATGCTAGTTCCATATATATACTACTGCTATGTCGTGTATGTATAAGTTGCTCTAAACATCTGCTTACACACATTAGACATTTATTAGCAAGTTTAATAATACGAGGTGATATGTGCTCTTATAACCTTTGGTCCAAGCACCTACTCCTTTTAGTCTCATCTCATTTCTATAACTAGTAGTAGTCATGATTTTTTTTTGCCGTACCCTTTTGCTCTTCTTTTCTTGGCCTGTGGTATAACTCGTGCTCTGTCTATGTGTTTCGATATTGGTTGTAATATTGATTTAGATACATCAATATCTTTCCTGTTAATATGATTTGTTAAGGAAACTACAAAGGTTATATCGTAGTCTGTTGATTGCGTGTCTTGCTTCTGTACTGTATATTCCTTTATCTTCCTTTTGGACGTGTTGTCACATTAACTTAATTAGTTTTGTTAATATAACATGTTGTCACCTACTGCTTGTTTAGGCTTTCTCAACGTGTTGTTTGTTGTTTAGATTTAATAAATATTTGTGTTATCTTGCTCACAAAAAGGATAAACCTCACGAAAAGATAATTTTTTGCTTACTATTTTTCCATTACCACCGAAGCCTATACATATAACTTGTTCGTTTTCTTTTTGCCTCGTTGCATACACTGTTCTCAAATAATAAAATGTACACATCAATACGCTTCCTTTTTTTCATTTGTTTTAAATTATGATTCAGGTTATAATGGTTGCTAGCAAACTTACCACTACTTAGTCGAAAAAAATTGAAAAACATAATGGGGTGAATTTTGAAATGTGACACTGTAAAATTAGACATGCTCTTATCTATAAAAATCTAGAACACATCATCAAAAAAACTTTACCGAAACCTGGCACTAATGCCTTTGAGACAGAAGTCAGGATACAGAAAAAGTAGAAGGTTGATGATAAGAAGACAAGAAGCCTTATGCTCATGTTCATGGAGGACAATCTCATTACATTTGTTTAGACGTATGACTCCTAACACAAATTGTGGAATGTTTTGAAGGAGAAGTATGACAACACAGCTGAGACAAACACTCGACTTATCCTACAAAAGTACAACTCTTGCAAAATACAAGAGGGACAAAGTGTTATTGAGCATGTTAATAATATGATTATTATGGCTAAAGATTTATATGTTGCAGGAATTCAAGTGGTGAAAAAACTACAAATAGCATATATTTTTAATAGCTTGACAAGAAGTTTTGATATGGTAACAACTGCTATGAGTTCTACCCCTTCTATTCAGTTTTCTGAATTGCCAACTCGGTTGGGAACTGAGAAAGAAATCATGTGTAGCCGTAAGAACCAGGAAGTGAATCTGCAGGAAGCAAATCTTGTGCACCGCAAGCCCAAACATGAATATCAAAAGGGACAAAATATGAGGACCGGATCAAATAAGCCACAATTCTAATCCAACCATGCACAAGGAAAGAAACCTAGAGGCTCTTGTCATTCTTGTAGGAAATTTGGTCACTTTAGATCAAGTTGTCCAAACAAGGATGGAAGCAAGGGCAAAGGCCCAGAATAAGGAGAAGAAAACAAGAAGGTTTTTATTGGCATGACTGAATGCAACAATGCAGTCTTGGTTGAATCTAATGCATGGTGGGTTGATTCTGGTACAGCTTGTCACATTGCAAAGACAAAGCATAGTTTGTAATCTTTCAAGGAACTCAACCCAGGGGAACAACGCATATAAATGGGTAACAACACCTACCTTGATATGGAAGGTGTTGGTACTTATCATCTTAACCTTGGAGAGAGTATCATGGTTCTTAAAGATGTTTTCTATATCCCTGGCATAAAGCACAATTTAATTTTTATTACCGCACTTATGAAAAAAGGATTAGAAATTCCTTTTTATAATAAGACGGTATCCATAGGAAAAGACAAGAAGGTTCTTGCTATGTGAAAGTTTGTACCTAAACGTGATCTTTTTTGCATTCATGTAATCAGTAGTGAAGTGAATAATGTGAATGCTTCTTTTGATTACTCTTTGTGTTCTTTGTCTAAAAGTGATTTATGGAATTATAGGTTAGGTCATCATGGAAAATATAAAATGTAACAAATGATAAAATTAAATTTGCTTCCTAATATGACAAAGATAATTTTAACTCCATGCAAACATTGTTTGGTTGGAAAAATGACCAAGAAACCTTTTGGAGTTGGACATAGATCTACAAAATTATTATATCTAATCCATTCAGATATTTGTGGACCACTTATAAGGAATACTTTCCGATAAGGAGTGGCTCAAGTGGTCAAGCACAATGTCTCCTAACAAAGGGACCTAGGTTCAAATCCCAGTTGCCACCTTGATATACTACCCTCTCGGGCGTTCGACCTCCAGGCATGGGAGAGGGGGGGAGAAATCTTTGTCTCTTAACTCTATATAATAATAAGGAATACTTCATAACATTTATAGATGATTATTCAAGATTTTCCTATGTCTACCTAATTTCTTTAAAATCTAAAAGGAAGTAGAAAGGGAACTTGGAAGAAATATTAAGGTTCGAAGAACAGATAAAGGTGGGGAATATAATTCAAAATAATTTATATTATATTGTCAAAAATATAGATTTAAAAGACATCTAACCATGTCTTATACACCACAAAAAAATGGAGTGGTGGAAAGAAAGAATAGAACCTTAATGAATGCAGTCAGATGCATGCTATCTCATTCACATCAACCTAGAAATCTTTGGGGTGAAGCATTACAAACTACAAATCTTATATTGAATAAAATACCCACTAAATCTATAATATCTAAACCTTATGAAATATGGAATGGGAAGAAGCCAGATCTAAGTGATCCTCAAAAATGGGGGTGCATTGCTCACGTCCTAATACCTAATGAACTTAGAAGTAAGTTGGAACCTAGAACATTAAAGTGTAGATTATCAGATATTTAGAGAAATCTATGGGTATATATTTTATCATAAAAGGAATCATTGAATACTGGGATGCAACATTCCTAGATAACTTTGAGGAAAAGGAATCTCAAAACAAAGAGATGTAACCTTTACAAATAATGAATGATGATTATTTTAATGATACCCAAGATCATAAAGTATTTAATGATCTGGAACACCAACAAAATATGGAAAATCAAAATATGGAAAATGAAAATATGGAAACAAAAATATGGAAAATGAAAATATGGAAAAGGGAAACATGGAAAATGAGGATATACATGTGGAAATTGAAGTAGAAAATAAACCCATTATTGGCAATAAAAGACAAAGATCCTCGCAGGCATGGATGGGTGACTATCATTTGTATTCGTGTGAGCCTTCATGTTTATTAGTAGACATGGAAGAGAAAAATCACACAGATCCCATGACATATAAGGAATCACGAAATACCAACAAAAATGAATCATGGTATGAAGCCATGAAGGAATAAATTGATTCCATGAGAAAGAATAATGTTTGGGAATCATGTGATTTACCTAGAAATAGAAAGGCCATTAGATGCAAATGGGTATTTAAGAAAAATCTCTGAGATGATGGATCTATTAATAAATTTAAGGCCTGATTAGTTGCCAAGGGGATTACATAGAAATTTGGAATTGATTTCTAGTACACATATTCTCCTTTCGCCAAAATTTGCAACGATAAGAGTGATTTTGGAAATTGTTGCATATCTTGACTTAGAATTACATCAAATGGATGTAAAAACTTCTTTCCTAAATGGGAAATTAAATGAAGACATTTATATGAATCAACTTGAGAGTTTTCAGGTTAAAGGAAATGAACATAAAATATGCAAGTTAAATAAGTCAATATATAGTTTAAAACAATCTTCTAGACAATGGTATCTCAAATTTCATGATGTAATGGTTCAAGGGGGATTTGTCTCAAACAAATTAGATAGTTGTGTTTATGTCTTAAAAGTGGGAGCAAGTTTATAATATTATCCCTGTATGTGGATGACATTTTGCTTGTTGGAAATAATATACATGACAAACATCATCAAAATTGAACTTAGTAGAAAATTTGAGATGAAGGATATGGGTGAAGCAACCTATGTACTTGGAATCCAGATTCTTAGGAATCGAAAGTCCAGAAGACTTAGTATAAACCAAGAAAAGTACTTGCATACAGTTTTAAAAAGCTTTGGAATGCAAAATTGCAATTCGGAACCTACACCATATGTGTATGGGAAACAGTTGTGCAAGGAACAATTACGGGTAAGGGATACGAACCTCTATAGATGTCATATGATCAGGCAGTTGGAAGTTTAATGTATGTCATGTTGTGTACAAGACCGGACCTAGCATTTTCAGTTGGACTAGTGAGTAGATATCAAAGTAACCCTAGTCCAATGCATTGGGAAGCTGTAAAAAGAATTATGAAATATATAAAAGGTACACTGCACTACAAACTAATATTTCAAGCAAAATCGCTTGAGGTATTAGGTTACTCCGATGTAGACTTTGGGGGTGGTAAATATGATGGAAAGTCACATTGGGACTGTTATAACCCCAATTTTTGGGTTCCTTTGGTGAGAAATGTAATTTCTCATACTAAAGATATTTGGACAAATAATGATATAATTTGTTGTGAATAAATGGATTTCGTTTAAAATAGCCTTGTTGTTTGATTTGTGGGCTGTTGGGCCCAATAACAAGGAAATAACAAAGAAAATTCAATTAGTGAATGAATAATTGGATATTTGAGAAAAGAAATATGTAGAAACCTCTAGAAGGCAAACCCAAAGAGGATTTCATGCCTCTTGGGTTCCTTGGGTACCAAGGAGTCTAAGGTTGTGAAAAGAAAGCAATAGGAAAAGAAGAGATTAATTAAGTATTTCTTTATGAAGAAAGAAATTGGCAAATAATGATATAATGTGGAAATGAGTGCAAAGAGGTATAAATGAGATTTCTTGGGGAAATTTCGTATCCATGAGGTTGCTAATATTAAAAGGAATGCCAATGAGGAAAATAAGAGAGAAATTGAAAGAAATCCTCAAAAAGAAATATTTTATTTAGAAATAAACATGATAATGCAAAATAATGCATATAGGTGCATTAAGAAGGATAATAAGTATCCTTAAAAAGGGATTTCGAAATAATGGAGTGTCTTGGGATCCAAGGAGTCCCAATAAAAAGGAAAGAAAGAGAAAATGCCTAAATTGCAAAATAAAAGGATAATGTGAAACATTGTTAATGAATTTTAAGATATTGGTAAAAAGAAAGATATTATTTAAGAAAGTGGTTTTCATGGCCAATGATCTAAAAGGCAAGGATAATGAAAATAAAAGAGGCGTTTTTCGTATTCCTATATATTCAAGTAATAAAGGAAGAGAGTAGGAGAGAGAACCTTGTTTCCTCATGAAGGGAAATAGATTTCTAATAGAAAAGAACCTTATTTCTTTTCCTTCTTGGGCAGGCACGTTAGGGCGTGGATGTCCTCCCTATATAAGGGGTCGAATCCTTGCCCACGTTCAGAGGGACCTGACACAGCTACCTCTCTCTTCCATCTTCTTCTTCTTCACATTTCTTTTTCTTTCAAACCCTAAGGTAGATGTGTAGCACGGAACCGGGGGGCAGCAGGGACTCCTGGAATCATTACGATTGAGGAAGGAGGTCCCACGATGCCAATGTGATGCTCTGTCATCATCCCTATGCCTTAGTTCACGCCGGATGTTAGCAGCATGGCTGCAAAGTCTGTTGCTGATCGCAGACACGCCCCACACCAACCAGAGGTCATAACTGTGGGCCAAGGGCACCAGGATGTGCGAGGAGGAGCGACGGAGCTAGGGAGCCAACCCCGGTGGCCCGACAAAGCCTAGGGAGGGCGGCGCAGCCTCACCTACTTCCTACCTGCCGCAGCAAAGCTAGGGCGCGCGGGAGGTAGAAGAAGGTGGGCTCTGGACCGTTTTGCCCCTCCTGGGTGTGAAGGAATAACAACTTACGCAAGGGCATTAGAGTAATTTGGTTATATTCCAAACAAGCCGCGTTGTATGGCAAGGAGTGACGTGGCGTCTCTTGATTGGCTGTGGTAAGTATTTTATTACAATAATCATATCTCATGATTCGTAACTCGGTTTAAAATGAACCTTATATGAATTTTTATCAGAAGAACGCAAGGAATCCATTAAAAATAGTTTCATAGCCTGAATCTGATCATAGATCGAAAAGTAGTGTAAATCATCATCTTTAATGAATTAAAGATTAAGAAACCCTATTTTGAAATGAATAAAGTGTTTAATAGGGTTTAATGGATCATTCGAGTTGATATTAACCTGTTAAATGTAAAAAGGTACATTGAGTTCAAAAAGGAAGAACTTTGCACATGATTAGTCTAATTTAGAGTTTATATGCTTGAAATTGGAAAAGTACATAAAGTTATCATCTTTAATGTTTTAATTACGGGAAAACCCTTAGATTTGATGATAGATGGATAATTCAAGCTGATATTAACATGTTGTTAATGAAAGAGAAAATAGGATTTAAAAATATGATCTTTTTATATATTTTGTTTAATTTAGGGTTTCGTGCATGATTATGCACTAATGAGCTTGAAAACCCTAATTTTGAAGAATATGTCTTTTAATTGGTTTAATTGTGTAAATCCACGAATAAAATAGAGATGTAATGATCATAAGCCAATTTGAGCATAAAAGATCCTTAATGTGGATAATTTGAGTAATTAGGGTTTTTATGAGTGGAAAAGTTGTTTTAGGGTTTGTTAACTTAAAAAGGATAAAGTTTGAGAAATTGATCTAAGAAAACCCTAATGTATCCTAATGAGACTTAGAAACCTTAGAAAGGTGTCCCAAGTCAATAAGGAGTTGTTTGGGATATGCTTGTGACAATTAGACATTATACATGTTTTCAGGATCAATGTTTACTTGATTGATTGATTGGCTTGCTTGATTGGACATCTAGATGGATTTGGATAAATTGTTGCTCCAAGACAGGTATGTGGTTACTTATGATTAACCTCTTATGTTTCTCGATGGTTTCTCGGACGTTTAATCGCATTGAATGCAACTACACTGCTTGGATGTTCATATTGCAAATATAAAGTGACTATGACTATCATTTAACGTATATGCCTATAAACTCAGATCCTAGTTCTCTCTGTGCCATTATAGCTAACCTAGTACATGGATGCCTATGGGTAGGTCCATCAGGTTAGAGAAAGGCCTAGTATATGGCTACCTGTTGGGTAGGTCCATCAGGTCTATGGATGACGTAGTACATGGCTACCTATTGGGTAGGTCCATTTGGTCTATGGTTGACTTAGTACATGGCTACCATTGAGGTAGGACCATCAAGTCACAATGAGTTAGATATTGGGCTATCTTCGGATAGTGCCATGCGACTCTATTACGTAAAAGATAGGTGATACCCATGTCCACTGCAGGGACAGCCCAAAGTTCAAGAATATGTATGGATTGAGTTGTATGGCTTAAAATGTAACCTTGATTGCTAAATGATTAATTGAATGATTATATCGTTAACATAGTTGAACCCACATACCAGCTTCGGCTGACTGGCGTTTTGTTTGTTGGCGTTTTAGGTACAATGAAAAGAACAAACAGTAAAGCGACACCTTGTGAATTCAAGAATTAAAGAACAAGGAGGAACTAGTTAGAATAGTTCAGCTGAGGTTAGAAGTTTAGTTTGTTCCAAACTTTTCAAAGGTATGCAAAGAAAAATTTTATTACCATTTTCAGTATAGACTGTTAGAATTTAATGATTGTTTATGGTTATATGTCGAACCTTTGATCTGGGATTAATGGGTGCGGCTTCAACCTCTTGGTCTCCCTTAATTGGGGGTTACTGAAAGGTGAGGTCGTAACATTTGGTATCACAGCTTAGGTTCCTCTGTTAACCATTAATAATTATTAAATTTTACAAACTCCATAGAACCCAAGGGAGTTATTAGAGGAGTATCCGAAAGATGGAGGTGTCTAGAAAGGGATCACGACCGGGGGCTGGCAAGATTTTCCTCCGCACCGCTAGTCGGAATATGAGGACTCCCGGACCCGTGTGACCGCCTGGCCAAAGTCTTAGGGTATGAATCGAAATAGGATACCTTTAGGACTTCTCATCTTATTCATCCCTTCTCATCACAAAATTCTGATAAGGACCTAAAGGATTAGGGTTTTCTTTCTTCTCCTCACCTTCTTGAGGTATGGGTAAGGTTAATAAGGTTTAAGGAATCCTCCATCAAATTAATGAAAAGCATGTAAATAAGATGTCATGGACATAAGCTTAATAGATTAAGCACAAATTAAAGAGTAGATACATGCTTAGGTCGTATGACATAAGTTGTCATGTCCTCAGAGTAGACCTGAGAGTAGACCTTCTTGTCAGGAGGATAAGTTAGTCTTGGAGATAGAGATCTCCATTGCAAGTAGAGACCTGGCACATCCTATGAGGATGATGCTAACCCTAATCTCAAGTGATGGTTAGAGAGAGATGAGTTGGACCAGGTGTTTGAAAGGACATGCCTTTGGGATGCCATATGATCCATGGGTGACCTAGCACCTTTGGCAACCCAGCCTTGTGAAGGGTCGTGCATGATAGGGTAAAGGATAGCTCCTTAAATGATGATGTTAGTGAAGGACCATAGAAACCCTATGGGCTTGTGCAAGTAGGGCATAGCTGGCACCTAGGGCACGTCATAATGCTGACAGTAGGATGAAACCCTGGATAAGGAATTATGATGGAGCATAAAGGGTTATGGATGATCTCGAGCAGCCATAAGTCCGAACCTAGGCTTCACCCATGTAGAGCATGCTTTTGAGGTTGATCCTTCTTGAAGAAGGGACCTCTAATGGTGAGGTTGGATGTGGGGTTAGCTCTAGAGAGAGCAGGAAACCCAGCAAGAAGGTTGGAAGCCTAAAACCCTGAACAATGGATGATAGTGGTTGCTTCATGATCGATCCCTGAAAGTTGATGATATCTTGGTTGCCTTTCGAGGGACCAAACCCTAGAGATAGAAGATGAAGCATCTGGTGCCGATGTGCCTACAGTATATGTGTTTACCTTCTGAGGTAGGAAGAAGAGTTCCTTAGACCTAGAGAGGTTTAGTGAATAGGTTCTGAGGCCTTGTACCTTGATGGTTGTCCTTAAGGAGGATCCAACTCTAAGTTTTGCTCGAGTTGAAGGATGACAAGAAGTGCATGACCTGCCTTTTGCGTGCTTGGTTCGTAGTTAAGAGATAGAGCATGCAGTTGGACACCTACAATTAAACCTAGGGTTCCTAGGCCTAACAGGGGAAGTGGTGTACCTAAGGCTCATGAGGAGAAGTTGAGTTCCTATAGAAGCGAGCATGGTACTCCTCAAGTATAGAGGAAAAAGGGGAAGCCATTTAAGTTTAAGGTATGTTTGATGAACCCCTCACAACTAGGTTGATGGTAAAGAAAGGTATGGTCTTGATCCAACGTCGAGGAAAGAGGACAAGTATGACCTAGCATGGTTCGATAAGTGATCTGCTTGTGCCTTAATGGCTTGCTAGGGTTAAGTAGGCTCATGTGGATGTAAACCCTAGACCTAAGAGCTTTTGTGACCTTAGAGACAGTTTTCCTCCCATCCTGGGAGAGGGACCCCTTTGGGAGGGTGTATGTCAGTTTTGGTGGTTCAAGGTAACCTAAAGAGGTCTCATAGGATCTTGAGAAGCTAAGTGAAAGGTACATGGTATGAGCATGAACCCATAGACCCATAGATATCCATCTCTAATGCATGTGAATGTGTTACCATGGAGGTAACCAATATGGGGCTTGACCAAGGTAGGCAGATTGCCATGATGCCTATGAAAGGATGGGAGCCAGCCCATGAATGCAGAAAGAGAGATGATGAAGACTTGGGTAAGGTTCTAAGTGAACATGTACTATAATGGAGAATCCTAAGTCTATCCTAGGGTCAGGTAGGGATAATACCGATGAAAGTAGGAGTTGCCTAATTCCCCAGTTGCACATGACCACAGGGTCGGGAGGTAACAGCTATCATTGTCTGAGGGCCATGGGTTAGGAGATTGATCACCTTCATGAACTCATGGGACCCAAAGGGCAGATGAGTAGGGCACTCTCTTGATGCATGAGGGAAGAGGGATGACCCCAAAAGAGTCGATACCCTATAGACCTAGAGGAGATGACCAAGGATATGAACCTCAGTAGGTTCAAGACTAGTTTGATATCGAAATGGTTGTGATGTAGAGACATATGTGGCACATTGCAACTTAGATGTAAAGGTGTACTGGCAAGGTGGGATGCACCATCTCTACTTTTGGAACAGGAAGAACTCTGTATTTGGACTGCAGCCAAATGCTTATTTCCTCTTGTTATGGGGGTGAGAGATAGGACATTATGCATGTCATACACCAAGGATAAGAGATGATGTAGGTTGGAACATTGCCACAAGGAATGGGGACAGAGAAGATATCTTACCCTGGTAAAGTGAATGATACATGGATGGTTTGTAAACACTAAGAGGAATGAGGTAGTCCCCTTATGAGGATGTTTTTATCATGAGCTATGTGGAACTACAAGTTATACCAGGTTGAGTTTGATCACCATGATGATGGAATCAGAGAGTGTTTTTATGAAGATAAACATATAGTTTGAGGTGACATGATAAGTGAAATACATGGAAGTGTATGTCTTCAATGTTACCTAATACCTAAGGATGTGAGATGGTAATGAATGTCCTGGTTAAGACTTATTTTACTAGAATCTAGAAGAGGTTGTTTGGCTAACCCTAAGTTTGAAAAGGAGAGGTGTTTGGATAACACTCAGATGTAACAAGATACGTTGAAAAGTTAAGGGTTGTTTGGTTAGCCATATCTAGTCCTTGATACAATGAATGGATGGTAGTAGAACCTCAAGTGCACTTCTTTGGAAAGGAAGGTGAAGAAACCCTGATAGAATGGTTTAGGGTTTTTGAGGTATCGATCTTGAAGAATCATGACATACATGAAATCATGATTGAAGATCACCATACACCATACTACGAAGATAATAAGTGACAGTAATACTTTGGATACCTAAGATGAAGTTGCATGTGGTATATGGCTATGCAAGCCAGGAGGTAAAGGACGAACCCCAGTAACCCAGTGTATCGATATAGAGGACAAAAGAGTCCCTGAGAGGGAATGGGATCTCAACACTATGAATGTTGTGATAGGTCTTCCCTGGGCCAAAGAAGGTCGAGATACAATATGGGTTATGGTAGGTCGCCTTACCTAGATAATATGAGAAAGGAAGAGTTCTGTCAAGGGACAGATCTAGTTGAACTACCCATGAGAGAGATGGTTCAACTACACCATGAAGCGAGTTCAAAGGTTCTTGAGTTTGACCTAAAGGTTCACTTCCATAAAGTGGAAGTAGGTACATGAAGAACTCAATGTTAGTATAGTTTATCACCCCTAACTATGGTTAGTATGATCCAGACTAAAGGGTCTGATGAGGGCATGTGTGCTCGTTCAGGGTGATATCGATGAGACAGTTTTTGTCCTATGAAAGATGTGAAGATAACCACCATAGCCAGTATCGGGTTTTATAAGAAGCTCTGTAAGGGAGGTTGTGTCGGTCACCACTTCAGTAAGGTGATGTTGGTGAAAAGGACCACATGATGGTTAGAAAAGGACCATATGATGGTTAGAAAAGGACCACAATGCGTGTAGATGAAGTCACTTTGATTGTGCAAGGGCTGAAAGGAGCCTAGAGACGATGAGAGTCGAGAGCAGATGCAAAGTAGACTAACATACAAGTTACTGTGGGAGAAAATGTGACATGAAAATCTGACCCCTCTAAGTTATAACTAAGAGAGCTGAGTCCCCGATGGGTGGAGAAGGTTAGGTTTGACCCTACCCCTCAGGATAGAGTAATGGGAGATGTTTTCCATGTGTCTAATTTAGAGCACTATGTGAGGTACCCTGACCATGTGCTGAGCAATGAATCTAGTGAGCCCCAAGGGAGGCTGACATGGCCTGAGTCACCTGTGTAGTTTATAGATGCCAGGATGAAAGAACTCAGAGAAAAATAATATGTGATGATAAAGGTTCTGTGAAAGCGCCATGAGTACGGTAAAGCCACATAGGGGCCAATGTTGGACATGGAAAAGTCTTATCCTGAATTGTTTGTTTGCTTGCCTGAATTTTGAGGACAAAATTCCTATAAGAGGGGAAGGATGTTATAACCCCAATTTTTGGGTTCCTTTGGTGAGAAATGTAATTTCTCATACTAAAGATATTTGGACAAATAATGATATAATTTGTTATGAATAAATGGATTTCGTTTAAAATAGCCTTGTTGTTTGATTTGTGGGCTATTGGGCCCAATAACAAGGAAATAACAAAGAAAATTCAATTAGTGAATGAATAATTGGATATTTGAGAAAAGAAATATGTAGAAACCTCTAGAAGGAAAACCCAAAGAGGATTTCGTGCCTCTTGGGTTCCTTGGGTACCAAGGAGTCCAAGGTTGCAAAAAGAAAGCAATAGGAAAAGAAAAGATTAATTAAGTATTTCTTTATGAAGAAAGAAATTGGGAAATAATGATATTATGTGGAAAATGAGTGGAAAGAGGTATAAATGAGATTTCTTCGGGAAATTTCATATCCATGAGGTTGCTAATATTAAAAGGAATGCCAATGAGGAAAATAAGAGAGAAATTGAAAGAAATCCTCAAAAAGAAATATTTTATTTAGAAATAAACATGATAATGCAAAATAATGCATATAGGTGCATTAAGAAGGATAATAAGTATCCTTAAAAAGGGATTTCAAAATAATGGAGTGTCTTGGGATCCAAGGAGTCCCAATAAAAAGGAAAGAAAGAGAAAATGCCTAAATTGCAAAATAAAAGGATAATGTGAAACATTGTTAATGAATTTTAAGATATTGGTAAAAAGAAAGATATTATTTAAGAAAGTGGTTTTCATGGCCAATGATCTAAAAGGAAAGGATAATGAAAATAAAAGAGGGGTTTTTCGTATTCCTATATATTCAAGTAATAAAGGAAGAGAGTAGGAGAGAGAACCTTGTTTCCTCATGAAGGGAATTAGATTTCTAATAGAAAAGAACCTTATTTCTTTTCCTTCTTGGGAAGGCACGTTAGGGCGTGGATGTCCTCCCTATATAAGGGGTTGAATTCTTGCCCACGTCCAGAGGGACCTGACACGGCTACCTCTCTCTTCCATCTTCTTCTTCTTCACGTTTCTTTTGCTTTCAAACCCTAAGGTAGATGTGTAGCACGGAACCGGGGGGCAGCAGGGACTCCTGGAATCATTACGATCGAGGAAGGAGGTCCCACGATGCCAAGGTGATGCTCTGTCATCATCCCTATGCCTGAGTTCGCGTCGGATGTTAGCAGCATGGCTGCAAAGTCTGTTGCTGATCGCAGACACGCCCCACACCAACCAGAGGTCGTAGCTACGGGCCAAGGGCACCACGAGGTGCGAGGAGGAGCGACAGAGCTAGGGAGCCAACCCCGGTGGCCCGATGAAGCCTAGGGAGGGCGGCGCAGCCTCACCTACTTCCTACCTGCCGCATCCGCGCTAGGGCGCGCGAGAGGTAGAAGAAGGTGGGCTCTGTACCGTTTTGCCTCTCTTGGGCATGAAGGAATAACAAATTACGCAAGGGCATTAGAGTTATTTGGTTATATTCCAAACAAGCCGCGTTGTATGGCAAGGAGTGACGTGGCGTCTCCTTATTGGCTGTGGTAAGCATTTTATTGCAAAAATCATATATCATGATTCGTAACTCGGTTTTAAACAAACCTTATATGAATTTTTATCAGAAGAACGCAAGGAATCCATTAAAAAATAGTTTTATAGCCTGAATCTGATCATAGATCGAAAAGTAGTGTAAATCATCATCTTTAATGAATTAAAGATTAAGAAACCCTATTTTGAAATGAATAAAGTGTTTAATAGGGTTTAATGAATCATTAGAGTTGATATTAACCTGTTAAATGTAAAAAGGTACATTGAGTTCAAAAAGGAAGAACTTTGCACATGATTAGTCTAATTTAGAGTTTATATGCTTGAAATTGGAAAAGTACATAAAGTTATCATCTTTAATGTTTTAATTACGGGAAAACCCTTAGATTTGATGATAGATGGATAATTCAAGCTGATATTAACATGTTGTTAATGAAAGAGAAAATAGGATATAAAAATATGATCTTTTTATATATTTGGTTTAATTTAGGGTTTCGTGCATGATTATGCACTAATGAGCTTGAAAACCCTAATTTTGAAGAATATGTCTTTTAATTAGTTTAATTGTGTAAATCCACGAATAAAATAGAGATGTAATGATCATAAGCCAATTTGAGCATAAAAGATCCTTAATGTGGACAATTTGAGTAATTAGGGTTTTTAGGAGTGGAAAAGTTGTTTTAGGGTTTGTTAACTTAAAAAGGATAAAGTTTGAGAAATTGATCTAAGAAAACCCTAATGTATCCTAATGAGACTTAGAAACCTTAGAAAGGTGTCCCAAGTCAATAAGGAGTTGTTTGGGATATGCTTGTGACAATTAGACATTATACATGTTTTCAGGATCAATGTTTACCTGATTGATTGATTGGCTTGCTTGATTGGACATCTAGTTGGATTTGGATAAATTGTTGCTCCAAGACAGGTATGTGGTTACTTATGATTAACCTCTTATGTTTCTCGATGGTTTCTCGGACGTTTAATCGCATTGAATGCAACTACACTGCTTGGATGTTCATATTGCAAATATAAAGTGACTATGACTATCATTTAATGTATATGCCTATAAACTCAGATCCTAGTTCTCTCTGTGGCATTATAGCTAACCTAGTACATGGTTGCCTATGGGTAGGTCCATCAGGTTAGAGAAAGGCCTAGTACATGGCTACCTGTAGGGTAGGTCCATCAGGTCTATGGATGACCTAGTACATGGCTACCTATTGGGTAGGTCCATCAGGTCTATGGTTGACTTAGTACATGGCTACCATTGAGGTAGGACCATCAAGTCACAATGAGTTAGATATTGGGCTATCTTCGGATAGTACCATGCGACTCTATTACCTAAAAGAGAGGTGATACCCATGTCCACTGCAGGGACAGCCCAGAGTTCAAAAATATGTATGGATTGAGTTGTATGGCTTAAAATGTAACCTTGATTGCTAAATGATTAATTGAATGATTATATCATTAACATAGTTGAACATTATCTGTTCATTTTTGGTGTGCAACCATATCATGGGGAGGTAAAAAACAAGGATGTGTGACTAGATAGACACATGAAGCTGAGTATGTTGTTTGTAGCTCAGTTACTACCCATGCGATATGGATTAGAATATTTTTTATTGATTTGAATCTCAATTTAATAGATGGACCAATACAAATATATTGTGATAATCAAGCAACAATAAGTTTGATTAATAGCGGTGCAAATAGTTCTAAAGGAAGGCACATTAAAGACTAATATCATTATATACGTGACATTGTACAAAAGGGTGAAATAAAGGTCACATATATCCTACGAGTGATATGATTTTTGATTCATTAACAAAAGGAATTTCAATGGAATTTTTTGTCAAGCATGTTAGCTTGATGGGATTTGGGAATCATTTAAACGTCCCATGAATAGTGGAAGCCTATATAATATGAAAATGAAAAAATTGTGTAAACACATTGAATTTAGTACTTCACATGAATAGTGGGAGGAATTATATTTGATTACTTCACACATATAGTTGAAGGAGTGCTATTTGGTCATTTGACCAAGTGGGAGATGTTGGGATATAGTCAAAAGGCCAAACCTGACTCCCCTACATAATAGCAACGTGGCCCTAAGTGCACTTGCCACCTAGCACAGCTGGCCAAGCCTGCTTCTTGTGAAGTGTAAGTTGCGGGATCGAATCTCAGTGAATCCCGTTGGGACACTACAGGAAGGGACTAAAGGCCAATGTGTATGCTATTGGTTGTTCTCTCTCTCCTGGTACCTTGGATAGGGGTGAAACTCCCCAATATAAAAAAAAGCAACATGACACTTAGTAAGCCCAGTCCTCAGGATATGGAGAATTGGTTGGACATTGGTTGGACATCACGTAAACCAAAGAGGCGGTTTCGGGGGCAGAGTAGGTTGCTTGGGAGCGTCTCTCCTATATAAACATTGGCTCTCCACCCATGATGAACGCATCAAAAAATAGAAAGAAACAACACACGAAGCCCCCAATAACCATAACCTTCTTCTCTCTCGCGCAACTCCAGAAAAAGGCAACAGTGACGTTAGTAGCGTGAACATCTAGGCAGATGGCCTCTTCAACACGAAAGAACACATCTAGACCGCGAGGAAAACAGGGCTGTTGTGGTTGACAAAGCCGTACTCGTCCACGACCTCCTGGGGTATTTTGCGGAAAAGCTTGTGGTTGACCGGTACCTCAAAACAACGCTGCTCTTGCCGGTCGCGGTCTTCTACGACCACGGGAACGATCCCTCTGGATGGGTGGTAGTGCTGCGAGCATTTTTGGCATCTGCAGCCTGTCGTATCGTCGTGACATCTCTCGTGGCGTCGAAATAGACGAGGATGATGAGGATGATGGAAGTAATTGCCCATATTTTGACTGTTTTGATATTGCTACTGAAAAGTCTGACAATAGAGTTGTTTGCCTATGATGTCCAGGTCTCCATATATGGGAAGCGGGGTTGAAGTAAAGGGCCGACTCGATCGAGTGATTAAATTTTGGCAGACAATTGGAGTCGGAGTGGGCTGGAGTCCGCCTTGTTATTGGATAAATAGACTCCGTTTCCTATTCTCATTTGAACAAATATTTTCAATTCACCTGCAAAGTCAATCCAAATGGACCATACAACTACCGCAAAACCAAGAAGAGTCTTTTCGCAGAATCCTCCTTTTCTTTCCCACAATTTCCTATGACAATGTCCAGTTTAACTGATCCTGAATTAGTTTCATGTATACTAGGGGTTGTGGTGATACTTAGGGACATATTTGTTGACCGACGGTAGCATGTTGCTTGAGATCTGGATTGGGAAGACAACTAGAGTCGGATTGGGCCGAGGTTGAATGAATTTTTGAAAATGGGCATTATTAAATTCGATAATAAAATCCGTTTCTGAGTCTCTTTTCAACAATTATAACAATTCACCTATCCAATCCAACGTCAACATAAATGCACCATACAACAACCATAAAACAAGAAAAGACGTTTTCCAAAAGAACAAAGTATATAGCCCATTCTCATCCGACTTTGACACCCGAAAATACATAAAAATGGTGTGAAAATATGTATTGAATACCGGCATCGTACACATACATATAGTATTAGTACAAATAAAACCACAACACTATTCATACACGAAATTGTTACCAAACTTATTCTTCGACTGTTAGCTGTCAATTCAATATTATTTAAATCATATAATTTATATGAAAGACAATGCAAAAAGATGTACAGACGGTACAAAAGTTACAACATAACAATATTAACAAATTCCAACCTATACACTTCGTTATTGAGTTGTTTACTTATAACAAATTTATATATTGATGATACACATTGATACAAAAAGCCAGTACAGATAACACACACATGAGTGTACATTATATGAGACATTTGTATACAAAATTTTTGACAGTCACTGATCATGTGCTGATATATAGTGTTAGTTGTGTTTATTTCAGAAATGATTTCTAGGTATGTGTATATCATGGTCTTTAACCTCCTTTTGTTTGCTAGTGTTTCAATAGCAACTTTCAGTTTGCCTAATTCTAAACCAATTTCATATATTTTAGGGGTTTAAATGTCACATAGGGAAAAAGGGTTGGTCATAATTTATAATTGTTGACAAACAACTGGAGGTTGCTTGAGATTTTTTTTACTTGTGAGGATTATATAGAATTATCAAGGTCTGAGGTACAAAAATTTAGTACAAAAATTTAGGGCAAAGAGATGGCATTTTTTCAGAAATTTTAAAAATAACACGTCAAGTTGAGACATGCAATACATATTGAATTAGCGAATGCAAGAATTTGGAAGACAACAAGACTAGCAAACCAAGAAAAAGTATACACCCATGAGTTGCATTTAGACCTGATGTATGGTATAACTGGTCTTGGTTGGTGGTGTCAACCTTCTGCTACATAACAAGAATTTGAATTTAGTACAATGGTGCATAACTCTCCTTTTGTATTGAAACTAATTCCACAGTGCATGTAGTTAATTATTATGTTATGCATACACAAGACCCCTAGAAGCACTCTGGGCATACCTACAAAAATTGCCTCACACCTCAATTCATCACATGTTTGACTAGGTTTTTAAAATGGCCCTTACTTGCAATGATGTATATGGCCCTAACTTACATTAAGAATATCCAATGCAAAAGACTAGGTCTCTTACTTGGAGCATTGAGGAATGAAGCCTATTTGGTTTGTTCTGGTTTTGTGTCAATAAATTAGATGGAAGTTACAATATATTTTTATATTTACACATTGTACACAAACTATGTCTAAGTTTATCATTCTTCTCGTCGAACAAAATGGCTCCCCATACTTACCACTAGTAACCATTAGTCGACTAGAAATATGTAGTCTTCATAGAATCTATCAATCTCTTTTCCACTTTTCAATGTTCTATTATTTTGTTTGTATTGTATAAGACAATGAAGTCAGGATATGAATAATAACAATAGTAGGAGTCCTCATAGAAGACTATCACATATGTTATAATAATTTTTCTTCTTTAGGATGTATAACGTAGGTTTTATCTATGAGATGATTAATTAACAACTGATTTTTGTGTAGTTATATAAAGTAGACAAGATAACCCCACAAATACCCAAAACGTGAGTTAGATTTTTTGAAATTTAACTAATTTGGATTAATATCAGAATTTTAGAAATTTGGATTTGTAGCTTGCTAAATAATTCTTGGAATTTTGTAAAATTGAATTAGATAAATTTGAACATGAATTAGTGAAAAGTGGAATGTGTTGCTTGATAAATTTGTAGGACAATCTGGAATTGTTTTTTATATTTGACTAGGTGTAGGTGATTTACAACCCTATACTAAAATGTGAAATGTTAAAATTGTCTATCAAACTAATATCAGTAGTTGATTTATGCTATCAATATAGAGATATGACAAGGGGATACGATATTTAGGACACAAAATATTAAACAAAGTTACACTTCGGTTAATATGGTGCTCACTCAAAGTAAAAGTCCAATAGAGAAGATTCTTTAACGACCATCTTACTCAATCAAGATAGATTTACCCACAACTAAATAAAAAGAGAGAAAATGTGTGATTTTTAGCTACAAGAAGATGAAACCAACATGGATGATTGTAAGGAGTTTGATACTATAGGGGATCCACTCAAATGATATGACACAAAGAACGATCTAATGATGAAGCAATAGAAACAAAAACTATTATAAAGTTACATGATAATTCATGTACAAGTTCTCACCACGAGAGGTGATATAGCAAGGTAAAAATGTATACATATAATAAATTTAATAACATTCAAGACTCGTTAAAGATTGCAACCCCACGATTCCAAGCTATACTTAAGTCCACATCATGTATATGATCTTCTTGAGTCTATGCTCTCTAAAGATCATATATGTGGGTGATTTTCAAACAACACCCAAGAAAAGACAACAACTGTATGTGTCAGAAAACAAAGTATGTGTATGGTTAAAACTTTTAGTCATTATAATTGGTTACAAGTGCAAAAGGGTTTTCCAAGTAAAGAGGGGGATACAAACATATTGGCAAGTTCTAAAAAATATCATTAAAAGAATGAGGCATTTCACTTTAAATGACAATTGAGATCAACATTCTTTCCATACTAATCATTGAGTTGTCACAATAATAACATTTTCACATGCATAAACGTTGTAACTAACTGTACCTATAATAACACCATAAAACTATAGGATCATAACCAAAAAGTGAGGGTGTAAAACCACAACCCAGAAAGAATACACACACTCTATATATGTATGTTTTTACATAAGTATCACTACTTTATATAAATTAATAAAAATATGTAGCATGCCTAATAGGGTGGAACTATTAACATTATGATGCGAGGATTTTGAGTCGCTTTTATAGACTAGTTTCATATGTGTTTTATGCAATTATTGGTAATTTTCATGGTTAATATTGCATGATTTAGTTCCTTCATCCTATAATCTCATTATGCATCAAATTTACCTTGTTTTATTTCATTTGGTATGCATGATCATATTTATCAAAGTTATCAAAGTTGATTCGATTTTATCTTTGATTTTTAGGCAAAACAGATATATACATCTGTCGATACCATCGATCAAGAAGTCGATGGTAGCGAGATAGCTTCAGCGAGTCAGATTTCTACAAGTCGATACAATCTACCAAATAGTCGATACTATCGACTCCGTCTCAGCAGAATCAGCTTAAGCATCAGATTCCACAGAAAAGTGACGCCTAAGGTGTCGATACCATCGACACAGAAGTCGATGGTATCGAGATCATGTCAGAGCAAACCCAGAAAAGTAAAGGACCGCCGGTATCCGGGTTGGTCGATACCATCGACCCGCGTTGATCATATTGATGCCGTCAGATCAGGTTAATCTACAGCTCGAGTCTAATCATATGGTGGTGATATTTTGGCAGCCTAAAGTGGTCCTTATACCAAGAAACGTCATCTCTAAGCCATCTATCACGTCATTAGACGCTGCACAAGACTCGAGGAGAAGACAGGAGGAAGAACGGATCTGGAGCTATGCATTGATTGTTCCGGAGGCCGTAGAAGGAGTTTTCCACCACCGGAAGGTTATACAATGCTCATCCCATGCCGAGGCATGCCCAGATCTTCTCCGTTCAGGGCTTACTTCATATCTATCCACATTTTGTCCATGTTTCTAATTTCCTGCACCATGTTTTCTACTGAGATGAACATGCGGGGCTAATCCCCTTTGTCTTTAGGACTGGGAGTAGCCCGGGTGATCGTTGTATGACAATTTCAACATAGTTTATCATAATTTGTCTCTAAAATTCGTGGTATGCTATTGTTTCTCTATTATATCATTGTGCTTGATCACCATAGTGATAATCCAATACCTTTAATTGCTTTTGACAAAGAATTAATGGTTGAAAAGAAATGATAATCACATTAATCAATAAATTCCTTGGAAAAGGTGATGTACGATTAATGGTGGGAACCTTTAGACCTAAATTTCATGCACCTTATCTAAGGCATAGGTTACTACTGACGTGGAACCAACTTAGGTTAAGGTAGTGAATTGTATCGTGGAAGCGAGCAATTCTAATTCCAGGCCACTACCCAAATTAGGAGACATTGCATGGTAATTGTATAAAACTTAGTGCAACGAGAACCCACGGTGAAACCGCAATCCTAAAGATTCCATTGAAATTGATTAAACCAACCATTTAATCGATCATTCTATTTTCTTTTGTTTTATTTTTTCTTTTTCAAAACAATTCTCAAACTTTAAAAACTAGTTTAATTGATCGTGAGTAGTTAGTAGTAGTGTATCGAGAATTCCATTTCCCTGAGTTCGACTCGAGCCTCACAAGGCCTATATTACATTGATGCGTGTACTTGCGTTATACACACTAGTAAAAACATGTCAAGTTTTTGGCGTCGTTGTCGGGGAAATGACAATTATCAGCACTACGAGTGCTACAAGAGGCCACTCTAGGCTACTTTTTTCTTTTCATTTGTAATTTTAATTTTTGAAATTAATCGTCTATATTTCACATTCTGCTTTCGTCTAACACTGTGCTTAATTAAATCCATCTTTTTGTAGGTACTAGTGCTTGGTGAGCACGCGTAGCACAGACTACGCACAATCATCATCACAGGTCCCGTCATTGGGATCAGACGACGAGGAAAACAACATCCAAAATCAGCTTGAGGACGTGGATTCAGATTCTGAACCAGAAGCAATGGCTGAAGAAAAAACAATATGGGAGAAGATCAAGGCTTCTTCCTCGTCAACGTCAAAGGGGCCTATTAAAAGGCAGGCAATAAACATTCCTACATATAAAATTGATCTGACACTGATTAATTTGGTCAAATCTCAAGCGTTTCAGGGGCTGAAGAATGAAGATCCAGTAGCCCACATAAGCACTTTCATAGAGAACTGTGATATGATAAAAATTGATCGGTTTCCACAGGAGGCACTTACTTGAAGTTGTTTCCCAGCTCTCTGGTAGGAAATGCACGAGAATGACTATATAACCTTGATGATGAAATCGTTGAGACTTGGGATCAAATGATTGAGGTCTTTTTTGAGCGATTTTTCCCACCTGAGAAGACCAATGACCTGGTGAGGAAAATTCACAATTTCAACCAAAAGGTGGGAGAAACCTATTCTGAGACATGGGAACGCTTTCAAATCATGCTGAGGAGGTGCCCACATCATGGGTTGGACAAGGAAAAACAAGTAAAAATTTTCTACTTTTCTCTCAATGAGAATGATCGAAGCAACCCAGATTCAGCAGGCTCAGGTTTCTTCTTAAACTAACACAGACTCAAGGTGTTGGGAGATCTTAAAGAATATTGCTAAGAAATAGTCCTGGGGTGACAGAGATGCACCGGAACAAGTAAGAGTTGTAGGAGATACAAAAGCTATCAAAGAATTGAATGACAAAATGGATCTCATAGCCAAGAAGCTTGTAGAGAAAGAGGAAGAGTTCGATGAGGAGGCCCAAGTTAAATTCATTCAACAATAGGGCTATAAGAGGAGCAATGACTACGCTTGGAGGAAGGACAATAAATTTTCATGGAAGGATCCAAACAACTTCCTACAAGACCCGGATGCAAAGTTACAACCCACTACAGAAGACAAAAGCACTGAATTGCTCAGCCAAGTGGTGAAACAAAATTAAGAGTTGATGAATAGGTTCGGCAAGCAGTTACAGTCCCAGGGCGAGATTTTGAATAAATTTGGGCAGACATTGCAAAGTCATGGAGCACAGATGAGGGCACTAGAGACGACTGTGGCCCAAATTGCCAATGAAGTGGCAACCATTAAGAATCAAAATCAACAAAGACCGGCTGGTAATACAGAGATTACTCAATCACATCATCAAGTTAAGTATATATTTGTGATTAAGGCGACAGAGCCTCTAGCGGTGGAGGTCCATGAAAAGGGAAAAATGCATTTTGACACGGAGGCTAGACCCAGTGTGCCATATCCTTGCAGCTTTTATGGACTACCAGGAAGATGTTGTCCGTCAAGCAAATCCTACCAAGCCACCATCACAGCTGTGCCCACATCTAGGCAAGAGGAGCAGGTGAAAGCCATATTTCATAGTGGAGCCACTACCACCGAGAAGGATGGGCATCCACGAGCCTCACAGACCAAGGATGATGTGTCAAAGCCTACACAAAAGGGTGACATTGAAGCGAGCTTAGGGGAGGAGACCCCAGATAGCCTATATGCGCCATCATACAAGTGAGTGAAGGAGCCAAATGTGTTTTTTTTGGATAGTCTGAGGTCGAAGAAAGAGCATAGACATTACAAGAAGTTTTTGGAGATGTTTAGGAAGCTTCACATTAACATTCTACTAGTGGAGGTGATAGAACAAATTCCCGCATATAGAAGATTTATCAAGGACATCATCACTAATAAAAGGCAGGTAAAAGACACTGATGTTTGCTTTATGAATGATACGGTGAGCTCAATAATCCACCAGAGTCTACCAAAGAAGAAGAAAGATCCCGAGAGTTTCTACATACCATTCTCAATTGGCGACTATGACTTTCCGCATGCATAGTGTGATTCAGGCACCAGCATAAACCTTATGTCGTTAACCACGTTTCAAAAGCTGAGATTGAAGTCACCAAAAAAATCTGCCATGTCTATTGAGTTAGTGGATGGATCTATAGTGAATCCACACAGAGTGTGTGAGGATGTACTTGTCAAAGTTGACAGATTTATCTTCCCTATAGATTTCATAGTCATGGACATGCCACAGCTTAATGGTTGTGAGATGCTACTAGGGAGGTCGTTTCCAGCTACGACTGATGTTATCACTGCTATTGGGAGAGGTACCTTGACATTAGAGATTAGTAAAGAAAGAGTTGAGTTCAAATTGCCTAGTGATTCCTTAGGGACACTCCCTGATGCCCCAATTTGATGAGCAATATTGTGTCTAGCCTAAGACGTTAAAGCAGGGCACTTGTTGGGAGGCAACCCAACCATTGGTAATTGCATTTTTATTTAGTTGATTTTTCACATTTTTAAAGTAGTTTTCATTAATTTCATTTTTAGTATAAAAATGATGCCCTGATATGTGTGTTAAGTGTGCAGGACTGTTTGGGTGTTGATACCATCGACCCTTGTATCAATGGTAACGACCAAGGCACAGAGCGGTAGTTGTAGAAAATTTGCTCTGTCGATACTATCGACGGCCTAGTCGATAGTATCGACCACCCATTAGGCTGATTGATAAAATTTTCTGGAGTAAGTCGATAGCATCGACCCCATGGTCGATGCTCGTGAGATCTCTGGAGATTTTCAGATGAAATCTTCTCAGTAATTTCGATGCCATCGACACCATATTCGATGGTATCGACTTTACTTCAGGTAAAACTAGAGCCAAGGCCTCGCGAGGATGATGGATGCATACAAAAGTCGATACCATCAAAACCATATCGATGGTATCGACAGGCCATGTCAGCGAGCCGTGAGACGCCATCAACAATGAGTACCAAATCGGGAGGTCGATCTATGGGACAGGTCGATACCATCGACCCTCATCGATGGTATCGATGATGTACCAGGGACGCTGACCTCAGTTATAAAAGGAGGGACTATATCTCATTTCTCTTCACACCTTCAGAGCTGGAGATGCAGACACAACCCTTCTACGACCACTACTGGAGTACATACCACTTTGGAGGCTACCCACAACCGCCACCTGAGCAGTAGTAGGGTATCACTGTTCCACCTTCTCAGTTTGTTCTTGACTATGAGGCAATAGTCAAATTCAAGCTTGGGGGGGATGGAACTATTGGTATGTATGCCCTGAGAGCCAATCATGGGATGATTGGTGGGATACATTAAGATTGATTTGATAAACATCAAAGGCAATCTTCCAATTCTTTCTGGTTCAGTCATATGAGATAGTGATAGAACAGATTGAATGTCTAGAGAATGATAGTACTCAATGACGTATGCTTTCAGGTTGAGGACCTGAACGATGAGATCATACGGATGCTAAGAGTTTGTACATTCTTGTTATGTCCCTAGTCGGATGTCATTGTGGAAGGTAGATAGACAGCAATGACACACAAGACTAGATTGTGGTGTTGGTTGATGACAGAATCTCATTAGTCATGATATAGAGATATCAAACCAAACACATAGGTACTTGTTAGAGAACAAGTGTACCGGACAGACCCACCGTGAGTTTCACACATGGAACCATGACTTGGTAGTCACAGTCAGTACTCATAGTGATGGTGGTGAATGTGATTCTTTGACCTGAAATCACTACACTCAACACATGTCGTTGGGTACACTTTGACATCATCAAACGCAGTCCTGAAACATGGGTTGTTATAAAGGTGATGATTGGGTGGCTTTGACACATGGGGCTTTTGAGGGGTGAGTGATAGATATGGGATTTGTCCCTCCTGAGGCAGTTTGATATCCAAGGCCACTTGATGAGTAGGATTGAGATAGGCGTGCGCACGCATGTGTAAATCAGTATGTGATATTGATGTCATACATATCTCGTTCAATCAACTCTGAGATCAAGAAAGTGAATGAACGTTGACAGGATGACTGTTCCATGCCTCGAGTTCATTCAGGATATCAGTGACAAAGGAATTATACATTCGCTGTAACACCATTCATGGATTGTAGGATTGAAAGTTGTTCTCCAACTTTCTACTTTCACTTGGGTAGAAATGATGTGTGACTAGGAACCGCTCTTTGCTTGTGAAGTCATAAATGTTATGGACTATCACTGCCAACGTGAAATGGACCTGCAGGGTCACACACATAGGATTTAACCTGGAAGAGGAGTTTTGTCCACAAGCAATGTTTAGATTGATTACTAAAGGAGTTTAGTAGTTCAATTAAACACTCAATCAGTCGATAGCTCAATATCGTATGGTTCAAGGTGTTGGACGCATTGATTGGAGTATCAGATTGATTGAAATCACAATTGACTGATTCTGCACAACCTGCACTTCCAACCGATTGGTTCAAGTGTTGAACCGGTCGACTGAGGTTGCTGAACCGGTCGGCTCAAGTGTTGAGTCGATCGGCTCATGGTCAAAGTGAAATGATCGGTTCAAGTGTTGAAACGATCGGTTCAACTGGTGCAACCGAGCAAGTTAGGAAAGTCAGGTCGGTGAGAATTTTCCTTGCATTTCACTTGCCCAATTTGATTGGAACAAGGATTGGTATTCGATACCAATTAGAAACAAAAGAAGGAAAGTCAATCGGGAACTGATCAGGACCACGAACTGACCGGTTTAGAAGTGAACCGATCGACTCATGGGTCCCAACCGATCGGTTGGTGTTCCAACCGACCGGTTCAAGTCCCCAACCGACCGGTTCACTTGTTCAGGTTGTGAGTTGGTTGCTTTTTTTGGAAAATCTCGAACCCTTCTACTCCTGCTTTAGTCCCGCATTGCCCGGGACGGAGAACCCTGTCCCATGACCCTCCTATATATATAGGGGTATTGGGGGCTTCTCAGATAACAACTTAGTGCAACCAGTTGCTTTGCAAAGTTGTCATTCTCTCTGGTTTTGGTAACCGAGAGAGAGCCCGAGCAAGTGCTTCCCGCAAAAGGGAGGTGCAACAAGGGAAGGACAACTGCAGTTGCAACTGGAGGCAGGAGAGTGTGTTGGCGACTAGTACGTCAATAGGAGGGTGCGACTCCTTCCACTTCCTTGTGGGACAAGGAGTGTGGAGTTCCAGGTGGTCTGTGTGGACTACTACAGAGGCGGGAGGTCACTGCCGCTCAGGAGGACAACTGTCATCCGACAGTCCAGTTCGAGTAGGAGTCGTCAGTCCCGGTGCGACCAGGAGCTGCACAGACACCGTCGAAGATCGGATTTGAAGACCGCACAAGGCGCGAGGTATTATTGCCGAGCAAGCCTCAGGACAAGGTATGATTCCACAAACCATCCTTTCCTATTATATAGACGTTGACGCGTTTCCTTGTTCCGAGTTTGGGGGAGAAAAAAATTTTGTTTCCGCTTCCTTCTCTGCCTCCCCTAAAACCCAACAGTGGTATCAGAGCCACGTCAACTGATCTATATTTTAGGAATATCGATATGATCGATTTTTGTTTGTCGCCTTTATTTATTGCATACGATGCGAATAAAATTGGCTTTATGCATGTCCAATCCTAAAATCCACAAATCCCAATTATATATATGATATGTATTATTAATGCAATCGATATGCGTCACCCTTAAATGAGTTTTGTGGTGGATGTATAGCGTGGTTATGGCCAATAAACCCTATCTGTGATTGGTTGTGTGTGGTTGCTTGCATCTCGGTCTGCGCACCGATCTTCCTTCTCCTATTCCTGATGTAACTCAAAATAATTTGAGATTCTTTCCTACCTTTGCTCCCCCCAAATGTAACTCGGGGTTTCCCTTTTAAAGAAATGTAATATTAGGATAGATTTTATTTCCTGTTATGTCAAAGACCGGAGGACATCAAGACGACAGCTGAGACGATCGGTTCAAGGCGTGAACCGATCGGTTGACGTTCCAGACGATCGTTTCAAGGAGTGAACCGATCGGTTGATGACCGGTTCGAGAAGCGAGACAAGCGGGTGGCGGCCATGAAGAGATGCACGACGACCAGGTGAACCGATCGGTTGGAGGAGCCAACCGATCGGCTGGTGGCACCAGACGACCGGCCAGAGAGAGCAGATCATTCATGAGATGAGTTGATCAACTCGGATGGCAAGGCACAAAGTTCATCTTATACAAGTTGCATGTGATGTAGACCTAGATGACCGTGATTCCTCTTGTACTGAGGAATCACATTAGCATGGCCGTAATCATCACTTTTTATCGTTTGTGCATGTTTTCTGTGGGATATAGCATGTATATGATACGTACTATGTATTGTGGTGATTGGATATGTATATGTATATATAAAACCAAATCCCTCATTAAAATATTAAGTCTCATATGCCTTCCATTAGCGGCACACATGAAAAACTCGATCGACCAAGTGTAGGTTATGCCAAGGCGTGGTGCGCCATCTATCTTGTAGAAGTGTGAAGGGTAGACATGTAGGTTCTGCCAAAGCAGGGTGCATGTTCTACCGTGTCGGCTTTTGGGTTAGACTTAACTGGTGATTCTTAGAGCGTCTAAGCCCAGAGGCAAGGAATGTTCATGGCAAGGTGTTGCGCATGTTCATTCAATAAGAGTTGCATATGATGCAATTGGCAAGGGTTGCCTACCTGAGAGATCTAAGTTGTGGGCGATCAGCCAAAGCTAACTCATGACTTAGAGGATTTCAGGATCTTGCCCACTAGAAGGTTGTATGCTGCAATCTTCCGAATTGATGGTGAGGGCTATCAATTTGAAGTAAAATAGTGGGAGTGATAATTAATTAAAGGCCTAATTTTATCGTCAACTTTTCAAATCAATCAAACAAGTCAAAAAGAGTTTTGGACTAAAATTACATATATTTCCTTTTATTAAAATAAATAGTTAATCAACAAATCACTTTATTTGCGATCGGTCTTTGAGACCAACAAATTAAATGGGAATAATTCTACGACTGGTTAGGATGATGAGAAGTGTTCTTAAAGAGCGAAAGCTCCAAATCCTAGTTATACCAAGACCAGATGAACTCAATCCCACCACATCAATGGCTGAAAGTATGCTTATGGAAGCATACCGAAGATGATATTGATGAAGAGTGCTTGATGTTGTGTTCTCTGAACTATGAGTTGCAGAGACAACATGAGACATATGATGTCTCCAAGACACTGTCCTAGTATGTCATGACAGAAGGAGATCTAGTAAGTTATTCACACACTCAATGTGATTGGGCATGTGGAAAACCTAACTAAGAAGGATTCCCTCTGAGACAAGAGTTGGCTATTGGTATGATACTGCAAATGTTGCGAGAATCATACAATTCATGATAAACTACAACATGAACAACTTTGACAAGCGTTGACAGAGTTGTTGGACATGTCGATGATAGTAGAGGCAAAGATGAAGAAAAACAAACCATGATCTTTGATGTGATCAAAGGGAAAGGTAATTCTTAAGGGCAAGGATAAGGGCAAAGCAAAGAAGTGTTCTGATGCTAGCCAGCAATCCAAGCCGTCTTCAGCCTCAAGGCACATGGGGAAAGGGTGTATGAGGGAATTGCCCTCTATATCTGGAAGAACAAAAGAAGATGAAGGAGGGGATGGAGATCTCCACCTAAGGTATCATGAAATGAACCACTTCTTTATCTGAGGTATATGATACCAAGATATGGATATGTCATATATGATATGCAATATCCACAAAGAAGTGATGGCCTTTATGAAAGGACCAAGAAAGGAGTACCCATCATTGGAGCAAGTGTTGCTGCCATATATAGGAGTATCTTTTAGTTTATTTCAGCCTAAAGGGCACAAAATAGAGTTGAGAACTGCTATTTCATATATTGCCAATAGATAGAAACACTTTATTTTTCCATATTGTATGACAATGATGGCAATTAATAAAGTTGATGTTTCAATCTTAAAGATATGATCTTTGTGGCAATGCCTTGTTTATCTTGTGATACATGGTATGCATAAGATAAAATGATACCTAAAGTTATAGATAACTCGAACAATCAAATTAGCATCAATCATGAGAAATTCATTTCTAGTTTCCATGTGATGGATAAATCTAGACTCTTTTGGTTAGAGAACCAGTAAGAGGCATGAATATCTTGGACATGATTAATCAATCTTCACTAATGGTAGTGGGAGAATGATTATCCTATTAGGTATAATACATGTGATGTACTTACATACCTATTGGAACAAATGCTAATACTTCAAATGATGTTTAGAGAAATACCAATATGAATATCTTGAAGTGTTCAAGATTATCATAGATGAAGTACAAATTTGGTAAAGTGTTAATTCTTGATGAGATCAATGAATGAAATACTTGGACCAAATGTTTGAGATCCTTATGAGTGATTATGATAATGTATCATAGTGAACTCATGATTAAGGCATGGAAATGTCTAAATCAAGAAGAAATCATACTCTAAGGAGTTAGAGAATGATTATCGAATAACTGAATTCTTCTTAATAAAAGAATACCCCACACTAATAAAAGAAATTAAGAATCACAAGGAGTTGTGAGTTCTTATATCCTTGACAGATACACCTCAATTATCTATGTGATTAGTTGTTCATGTAATGAGTCAACCATCCAGATGAATATGAGGAACTGGATTTTGAGTTATGGTTTATGACCATTATATCCTAAATGATATCCATGTAAACCATAAGGTATGACCTTGATGGTAGCACCCATTGGATGTAAATCCATGAGTGCAAACAAGTCTTAAGTGTTAAGACATATGGATAACATTTTGAGAAGGATGATGCTTGTTGATTGCAACTTAATGACTAAGACATTTAGCATATGGATACTAAAACTGCATTCCTATGAGGAATAAAACAAGGATGTGCATGTGACACAACCTACAAGGTTTATGAATCCACTAATGCAAATGAAGTCTATAAGTTACAATGGACTAATCAATGTGATTGATTGAGTACAAGCAACTCAGAATTGGATCTTTACTTTGATAATATAGTCAAAGGGTTTGACTGATATGTCAAAGATAAAGAAAGGATCTGTGATTTAGTGGGAGCGTCTTCACATTCCACATGTTGATGTGAAATGGAAATGTTCTAGAATGGAAATCCAAAAGTGGAAATTATCTTTAAGGAAGATAGAGATGTTTCCTATGTGATAGGAATAGAGATCTATAGAGATAGTTCTCGAAAACCTCTTGACCTGAAAAGAGAAAGCATACATTGGCAATCTGTACTGAAGGGTTCAGTATACACAGATTTAGTGGGAGAAAACTTTTCATGTTACATGGAGTTAGTATCCCAAGGCCAAGTGTCCAATTCTTATGAAGAATGGGAACACTAAGAATAGATATGGATCTATCATGTATGTAATCATCCCATTATCTTGCATGTATAGACTGTTGGTATGTATGCCCTGAGAGCCAATCATGGGATGATTGGTGGGATACATTAAGATTGATTTGATAAACATAAAAGGCGAGCTTCCAATTCTTTCTAGTTCAGTCATATGAGATAGTGATAGAACAAATTGAATGTCTAGAGAATGACAGTACTCAATGACGTATGCCTTCAGGTTCATGACCTGAACGATGAGATCATACGAATGCTAAGAGTTTGTACATTCTTGTTATGTCCCTAGTCGGATGTCATTGTGGAAGGTAGATAGACAGCAATGACACACAAGACTAGATTGTGGTGTTGGTTGATGACAGAATCTCATTAGTCATGATATAGAGATATCAAACCAAACACATAGGTACTTGTTAGAGAACAAGGTACCAGACAGACCCACCATGAGTTTGACACATGGAACCATGAGATGGTAGTCACAGTCAGTACTCACAGTGATGGTGGTGAGTGTGATTCTTAGACCTGAAATCACTGCACTCAACACATGTCGTTGGGCACACTTTGACATCATCAAACGCAGTCCTGAAACATGGGTTGTTATAAAGGTGATGATTGGGTGGCTTTGACACATGGGGCTTTTGAGGGGTGAGTGATAGATATGGGATTTGTCCCTCCTGAGGGAGTTTGATATCCATGGCCACTTGATGAGTAGGATTGAGAAAGGCGTGCACGCATGTGTGAATCAGTATATGATACTGATGTCATACATATCTCTTCCAGTCTACTCTGAGATCAAGGAAGTGAATGAACGTTGACAGGATGACTGTTCCATGCCTCGAGTTCATTCGGGATATCAGTGACAAAGGAATTATACATTCGCTGTAACACCATTCATGGATTGTAGGATGAAAGTTGTTCTCCAACTTTCTACTTTCACTTGGGTAGCACTGATGTGTAACTAGGCACCGCTCTTTGCTTGTGAAGTCATAAGTGTTATGGACTTTCACTGCCAACGTGAAATGGACCTGCAGGGTCACACACATAGGATTTAACCTGGAAGAGGAGTTTTGTCCACAAAGGAATGTTTAGATTGATTACTAAAGGAGTTTAGTAGTTCAATTAAACACTCAATCAGTCGATAGCTCAATTTCGTATGGTTCAAAGTGTTGGACGCATTGATTGGAGTATCGGATTGATTGAAATCGCAATTGAGTGATTTTGCCCAACCTGTGCTCCCAACCGATCGGTTCATGTGATGAACCGGTCGGCTAAGGTTGCTGAACCGGTCGACTGGAGTGTCCAGGCCGATCGGCTCATGCCCAGGTTGAAACGACCGGTTCAAGGGTTGAACCGATCGGCTCAACTGGTGCAACGGATCAGTTGGGAAAAGTCATGTCGGCAAGAATTTTCCTTTAGTTTCAAATTGCCCAATTCGATTGGGAATAATATTGGTATTCGATACCAATTGGGAAAGAAACAAGGAAAGTCTTTTTGAGCCGGATTAGGACCATGAACCGATCAGTTCAGGGCACCAACCGATCGGTTGGAGTGCCCCAAACGATCGACTCAGGTCCAACCGATCGGCTCAATGGCTGAACCGATCGGTTCAATCGTGAACCGATCATTTCAAGTTGCGAACCGGTTGCTTTTTGTGGAAAATTCTCGAACCCTTCTACTCCTGCTTTAGTCCCGCATTGCCCGGGATGGAGAACCCTGTCCCATGACTCTCCTATATATATAGGCGTATTGGGGGCTTCTCAAAGTACAGCTCAGTGCAACCAGTTGCTCTGCAAGTTGTCGTTCTCTCTGGTTTTGGTAACCGTGAGAGAGCCCGAGCAAGTGCTTCCCGCAAAAGGGAGGTGCAGCAAGGGAAGGACAACTGCAGTTGCAACAGGAGGCAGGAGAGCGTGTTGGCGACTAGTACGTCAACAGGAGGGTGCGACTCTTTCCACTTCCTTATGGGACAAGGAGAGTGGAGTTCCAGGTGGTCCGTGTGGACTACTACAGAGGCGGGAGGACACTGCCGCTTAGGACTGTCATCCGACAGTCCGGTTCGAGTAGGAGTTGTCAGTCCCGGTGCGACCAGGAGCTGCACAGACACCGTCGAAGTCCGGAGTTGAAGACAGCGCATTGCATGAGGTATTGTCGCCGAGCAAGCCTCGGGACAAGGTATGATTCCACAAGCCATCCTTTCCTATTATATAGACGTTGACACGTTTCCTCGGTATGGGTTGGGGAGAAATTTTTTTTTAATTTCCGCTGCCTTCTCTATCTCCCCTAAAACCCAACAGTGGTATCAGAGCCACGTCAGCTGTTCTATATTTTAGGAATATCGATATGATCGATTTTGGTTTGTCGCCTTTAATTATTGCATACGATGCGAATAATATCGGCTTTATGCATGTCCAATCCTAAATCCACAAATCCCTAATTACATATATGATATGTATTATTAATGCACTTGATACGCTTCGCCCTTAAATGAGTTTTGTGGTGGATATGTGTAGCGTGATTATGGCCTATAAACCCCTATCTGTGTGTGGTTGTTTGTGGTTGCTTGCATCTCGGTCTACACACCGATCTTCCCTCTCTTAATCCCGATGTAACTCGAAATAATTCGAGATTCTTTCCTACCTTTGCTCCCCCCGAATGTAACTCGGGGTTTCCTTTTTTTTAAGCAATGTAATAAATAGGATAGATTTTTATTTCCTGTTATGTCATAGACCAGCGGACATCAAGACGACAGCTGAAACGATCGGTTCAAGGCGTGAACCGATCGGTTGACGTTCCAGACGGTCGGTTCAAGGAGTGAACCGATCAGTTGATGACCGGTTCGAGGAGCGAGACGAGCGGGTGGCGGACATGACGAGATGCACGACGACCAGGCGAACCGATCGGTTGGAGGAGCCAACCGATCGGCTGGTGGCACCCAGACGACCGACTAGAGAGTACAGATCATTCATGTGATGAGTTGATCAACTCGGATGGCAAGGCACAGATGTTCATCTTGTACAGGTTGCATGTGATGTAAACCTAGATGACCGTGATTCCTCTTGGCTCGAGGAATCACATTAGGATGGCCATAATCATCGCTTTTATCGTTTTGTGCATGTTTTCTGTGGGATATAGCATGTATATGATACATACTATGTATTGTGGTGATTGGATATGTATATATATATATATATATATATATATATATAAAACCAAATCCCTCATTACAATATTAAGTTTTAGATGCCTTCCAAATGCGACACACGTGCAAAGCTTGTTCGACCAAGTGTGGGCACGCCCTAGCGTGGTGCACCGTCTACCTCGTGGAAGCGTGAAGGATGAATTTGTGGGTCTGCCCTAGCAGGGTGCATGTTCATCGTGTTTGCTTTGGGTCGGACTTAACAAGGTGATCTAGATGGGATCTAGTACCTTGAGGCATGGAGATGATCATTGCAAGGAGTTGTATATGACATCTTATCAAGAGTTGCATATGATGCAATTGGCAAAAGTTGCCTACCTGAGAGATCTATGTTGTGGGTGACAGCCCTAGCTGCTCCATGACTTAGAGGATTTCAGGATCTTGCCCACTAGAAGGTTGTACGCTGCAATCTTCCGAATTGATGGTGAGGGCTATCAATTTGAAGTAAAATAGTGGGATCGATAATTAATTAAAGGCCTAATTATATCGTCGAACTTTCAAATAAATCAAATAAGTCAAAAATGAGTTTTGGACTAAAATTGCATATTTTCCTTTTTGTAGTTCAAATGGAAACAAACAACAACAACTTTTCTTTGCGATCGGTCCTTGACAAGGACAAGCTAAATGGGACAAACTTCCACGACTGGTATCGGACATTGAGAATTGTTCTCACTCAAGAGCGTAAGCTCTATGTCCTGGATACTCCAATTCCAGAGGAACCCGCTCCTAATGCACCAAGGACAGAAAGGGATGCTTACAAGAAGCATTCTGATGATGCCATTGATGCAAAGTGCTTGATGCTATGTTCAATGAACCATGAGTTGTAGAGGCAACATGAGAACATGGGTGTCATAGAGATGATTCTGCATCTCAGGAACATGTATGAAGATCAGGCACGGCAAGAGAGGTACGATGTTTCTAGGGCGTTGTTCAAGTGCGTCATGACAGAAGGAGATCCAGTTGGTCCTCACACACTCAAGATGATTGGGTATGTGGAGAACCTGCAGAGACTGGGATTTCCACTGAGCCAAGAGTTGGCTAGTGACGTGATACTGCAATCGTTGCCAGAATCTTACAGTCAGTTTGTGATGAACTACAACATGAACAACTTTGATAGGCCACTGTTAGAGTTGTTGGGCATGTTGAGGACAGCCGAGTTACAGATGAAGAAGGACAAGCCTAAGTCCGTGATGGTGATCACAAGAAAGAAAGGCAAGTCCAAGCGCAAGGGCAAGGGCAAAGCTAAGAAAGGTTCTGAAGCTAGCCAGGAGTCCAAGCCATCTTCAGCTCTCAAGGCCAAGGGAGGCGTGACCAAGAAAGGAAATTGCCACCATTGTCAAAAGCTAGGACATTGGAAAAGGAATTGTCCTCTCTACCTGGAAGAACAAAAGAAGAAGGAGGTGACTGAAACCTCTACTTAAAGGTGTCATGAAAGTAAACTTGTAACACTTTTGAGATATATGATATCAAGATGTAAAGTGTAAAGCATTCTTACTTGGGGCAAGTGTTGCCTTTATAGATAGGAATACTTTAGTTTATTTTCAGCAAATAAGGCATGTAATACAGTTATGAACTGCTATTTCATACTTGCCAATAGATAGAAACACTTTATTTTTGCATATTGTATGATAATGATAGCAATAATAAAGAGATGTTTCAATTTATAAAGATGTGATCTTTGTGGCAATGCCTTATTTATCTTGTGATATTTGATATGCATAAGATAAGACGATACCTAAAATTTATAGATAACTCAAACAATTTAATTAGCATTAATCATGAGAAATTCATTTCTAGTTTCCATATGATGGATAAAACTAGACTCTTTTGGTTAGAGAACCAGTAAGGGACATAAAGATCTTGGACATGATTAATCAATCTTCACTAAAGGAGGAAGAAGAGTGATTATCCTATTAGGTATAATACATGTGATGTATTTACATACCTATTGGAATAAATGCTAATACTTCAAATGGTGTTTAGAGAAATACCAATATGAATGTCTTGAAATGTTCAAGATTATCATAAATGAAGTACAAATTTGGTAAAGTATTAATTCTTGATGAGATCAATGAATGAAATACTTGGACCAAATGTTTGAGATCCTTATGAGTGATTATGATAGTGTATCATAGTGAACTCATGATTAAGGCATGGTGATGTCTGAATCAAGAAGGAATCATACTCTAAGGAGTTAGAGAATGATTATCAAATAACTGAATTCTTCTTAATAAAAGAATACCCCACACTAATAAAAGAAATTAAGAATCACAAGGGTTGTGAGTTCTTATATCTTTAACAGATACACCTCAATTATCTATGTGATGAGTTGTTCATGTGATGAGTCAACTATCAAGATGAATATGAGGAACCGAATCTTGAGTTATAGTTTAAAACCATTACATCCTAAATGACTTCCATGTGAACCATAAGGTATGACCTTGATGGTAGCACTCATTGGATCATATCCATAAGTGCAGATGAATCTTAAGTGTTAAGACACATGGATAACATTTTGAGAAGGATGATGCTTGTTGATTACAACTTAATGACTAAGACATTTGGCATATGGATACTAAAACCGCATTCCTACGAGGAATAAAACCAGGATGTGTACATGACACAACCTATAAGGTTTATGAATCCACTAATGCAAATGAAGTTTATAAGTTACAATGGACTAATCAATGTGATTGATTGAGTACAAGCAACTCAAAATTGGATCTTTATTTTGATAATATAGTCAAAGGGTTTGACTGATATGTCAAAGATAATGAAGTGATTTGTGATTTAGTGGGAGCGTATTCACATTCCACATATTGATGTGAAATGGAATTGTTCTAGAATGGAAATCCAAAAGTGGAAATTATCTTTAAGGAAGATTGAGATGTTTCCTATGTGATAGGAATAGAGATCTATAGAGATAGTTCTTGAAAATCTCTTGACCTGGAAAGAGAAAGCATACATTAGCAATCTGTACTGAAGTGTTCAGTATGCACAAATTCAGTGGGAGAAAACTTGTCCATGTTACATGGATATTAGTATCCCAAGGCCAAGTGTCCAATTCTTATGAAGAATGGGAACACTAAGAATAGATATGGATCTATCATGTATGTAATCATCCCATTATCTTGCATGTATGACATGGCAAGAATAAAATGCATTCATCATCTTGTATGTAGGACATGGCAATATGATGTGCTCATCCTGATAACTCGTATGTGTGACATGAAGAGTGGATGACTGTCTGCTTCCAGTAAGTGTTATTGGAATACCATGAGAACTTGATAAGTGCTTGTGAAGCACTAGTTCTATGGAGAAGAGTTCGATGTAAAGAGTTACATTGATGTGAACTTCCGAAAGGACAGAAAATTAATCGCAATATATATAAATGAGATGTATAAAAGTGAATGTTTGTTGATAATTGGAAGTGTTCCAATAAAGCCATTTAGAAGGGAAAAGCCGAGTATCTATGTGTTAGTGAACAACAGTGGATACTATATGGATCTGAAAGTTCATGAGATGAACTTATATTCCACTCATTGATGACAAGTCTGGAATCCTTGATCATGCAATGTGGCTAAAGGTTAGCAAATGGAATACAAGATCGCATATTACAGCAACTCCATCTCATACGTGTGACGTACATCGAAGAGATGAGAGACATGCAATTTATACAGACTTTGGCAAGGTGTTGCCATTACTCACTATGTTGGCACTACAACACAGTAACATGTGGGACATGTTTGAAAATCACTATGAATATGATTCATGGGTGATTGGCTCGCAGTGCAAGTGGGAGTCTGTTGGTATGTATGCCCTGAGAGCCAATCATGGGATGATTGGTGGGATACATTAAGATTGATTTGATAAACATAAAAGGCGAGCTTCCAATTCTTTCTGGTTCAGTCGTATGAGATAGTGATAGAATAGATTGAATGTCTAGAGAATGACAGTACTCAATGACGTATGCCTTCAGGATCATGACCTGAACGATGAGATCATACGGATGCTAAGAGATTGCACATTCTTGTTATGTCCCTAGTCGGATGTCATTGTGGAAGGTAGATAGACAGCAATGACACACAAGACTAGATTGTGGTGTTGGTTGATGACAGAATCTCATTAGTCATGATATAGAGATATCAAACCAAACACATAGGTACTTGTTAGAGAACAAGGTACCAGACAGACCCACCGTGAGTTTGACACATGGAACCATGAGATGGTAGTCACAGTCAGTACTCACAGTGATGGTGGTGAGTGTGATTCTTAGACCTGAAATCACTGCACTCAACACATGTCGTTGGGCACACTTTGACATCATCAAACACAGTCCTGAAACATGGGTTGTTATAAAGGTGATGATTGGGTGGCTTTGACACATGGGGCTTTTGAGGGGTGAGTGATAGATATGAGATTTGTCCCTCCTGAGGGAGTTTGATATCCATGGCCACTTGATGAGTAGGATTGAGAAAGGCGTGCACACATGTGTGAATCAGTATATGATACTAATGTCATACATATCTCTTCCAGTCTACTCTGAGATCAAGGAAGTGAATGAACGTTGACAGGATGACTGTTCCATGCCTCGAGTTCATTCGGGATATCAGTGACAAAGGAATTATACATTCGCTGTAACACCATTCATGGATTGTAGGATGAAAGTTGTTCTCCAACTTTCTACTTTCACTTGGGTAGCACTGATGTGTGACTAGGCACCGCTCTTTGCTTGTGAAGTCATAAGTGTTATGGACTTTCACTGCCAACGTGAAATGGACCTGCAGGGTCACACACATAGGATTTAACTTGGAAGAGGAGTTTTTTCCACAAAACAATGTTTAGATTGATTACTAAAGGAGTTTAGTAGTTCAATTAAACACTCAATAAGTTGATAGCTCAATATCGTATGGTTCAAAGTGTTGGACACATTGATTGGAGTATCAGATTGATTGAAATCGCAATTGACTGATTTTGCCCAACCTGTGCTCCCAACCGATCGGTTCATGTGATGAACCGGTCGGATGAGGTTGCTGAACCGGTCGGCTGGAGTGTCCAGGCCGATCGGCTCATGCCCAGGTTGAAACGACTGGTTCAAGGGTTGAACCGATCGGCTCAACTGGTGCAACAGATCAGTTGGGAAAAGTCATGTCGGCAAGAATTTTCCTTTAGTTTCAAATTGCCCAATTCGATTGGGAATAATATTGGTATTCGATACCAATTGGGAAAGAAACAAGGAAAGTCTTTTTGAGCCGGATTAGGACCATGAACCGATCAGTTCAGGGAACCAACCGATTGGTTGGAGTGCCCCAAACGATCGGCTCAGGTCCAACCGATCGGCTCAATGGCCGAACCGATCGGTTCAGTCGTGAACCGATCATTTCAAGTTGTGAACCGGTTGCTTTTTGTGGAAAATTCTCGAACCCTTCTACTCCTGCTTTAGTCCCGCATTGCCCGGGATGGAGAACCCTGTCCCATGACTCTCCTATATATATAGGGGTATTGGGGGCTTCTCAAAGTACAGCTCAGTGCAACCAGTTGCTCTGCAAGTTGTCGTTCTCTCTGGTTTTGGTAACCGTGAGAGAGCCCGAGCAAGTGCTTCCCGCAAAAGGGAGGTGCAGCAAGGGAAGGACAACTGCAGTTGCAACAGGAGGCAGGAGAGCGTGTTGGCGACTAGTACGTCAACAGGAGGGTGCGACTCCTTCCACTTCCTTGTGGGACAAGGAGAGTGGAGTTCCAGGTGGTCCGTGTGGACTACTACAGAGGCGGGAGGACACTGCCGCTTAGGAGGACAACTGTCATCCGACAGTCCGGTTCGAGTAGGAGTTGTCAGTCCCAGTGCGACCAGGAGCTGCACAGACACCGTCGAAGTCCGGAGTTGAAGACCGCGCATTGCGCGAGGTATTGTCGCCGAGCAAGCCTCGGGACAAGGTATGATTCTACAAACCATCCTTTCCTATTATATAGACGTTGACGCGTTTCCTCGGTATGGGTTGGGGAGAAAATTTTTTTTTTGTTTCCGCTGCCTTCTCTGTCTCCCCTAAAACCCAACATAGACATGGCAAGAACAAAATGCATTCATCATCTTGTATGTATGACATGACAATTTGATGTGCCCATCCTGTTAACTCGTATCTGAGACATGATGAGTGGATGTTTGTCTGCTTCTAGTATGGGTTACTGGAATACCGTGAGAACTTGATAAGTACTTGTGAAGTACTAGTTCTATAGAGATAAGTAAGAGTTCAATGCAAAGAGTTACATTGATGTGAACTTCCGAAAGGATAGAAAATTAATCGCAAAGTATATATAGGATATATAAAAGTGAAAGTTTGTTGATAATTGGAAGTGTTCCAATAAAACCATTTAAAAGGAAATGCCGAGTATCTATGTGTTAGAAAACAACAGTGGATACTATATTGATCTGGAAGTTCATGAGATGAACTTATATTCCGCTCATTGATGACAAGTCTGGAATCCTTGATCATCCAATATGGCTAAAGGTTAGCAAAGGAATACTAGATCGCATATTACGGCAACTCTATCTCATACGTGTGACGTACATCGAAGAGATAAGAGACATGCAATTTATACTGACTTTGGCAAGGTGTTTTCATTACTCACTATATTGTCACTAGAGCACAGTAACATGCGGGACATGTTTGAAGATCACTATGAATATGATTGTAAGGTGATTGGCTCGCAGTGCAAGTGGGAGTCTGTTGGTATGTATGCCCTGAGAGCCAATCATGGGATGATTTGTGGGATACATTAAGATTGATTTGATAAACATCAAAGGCAAGCTTCCAATTCTTTCTGGTTGAGTCATATGAGATAGTGATAGGACAGATTGAATGTCTAGAGAATGACAGTACTCAATGACGTATGCTTTCAGGTTGAGGACCTAAACGATGAGATCATACGAATGCTAAGAGTTTGTACATTCTTGTTATGTCCCTAGTCGGATGTCATTGTGGAAGGTAGATAGACAGCAATGACACACAAGACTAGATTGTGGTGTTGGTTGATGACAGAATCTCATTAGTCATGAAATAGAGATATCAAACCAAACACATATGTACTTGTTAGAGAACAAGTGTACCAGACAGACCCACCGTGAGTTTGACACATGGAACCATGACTTGGTGGTCACAGTCAGTACTCACAGTGATGGTGGTGAATGTGATTCTTTGACCTAAAATCACTACACTCAACACATGTCGTTGGGTACACATTGACATCATCAAACGCAGTCTTGAAACATGGGTTGTTATAAAGGTGATGATTGGGTGGCTTTTACACATGGGGCTTTTGAGGGGTGAGTGATAGATATGGGATTTGTCCCTCCTGAGGGAGTTTGATATCCAAGGCCACTTGATGAGTCGGATTGAGATAGGTGTGCGCACGCATGTGTGAATCAGTATGTGATATTGATGTCATACATATCTCGTTCAATCTACTCTGAGATCAAGAAAGTGAATGAACGTTGACAGGATGACTGTTCCATGCCTCGAGTTCATTCGGGATATCAGTGACAAAGGAATTATACATTTGCTGTAACACCATTCACAGATTGTAGGATTGAAAGTTGTTCTCCAACTTTCTACTTTCACTTGGGTAGCAATGATGTGTGACTAGGCACCGCTCTTTGCTTGTGAAGTCATAAATGTTATGGACTCTCACTGCCAAAGTGAAATGGACCTACAGGGTCACACACATAGGATTTAACCTGGAAGAGGAGTTTTGTCCACAAGCAATGTTTAGATTGATTACTAAAGGAGTTTAGTAGTTCAATTAAACACTCAATCAGTCGATAACTCAATATCGTATGGTTCAAGGTGTTGGACGCATTGATTGGAGTATCAGATTGATTGAAATTGCAATTGACTGATTCTGCACAACCTGCACTTCCAACCGATCGGTTCAAGTGTTGAACCGGTCGGCTGAGGTTGCTGAACTGGTTGGCTCAAGTGTTGAGTTGATCGGCTCATGGTCAGAGTGAAATGATCAGTTCAAGTGTTGAAACGATCAGTTCAACTGGTGCAACCGAGCAAGTTGGGAAAGTCAGGTCGGTGAGAATTTTCCTTGCGTTTCACTTGCCCAATTTGATTGGAACAAGGATTGGTATTTGATACCAATTAGAAACAAAAGAAGGAAAGTCAATCGGGAACTGATCAGGACCACGAACCGATCGGTTCAGAAGTGAACCGATCGGCTCATGGGTCCCAACCGATTGGTTGGTGTTCCAACCGACCAGTTCACTTGTGAACCGATCGGTTCAGGTTGCGAGTTGGTTGCTTTTTGTGGAAAGTCTCGAACCCTTCTACTCCTTCTTTTAGTCCCGCATTTCCCGGGACAGAGAACCCTGTCCCATGACCCTCCTATATATAGGGGTATTGGGGGCTTCTCAGATAACAACTCAGTGCAACCAGTTAATCTGCAAAGTTGTCGTTCTCTCTGGTTTTGGTAACTGAGAGAGAGCCCGAGCAAGTGCTTCTCGCAAAAGGGAGGTGCAGCAAGGGAAGGACAACTGCAGTTGCAACTGGAGGCAGGAGAGTGTGATGGCGACTAGTACGTCAACAGGAGGGTGCGACTCCTTCCACTTCCTTGTGGGACAAGGAGTGTGGAGTTCCAGGTGGTCCGTGTGGACTACTACAGAGGCACGAGGTCACTGCCGCTCAGGAGGACAACTGTCATCTGACAGTCCGATTCGAGTAGGAGTCATCAGTCCCGGTGCAACCAGGAGCTGCACAGACACCGTCGAAGACCGCGCAAGGCGCGAGGTATTGTCACCGAGCAAGCCTCGGGACAAGGTATGATTCCACAAACCATCCTTTCCTCTTATATAGACGTTGACGCGTTTCCTCGTGTTGGGTTTGGGGGAGAACTTTTTTTGTTTCTGCTGCCTTCTCTGCCTCCCCTAAAACCCAACAGGAACAATTTCTATCTTAGTTTTATTTCATTTTCTTTCATTTTAGCATTTTTCTTAGCATTTTGCAATTTTTCTTCTAGTTGCGCATTTTTTTTTATTTACAGCTTTCTAGGATCCACTTTCTATCTAGTGTAATCCGTGGATGTCTAATATAAATGCATGTCATCTCTATGTTTGTCATATGGGGAAATTTGAAATTTGAGCATTAATTTAAAAGATTTTTGCAAGAAATTGTAAGCTTGTCTTGTTTGAAATTGAGCACATAACTTATGAAAATCATTGGGTAGGTCAACTTTGAAACATATGATCTTAACTGTACATCCTTATGGTTCAATAAATGTGGAAAGATTTGGATGTTGAGCCTAAACTGGCCAAACAGAAATGAGACTTTAATCAGAAGTGAGAGAGAGAAACCCGTTGATTGATTGGTACACATGTCATTAAGGAGGGACATATAATATTTTCCAATAGTTCTGTCAATTAGTCTTGTGATCTATCCACCTCATTTCATTCAAACTCCACCATAAGGACTGGAAGCACATTACAATTTTCATCTTTTGATTGAATGCCAGTTAGATTTGATTGCATTATAGCTAGATTTTGCATAAATATAAGAAAAATGAAGAAGGAAAAGAGATTTGTATATTAGTCATGCATGTACACATTCTAAAGTGCATGCCATGGTAGATGCATAATTACTTTCATATAGTTGCATTTTGCAGACTCTTGAGCATATAGGACATTATGTGCCTTACTTATTCTGAAAAATAAGAAATGTGGGGAACTTGTTCTATACTCTCTGAGAAGTAGGTTGTAATGTATCAATGGTAGTAGCTATGTAAAAATAAGTCTGAAAAAAAAGTAAAGTATTATGAATCAAATCGTAGTCAAATTGAAACAAAAAGGACTTGAAAAAAATAAAAAAAAATAAAGTGAATTCAGAGGGAGAAAAGAACTTGTTTCACCTACATAAAAGAAAGAAGAAGTACATGATGTAGTTTTGTAGACATTTCATCTCACATTGAGACGGAATAGTAGAGCATGCATCATTCCACCTAAAATGTAGGCATTAGGTCATTTCCATACACATATGCATCATTTATGTCATTTTTATTGTTTATTTCATGATAAAATGTATTGTGCTTCTTTTTCTTCCACAACTGCCTATTTCATTGACCTGTTGCTCAAAATGGTAGGCCACCCATGATTATCTCCTCATTCTTGTATATCAGGAGATATGCTTCCATGTAGATGTTAGTTAGGATATGAGCAACGTAGATAGGAGATCACAAGATGCACCAAGCCTGAACTGGAGGAATTTATTATATCAACTGCCTTATTTGATAGTGTTCATTGGTCTTGGGGTGGGCATCTCTCATGGATGATTATTGTCACCTTTAGGATAGTTACCATTCCGTGGTCAGTGAGGGCTAGTATGTGTCTTGCAGGATGGAATCATTATGAGATGTCTTTTATGCTAATATGTTCTTTAGTTGACCCTCGCAATTATATTCTACAGTTTTGTGCTCGACGACGAGCAAAGATCTAGCTTAGTGGAGTTTGATGTGAGGGTTTTGAGTCACTTTTATAGGCTAGTTTCATATGTGTTTTATGCGATTAATTGTTATTTTCATGGTTAATATTGTATGATTCAGTTCCTTCAACCTATAATCTCATTATGCATCAAATTTACCTTGTTTTATATCATTTGGTATGAATGATCATATTTATCAAAGTTGATTCAATTTTATCTTTGATTTTTAGACAAAACAGATATATACATCTGTCGATACCATCGAATAAGAAGTCGATGGTAGCGAGATAGCTTCAGCGAGTCAGATTTCTATGAGTCGATACAATCGACCAAATAGTCGATACTACCGACTCTGCCTCAGCAGAATCAGCTTAAGCGTCAGATTCCACAGAAAAGCGACTCCTAAGGTGTCGATACCATCGACATAGAAGTCAATGGTATTGAGATCATGTCAGAGCAAACCCAGAAAATTAGAGGACCGCCGGTATCCGGGTTGGTCAATACCATCGACATGCGGTCAGATCAGGTTAATCTACATCTCGAGTCTAATCGTACGGTGGTGATGTTTTGGCGGCCTAAAGTGGTGCTTATATCTAAAAATGGCGGCTCTAAGCCATCTATCACATCATTAGCCACTGCACAAGTCTCGTGGAGAAGAGAGGAGGAAGAACGGAGCCGGAGCTACGCACTGATTGTTCCAGATGCCGTAGAAGGAGTTTTCCACCACCGGAAGGTTGTACAATGCTCATCCCACGCCGAGGAACGCCCAGATCTTCTCCGTTCAGGGGTTACTTTACATCTATCCACGTTTTGTCCATGTTTCCGCTTTCCTACACTATGTTTTCTACTAAGATGAACATGCGGGGCTAATCCCCTTTGTCTTTAGGACTGGGAGTAGCCCGGGTGATCATTGTATGATAATTTCAACATAGTTTATCATAATTTGTCTCTAAAATTTGTGGTATACTATCGTTTTCTCTATTATATCATTGTACTTGATCACCATAGTGATAATCCAATACCTTTAATTGCTTTTGACAAAGAATTAACGGTTCAAAAGAAACGATAATCACATTAATAAATAAATTCCTTAGAAATGGTGATGTACGATTAATGGTGGGAACCTTTAGACCTAAATTTCATGCACCTTATCTAAGGCATAGATTACTACTGACGTGGAACCAACTTAGGTTAAAGTAGTGAATTGTATCGTGGAAGCGAGCAATTCTAATTCCAGGCCACTACCCAAATTAGAAGACATTTCATTGTAATTGTGTAAAACTTAGTGCAACGAGATCCCGCGGTGAAACCTCAATCCTAAATATTCTATTGAAATTGATTAAACCAACCATTTAATTGAGTTTCTATTTTTTTGTTTTATTTTTTCTTTTTCAGAACAATTCTCAAACTTTAAAAACTAGTTTAGCTGATCGTGAGTAGTTAGTAGTAGTCTATCGAGAATTCTATTTCCCTGAGTTCGACTTGAGCCTCACAAGGCCTATATTACATTGACGCGTGCACTTGCGTTATACGCACGGTAAAACGTGTCAAGTTTTTGGCGTCGTTGCCGGGGAAACGACAATTGTCGGCACTACGAATACTACAAGGGGCCACTCTAGGCTACTTTTTTCTTTTCATTTACAATTTTAATTTTTGAAATTAATCATCTATCTTTCACATTCTACTTTCATCTAGCACTGTGCTTAATTAAATCCATCTTTTTGTAGGTACTAGTGCATGGTGAGAATGCGTAGCACAGACTATGCACGTTCATCATCACATGTCCCATCTTTGGGATCAGATGATGAGGAAAACAACATCCAAAATCAGCTTAAGGACGTAGATTTAGATTTTGAACCAGAAGCAATGGCTGAAGAAAAAACAATATGGGAGAAGATCAAGGCTTCTTCCTTGTCTGCGTCAGAGGGGCCTATTAAAAGGCAGGCAATAAACATTCCTACGTATAAAATTGATCCGACACGGATTAATTTGGTCAAATCTCAAGCGTTTCGTGGGCTAAAAAATGCAGATCCAGTGGCCCACATAAGCACTTTCATAGAGAAATGTGATATGATAAAAATTGACCGGTTTCCACAGGAGGCACTTTACTTGAAGTTGTTTCCCAACTCTCTGGCAGGAAATGCATGTGAATGGCTGCATAACCTTGATGATGAAATCGTTGAGACTTGGGATCAAATGATTGAGGTCTTTTTTGAGCATTTTTTCCCACCTGAGAAGACCAATGACCTGGTGAGGAAAATTCACAATTTCAACCAAAAGGCGGGAGAAACCTATTCTGAGATGTGGGAACGTTTTCAAATCATGCTGAGGAGGTGCCCACATCATGGGTTGGACAAGGAAAAACAAGTAAAAAAATTTCTACTTTGCTCTCAATGAGAATGACCGAAGCAACCTAGATTCAGCAGGCTCATGTTTCTTCTTACACAACACAGACTCAAGGTGTTGGGAGATCTTGAAGAATATAGCTAAGAAACAGTCCTGGGGTGACAAAGATGCACCAGAACAAGTAAGAGCTTTAGGAGATGCAAAAGCTATCAAAGAATTGAATGAAAAAATGGATCTCATAGCCAAGAAGCTTGTAAAGAAAGAGGAAGAGTTCGATGAGGAGGCCCAAGTTAAATTCATTCAACAATAGGGTTATAAGAGGAGCAATGACTACACTTGGAGGAAGGACAATAAATTTTCATGGAAGGATCCAAACAACTTTCTACAAGACCCGGATGCAAAGTCACAACCCACTGCGGAGGAAAAAAGCACTGAATTGCTTAGCCAAGTGGTGAAACAAAATCAAGAGTTGATGAATATGTTTGGCAAGCAGTTATAGTCCCAGGACGAGATTTTGAATAAATTCAGGCAGACGTTGCAAAGTCATGGAGCGCAGATGAGGGCACTAGAGACACCTATGGCCCAAATTGTCAATGAAGTGGCGACCATTAAGAATCCAAACCAACAAAGACCGAATGGTAATGCAGAGATTACTCAATCACATCATCAAGTTAAGTATATATCTGTGATTAAGGAGACAGAGCCTCTGGCGGTGGAGGTCCATGAAAAGGGAAAAATGCATTTTGACATGGAGGCTAGACCCAGTGTTCCATATCCCCGTAGCTTTTATGGACTACCAGGAAGATGTTTTCCGTCAAGCAAATCCTACCAAGCCACCATCACAGCTGTGCCCACATCTAGGCAAGAGGAGCAGGTGAAAGCCATATTTCGTAGTGGAGCCACTACCACCGAGAAGGATGGGCAGCCACGAGCCTCACAGACCAAGGATGATGTGTCAGAGCCTACGCAAAAGGGTGACATTGAAGCGAGCTTAGGGGAGGAGACCCCAAATAGCCTATATGTGCCACCATACAAGCGAGTAAAGGAGCCAAATGTGTTTTTTTTGGATAGTCTGAGGCCGAAGAAAGAGCATAGGCATTACAATACATTTTTGGAGATGTTTAGGAAGCTTCACTAGGGTTGATTCGAGTTTATCTTTGATTTTTAGGCAAAACTGAGATAAACATCTGTCGATACCATCGACCCAAAAGTTGATGGTAGCGAGATAGCTTCAGCGAGTCCGATTTCTACAAGTCGATACTACCGACTCCGTCTCAGCAGAATCAGCTTAAGCGTCAGATTCCACAGAAAAGTGATGCCTAAGGTGTCGATACCATTGACACAAAAGTTGATGGTATCGAGATCATGTCAGAGCAAACCCAGAAAAGTATAGGACCGCCGGTATCTGGGTTGGTCAATACCATCGACATGCCATCAGATCAGGTTAATCTACAACTCAAGTCTAATCATATAGTGGTGATGTTTTGGCGGCCTAAAGTGGTGCTTATACCTAAAAATGGCGGCTCTAAGCCATCTATCACGTCATTAGCCGCAGCACAATTCTCGAGGAGAAGAGAGGAGGAAGAATGGAGCTGGAGCTACGCATCGATTGTTCTAGAGGCCGTAGAAGGAGTTTTCCACCACCGGATGGTTGTAGAACGCTCATCCCACACCGAGGAATGCTCAGATCTTCTCCGTTCAGGGGTTACTTCACATATATCCATGTTTTCTCCATGTTTCCTCTTTCCTTCACCATGTTTTCTATTGAGATGAACATGCAGGGCTAATCCCCTTTGTGTTTAGGACTGGGAGTAGCCCGGGTGATCGTTGTATGACAATTTCAACATAGTTTATCATAATTTGTCTCTAAAATTCGTGGTATGCAATCGTTTTCTCTATTAAATCATTGTGATTGATCACCATAGTGATAATCCAATACCTTTAATTGCTTTTGACGAAGAATTAATGGTTGAAAAGAAACGATAATCACATTAATCAATAAATTCCTAGGAAAAGGTGATGTATGATTAATGGTGGGAACCTTTAGACCTAAATTTCATGCCCCTTATCTAAGGCATAGGTTACTACTGACGTGGAACCAACTTAGGTTAAGGTAGTGAATTGTATCGCGGAAGCGAGCAATTCTAATTCCAGGCCACTACCTGAATTAGGAGACATTGCTTGGTAATTGTGTAAAACTTAGTGCAACGAGAACCCACAGTGAAACCACAATCCTAAAGATTTCATTGAAATTGATTAAACCAACCATATAATCGATCGTTCTATTTTCTTTTCTTTTATTTTTTCTTTTTCAAAACAATTCTCAAACTTTAAAAACTAGTTTAGCTGATCGTGAGTAGTTAGTAGTAGTCTACCGAGAATTCTATTTCCCTGAGTTCGACACGGGCCTCACAAAGCCTATATTACATTGACGCGTGCACTTGCATTATACACACGGTAAAAATGTGTCACATTATAGTCATTTGTTACATCAAATATGTCAAAGGCATAGTAGGAGGGGTCAAAAGACCCATAACAAAATAGTAGTTCATTAATCACAATACTTTAGATGATATTATTTTAAGAAAGTAAAACATCAAAACATATATTGTAGGAAATTAGGAATTATAGTTAATTAAATTACCAAACAAATAGAAAATTGCACATATCTGATCTTGACAACTAACCCTAACTCTAGGAGTGAAATAATAGTTCGTCCTTCTTGACCTAAAACTATTTATACACCCATTATCCCATAAATGCCAGATGGTAAATGAGAGTATGTTCCTTTACTAGTTACCTAGTGTGGATTTAGGGTTTTAAATCTTACAATTTTCCATATATAGGGAGAGACATGAAATTAGTTGTTATCTATCAAAATTCCATTTGGCATGTGTGCTCTCTTTTATACCGTTCAATTCATATCAGGAAAATATAGATATAATACTTCCTAGTATCTTAAAATAGACATTTGGATCTACGGTTTGTAGTTTATATATGAAAGAACTAAGGTCATGGATCAACTAGGTTATATTATCATGTTTTACATATCGATCCTTTGGTTTAATCTAATTTCATATCAAACATATCTTCATTAATCATTTTCCTTAAAATATACAAGTATGCTCATATACCATAAGTCAAATGACTAAGTCTCCTGAATGGACAACTATGGTTTTTATTTTAGTCATACTCTCTAATCATTATATAAATCTATTGACTCCCTCTCGTATATACAATTCCTCCATGCAAAATAAATTCACATATATCAGTATTGATGCTAATATACTAGTATACATATACATGTTTATCTATCCATGTATAGTTGGGAATTAGTTGGAAAAACCATTTATATTACATACTTACTATGTACATTACTCAATGTATTATTATAGATAGTATCATCATCATCCCATTAACTACTTTTTCTACAAACTTGAGTTCTATGAAATAAACCTATGGGAAAGTACGCTAGATTTCATCTTTCACCACCATTCTATTTGATCAAACTGATTTGTAAGTGTTGTATGTGATCATGCCATCTTGGATCTTATGCCGTAATCAGATTCATCTATTGTTGGATTCAAGATTGTGTTAGTAGGTTCCATTGGTGTGTTGGGACTTGCATGTTTGTAGATCACTAGGTCCTAATGTCTTCACACTATCTAAAAGATGAAGAAGATGTCTTATTAGAAGTAATGGGAGTTTTGAGATTTGAAGAATAGTTGTCTTTGGTGCATTGGGTAACAAGGAGTGTGAAGAGGTGTGTACGGATTCAAGCAGAGGTTCAAAATGGTCTTTTAAGGTTAAAGGTGAATCTATAAGTTTAGACTGATTTTTATGTTATCGTTTCTTGCTTTACGGATGGTGTTTGTATGTATGCCCTGAGAGCCAATCATATGATGATTGGAGTGCGGCATTAGATACCTGATTTGATAATAATAAAGATAATTCTATCTATTATGTTTGTCTTAGTCATGAGATGATGACACAAACTTAAGTAGATGTCTAAAGAATGATATTATTGAATGATGTATGTTTTCAAGTACATGACTTGAGTTATGAGATCATATAGATGTTAAGAGTACACATATGCATAACTTGTTATGTCCCTAGATGGATATTACTACTGAAGCAAAATAGATGACAATAATACATATGACTAGATTCTGTGTTGACCAATGACAGAATCTCATTACATATGATATATGATATCAAGTCACTCACATAGGTACATGTTAGAGAACAGTGTATTTGACAAACCCACATGAGAGTGATACATGGAGATCATGGAATGGTAATCAAATTTATCTCGCACAGTGATAGTGGTGATTTTGGTTTTTGACCTAAAGTCACTACATTCATCACATGTTGTTAGGTACACTTTGACATCATCAAACATAATCGTAAAATAAGTGTTTCCATAAGGTGATGATTGGGTAGTTGTGACACATGGGGATATGAGTGTGAGTGATGTAAATGGGATTTGTCCCTCCTATAGGAGTTTGGTATACATGGCCTCTTGATAAGCAAGATTGAGAAATGTATGACCGTACTCATGTGATTCAATATATGATATGTGAACTCACACACATCTCAGACAGTCTACTCCAGTTTAAGGAACATGGATTGAGCATTGAGAGGATGATGATTCCATGCCTTGAGTTCAATTCAAAAATTAAAAAACAAAGGAGCTCTATGATCATTGTTACACTAATCATAGATTGTAGGTTGAAGTTGTTCTCCAACTTTTCAAATTACTTGGGTAGCAATGATGTGTGACTAGGAACCTCTCTTTGCTTGTGATGTCATAATTGGTTATGGACATTCACTGCAAGCGTAGTTTTGGACCTCTAGGGTCACATGAATGGGATACACTTGGATGAAAGGAGTTTATCATGAATTATGTTTGGATTGAATACTAAAGGTGTTTAGGTATTCAATAAAACAACTGAGGTTCAAAATTTACTAACTGGACTTTGAACCAACCGGTTCAAGTGTTGAGATGATCAGTTAGAGTGTCAATCCATTTAAAATCAATATTGGTTGAATTTTGCCTAAACTAGACAAGTGAAATGACCATCTCACTTGTGAAACGACTGTCTCACGATTATAAAATGACCCTTTTACTATGTGAGACAACTGGTTCATTTCCCAGGTCCCCCGATTCAGTTCCCAATTGAATTGGAACAAGGATTGATGCTAATGCCATGTTTTGCATTAATCAGACATTGATTACCACTTTGATTCAGAACAAGAAACTATGTGAAATGATCGTCTCACTAAGTGAGATGACTGGTTTGCTCATGGGACAATTGTTGCTATGTGAGATGACCGTCACAGTTCACAAGTTCAAAAAGATTCATGATTCCATACCCTTCTACTCCCACTAATTGGGAACCCTGACCCTGGCCTCTACTATAAATAGAGGGGTACATGGGGCTTCCCCAAACACACAATTGAGAATACGTTGCTCTTACAATTGTAGTCCTCTCTGGTTGTGGTAACCAATAGAGAGCCCAAGCAAGTGTTACCCGATAAAGAGAGGGATAGAAAGGGAGAGAACAACTGAAGATTAGTTGTGGGAGAGCATGTCAGTGACTAGTACGCTGATAGAAGGGGACAACTCCTTTCAATTGGCTGGTAGCACAATGTGGAGTTCCTAGTGGTCTGTGTGGACTACTCTAGAGGTGAGAGGTCATTGTCTGTCGTTAGGAGGACAATGTCAGCCAGCAGTCTGTGGAGGGAGGAGATGTTATAGATGATGATGACCTTTGAATTTGTTGTCCATGGAGGAGTCACAGTGGAGTATCAATGCAACTAGAAGAAAATTACACATCTACAACAATGAGGACTAAGTCTCTTGTCTTGATCCAGGACCAGGTATATCCTCAAAACCATTCTTTTCGTTATATAGTTGTTGATGCGATCGACTGACTTCTAAGGAATATGACAATAAAAATTTTGTTTCCGCTACCTATTATGTCACCCTATTTCCCTATAGTGCTATTAGAGCCACACCAATCTACTACATTTTGGGATAATCGATATGATCAGATTTTGGTTTTATCATTTAATTGTTGCATGTGATGCGAATAATTTCTTGTCTAATCAAATACCATGCATAATCCCAAATTAATATATATATATATATATATATATATATATATATATATATATAATTTACATGCCTCACTCTAAAAGTGAGGTTTGATGGTGGATGTATAGTGTGGTTATGGCCAATAACCCCTATTATATGTGCATGGTTGTATGGTTGGTGAATCATGTTTTATCTCAGTCTGCGTACCAAGCCTCTATCTTATCTTCCTAATGTGAAGTTAATGTTTTCCTACCCTTGCTCCCCTCGAATATAACTCAAGTTTCTCTATAATCATAAATAGTATGATAGTTTACTTTCCTATTATGACAAAGTAGAAAGACATTTTGACAATGCCAATCGACTGTCTTGGAGACTGGACGACCGACTGGAGAACAGAGGAGGACCAGAAGTATGAGCTGAATTTATTAGATGGTGGATCTAATTGATCGACTGGAGGAGCCAAAAGATGGTGGATGGAATAATTAGACCACTGGTTAGACGACCAAACAACCAGCCAGGAGGTGAGCCGATCGATTCAAAGGTTGAATCGATCAACCCAGATTGGCAAACACAGATCTTCAACAACAACTAGTTTTTGCATGTGATGTGAACTTATGGTTGTGGTATTACCTTGTGGCTCTAAGGAATTACATTAGGCTGGTCATCACCATCAATTTTTTTTATTGCATGTTTTTTTTGTGGGATATAGCATGTATATGATACACTATATATGTGGTGATTGGATAAAGTATATGGATTTACAAATACAAAACCCCTCAAATAAAATATTAAGTCTTAGATGCTTTCCAAAGAAGCACACATGAAATGCTAGATCAACCAAGCATAGTTTATGCCCTAGCGTGGTGTGCCATATATCTCATGGAAGTGTGATGGTGGTAATGTAGGTTCCGCCCTAGTGGGGTGCATTATTAGCATGTCAGCTTTTGGGTCAAGCTTAACTTGTAACACCCCTGACCTGGGTTATGAGGTAACCCTGGATGTTTTTTCAAAGTAAGATTATTAGAACCTTGTGTTAATATTTTGAAAAGTAATTGAGATTTAAGGAGATCTCAAGTTTCAAGTTTGAGCCTGTTTGAAGGATGTTTGTGTTATATATGATAGTTTTGGTGTATATTTCAATTTACCCAAAATATGGGGTTGATGTGCAATTTACCACCTCTATAATGTCCCTTATCCCTCTTAGCATCATTTAGAGGAAAGATAAAGTAGTGGGAACCTTGTTTGAGTCTTGGTTGAGTGATATCACTCTTGGTGGTGAAAGAACCAAAGAATGTTGAGTATCTTGAACCCTAAATAAGGTTGTGTCGAGTTATGAAGAGTATATGAGAGTGCTTATAAGTTTAGAAACCATAGAGGGAGTCCCATATCAGTTTAGAAGATTTTTCAAAGTATTCATATTAGGATAAGCACCTCAAGTAGGTGAATCATATCGGTTTAGGACTTCCTTGGAAAAGTTGTATCAGTTTACATGAAATGTGATATTGGGTTGTGATATCTTATCAAGAAAGATACCCACTGGACGATATCTCATCCTTGAATTATCCACAAGAGTTTTGCATGAAAAGATAATTATTATTGCATGGTTCCACCATGCATGGACACGTGTCACCTAGTTACGTATGGTGATGTCACCTCTCATGTAGCCTCTCTCACGAGCCTCAACTATATACGCCTCTTTTTTCACCTACTAGTGAACATCTTGAATCTCATATCATCCCTCCCAAGGCGAATGACCCTAGGATCTTAAGGATCAAGAGTAAGGTTGAGAATCTTTTCTAGGGTGATGCCATGACCATCTTCAACCTTGGAGAACTATGTATCTCAAATCACAATTCTTTCTTTCTTTTCTGCTTCACCAAGTTTCAAACTATGATACCTTCTTCTTGATGGAGGTGAAGCTATAACCAAATCTTGGACCTTTAAATAGGTCATCTTCAACCTTGGGAATGTCGAGCTTTTAAGCTTGAAGCTCTAGTGGTGATCTTGAGGCGGGTTATATAACTTGAACTCAACTCTATTGTTATTCACCTTCAATCATGTAATACTTGACAATTCCTTTTCAATTTCGACTTTCCTTGGTTGAATAATGATTCTATGAGATCTAATGGATATATGGGAATATTTCCCATGAACTATAGTGTTACTAGATGAAGGGTTGATGCTTGAATGTGATGGAATCCCCCATGCACAAACCGATATTGGTTTAGGAAACCCTAACCCGATATGGGGTTATGTGAACGGAAATCGATACACATGAGGTCTTAATCCATTACTAGTTTTCTACATGTGAAGGAAAATCATCCTTATAGTTGTCCATCATGTTACCTAAAATAAGGATGGAGGCATGCCAATATCTTGAAAGTTGAGTGAAGATATGAAGTCAATAGGGCTAACCTGATATTAACTAACCTTAGCAACCTGACACTTCTCTAACCCGACATAATTGTGAAGGGCAACACACTTCTTTGAGTCTAAGGCTGAAACACTATGTGAAGGTGTAGGCGACACACTCCTTGACTTCATGGATGAAAAACCAAGTAGTGGTGAGTCTGGTACCTTGATAGGTGAAAGTATATAAGGGTGTTGATGATGGCTAACCCAATACTATCAAAACCCTAAGGCTGATATCACCTTGGTGATAGCTAGGGTGACACAATAGATGATGCTATGGCCTATACACTAGATGATAGTGTGGCCAATACCCTAGAGTATATTATGGATGACACACAAAGTGATAGGGTGGTCGATACCATAAAGTGAGGTCAAGATTTTATGCTTAATTGAGGTGAAAATATTATGATAAAGTGTGAAGAAGGTGATGCACCAAGGTATGGTGAATGTGATACACCAAGATATGGTTCATGGCCGATATCATTTGAAGCACCTCAAGCATGATATCACTTTAAGCACCTCAAAATGGATATCACCTTAAGAATCTCAAAACTAATATCACCTTGATGTGCCATGGGCAATACAAGTGATAGTGACATGGACGACACAAAGTGATAACGGTGTCTAAGTCAATACACCCCTAACCCAATATTTTTTGATAGTATCAAACCTGACACAAAGTGAGAAGCTTAGGTTTACACAAGTGAAGAGTGTCATGGCCGATAAACATGTCTAACCTAACACAAAGTGAGGAGCTTAAGCCAACACAAGTGAATGTATCTAGGCCGACACAAAAAGTATGTGTGTAGACTGATACACTTTGATGAGTGTAGGCTGACACTGGAGGAGTATAATCAAGTTGATACTTGATGATGTAACAAAATGAATACGCTTTGATAAGTGTAGGCCAATACACTATAAAGAGGGTCAAGTCAATACAACAAGTTAAGTTGAAACCAATATTCTAGTAAGGATGAGAGAGGAATTTGTATAACTCATGTTGAAAATCAATTAATGATAATTGATGAGAGTAATCAAGTATGTTTCAATACATATGGCAAGGAAATAAGCTCCTAGATGGGAGGAGTTATGAATTAGGGTTTGGCGGTTGAATATAACCCTAGAAACCCTAATCGACTACAATAGAAACCCTAACCCTAATTATGAGAGGGTTGTAACTTGATTGGGTAATTATTTGTGATACAATTGAATGTAAAGATAATATATCAACTTCCATAGTGGAGTAGTTATGGTTTAGGGTTGGTTATTGAATATAACCCTAGAAACCCTAATCAGTTGAAAAGAGAAGCCCTAATCATAATCACAAGAGGGAGTGTAACTTGAATGGCATGATGAAAATAATCAATGGTTACAATAATGAAATCTTAACCATGGAAGCATTATGGATATAGAGATATGAGGGCTATAGTGGTTATAACCTAGTATAGCTTGATTATGACTTATGAGGCCTATGGAATAATTATATCACAGGAAGGATGTGAACATGTCTGATGACCTGGCAGAAGCATATTGCCTAGTAAGGTGATGTGGTACTCAATGATGAGTTTAAGGCATTGATATCCCATGATGAACCATAAAGGTGTCCCAACTGCTAAAGAATACTCGGTAATATGATATACCTTTCATGCTTGTAACTTGATTGATGCTATAAGACATTATAATGCATTTAACCCATCACTTGGAAGTATAATCACATCATTGATAAAGGTCAATACCTGGAAGTATAATTATAGGGTTGATAAAGGTCCATACCTGGTAGTATAATTACATGATTGATAAAGGTCAATACCTAGCAGTATAATCACAAGATTGATAAAGGTCAATATTCGTGGTATAATCAAAGGATTGATAAAGGTCAATACCTGGTAGTATAATCACAATATTGATAAAGGTCAATACCTGACAGTATAATCACATGATTGATAAAGGTCAATACTTAGCAGTATAATCACATGATTGAAAAAGGTCAAAACCTGGCAGTATAAATACATGATTGATAAAGGTCAATACCTGACAGTATAATCACAGGATTGATAAAGGTCAATACCGGGTAGTATAATCATAAGATTGATAAAGGTCAATACCTGAGAGTATAATCGTAGGATTGATAAAGGTCATTACGTGGCAGTATAATCATAGGATCGACAAAGGTCAATACCTGGCAGTATATTCACATGATTCAATGATATCATACCATGTCAATATGATCACAGGATAAACTTGAGATGCTGGTATAGCATGATTGATAAATGATATACATGTTTTTCATATTCCTTCTAAAAAGATTGAATAACCTATTGGTCAGTCATATATATCTGATCTGCTCTTTTACAGTGATACCTTACTAATGTTCATATTATAATTAGAACTGCTTATCATAGTTTCTACTTTATCATTATCTTTAAATAAAAAATTATATATGTGATAATAATAATGTTGGCGGAGAGTTATATCTCCCACTGGGACTTTTGTCTCACCCCATGGGTTCCACAACTTTTTAAGTGGACATGCATGAGGTAGCAGAGATCGTGTAGGTGAGACAGGACAACAATAGGAAGAAGACCTATAATTTTGAGGTAGTGTGTTGTCAGCTGTGTCTTATTGTAGATAGAAGTCCTATGTGTCGTCCCTATACTCTCAGGTCCTTGGGGGATAGTTTCATATCCAGTTTTACAATCAATCTGAATTTTTGGCTAAAAGGGTGTTATTGCTAATAGTTTTCTCATGTACATGTTTTTGGTAAAAGGAAACTAATATCAGATGAAATAGGGATGCTAATGAGATAGCATATGTGTGATGTATCATGTTGTATATGATAGGCTTTGGGCCTTTCTGTAATAAATTTCCTGGCAATGGATCTTTATGAAAAATGGTTTTAATTTTTAGTGATTTTTGGTAGTCCACTGTTAATGGTTTCCGTGTGATTTTGTGTAATGTCATTATCCGTTTGATAGAGGTCATCGCAAGTTTTGGTATCTGAGCTATAGGTTTGCTGAGTCTACAACAACATAGGACTAATGTTTTTGAGTCTGCTCTAGTGTCCTCCAGTATGTCTATTAGTGACTTATGCTCATGCAAAAAAAAGGATAAAGCTTAAAGATGTCTGAAGAACATGATGAACATATTACTAAAAGCAATATTGCGACACCAAGAGAAGGTGTGAGGGATCAACTAAGAGAAGAATGAGTGCTTGAGAATCCCCAACCTAATCCAGTAATGACAGAGAACCCTACTTTTCATGCTCTTGTTTGGAAGGTTATGACAAAAACGATGCATATAGTGGACCGGACACTAGAAATACAACCTAGGGCACCAGTCCCCAATGTAGAATTTTTAGGTTCTGGTAAGATCTTTGAATGGTTACACCATGTAGGAGATATAGAATATGCTGGAATAGCTGACCCAACAGATGTTGAACTATGGATCACTAGGTTAGAAAAAGCTTTCAAGATCCTTAATATCTTAGATGCTAACAAAGTCAAGCATGTTGTGTACCTTCTGAAGGGTAGTGTTGGCCACTAGTGGGCCATAGAAGAGGTAAAAAAATGATGAAGCGGTTGGTTGGGAGGAATTTCATTGAGAATTCGTCAGTAGGTACTTTCCACAGACACACTTAGACAAAAAGATCTCACATGTTGAGGGGATTAAGCAAGGAACCCTAACAAATAATGAGTATGAGGCTAGGTTTATGGAACTTTTGTGATTTTGTCCTCAGATGGCTAATATTGAGCATGAGAGGATCTGACATTTGGAGAAAGGATTGAATGTTGAGATGTCTACCTCGGTAGCTACTTTGGAAAGTATAGAGAGATTTTCCACATTTGTGGAATCTTTACAGAGAATATAAAGGGATGTGACAGAGAAATGGGAGGAAAACCTCAAAAAGAGGTCTACACAGTCATAGGAACAATTGTTTGGTGGTTCTAAGTAGCCAAAGTTTTTAGTGCCACTAGAACAACAAGCATTTAGTACACCAATGTAGTGGTCACCAAGTAGGGGCAGAGGTCAGAGTTCACCTCAACCTTTAGTATCAGTGAGGAGCTTGCCTAGGTCACAACATGGGGCCCGAGCTTGCCACAAGTGTGGACAAATAGGACATCTGAGGTGGAAGTTTCCTAGAAGAAATAATGAAGTTACCCAACAGTCAATGTAGAATATGTAGGGCTCATAAGTACCACAATTTAGTGGAGTAGAAGGACGAGGATGGGGACAAACATCACATGATGGTCCATCTAATTCAAGTAGTAGAGGACGAGGGTGACAGAAGGTGATGACTAGAATCTATGCGTTGAGCCAACCTGAGACACTAGATAACCCAAAATAGGTAACATGTCAGATAGAACTTTTCCATTCTCACTTATCTCTCTTTATTCTACATGTTAATCATAAGAAGGATAGTTTTTGTTCTATTTCCTTTGGTTAGTCATTTGGGGATATGAGGAAGAGATGTAGAGGACTAGAATTTATATTCTTTCCACTATTCACTAAAATGTTTTGTGATTTCTTCAATTCATGTAAAAGAGGAAGAGGTGTAAAAGAGACACCTAGAGAGAACTAGAGATACTAAGTCTTAGAACTTAAAAGATATGCTTAAGATAAGAAACATGATATAAAACAAAGTGCATACTACCCAATCTCAGTGCCCGAATACCTTGGACAAGTATTCAATCACTGAAGAAAAAGGGAAGTATGGAACTCCTAAGTTTCTATCTTTATGATTACTCTGATCAAGTAGTCATTTTGAGAAAATCTAATGAGCATAATGAAATGGGAGATGTGGCATAGATATTCCTACCACATCCTAATTGTAATGAGATTGAACCTGAGTTAATCTCAAACCAACCTATACGGAAAAGAAGATGTTTAGTATAATAATCTTGCTTAATAAGAAAAAAGAGTTAAGGGAATAGATCCTTATACAATGAAGAAACATTAAATATAATGATCTACTTCCTGATAATAGGTAGAGGTATGTAGGATTGATTAAAAGATGATTAAGAAGTCCCCAATCCTTTAAGTAAGATTTTAGGGATACAATCCTTATTAGGTGTTAATAACTTGTAACACCCCTAACCAAGGTTATGAGGTAACCCTAGACGTTTTGCATATATAAGATGATTATCCCAGTCTTAATCTCTTGAAAAGTAATTAAGACTTAAGGAGAGCTCAAGTTTCAAGTTTGAGGCTATTTGAAGGATGTTTGTGTTATATATGATAGTTTTAGTGCAAATTGCAATTTACCTAAAATATGGAGTTGATGTGGAATTTACCACCTCTAGAGTGTCCCTTATCTCTATTAGCATCATTTAGAGGAAAGATAAAGGAGGGGGCACTTGTTTGAGTTTTTTTTAGTGATAACAATCTTGGTGGTGAAAGAACCAAAGAATGTTGAGTATCTTGAACCCTAGATAAGGTTGTGTCGAGTTATGAAGAGTATATGGGAGTTCTTATCGGTTTAGAAACCATAGAGAAGGTCCATATAGGTTTAGCAACTTTTAGGAAGAATTCATACTGGGCTAAGCACACCAAGTAGGTGAAGCATATCAGTTTAGGATTTCCTTGGAAAAGTTGTATCGATTTACATGAAATGTGATATTGGGTTGTGATATCTTATCAAGAAAGATACCCAATGGCCAATATCTCATCCTTGAATTATCCACAAGATTTTTGCATGACGAGATAATTATGGTTGCATGGTGCCACCATGCATGGACATGTGTCACCTAGTTACATATGGTGATGACACCTCTCATGTAGCCTCTCTCATGAGCCTCAACTATATAAGCCTCTTTTTTCACTTACTAGTGTACATTTTGACTCTCATATCATCCCTCCCTTAGTGGAGAACCCTAGGAGCTCAAGGATCAAGAGGAAGGTCGATCATGTTGTCTAAGGTGATGCCATGACCATCTTCAACCTTGGAGAATTATGTATCTCAGATCATAATTCTCTCTTTCTTTTCTTCTTCACCAAGTTTCTAACTATGATACCTTCTTCTTGATGGAGGTGGGGCTATAGCCGAATCTTGGACCTTTGAATAGGTCATCTTCAACCTTGGGAACATGGAGATTTGAATATTGTATCTCTAATGGTGATCTTAAGGCGGGTTATATAACTTGAACTCAACTCTATTGTTATTCACCTTCAATCATGCAATATTTGATAATTCCTTTTCAATTTTGACTTTCCTTGGTTGAATAATGATCCTATGAGATCTAATGGATATATGGGGTTGTTTTCCATGAACTGAGTGTTAGTGGATGAAGGGTTGAAGCTTGAAGATGATGGAATCTCCCATGTACAAACTGATATTGGTTTAGGAAACCCTAACCCGATATGGGGTTATGTGAAGGGAAACAGATACACATGAGGTTTTAAACCGTTACCAGTTTGCTACATGTGAAGGACAATTGACCTTATAGTTTTCTATACTATTACCTAAGACTAAGTATGGGGGCAGGACGATATCTTGAAAGTTGAGTGAAGATATGAAGTCAATTGGTCTAACCCAATATGCCCTAAGCTTAGCAACCTGACACCCTCTAACCCGACCAATGTGAAGGGCAACACATTTTTTTGAGTCTAAGTCTGACACACCATGTGAAGGTGTGGCAGAAACACTCCATGAATTCATGTCTGACATACCAAGTAGTGGTGAGGTCCGTACCTTGATAGGTGTAAGTATATAAGGGTGTTGATGATGGCTAACCCGATACCATCAAAACCCTAGAGGCCGATATCACTTGGTGATAGCTAGGGAGACACCATAGATAGTTCTATGGCCGATACACTAGATGAAAATGTGGCCAATACCCTAGAGTATATTATGTCCGACACACAAAGTGATAGGGTGTCTGATACCCTAAAGTGAGGTCAAGATGTTATGCTTAAGTGAGGTGAAAATATTATGCTAAAGTATGAAGAAGGTGATGCACCAAGGTACAGTGAAGGTGATACGCTAAGATATGGTTCATGGTCGATATCACTTGAAGCACCTCAAGGATTGTATCACCTTAAGAAATTCAAAACTGATATCACCTTAAGCACCTCAAAACTGATATCACCTTGATGTGCCATGGGCGACACAAGTGATAGTTTCATGGGCGACACAAAATGATAGTGGTGTCTATGTCAATACACCCCTAATCTAATATCTATTGATAGTGTTTAACCTGACACAAAGCGAGAAGCTTAGGTTGACACAAGTGAAGAGTGTCATGGCCGTTACATGAGTCTAACCTGACATAAAGTGAGGAGTGTAAGCCGACACAAGTGAATGTGTATAGGCCGATACACTTCGATGAGTGTAGGCCGACACATGAGGAATATAATTAAGTTAATACTTGATGATGTAACGAGATGGATACACTTTGATAAGTGTAGTCCAATACACTCTAAATAGGGTCAAGTCAATACAACAAGCTAAGTTGAAACCAATATTTTAGAAGGGATGAGATAGGAATTTGTATCACTCATGTTGATAATCAATTAATGATAATTGATGAGAGTAATCAAGTTTGTTTCAATAATTAGGGCAAGGAAATAAGCTCCTAGATGGGAGGAGTTATGAATTAGGGTTTGGTGGTTGAATATAACTCTAGAAACCCTAATCGACTACAATGGAAACCCTAACCCTAATGTTGAGAGGATTGTGACTTGATTGAGTGATTATCTGTGATATAGTAGAATGTAAAGATAATAATATAAGCTTCTTGAGAGGAGGAGTTATGGTTTAGGGTTGGTTATTGAATATAACCCTAGAAACCCTAATCGGTTGAAAAAAGAAACCCTAATCCTAATCACAAGAGGGAGTGTAACTTGAAATGGCATAATGATAATAATAAATGGTTTCAATAATGAAATATTAACTATGAAGGCATTATGGATATAGCCAAATGTGGGCTATAGTGGTTATAATCTAGTATAGCTTGATTATGCTTTACGAGGTCTATGGAATAATTGTATCAAAGGAATGATGTGAATAGGTTTGATGACCTGGTAGAGGCATATTGCCTAGTAAGGTGATGTGGTACTCAATGATGAATTTAAGGGATTGATATCCCATGATGAAAGTAATAGGGTAACAAAAAGGTGTCCCAACTGTTAAAGTATCCTTGGCAATATGATATACCATTCGTACTTGTAACTTGATCGATGCTATAAGATGTTATATACTTGTAAATATAATCATAGAATTGATAAAAGTCAATACCTTACACTATAATCACAGGATTGATAATGGTAAATGCCTGGTAGTATAATCACATGATTGATAAAGGTCAATACCTAGCAGTATAATCACAGGATTGATAAAGGTCAATACCTGGTAGTAAAATCACATGATTGATAAAGGTTAATACTTGGCAGTATAATCACATGATTGACAAAGGTCAATACCTAATAGTATAATCACAAGATTGATAAAGGTTAATACCTAGAAGTATAATCACCGGATTGTTAAAAGTCAATACCTGGCAATATAATCACAAGATTGATAAACGTCAATACATGGTAGTATAATTACATGATTGATAAAGGTTAATACCTGGCAGTATAATCACATGATTGATAAAGGTGAATACTTGGAAGTATAATCATAGAATTGACAAAGGTCAATACATGACAGTATATTCACATGATTCACTAATATCATAGCATGGCAATATGATCACATGATATGCTTGAGATGTTGGTATAGAATGATTGATAAATGATATACCTGTTCTTCATATTCCTTCTAAAAAGATTGAATAATGTATTGCTCAGTCATAGATATTTGATCTGCTCATTTATGGGGATACCTTGCTAATGTTCATATTATAATTGGAACTGCTCAACATAGTTGTTTCTTTATCATTATCTTTAAATAAAAAACTGTGATAATAATAATGTTGACAGTGAGTTATATCTCGCGCTGGGACTTTTGTCTCACCCTATGGGTTCTACAACTTTTTAGGTGGATGTGCATGAGGTAGCAGAGATCATGTAGTTGAGACTAGACACAGTAGGAAGAAGACCTATAATTTTGAGGTGGTGTGTTGTCACCTGTGTCTTATTATAGATAGAAGTCCTATGTGTCATCCCTGTACTCTCAGGTTCTTCAGGGAAAGTTTAATATCCGATTTTACAATCGATCTGAGTTTTTAGCCAAAAGGTTGTTATGCTAACAATTTTCTCATGTACATTTTTTTGTTGTAAAAGCATACTAATATCGGATGAAAGAAGGACGCTGCTGAGATAGCACATGTGTGATGTATCATGTTGTACATGAAAGGCTTTGGGCTTTTCTGTAATAAATTTCTTGGAAATGGATCTTTATGAAAAATGGTTTTAATTTTTAGTGATTTTTGGTAATCCACTATTAATGGTTGTTTCCGTGTGATTTTGTGCATTGTCATTATCAATTTGATAGTGGTCATTGCATAACTGGTGATTCTTAGAGAATCTAGGCCTAGAAGATAGTAGATGGTTATGGCAAGGAGTTGAGCATATCATCTCTCCAGAATTGCATATGATGCAATTAGAGAAAGTTTCCTACCTTGATGATGGACTATGTATTGTAGCATTAGTCAGGCTATAGTTGAATTATCTTGGGTCTTGGCCCACTAGAAGATAGTACACTGCAATCTTATGAATTGGTACATGAGGGTTATCAATTTGAATAAAATAGTGGGAGCGATAGTTAATTAAAAACCTAATTAGTATCGTAAAATTTACCAAATCAAAATGTTTTGAAAAGTTTTAATATTTCTTTGTAGAAACTAATGTCAACACAAACACATTCATATTGCGATAAGTCCTTTAGAAGGACAAAATGGGGTAAACATCCAAATCTGATTTAGGACTTTGAGAAGTGTTCTTAATCATGAGTTGAAGCTATATGTCCTTAAAAGACCAAATCCAGAGGAACCCATTGCAAATGTTCCTGAGTGCTAAATGGATGCTTATTGGAAGCATGCCAATGATGCCATAGACTTTGAATACATAATGCTACATTGTATGAACTATGAGTTGTATGAACAACATGAAAACATGGACATTCTCGAGATGGTAACACATCTTAAGAATCATGTAAAGAAAGAAAGGTGTTATGTTTCTAAAGAACTATTTGAGTGCAAATTGATAGATGGAGATCTAGTAAAGCCCCATATGATTGGGCATGTGGAGTGACTCAGATTTCTCTTAGGTCAAGAGTTGGCCATGGATATGATTCTACAATTTGTTGTGTGAATCATATAGTCAGTATATCAAATGCTTGGTATGTTCATGCCAAAGGAATAAGAAGGACCAAAGATCATAAATTGCTATGTTGTTAATGAGCTTAATCTGATCTAAGGGTTCAGAAGGATATGATGGATCTAATAATTAGGGTTTCTCCTAATGTTTAATATGCAATGAAGCTAGGGTTTGTATCCTTATTCCTTATCCAAACCTGAGACAACCCTAAACATAAAACTAGGACCTGAGTAGGGTTTAATGTGAATAATATGATGGTGAAACTTTAGGATTACATACATGCAAATCAAATGTTGATTGATTGGATATGTTGATTGGACATAATTGAAGTATATACTGCATGATATCTACATAGTTCTGCATAAAATACGTGGTTATGATTATGGCTACTCACAATATTGATTTTTGGTGTTTGCCAAGGATCATGTGGCTCTAAGTAAACCCAGTCCTCAGGATATGGGGAAGTGGTTGGGCATCATGTAAACCAAGGAGGCGGTTTTGGCAGAGGAGTAGGTTTCTTGGGGAGCACCTCTCCTATATAGTCATGGGCTCTCCTCCCATGATGGACACACCAAAAAGTGGAAAGCAATGGCCCATAGAGCCCCAAATAACCCTAACCATCTTCACTCTCATGCAACTCCAGAAAAATGCAACAATGACGTTAGTAGCGTGCACATCTAGGTGGATGGCCTCTGCAACACGAAAGAACACATCTAGACCGCATGAGAGGCAAACAAGGCCGCTATGGTTAATGAAGCCTTACTCATGCACAACCTCCTGGAGTATTTTGCAAAAGAGATTGTGGTTCAGGTGGTTGACCAATACCTCAAAATGAAGATGCTCTTACCGGTAGCATGACCACGAGAATTATCCCTCTGGGCGGGTGGTAGTGCTGCAAGCATTTTTGGCATCTGCAGCCTATTGTATCGTCATGATAGCTCTTATGGCATCAAAATAGACGAGGCTGATGATGATGATGGAATGAATTGCCCGTATTTTTATTGTTTTGATATTTCTACTGAAAAGTTTGACAACATAGTTGTTTGCGTATGATGTCCAATATTCCATATATGGGAAGTAGGGTTGAAGTAAAGGACTGACTGAAGTAAGCAATTAAATTTTGGAAGGAAATTGGAGTCCGAGTGGGCTGGAGTCAGTAGTGTTATTGGATAAATGGAGTCTATTTCTGATTCTCATTTTAACAAATAATTACAATTCACCTATCCAGAGTCAACCCAAATGGACCATACAAAACCAAGAAGAGTCTTTTTGCATAATCCTCCTTTTCTTTCCCACAATTTCCTATAAGAATGTCAAGATTATCTGATTCTGAATTAGTTTCATGTATACTAGGGGTTGTGGTGATACTTAGGGACAAAGATTTGTTGATCAATGGTAGCATGTTGTTTGAGATCTGGATTAGGAAGACAATTAGAGTTAGATTGGGTGAAGGTTGACTTAATTTTAAAAAATGGGCATTATGGTAAGAATAAATTTGATAATTATATTCTCTTCTGATTCTTTTTTCAACAATTATAACAATTCACTTATCCAATCCAACTTCAACATAAATGGACCATACAACAACCATAAAATAAGAAAAGACATTTTCTAAAAGAACAAACTACATAGCACCCATTCTCATCCGACATTGACACTCAAAAATACACAAAATGGTGTGAAAATATGTATTGAATATCGACATCGTACACATATCTACACTACTAGTACACATACAACCACAACATTATGCATACACAAAATTGTTAACAAACTCGTTCTTCGACTATTAGTTGTCAATTTAATATCATTTAAATAATACAATTTATATGAAAGACAATGCAAAAAGATGTATAATTGGTACAAAAGTTACAACATACCTATATTCAAAAATTCCAACTGATACACTTCATTATTGATTTGTTGACTTATAAACTTTTTTTATATTGATGATACACATTGATACAAAAAACCAGTATAGACAACAGACACATGAGTGTACATTATAAGAGACATTTGTATACAAAATTTTTGAAAGTCACTGATCATGTACTGATATATAGTGTTAGTTGTGTTTATTTCATAAATGATTTCTAGGTATGTGTCTATCATGGTCTTTAACCTCCTTTTGTTTCCTAGTGTTTCCTATAACAACTTTCAGTTTGGCTAATTCAAAACCAATTTCATATATTTTAGGGGTTTAAATGACACATAGGGATAAATGGTTGGTCATAATTTACAATTGTTTACAAATAACTGGAGGTGGCTTGAGATTTTTCTTAACTTGTGAGGATTATATGGAATTATCATGGTGTGAGGTACTGAAATTCAGGGCAAAGAGATCGCATTTTTTTAGAAATTTTAAAAATAACATGTCAAGTTGAGACCTATAATACATATTGAATTGGAGAATGCAAGAATTTGGAAGACAACAAGACTAGCCAACCAAGAAAAATTGCGCACTCATGAGTTGCATTTAGATCAAATGCACGGTGCAACAAGTCTAGCTTGGTGGTTCAGACTTCTGCTACATAATGAGAATTTGAATTTAGTACAAACATGCATAATTCTCCTTTTGTATTGAAACTAACTCCATAGTGCATGTAGTTAATTGATATGTTATGCATACACAAGACCCCTAGAAGTACTTTGGGCATACCTACAAAATTTGCCTCACACCTCAATTTATCACATGTTTAACTAGGTTTTCAAAATGGCCCTTGCTTGAAATGATGCATATGGCCCTACCTTACATTAATAAGATCCAATGCAAAAAACTAGGTTGCTTACTTGGAGCATTGAGGAATGAAACCTATTTGGTTATTGTTCCGGTTTTGTGTCAATAAATGAGATAGAAGTTGCACTATATTTTTATATTTACACATTGTACACAAACTATGTGTAAGTTTATCATTCTTCTCATCTGACAGAATGGCTCCCCATACTTACCACTATAACCATTAGGCGACTAGAAATATGTAGTCTTCATAGCATCTATCAATATTTTTTCCACTCTTCAGTGTTCTATTATGTTTTTTATATTCTATTAGACAATGAAGTCAGGATATGAATAATAACCATAGTAGGAGTTCGCATAGAAGACTATCACATATATTATAATAAATTTTCTTCTTTAGGAGGTATAACGTAGGTTTTATCTTTGAGATAATTAATTAACAACTGGTTTTTGTTTAGTTATCTAAAGTAGACAAGATAACCCCACAAATGCCCAAAATGTGAGTTAATTTTTTAGAAAATTAGCTAATTTGGTTTAATATCAGAATTTTAGAAATTTGGATGTGTACCCTGCTAAATATTTCTTGGAATTTTGTAAAACTGAATTAGATAAATTTGAACATGAACTGGTGAAAAGTAGAATGTGTTTCTTGATGAAGTTGTTGGATAATATGAAATTTTTTGTTTATATTTGACTTGGTGTAGGTGGTTTACAATTCTATAATCAAATGTGAAATGTTAAAATTGTTTGTTAAACTCACATTAGTTGTTGATTTATGTTATGAATATAGAGAGATGGCAAGGGGATATAGTATTTGGGACACAAAATATTAAAAAAAAGTTGCACTTCATTTAGTATGGTGCTCACTCAAAGTAAAAGTTCAATAGAGAAGATTCTTTTTCGACCATCTTGCTCCATCAAGATAGATCTACCTACAACTAAATACAAAAGAGAGAAAATGTGTGATTTTTAGCTACAAGAAGCTGAAACCAACATGGATGATTGTAAGGAGATAGACACTATAGGGGATCCACTCAAATGATATGATACAAAGAATGATATAATGATGATGCAATAGAAACAAAAACTATTATAAAGTTACATGATAATTCATGTACAAGTTATCCTCACCATGAAAGTTTATATAGCAAGGTAAAAATATATACATATAATAAATTTAATAACATTCAAGACTCGTTAAAGATTTCAAACCCACAATTCCAAGCTATACTTAAGTCCACATCATGTTTATGATCTTCCTGAGTCCATGCTCTCTAAAGATCATATACCTGGGTGATTTTCAAACAACACCCAAGAAAAGACAACAATTGTATGTGTCAGAATATCAAGTATGTGTACGGTTAAAACTTTTAGCTATTATAATTGGTCACAAGTGCAAAAGGGGTGTTCCAAGTAAAGTGGGGGCTACAAACATATTGGTAAGTTCTAAAAATTATCATTAAAAGAATGAAGCATTTCACTTTAAAAGATAATTGAGATCAACATTATTTCCATACTACTCGTTGACTTGTCACAATAATAACAATTTCACATGCATAAACATTGTAACTAACTATATCTAAAATAGCACCATAAAACTATAGGATCATAGCCTAAAACTGAGGGTGTAAAATACACCCTAGACAAAATACACACACTCTATATATGTATGTTTTTACATAAATATTGCTACATTATATATATTAATATAAATATTTAGCATGCATAATAGGTTGGAAAAATTAACATTGCAATCATTATTGCATCAAATATTTAAAAGGCATAGTAGGAGGGGTCAAAAAACCCATAACAAGATAATAGCTCATTATTCACAATACTTTAGTTGATATTAGTTTAAGAAAGTAGAATATCAATACAATACTGTAGGAAAATAGGAATTATAATTAATTAAATTATTAAAAACATATAAAGTTGCACATATTTGATCTAGATGACTAACCCTAACTCTAGGAGTGAAATTGCAGTTCGTCCTTCTTGACCTAAAACTAATTATACACACATTCATCCATAAATGACAGATGGTAATGTGGATTTAGGGTTTTAAATCTTGCAATTTTCTGTATATAGGGAGAGGCATGGAAATAGATATTATTTATCAAAATTCCCTTACTAGAAATATCCAGATTTTAATATGACATATATTTGTATGTGTTCGTCATATACTCATACTCAAATATCGATTTGTATATGAATACACTTACTTCCCTATGGTTATATGAGCTAAAGTATATTCTTATATGGCCCAAACTCACATGTCATATAAATCTGATTGTCAAAACATAAATTCATTCTTCTATAATTTTATCAAAGTAAAATTTGGCATGTGTGCTTTCTCTTTTATACCGTTTAATTCATATCAGGAAAATATAGATATAATACTTCCTAGTATCATAAATAGACATTTCGATCTAAGTTTTTTAGTTCATATATGACAACAATAAGGTGATTGATCAAGTACATTATATTATCATGTCTTACATATCAATCCTTTGGTTTAATCTAATTTCATATCCAACATATCTTCATTAATCATTTTCCTAAAAATATACCAATATGCCCATATACCATAAGTTAAATGACTAAGTATTCTAAATGGACAAGTATGGTTTTTATATTTGTGATACTCTCTAATAATTATATAAACCTATTGACTCCCTCTAATATATATAATTCCTTCATACAAAATAAATTAACATATATCATTACTGATGCTAATACACTAGTATACATATATATGTTTATCTATCCATGTATAGTAGGGAGTTAGTTGGATAAGCCATTTATATTACATACTTATTATGTATATTACTCAAGGTATTATATAGTTAGTATCATCATCATACCATTAACTACTTTTTCTAAAAACTTGAGTTATATGAAATAAACCTATAGGAAAGTATACTAGATTTGATCTTTCACTACCATTCTATTTGATCAAACTGGTTTGCCAGTGTTGTATGTGATCATGCTATCTTGGATCTTATGCCGTAATCAGATCCATCTATTGTTGGATGCAAGATTGTGGTGGTAGGTTCCATTGGTGTGTTGGGACTTGCGTGTTTATAGATCATTGGGTCCTAACGTCTTCACATAATCTAAAAGATGATGAAAATGTCTTATTAGAAGTGAAGGTATTTTTAGATCTGAATAATAGTTGTCTTTGGTGCATTGGGAAACTAGGAGTGTGAAGAGGAGTGTAGGGATTCAAATAGAGGTTCAGCATGGTCTTTTAAGGTTAAATGTGAATCTATAAGTTCAGACTGGTTTTTATGTTATCTTTTCTTGTATTAGGGATGGTGTTGGTATGTATGCCTCGAGAGCCAATCATATGATGATTGGAGTGACATTAGATACCTGATTTGATAATAATAAAGATAATTCCATCTATTATGTTTGTCTCATTCATGAGATGATGACACAAACATAAGTAGATGTCTAAAGAATGATAGTACTGAATGATGTAAGTTTTCAAGTACATGACTTGAACTATGAGATCATATAGATGTTAAGAGTACACATACATTTATGTTATGTCCCTAGTTGGATATTACTATGGAATCAAAATAGATGACAATAATACATAAGACTAGAGTGTATGTTTACTGATGATAGAATCTCATTAGATATGATATATGATATCAAGTCACTGACATAGGTACATGTTAGAGAATAATGTATTGGGCAGACACACACGAGAGTGATACATGGAGACCATGGAATGGTAGTCAGAATCATCTCTCATAGTGATAGTGGTGATTTTGGTGTTTTCCCTAAAGTCACTACATTCATCACATGTCATTCAGTATACTTTTATATCATCAAACATAATCCTAAAATAATGGTTTCCATAAAGTTAATGATAGGATAGTTGTGACACTTGGGGATTTGAGTGTGAGTGATGTAAATGGGATTTGTCCCTCCTATAGGAGTTTGATATCCAGGGCCTCTTGATAAGTAAGATTTGAGAAATGTACGGTCATACTCATGTGATTTAATATATGATATGTGAACTCACACGCATCTCAGATAGTCTACTCCAGTTCAAGGAAGCTGGATTGAATGTCGAGAGGATGACGATTCCATTCCTTGAGTCCAATTAAGATATTATAGAAAAAGGAACTATATGATCTCTGTTACACTAATCACAGATTGTAGGTTGAAGTTGTTCTCCAACTTTCCAAATTACTTGGGTGGCAATGATGTGTGACTAGGAACCACTCTTTTCTTGTGATGTTATGATTGGTTATGGACATTTCACTGCCAATGTTATTTTGGACCTATAGGGTCACATGAATAGGATACACTTGCATGGAAGGAGTTTATCATGAATGATGTTTGGATTTAATACTAAAGGTGTTTAGGTATTCAATAAAACCACGGAGGTTCAAAATTGACTAACTAGGCTCTAAACCAACCAGTCTAAGTGTTTAAGACAATCAGTTGGAGTGTCAGGCCAATTGAAATCAATATTGGTTGAACTTTTCCTGAACTGGACAAGTGAAATGACAATCTCATTTGTGAAACAAATGTCTCACAATGTGAAATGACAATTTCACTATGTGAGTCAACCGGTTCTTTTCACAGGTCCCCCAGTTCAGTTGTCAATTTAGTTGGCAAGCACATGAGACGGGCCAATGATTGTCTTGGAAATGGGCCAACTGACTATTTTGGAGACGGGCCAACCAACTATCTCAGTGATGGGCCAACCGAATGTCTCAGAGATAGGTCAACTGGCTAGAGGACTAAGGAGGACCAGAAGGAGGAGCCTTATAAATTGGATGGTGGATCCAACTAATCGACTGGAGGAGCCAACAGATGGTGGATAGAAGAACTAGACAACCAGTGAGACAACCAAACAACTGGCCAGGAGGTGAGCTGAATGGTTTAAAGGTTGAATCAATCAACATGTATTGGCAAGCATACATCTTCATCAACAACTAGTTTCTGCATGTGATGTGAACTCTAGGTTGTGGTAATTGCTTGTGGCACTATGGAATTGCATTAGGCTGGCCATCACCATCATTTTTGTTTATTGCACATTTTTGTTGTGGGATATAGCATGTATATGATACATACTATATATGTGATGATTGGATAAAGTATATGTATTTAAAAATACAAATCCCTCAAGTAAAATATTAAGTCTTAGAAGCTTTCCAAAAGCAGCACACATGAAAAGCTTGATTGACCAAGCATAGTTTATGCCCTAGCATGGTGCGCCATCTATCTCATGGAAGTGTGATGGTGGTAATGTAGGTTACGCCTTAGTGGGGTGCATTATTATCATGTCAGCTTTTGGGTTAGGCTTAACTGGTGATTCTTAGAGCATCTAGGCCCAGAGGCACGCAGATAATTATGGGAAGGAGTTGTTATATCATCTATCCAAAATTGCATATGATGCATTGATAAAAATTTCCTACCTTGATGATTGACTATGTATTGCAGCATTGGTGGGGCCATAGTTGAATTATTTTTGGTCTTGGCTCACTAAAAGATTGTATGCTGCAATCTTCTGAATTTATACATGAGAGTTATCAATTTCAATAAAATAGTGGGAGCGATAGTTAATTAAAAACCTAATTAGTATCGTAAAATTTACTAAATCAAACTAAATCACAATGTTTTGAAAAGTTTTAATATTTCTTTGTAGAAACTAATCTCAAACACAAACACGTTCATATTGTGATATGTCCTTTAGAAGGACAAAATGGGGTGAACTTCCACATCTGGTTTAGGACTTTGAGAAGTGTTCTCAATCATGAGTGGAATCTCTATGTCCTTAAAAGGCCAGAGCCATAGGAACCCAATCCAAATGTTCCTGAATGCTAAATGTATGCTTATAGGAAGCATGCTAATGATGCCATAGACTTCGAATACCTAATTCTATGTTGTATGGACTATGAGTTGTATGAACAACATGAAAGCATGGACATTCTCGAGATGGTAACACATCTTAAGAATCATGTAAAGCAAGAAAGGTATAATGTTTCTAAAGTGCTATTTGAGTGCAAAATGACAAATGGAGATCCAGTAAAGACACATGTGATTGGGCATGTGGAGTGACTAGGATTTCTCTTAGGTTAATATTTTACCATGGATATGATTCTTCAATTTGTTGTGTGAATCATATAGTCAGTTTATCAAATGCTTGGCATGTTGATGCCAAAGGAAGAAGAAGGACAAATCCATGATGGTGATCAATGGAAGTGAGTCCTAGGGAATAGGCAAGGACAAGAAAAATTATCAGGATAAGATGAAGTCCAAGTCTTCTGTACTCAATTTATAGAGAAGGAAAAGTAAAAAAGGAATCGATCCTTTTCACTTAATGGATTAAGGAAATAAATCGCCACCATTGTCACTTGTCTCGACATTAAAAATAACTATCCTCATTATAGAGGATCTCAGGAAGAAGATGGAGATAAAGATCTCTACTTTAGGACCTAAGAAGAATTAAGCTATAATTGTATGGAGCAAGGGTTGCTGCCTCTATAGTTGGAAGCTGTCATACATGGGCACATAATAGAAATTGTGAATTGATATTATGTATGTGCCATTAATGAAAAAAATCATCTATCTTGTGTGATAAGAAAATTATTTTTCATTTTAAAAGATATGATCATTTATGGCAATGCCCTGTGTCTTACAAATTATATGTGATAGTTTTAAAGACAAATATGTGTATGACAAATATATTGAATGACTTGATGACTCAAACATAAAATATCTATAGCATTGTCATCTAGATCACATAAATGAGAAATGCATTTCTCGAATCCATATGATGGTTATCAAGACTATTTTGGTTATTAAACCAATAAAGACATGCATATCTTATTTGTTGTACAATATGACAAAAGCATCTTCACTAGATGTAGTGAGAGAGAGACTATTCTATTATGGATCATACATATTGATGTATATAGACCTTTTAGAATAAATGCTAAGGTAGTTACTAGTACCTCATTATATTTACTAATGCTATAAGTAGATATAAAGTTTGTATTTAATGAAATACAAGTATGAATCTCTTGAAGTGTTCAAGGAGATTGTGAATGAAGTATGTAAGTAACTTGGTAAAAGTATTAAGATACTTCAATGTGATCGATGTTGATATATTATGAACAAAGAGTTAGAGAACCTTCTGAGGAGATCATGATGAACTCCACCTGAAACACAATGATAGTGTATCATGAAAGTGTATCAGATAGAAGGTATCACACCCTGTTAAGTCATTGTGCAATTATCAATTAAAATCTAACTAATCTTATAATTTCTTTTGGGCACATGCTTTACACTGAAACAATGTACCCTAAAAAGTGGTTCAAATGACTCCATATGAGATATGGCATGGGAGGTGTCCCAATGTGTCTTTTAAAGTGATTAGGGATGAATGTTTATATAAGAAAATAGTTTCTTAAAAGGTATGTCTATAAAATAAATAAATGTTATTTTGTTAAATACTACTCTTATCCCAATCCTACAACAAAGTTGTTTTTCGAATAGGATGGTCGTATTCCTAAAGAGGAACTTGGTTCCAAAGGAATTAGTGAGAGTAAAAGTAGAACTCAAAATGTTTGAGATGAACAAGAAGACATTGAACCTAAAGAGGTACAGTGGGAACAAAGAGAATCATAAGATGTTGTGGAATCTCAAGTTCCTTATATAACACATAATTCATAGTTCTAGTAGAACATGCCTTGAGTTTGAAAGATGATGACATATTATAACTCAAAAAGGTGGTAAGTTGATCATAGATGATGACATATTATAACTCAGAAAGGTGGTAAGTTGATCATAGATGATGAGTCAACAACCTAGCTAGAAACTATTGATGGACCAGAATTTGATACATGGCTTGAGGCTATGAGATCCAAGATTGACTCTGTGTACACCAACAAGGTATTACCTTGTTGGATCCACCTGAAGGTTTAAAACCCATAGGGTGCATTTGGGTTTTGTAAGAAGAACAACATGGAAGGGTAAATTGGTTGAAAAGAGTTTCAAAATAGTTCAAGGTGTTGAACATAATGAAGTCTTTCACCAATTACCATAGTCAAATCCATCAAGATCATGCTTGTTTTTGCAGCTTAGTATGACTGTGAGATTTGGCATATGGATATTAAAACCACATTCCTTAATTGGAATACTTATGAGGATGTGTATGTGACACATCCTAAAGGTTTTATAAATCCAATAATGCAAATAAATTCTATAGGCTACAAAGGTCAATCTATGGATTGAAGCAAGTATCTCAAAGGCTAGAAACTTGACAAGACAGTCAAAGAGTTTGATTTGATTCAAAATGAAGATGAAATTTGTGATTATAAATTATTTGGTGGGAGCATATTTATATTCCAGATGATGACGGGGAATAATATCCTTAATCATGTATTTGTTAAAACTTGTAAAGAAAAGTACTTTCCATATGAAGGGATTAGGTAAGACATCCTATGTGATAGGGATTGAGATCTATAGAGATAGATCTAGAAACCTTCTTGACCTAAGTAAGAGAACATACATTGGCAACCTATTGAAGGGTTCAACATGCATGAATCGATAAGAGAGAACTTATCCATGTTTTATGGAGTTAGTCTCTCAGGAGCCTAGTGTCCCAATTCTTGTGAAGAATGGGAACACATGGAATAGATGCCATATGCTTTTACAATTAGATTTGTCTTGAATGCAAGGTTATGTACTTATCCCATTTTATCGTATGTATTGGAAATGACTAGAGCATATCCAATTATCCCGTATGTATTGGACATGATGAGAGGATATCCAATAATCTCATATGTATTGGACATGATGAGAGGATATATATACCTATCTAGTAATCTCGTATGTATTGGACATGATGAGAAGTTATCTATAAGATACTGGTAAAAATCACTGGACTACCATAAAGAACATCCTTAAGTGCTTGTTAAGCACTAGTAAGATGGGTTCCTTGGTTATGGTAATAAGGAAGAGTTGGGTGTAAAGAGTTACACCAATGTAAGCTTCCAAACTGACCAATTAACAATCACAATCTAAATTTATGTTTGACATTAAACAAGAAATGTAAGCTTGAAAGGGTTTTGAGCTAAAGATAGTTGTTTATATCTAAAATAGAAGTTGAGTATCTCTATGTTATGAGAACAATAGAGAATATTGTATGGATCAAGAAGTTCGTATGGGTGAACTTGTGGGAGGTTCCAACCATTACTGCCCCAATAGAAATACTATGATAACAATGGAGCTATTTGATAGGTCTAGAATCTAAGATAGCATACTACATCACTTCCATCTCATGTGAAAGGTCGCACAACGAAGAGATGCAAAAATTACAAAATACCGGCTTGAAGCAAATGTTTCTAAACCCTCTATAAAAGTGCTTGCCCAACAGAAACATGATGGACATGTAAAGATCACTTGGAATATGATTCGTGGGTGATTGGCTCTAAGTACAAATGGGAGACTATTGGCATATATTCCCAGAGAGACAATCATATGATGTTTAGATTTTGGCATTAGATACCTGATTTGATAATAACAAAGGTAATTCCATCTATTATGTTTGTCTCAGTCATGAGATGATGACACAAATGTAAGTAGATGTCTAAAGAATGATATTACTCAGTGACGTATGTTTTCAAGTGCATGACTTGAATGATGAGATCATACAGATTTTAAGAGCACACATATACATTCTTGTTATGTCCCTAGTTAGATATTATTGTGTAAGAGAAATAGATGATAGTAATACATAAGACTAGAGTGAGTGTTGATTGATGACAACATCTCACTAGTCATGATATGTGAGATCATGTCACTCACATAGGTACATGTTAGAGAACAATGTATCAGATAGATCCACCATGAGAGTGATACATGGAGACCATGTAATGGTAGTTAGAATCATCTCTCATAGTGATAGTGGTGATTGTGGTTCTTGATCTGAAGTCACTACATTCATCACATGTCATTCGATATACTTTGACATCATCAAACATAATCCCGAAATAAGGGTTGTCATAAAGGCGATGATTGGGTAGCTATGACACATGGGAATTTGAGTGTGAGAGATGTCAATGGGATTTGTCCCTACTATAGAGTTTTTATATAAAGGGCCTCTTGATAAGAAAGATTGATAAATGTACAGACGTACAGATGTGATTCAATATATGATATGTGAACTCACATGCATCTCAAAAAGTCTTCTCTAGTTCAAGGAACATGGATTGAACATTGAGAGGATGATGATTCCATGCATTGAGTTCAATTCAGATATCAGAGACAAAGGAACTTTACGATCACTGTAACACTAATCATAGATTGTAGGTTGAAGTTGGTCTCTAACTTTCTGAATTACTTGGGTAGCAATGATGAGTGACTAGGCACCACTCTCTGCTTGTGATGTCATAATTGGTTATGAACATTCACTGCCACTGTAATTTTGGACCTATAGGGTCACATGCATAGGATACACTTAGATTAAAGGAGTTTATCATGAATGATGTTTGGATTGAATAGTAATGGTGTTTAGGTATTCAATAAAACAATTGAGGTTTAAAATTGTGTGACAGGACTCTGAACTGATCGATTCAAGTGTTGAGATGATCAGTTGGAATGTCAGGTCAATTAGAATCAATATTGGTTGAGCTTTGCCTGAACTAGACAAGTGAAACGACCATCTCACTTGTGAAACCACTGTAAGACAATGTGAAATAACTGTTTCACTATGTTAGAGGACTGATTTGTTTCACAAGTCATCTGGTTCAATTGCCAATTCGATTGGAACACAGATTGATGCTGATGTCATGCTTAGCATTAATCAGCCGCATTGAATACCAATGTGATTCAGAATAGGAAACTGTACGAAAAGACCATCTTGCTAAGTGAAACCTTTCTACTCCCACACTGATTCGAAACCCTGACCTTGGTCTCTACCATAAATAGAGGGGTGTCAGGGGCTTCCCAAGTCACACAATTGAGAATCAATTACTCTGAAAATTTTTGTCCTCTCTGGTTGTGGTAACCAATAGAGAGCCCAAGGAAGTCCTACTAGATAAAGAGAGGAATGTCAAGGGAGAGAACAACTAAGGATCAGTTGTGGGAGAGCATGTCAGCGACTAGTACATTGACATAATGGGAAAAATCTTTTTTTTTGGCTTTAGTAGTGCAACCATACCACAAAGTTGCCACCCCTTACCATCCTCAGACTAGTGGACAGTTTGAAGTACCAAATAGACAAATCAAATCCATTTTAGAAAAAATAGTGGGTTGCACCACGAAAGATTGGGCGTTAAAGATCAATGACGCTCTGTGGGCATACGCTTACAAAACACCCATCGGTACTACCCCCTTTAGACTGATCTATGGCAAGTCATGCCACTTGCCAATAGAATTAGAGCACAAAGTCAGCTGGGCCATCAAAAGATTAAACTTTGACCTTTCTGTTGTAGGAGAAAAATGTCTTCTCCAAATGAATGAGCTTGACGAACTTAGAATGAGTGCCTACAAAAATGCTAGAATCTATAAAGACCGAACCAAAATGTGGCATGATGGTCACATCAAGCGTAAGGACATTAGAGAAGGAGACTAGGTTCTAGTTTTTAATTCAAGATTAAGACTTTTTCTTGGGAAACTTAAGTCAAGATGGTATGGCCCCTATATTATCAAATGTTCCTATCCTCATGGTACATTTCTTCTATGGGATAAAGTTTTAGGAGAATTTAAAGTTAATGGACATCAACTTAAAAGATAAATCACCAATGAAGACCTTGTAGCTTCAGATTCAAACAATTATTCATCTTTGGAAGACTTAAACTTATTCGACCCCACAGCTCCCCCAGAATCCCAATGACTGGTCCATCACTCGTCAGTCTTTGACGTTAAACCAGACGCTTATTGGGAGGCAACCCAATCATTTAATATTTTAAAATTCCTTCCAAATTTGTCTTAGCTAACACTTGTGTTTCAATTTTAGTTCTTTCTCACAAAAAAAGAAAAAAAATTGTGAGCCAACTACCCCATCAGGCCTACCTTGACTCCCCTTGTTGTGGGCTTCACACTTTCCTTCTCCAGAGTGATTTTTTCCCTCCATCTCCAATTTAGGTTTTGCTCGGGACGAGCAAAAGTCTAAGTCTATGGTGGAGGTGGGTGGTATGATTCTTTTCCACCCTGTATCTTTTCCTTATTTGTTTTATTTTTCCTTTTCATCTTTTTCATTAGTTACTTTAGTTTATGGCCGTTATCTAGTCATCCAATTTTTCTCCTTTGTTGTAAAAAGGCCATTATCTAGTCGGCCCATTAATTAGACGTATATCATTTTACCCCAAATTGAATTTAGTAAACTTTTTGCAAAGACTATTACAAATTGCCATGTCTGAAACCACCATGTCACCTAGGACCCCTAATAACATCACTCCTCAGAATAGTTGGCAAGTCAAAGGAATCGATCAGAACCAAGCATAAAAATTTCCCTACATTTAAGAAATGGATTATATTGTTATAAAATTTGTATGATGTGATTTATAGGAATACTCTAACTAGAGCAATGACACTCTCTGACAAAAATATATGAAAAAAATTGAAAGTTATAAGCACAAGAACATCTCTTCCTTCCCTCTATTTTTCTTCTAAAAAAGAGAAGCAAAGAATCACCACCAGACAAAAATTAAGTCTGGGGTGGCATGGTTCCCAAAATGAAAACTCCATACCCCACAAAGGGGCGTACCATCAAAAGATGCCAAAAGTACACATGAAAATTTTTTTTGACCAATTTAGCTACAACTCCATAAATTCATATCCCGAGTCGAATAGAGGAGGGATCAATATATTTTTGTCACTTCTTTCTTTATTTTCACACCCCCAAATTCGTCCTATTCTTGTGCAATAACTAAAAAAAGTAATAAAATTGAGAGTGCCAAAGAGAAAGTAAGACGATGCCTATTTTTCTAAAAAATCTTATTTTAGAAGCTAGATTTGACAATTATTTTGACAGGGAATATATAATTTTATGCTACGTGATTCTAGGAGATTGGGCCACTTGGCTAAAATTTGGAGGTGAGGAATGTAGTGATGTTATTAAGGTGAGGATGGCATATTGGGAGTATACATTGGAATTTATTTGTGATTTTATTTGCTTGAGGACAAATAAAGATTCAAGTCCGGGGTATTTTGATAAATGTATATTTATCCCTTTGTTTACATGTTTTAGATATCTTCCTAGGATTATTTTGTTATTTATCTTCTTCATTTTGTTATTAATTACATTAGTTTGGAATTTTCTATTTATTTAAAGTTTTAAATATGTTTGTTTGTTTTGTTTTGTAGGAAAATAGCTCATGAGTAAAATTCCCTAGAAGATACTTTGCACAAATTCCTGCAGTATCTGCCTTCACTATATACCTTTCACCAAAATTGGTATAACTACCACATCCCAAGGAAAAATTTAATGTGAAAGTATGCGTTGGAAAGAAAATTCAGTTATCTATAGGAAAAACATATTTTCGGACCGCTTCTGAATTTATGACTAGCCCAAAAATACGCTCGAAATCGCTGTTTCTGGAAATTACTATAAAAAGAATGCAGAGCAATCAATTGTTTCCTCTATTGACTAGATCCAGAAAGTTAGCAGTCGTCGCCGGCCATTTATTTTACTCTAAACCTAATGTATACCCCCCTCCTTCTCCTATAAAAGGAGGAGAACTTCTTCCTCATTTCATACTTACTTTTGTACGAAGGATTTCTAGGGCAGTATTTCTGTAATCTCATTCTTAAGAATGAAATAGATTTTCATCTTTGTTACGTGTTATTTTCAATTCCGTTATTTTGTTATGGTTAGATCCAGTTCTTCATTTTCTCCACCTCCCCTCTCTTGAGAAATCAAGCAAGGTAGGAAGAGACAACCATCTTCATTGTCTCTAACTGAGGATCAGTAGTCGTAAGACTCGAAGATGGCTAGATCACTTCCTTCCTCTGTCTCTCCTTGCTCCTTCTTCATGAGTGAGTAGTTATTTATCGAGGCAAGGGGAATAACCCCTTAGACATGGCTTTTGATTTTTCCTTAATGATTCTAGATGGCCTTTGAGATTGATAACTAGTTGATATATCAAAATGATTAATTGATAATATCAAAAGTTAATCCGAATGGATATGACCTTGGAAATTTGGGTTTAGAATGACAATCTCAATTACATAAGAGTTTTGAAACGACCGTGAATTTTCTCTTTTTAGGATGATGAACTAAGAAACATGAGCACTAGGACCAATGGGCTCATGTGGAGATCATCTTTAGTGGATTTTTAATTCACTTGCCTTCATCGAACCCGTCGTTTAAGGATTAATCGTTTGCCTAGGACAAGGTGGTGAAAACCCCAAAAGTCTCGATTCTCTCCCTTTGATTTCAAATATTGTTTGATTTGCTTTCTTTACTTATAAGTCTTTCCATTCACAAGATTATTTGAGCTAACAATCATTTCATTTTTCCTTGTGACAGGGGCAAAATTTATTCTTGTTGGTTACAATAATACCTTGTGTTTCTTTCTCGCATTAGTGTAATCAATAAAACACCCAACCCAACTTTTACTTTCCGTTCTAAAAATGAAAATACAAAAAAATAATAAAATAATTCTTCAAAATAATTGGGATAAAAGAAAAAATCTTAAAAAGTTGTCCTATGGGATCGACCATTCTATACTAACTTTAACCGAAAGTAGAAAAAGGATTAAACTCTAGGATAACAATATTAGTGATTATAAGTGCTAAACGATGCATTAACAATATCAGTACTTCATTACCTTCACTGATGACTTCAGTAGGTATGGCTATGTGTACCTGATGAAACACAAGTCAGAAACACTTGAACGGTTCAAGGATTTCATGAATGAAGTATGAAACCAACTTGGGAAAAGTATTAAGGTACTTTGATCCGATCGAGGTGGAGAATACTTAAGCCAAGTGTTTGAGGACCTTGTGTGAGCCTGTGGTATCATATCACAATGGACTCCACCTAGAACATCACTACATAATGGTGTGTCCGAAAGAAGGAATCAGACTTTACTGGATATGGTATGGTCTATGATGAGTTTTGCTGATCTTCCAACTCTCTTATGGGGTTATTCTCTTGCAACCGCCACTTCTACACTTCACCGCGTACCATCTAAATCAGTTCAAAAGAGATATGGCATGGGAAGTGTCCCGATGTGTCTTTTATGAAGATTTGGGGTTGTGAGTCTTACGTCAGGAAAATGTTTCCCGATAAGCTTGGACCCAAGTTCGTTAAATATTATTTTGTTGGATACCCCAAGAAAACGGGGGGATACTATTTATACCACCCTACTGACAACAAAGTATTTTTTGCCAGGACAACTATGTTCCTAGAAAAGGAATTTATTTCCAAAGGAAATAGTGGGAGGAAGATAGAGCTTGAAAAGGTTCAAACCCAACAAGAAAACATTGAACTGATGGATGTACAAGAGGAACATGGAGATTCACAAGGTGTTTTGGAAACTCAGTCTCCTCAAGTAACACAAGGACCTCATAGATCTAGTAGGACATGCCTTGAACCTGAGAGGTTTGGATACCTTGTGACTCAAGAAGGCAGTGAGTTGACCATAGATGATGATCCAACTACCTATCTATAGGCTATGGAGGGACCATATTCTAAGAAATGGCTTGAGTCCATGAGACTCGAGATGGAATCCATGTATTCCAACAAAGTATGGACTTTGGTGGAACCACCCGAAGGGGTAAAACCCATAGGGTGCAAGTGGGTCTTCAAGAAGAAGACCGACGTGGATGGCAATGTGCAAACTTATAAAGGCAGATTGGTTGCGAAGGGTTTCCGACAAGTTCAAGGTGTTGACTATGACGAAATCTTTTCTCCAGTTGCCATGATTAAGTCCATCAAGATCATGCTTGCTATTGCGGCCTACTATGACTATGAGATTTGGTAGATGGATGTTAAAACCACATTCCTTAATGGGAATATTTATGAGGATGTGTACATGACATAGCCTGAAGGTTTTGTAGATCCAAAGAATGCCAATAAAGTTTGTAAGCTACAAAGGTCAATCTATGGATTGAAGCAAGCATCTCAGAGTTGGAATCTTCGATTTGATGAGGAAGTCAAAGTGTTTGTCTTTATTCAAAATGAAGATGAACCTTGTATGTACAAGAAGGTTAGTCAGAACATGACCACATTCCTCCTATTGTATGTGGATGACATACTATTGATGGGGAATGATGTCTTAGCCTTAGAGAAGGTAAAGACTTGGCTTGGGAGTACTTTCTCAATGTAGGAGTTGGGAGAAGCATCTATATTCTAGTAATTAAGATCTATAGAGATAGATCTAGAAGGCTTCTCGAACTAAGTCAGAGCACATACATTGACAAGGTGTTGAAGTGGTTCAACATGGAGAACTCAAAGAGAGGCAATATCCCCATGTTGAATGGAGTTACTGTCTCTAGAGCTCAGTGTCCCCGATCTTGTGAAGAGAGGGAGCGTATAAATGGGATCCCATATGCATCAGCCATTAGATCCATCATGTACACTATGTTGTGCACACGCCCAGACGTCTCATATGCCCTCAGCATGACGAGCAGGTACCAGTCAGATCTCGGGGATTCTCACTGGATAGCCGTGAAGAACATCCTGAAGTACTTATGAAGGACTAAGGATCAGTTTCTTATGTATGGTGGCAAGGAAGAACTGGTTGTAAGGGGTTACACTGATGCGAGCTTCCAAACTGATAAAGATGATTATAGATTGTAGTCAGGATTTGTATTTTAACTAAATAATGGAGTTGTGAGCTAGAAGAGTTCCAATCAAGAGATAGTTGTTGATTCTACTATAGAGGCCGATTATATTGCTGCTTGGCATGCGGTAAAGGAAGCTGTGTGGATCAGGAAGTTCATCTCTGAACTTGGTGTAGTTCCCAGTAGCTGTGATGCAATTGAGCTTTATTGTGACAACAAAGCTATTGCTCAAGATAAGGAGCCCAGATCACATTAACGGTCCAAGCACATACTTCGGCACTTCCATCTCATATGAGAGATCGTACAGTGAGGAGATGTGAAGATTTGCAGAGTACCAACCGAAGACAACATAGCTGATCCACTGATGAAGGCCCTTTCTCAGCAGAAGCATGACAGTCATACTAGGTCACAACGACTGAGGTTCTTAGGTGATTGGCTCTAAGTGCAAGTGGGAGTCTATTAGTATGTATGCCCATAGAGAAAGTCATATGTTGATTGTAATGGGATACTTTGTAAATGATTTGAATAATAATAAAGGCAATTTCCAATCTATATGTTTTAACTATTTTGAGATGATAGTATAACATGATATATGTCTAGAGAATGACAATACTCAAAGACATATGATTTCAAGTATGTGACTTGAATGATAAGACCATGCAGATGTTAAGAGTATGTACATTCTCAGTTTTGTCCCTAGTCGTTTGTTATTGTGGAAATAACCATAGACATCAATAACACTAAAGACTAGATTGTGTGTTGGTTGATGACAGAGTCTTATTAGTCATGATATGGTGATATCAAACCACACACATAGGTACTTGTTAGAGAACAAGTGTATCAGACAGACCCATCGTGAGAATGACACATGGAACCATGACTTGGTAGTCACAGTCAGCTCTCATAGTGATGGTGGTGCGTGTGATTCTTTGACTAGAAAACACTACACTCAACACATGTCATTGAATACACTTTGACATCATCAAACACAGTCCTGAAATATAGATTGTTATAAAGGTGATGATTGGGTGACATTGACATATGGGGCTTTTGAGGGGTGAGTGATTGATATGGGATTTGTCCCTCCTAAGGGAGTTTGATGTCCATGGCCACTTGATGAGTAGGACTGAGAAAGGAATGTACATGCATGTGTGAATCAATATGTGATATTGATGTCACACATATCTCATCCAGTCTACTCTGAGATCAAGGGAGTGAATGAACGTTGAAAGGATGACTGTTCCATGCCTTGAGTTCATTCAAGATATCAGTGACAAAGGAATTATACATTCACTGTAACACCAGTCACGGATTGTAGGATTGAAAGTTGTTCTCCAACTTTCCTTTTCACTTGGGTAGCACTGATGTGCGACTAGGAACCACTCTTTGCTTGTGAAGTCATAAGTGTTATGGACTTTCACTACCAACGTGAAATGGGCCTGTAGGGTCACACACATAGGATTTAACATGGAAGAGGAGTTTATCCACAAATGATGTTTAGATTGTTTACTAAATGTGTTTAGTAGTTCAATTAAACATTCAATCTATTGACTTGACTCAGAATCACCAAGTTCAAGTGTTGGACTAACTGATTTGGGTGTCAGATTGATTGAGAACTGCATTGACTGATTTCTGCACAACCTAGACTGCCAACTGACCGGTTCAAACTATTGAACCGATCGGCTCAAGGTCAAGTGAGATGACTGGTTCAAGTGTTGAACCAATCGGTTCAGCTGGACCAAACCAACCAGTTTGGGAAAGTTAGGTTGGTGAGAAAATATTTTCGTTTCACTTGTACAATTCGATTGGAACAAGTATTGATCTTTGGATTAATTGGAAATGTAAAGAAGAAAGTCAATTGGGAACTGACCTGGGAAGTGAAATGACCGGTTCATGAATGAACCGTTCAGTTCAGCTCCCCAAACGACCGGTTCATGAGATGAACTGATCGGTTCAGTCCCCAAATGATCGGTTCATTTGTGAAACATCCGGTTCACTTGCCGCAGTGTATCAATTCATGGAAATTCTAGACCCTTCTACTCCCACTTTAGTCCCACATTGCCTAAGGCTGAGAACACTGACCCTGACCCCTCCTATATATAGAGGGGTACTGGGGGCTTCTCAAGGACAACTCAGATCAGTTGCTCTATAAAGTTGTCCTCTCTGGTTGTAGTAACCGAGAGAGCCCAAGCAAGTGCTTACCGCTACTAGGGAGGCATAGTGAGGGAAAGATAACTACATGACGACAATTGGTGGCGGGAGAGCACGTCGGTGACTAGTACGCTGACAAAAGGGGACAACTCCTTCCAGTGTCCTGTAGGACAAGACGACTGGAGTTCCCGGTGGTCTGTGTGGACTATTATAGAGGTGAGAGATTTCTACTGCTCAAAGGACAACTGTCAATCCATCAGTCCGGGTATGACCAGGAGCTGCACAGATGATGTCCAAGACCGGAGGTGAAGACCGCGCTAGCCATGAGGTAATGTCATCAAGCAAGCCTCGGGACAAGGTACACCTCTACAAACCATCCTTCCTACCGTATAGATGTTGACGAGATCTCTTTGGGTTCTGGGTTTGGGGAGAAATTTTTTTTTCTGCTGCCATCTCTTCCTTCCCTAAAACCCAACAGATATATATTCTATATGATTCATGACTAATTAAAGATTGATTTTCTTATAATTTATTAATCCTTTAAGTTCACCCCCTAAATGCCTAAAAGGGGGAGTTAATTTTAAGAATTTTAACAATTTTAATTGATGTTAATATTGAGGAAATAATTTATGTATTTTTATCTTCGTCAATTTTCTTAGACATGTTACAAACTCAATATGATGAATTCAAAAAGACATAGATTCAACTGCTTGAGAAAAGCTAATGGACAAGATGTCAATTTGAACAATTTGGATATGTTGTGTATATTTTTGACATTATTTACGAAGGCTAAAATACCCTAGATATGATGAAAGCTTTTGACAAATTGCAAGAGAAAATCATATTAGTTGTTGATATGTATTTTGTGATAAGAGTGATGATATGAAAATAAAATATCTGAATGGAGTATATCGGGTGACTAAGGTTTTTCTTGATAAAAGTGAATGTTTGATCCAAAAGATATTTTTCTAAAAATTAATCGATTACTTTGGAGTAATCTATAAAACACCAACTAATATATGCTCATACTCAAACACTCCTATATATGAAACGTGTCATTTTTTTAAATATAAACCCAAATTTGTCTCTTCATCATTTAACACCAATTGAATATATTTGGTGAAGCTAAGTATGAAAAGTGAGAAAAAGTAGTTCAATTTATGTTGTTGATTGGAACCTTGAAGAAATATGATAATTGTATGGCTTTTCTTATCTTCTATAACTGGATTTAATTTTAGTATTTGGAGTGTTTTTCCATAAAAGGATCATTATGCATTGTGGATCTCCATCTTTCCCAACCTTTCTTATTTTTCTGCAACCATCTAGGTCAAAGATCTTATTTGGTGGATTTTGCGGAGCATAATGGTTAGGACCCGACTAGAGTTGATCATATTTTTATTTTGCCAATGTGAATGTTGAAATTCTACAATAAATATTATAACATGAAATTTACATCCTCCCTATTTATTTTTCTCTTGTTCTGAACTAAATATGGGATCTACATATAACTGTTGTGAATTGGCAATGGTTTTAAATTTTACAATTTAATAAAATGAAATTGTTTAGAATATTACATGTGCTTTAATTATGAAAATATTAATGTGACGTAATTATAATAAATAGTGCATCTAATCTACTAAAACTAATGAATTTGCACTTTACCATTTTGAGCCATGAGGTGCGTATCAACCCATGGGAAAAATATACACTGAATGATGCAATTTAATAATGATTTTGGTATTCTTCTTATGAATATGGAATATGATTCCTATAAATGAGACTAAATGGTAATTTTGCATTTAATTCTCATTAAAAGTAAATTGTATGATTTCATCGCAATTGTCAATATGTTGATAAAATGAAACTAATTCATGTGAAAATCCAAGTCTTTTTCAATTAGTTTTGGTTTCTTGAAAATCAAATTGATGATGCTTGAGTGAACTATGGTATTTTTTGGGAATTATGAATTTCTATGCTTTCAAATTTTACATAGTACAAATTATGATTGACTAGAATATCATTATATTGACTTTAGATTTTTTTATGAGTAATTCTTTTTGTTGAATTATGAAAATGCTATGTGAGTTTCATCATGTAGGGTGCAATGTTTGATATGCATGGTAATTTTGTATATTTGTGTACAATGATAATATATTATGCTCAAATTCACAGGAAAGGAAGAATTTGTGATTCTACAAAATTTGGGAATTATGACATACATGAGTCACAAACTGACTTTGTTTTTTTAAATAAAATCGATAGATATTGATTTGATAATTTTGCCCACTTGCCTTATTTTACAACCTACCTGGGTTGAAACTGTATTGTTATTGTAGTTTTTGTTGTTACTCATTCATTTTGATATCTAGCCAAGTACACTTTGGGTGTAGTGCTTGTGAAGAAAAGTAACCATAAGAATCCTATGGAGTGAAATAATGAGAATAAATGAGTCCTAACCCATGTCGCTATAAAAATTTTCTTCTTGATCTGTTATGATGAAGTGAATCATATTTACCCTATGAGGGATAAAAAATGATTCTAAGTGTGTAACATTTCCTAAGAATGAATTATAGGAATCAAAAGAAGCTTGTAGGAACTCACTAAAATGGAGGCATCCTGAGGATCCACACTATCATCGAAGATTATGTTTCTAGATTTTCTAGGGTTAATATATGATAATTCAATGAGATGTAATGCACAATATAGTAAATAGTTTCATATGAGTGTTTGTTAGATACCCTTCTATATTACGGAGATACAAGTTGTCCTAGGTCAATGTTTGGGCCTTTGTTAAGGAGTATTGCTTTGAAATGTTTGATTTCCTTGACTACATCAAGGATCTATGTTTTCATTTGATAATTTTTTAGTATTTCATTTTGTTCTTCCTTTCCACCTCATTTTCCACTTCATTTTTTATGCATGAACAAAGTTCTAAGCCTTGATCTTCCTCCTTCCATTTGATCCTATATCATTTTCCATGTCCGGTGAGGGTATTTTGAGGATGAATATACCTAGAGTGATGATTGTGGAAGGATTTCACGTTATGGTTTTGCCAAAGCTATTGATTTCCTACCCTTTTCTTGTTTGATTGAGGTCAGTAGATGCTTTTTGTGTTCTAGGCTTCCTAATCATACTAAAAGCAACCCACATCATTATAAGGCTATAAAGTTTACCCGTTTACTTGACAAATCAGATGCACAATATGTGTTGGCTTACTAATGTAGTCAATGATAATCAAATTGTTCAGTTTGAAAAAGACATGATCAAGTAATTTGTTAGTTATGACTTTAAGAGTCCAAATGAGTACACTATTTTTAATATAAAAGATTATATCATTCCACTAATATCGGATGTTATTGTATATTGTGATAGCCTATTTTTGTATTCTAAAGGCGATGAGAAATCATATAGGGTTCAATTTATTAAATTTTATCTATCTAAGTATTCCCTTGAATCCCTCATATCTATAATGAAGGCATTGCTCATTAACCCAACCCCAACAGTGTAATTTTGTATAAATAAGCCCTCTACTGTGTAAATAACTCATTACGTACCCAATGGCTTTGTAAGCCACACAAGCCTAACGTAGACAACAAGATGTCTTTTTGTGGTAAGCAACTGCACAATACGACGAAACAATTGCATGTATTGTAATGTCTTCCATTCTTTCTTTATGTTGTATTAGCATAAGTCGGATTCTCTTGACGCGTACAAATATACCAAGGAGGTTTCCAGGGGGTTCGGATTCCCTATTCCAGCCTCTCTATGACGAACAGTTCTCGACCATCACATCATCAGATCTCAATTAGGAGGGAGGCAAAGCTTAACTGGTTACAGAGTGTATGTGCACGATGTGTGCTGCTACTGGGAACCGTAACAGTGAATTCGGTCCCGTTTCCAGAGGCGGAGCTAAAGGAGGGCAAGACGGGGCCATTGACCCCCCAAAAAAATAAAAAAATAGTTAACATATATATATATATATATATATATAAACATATATTTATAAATACATGTTATATAATATATAAAATGTGTGACACATATAAAATAGAAAATTGTTTGTAGCTCACTGGTTAGGTGCTTCACGCCTCTCCTGTCCGATGCAAGTTCAAACTTGCGTGTGTGCACATTTTTGTTATATGTGTATGTAAATTGAAGTTATATTGAATTAATAACGCACAAAAAGATACGATTGCTTATGGTTCAATGGCAAACTATCAGTTAGACTATCTATTTTTTGCAAGTTCAAACATGTGTGAATACATATATTTATTTTTTGGCCCTCCCAATGTTCAAATCCTGACTCGGCCACTGGAGAGGTTTCATTCCCCATCTAACTTCCCACTGCAAATGCCAATAAAGCGATTGCCCTATATCGTTGTAATCCATAATCTTTACTGCGATTCCAACAGCCATGCCGCGTTGCGTGTTTACTTAACTATTTCGACCGTATTGATTAACTAAAGAGTCAAATCAAGAACCAAACGGAGACTACTATGCTATATTAGAAAAGAACATACATATCTGTACATGAGGTTCATCACATAGGAAAACATTCTACACAACATGAGCAAAGTGTACAAGATTTCCAATCTAAAAAAAAGGGAGTCAGATCAAGAATCAAACAGAGACTAGTATATTTTGAAACAGCATACTATCTCTGCACATGACTTGCAGCGCATATCAAACAATTCTACGTAACATGCAAGAACTTTGTAAGCTTCAAATGCTATCTCTGTACATCAGTTGCATCGCAAATGAAAACTTTCTGCACAAAATGCGTGCCCTGTACAAGATTTCTAGTTCAAAAAAAGAGTCAATTTTACACAACGTGTGAACTGTACAAGAATTCTGCACAACATGCGTGAACAACAACACACTATCTATGTCCATGAGTTGGATCACGACGTATCAATTCTACACAACATGACAGCGATATGTCGCAGCCTAACACATGGTGGCGCTCAAAAATGTTGTAACGTTCGTTGCGTGCACTTCTCGGCGGATGGCCTCTTCGACCCGAACGAACGCATGGAGACCGCAAGGGAGGCAAACAGGTCCGCCCTGGTTGTCGAAGCCGTACTCGTCCTCAGCCTCCTGGAGTATCTTGCGGAAGAGCCGGTGATTCAGGTGGTCCACCGGAACGTCAAAACGCCGCTGCTCTTGCCGGTCGCGGTCTTCGACGATCACGGGCACGAACCCACTCGAAGTGGACGGCTTGTAGTGCTGCGGGCATTTTCGGTCGCTGCAGTCGGCCGTGTTGTCGTGATGGCTCCTGTGGCGTCGGAAAAGACGAAGATGGTGATGATGGAAGTGATTGCCCATATTTTGATTTCTGAAAACAATGATATGCTATAGAAAAGTCAAACGACAGAGAGTTGTTTGGGTTAGACGCCCATCTCCCCTTATATAGGGTTTGAAGTTGGGGGCCGACATGAGCGAGCAATTACGACTGGGAAGAGAATTGGAGTCGAAGTAGACCGGAGTCGGATTGCTTGATGAAATGCACTGTCAGAAGATTGATCATTTCGTGTAAACGTGCATAAATCATTGTTGTAATGCTTTCTATTACACTTTTGAGCTTAATTACAATTCAACAAATTATTACAAGTGATTAAAAAATTTATCTAAGGAGATATACTATGTAATCTTCAAATTTAATCTTTTTGTATGTATGAATTGATTTTCTCCAACCTAGGGTTTGTAAATTTAGACATTTGGAGTGTGTCTACCTAATTTGTAATCATTCAAGTAACAACATTAGATAAAAATAAGTGGAATGGTGTAAGAAACACCCAAACAAGGGATTAGTCCATTTAGAACTTGAGTCAAGATAAGGAAAGTAGACGACACGTTTTGTTTCCCAGTTCCTCTCTTCGCGCTCGCTCTATTCTCCTTGCTGCTCTAGACTGCTCCATCACCTACTCCTCCTCCTCAATTTGTTAAATTTTCTCCTTGCTCTTGAGTTCACTTTCTATCATTCCCAAGAAAATAGAGGGCTATCAACATATAGGTATGTTCTAAAGAAATAACCGAAATTAATATGGCATCACACTTTAAACGATAATTGTGATCAAAGTTATTTCCATAATAATCATTCACCTGTTAAAATAATAGCAATTTCACATGTATAAACAATGTTGACTAAGTGTACCTAAATTATGTTCAAACATCACATGATCATGGCCTAAAAAGTAAGGGTGAAGAAACCCACCCTGGAAAGAACATGTGTTCCCTGTATATGTATGATTGTACATAACTATCACTACTTTAGATATTTTAGTCAAATCCTTTAGCATGTATAATATGGTAACATTATAATATTATAGTAATCACTCACATCAAATACTTAAATTGCATGTCAAGAGGGGTCAAAAGACCCATAGCAAGAGAATTATTTCAATATTCATAATATTTCAAATGATATCAATCAGTAAATTAGAACTTCAATTTGGATATACAAAGGATTAAAAATTCAACATGGCGCTTCATGTAGGAAATTAGAAATCATAGACAACATGTCTAAAAAAAATAAAATTTCACATATCAAATCTTCACTACTAACCCAAGCTAGAGGGGTGAAAGAATATTTCTTCCTTCTCAAACTAAAAGTGTTCTACACACCCATTAGTCTATAAATGCCAAATAATTAATGAGAATACATCTACACCCATTATTAGTTACTTGATTTTCCCGTATATAGAGTGAGGGATGGAATTAGTTATTACTTATTAAAATATCATTATTAGGTATATCTAAGGTTGAATATGACATATATCTTTATATATTAGTCACATACTCATACTCAACTCTCGATATGTATATGAATAGAAGTATATTTTGTATGGTTGTATGAGTTAATGTGTATTCATATATGGCCATAACTCACATGTCATCTATATCCAATTTTTCCAAAACATAAATTCATCTATTTATAAAGTAAAAAATATACACTCTAGTGTGTACTCTTTTTATTTTGTACCCTTCAATCAATATCTAGAAAGCATCAATGAAATACTCCTAGTAGGGTCAAATAAACATGTGGATCTAAGGTTTTTAATTCATATATGAAAGTACTAAGGTGATGTATCAAATAGATTAGATTACCATGTTTAACATAACATATCCTTTGGTTAATATTTAATTTCATATCTAATATATCTTCAATAATCATTTTCATATAAGTATATTAGTATGACCATACATCATAAGTTTTAAATGGTGAAGTATTCTAAATGGACAACAATAGTTTTTTATTAGTCATACTCTCAAATAATTATATAAGTATATTGACTCGCTTTCATTTGTATAGTTTCTCCATATACGAAAATTAACACATACGATGTAGTGATGCTAGTAGACAAGTACATATACATACATGTTTTTATATCTATATATAGTACACAGTTAGTTCAATAAACTATGTATAGTACTTACTTATTACAGATATTAGTCAAGGTATTATTTTTAGTTAATATCATCATAATCTACTTATTCTAAAAAATGGAGTTCTAGGAAACAAACCTATGGGAAAGCATGCTAGAGTGGATCTTTCACCACCATTCTCTTTAATCAATCTAGTTTATTGGTGTTGGATGTCATCATTCTATTTTGGATCAATGCTGGAATCAGATCCTTCTGTTTCTACACAGTTGAGCTCATGGTGGTAGGTATCATTCATGTGTTGTGAGTTGTAGTTTTACAGGTCACTAGAGTCTGACGACATCACACCTATCCCAAAGATGAAGAAGATGTTTTCATATATGAAGAATGGTTGTCTTTGGTCACATTTGTTTCCCAGGAGTGTGAAAAGGTATGTGAAGATTAAAATGGAGGCTCAACATTGTCTTTTGAGGTTTTAAGGTGCATCTGAAATTTTAGACTAGTTTTCATGTTACCTCTGCTTGCACGGGGAGTGGATGTATGGAGGAAAGAGGAGGTAGCTTATGGTACCACTGTGTTGAAGGAGGGAAAATCCTTGTTGACTAGTAATCACCAACTCCAATGGAGGCGAGACATGTGTATTTTGTCATCACAAACAACATTGCATGTCTGAACATAAGGAAATGGAAAGAAATGGAGAAGAATGAACGAAAATGATGGTTGGGCATGGGTCCATGTAATGGAGGATGCCATGTGGTGAGTGAGAGAGAATGTGTTGCCACACCAGGTCTTCACTGTGTCCTTTTCCGGCCTCTACAACTAATGGTGATGCTTCCTCTTTGATAAGTTGGTTGACATTGAGAGAAGTGAAGTCACGTCAACATGGCTATGAGCTCTTCTAACGAATGGAAGAGGGAGAAGGAAAGGGACCTATTGTTTGGTTTGTGTCTTTAGATCCTGTGTGAAGAACCATCCAAATGGGTGGATGAGTCAGATCCATTGTCACCCGCTACAACTTCAGGCACAAGCGATCACTCACCCTCTCTCTCGCTCTCTAAGTTATTCTAGCTATAAACAAGCAATATAATGAGAAGGAGTAGCTAGGGTTCTGACATTACTCTAAGGGAAGAGGGAAGGATAGAATATAAGAAATAGGGGAAGGGTAGAAGGAGAAGTAGATGATTAGGGAGAGGGGTGGTTACATTGTCAGTTTTTGGGAGACCAACCATTTTGCGACGCTAGTCTTGCACACTATGCATTACCAGTGTAGACGAAGGGGTAAACACCTATGTGAGATATAAAGAGAAAGACCTAGACAATGGCACAAGGATGAAATTATAGAAACAAGTTATGTATATTAAAGCTAGATTCTACAATCGAATAAATGAATGGTCTAAGTAATTCCCATTTATATGAAAATTGACTGGTAAGCTAAATAAAATGTTATGAATCCAATTTTAACATAAATTTTTTCTTTCAAATATTTTGGTATGTTATTCCTATACTTGGTTTGTAGGTACTCATTTAATAAATTTTATTCTCCTTTGAAATAATTTAATACATTATTTACTATTTACTTATTTACTTTTCTCAACTAGACTTTGGGCGACTCCCAAGTGCCAAATTAGAGTTAATGCTACTAAATTAGTAGATGGTACAATTAATCGATTTATAGAAACAAATTAGTTAATTTGTTCTAAATTTTTATGAAAAAGGATAGTTTATCCATAATTGATGTTATTTGACTCCAATCAAAGGCTAATATATTCTAAGTGAGGGTAAAAGGGACTTAACATCGCTATTGATGGAAAAGTATAAGAAAAATCGAAGTGTTAGATTATATATTAGATTTGGGTATGTTGCAAATGACCATGAAATTATCCTAGAAAGAAAAAAAGGGAGGAAGCTAGATCATGTATAGTGTAGGCCAAAAATTAAGCATATGTTTTTTGAACTAGCAAATCGAAGCTTGACCTTTAACATACATAGACATGCAAGTTTCAAACCACTTCCAAAGAAAAGATATTTGGATCCAAACTTGGATATCAAGGATCCATGTATAACTCCATGTTATAGAAGGTTCCTAAGGTTCCAAAGTATGTAAGGGGGTCAATGGGTGTGGTTATATCTATTCATGGGTGAGAAAAGAGCAAACTAACCTAAATAAAGTGATGCTACCAAAGGGTAAAAAAGAAAAGGATATTAGGACCCTTGGGCCTAAATATATTTATAGAGGAATAAAGAGGATCCACTATAGTAAGAGTAAACACCAAAATGGATGTGGAGTCTCATCTCAAGAGCTATCATGGGCCAACGTCTTTCCATGGGATTCAACCATTAACCTAGTTATCAAGCCATCTTATCAACCCATCAAGAAGTCCTCAAACCAAACCTACGAAAGACTATGTTGACATATATTTTATAGGGTTTCATCTATAGGTAACCTATAGAGCCCCCTCAGGGTACAAACTCATCGAAAGTCAAGCTTCTCCTCCTATCAAGACTAAAAAAACTCATGCATCTACTTGAGGTTGGACTTCATATTAGAACTCTAGATCAGAGCCCTAATAAAACATGGTTCAAGCTATCCAAATATGATCAAATTAACTAATATAATGAAGGAATACATGTTAATACATGATTATACCCAACTTCCAATCAGATCCTCATTTACAATGAATTTTCACACTTGTCTAGTAATGTACATGAAAATTACAAAGTCAAAGCAAACAAGCAATTGAATCCAATGCAGACTTATCACTTAATCAATTTACTTCGAACTTAATCAATCATGAATACATAGTAAAATATAAGAATATATATTTTGGACCAAATTTTGTAATAGGCCCACAAAATATGATGAGTTTGCAATTAAGTCCACAACTTGCAAGAAAATATAACATTAAGGCAAACAACGTCTAATTCAAAGAAGATTAGGGTTTACACTTAATTGATTGATTTCAAAACTGAATTAGCATTCAACAATGATAATCAAGGAAGAGTCAAGTGTAAATAAGGTTATGATTGGTTCACTTATTTCCTTAAGGATGCATATAGAACACCCCTAAAACACTCTTGAGTGTGCCTACGCATGATGATTTCTTTACCACCTAAGTTGAGCATATGCTTTTTGAGACTGTCAAAATGGCCCTCGCTTAACAAAAATGCATATCATAATTGTTAGGAATAAATAAGATCTTGTTCAATGTGTCAATGGTTTTGAGTATCTAAGTTGGAGACATGGGAATCCAAATCTATTTGGTTATTGTTCTTGTCATCTCGGCCAATCAAAGTGTTCTTTGTGTATAAATAGGGAATATACTTATCTTTCCACATTAACAACTTTAGGTCAGGTAAAAACAAGGTAGAAGCATGTTTTATGTATATATACAATGCACATAGACTATGTATAAATATATCATCTTAGATTCCCTTATCTCACCAAAAGTTATTAAAAATGAGTAAGAATATAATATTTTTAGCATCTACTAATATCTATGCCATATTCATTGTTCTAGTTTTTCTTATAAGTATTCTATGAGACAAAGAAATTAGGGAAAGTAAGAATAGCTATAGAAGGAATTTTCAAAGACAAGGAGGTACATGTTACCAAAACCATCTTCTTTTAGGATGTATGATAAATCATTTATATGATGTATGATTAATGAGAGAATATTTTCTTTTAATTAGTTAAAACTTTTTGTTGACCCCTTGAATTGCCTTGAAAGGGGAGTTAGTTTCTAGAATTTTATTAGTCATGATTTATGTTAGAATTGAGGAAATATTCTGATGTATTTTTATCCTAGTAAAATTTCTTTGAATTGTTAGACACTCCACTTTATTTCATTCAAAAAAGTGTATTGTGCTTCTTGAGAAAAGGTAATGGACGATGCATCTACTTGAACAATTTGGATATGTAGTTTGTATGCTTGGTAATATCTAGGTAGTCCTAAATGTTGGAAAATATTGGTACATAGTATAGAAATGGAAAAAAATGGGTATCCGTATTTTCAAAATAGTAAGAACGCTTCAACTACTATGAAATAGGAAGGATGGTTTTAGCGAGTTATACCTGGTCCTAGAGTAAGTCCAGCGACAAAATTCACTTCGTTACAACTATTGACTAGTTGCACTTGGATGGTGGTTGTGCATCTCCTAGTCTTCACCACAAAGAACTATCTTCTCGACCTTTGTAGTGTCTTTGGTGGTCTTGCCATAGATTGTAGGTTGACTTTGCTCTCAGTGCAACATCCAAAAAACTACTGCCTCTAGAGTAGTCCACACGGGCTAACTAGAACTCATATAATTCACTAAGAATGGATAGGAAGGAGTTGTCCCTCCCGTTGGTGTACGAGTCACCAACTTGCTCTCCCACACCAAAAACCTCTTAGTTGTTCTCTCCCATTGGCTATCCCTCCCTATCAGATAGGTATTGTCTGGGCTCTCTTAGTTACCACAATAAGAGAGGACAATAGTTGTTAGGGGAACTGATTCTCAGTTGTCTTTGTTTTGTTCTGGGAAGCACCCAGTACCCCTGTATTTATAGTAGAGGCCACAGTCAGGGTTCCCAGTCTACTCTAGATTGTGTGAGAGTAGAAGAGATTGGAAGACCTTGAACTTTTGCAACCTACACAATGCCAAATGGTCATATGGCACACCCAGACGGTTTCCTTGTGTTCAAGATGGTTGTCTTGCACTGCCAAATGGTCATTTGGTAGTTTCTCAATCGTATACAAATTTGGAAATTTTGATTTTAATTAATATCACATATTAATTTTCTTGCACCCCAAGTTTATGCAATTGAGACTATTCTGAAAACATCTAGAATATTTTTTCAGTCCAACTAAGTTGTCCCACCCAAGCAATATGCATGTCTCACTCACCTAGATGCCCTTCTAGTGAGTCTAGATGAGTTGGTCGATTCAGTCACATTGAATCGGTCACTTCAAAGTCATAACTAAGCCAATTCGAAATCTAATTACTCAGACAACCTAAATGGTCATCTCAACACATTGATATGCATGTCCCACTATCCAAATGGTTGTCTCACTCAGTGAGATGGTTGTTTGGCAGAGCAGTGTCAGCAAATCATTTGATCTGTTGCATGAATTGAATACCTAAACACTTTAGTAATCAATCCAATCATCATTCAAGATAAACTCCTCTTCTAGATGAGTTCCTTTGTGTGTGACTCTATAGGTTCTATATCACGTTGACAGTTAATGTCTATAACTAGCTTAGGACATCACAAGCAAAGAGTGGTGCCTAATCAGACATCAGTTCTACCCAAGTGAATGGAAAGTTGGAGAACAACTTCAACCTACAATCTATGTAAGGTGTTGCAATGATTGTATAATTTCTGTCTCTCATATCCAGGATGAACTCGAGGCATGGATGGTTACCATGTCAACGTTCAATCCATATTCCTTGAACTATGAGTAGAATGTCTGAGATAATGTGAGCTTAATATCATATATTGATTTACATGTGCATGCACATGCCTTTCTCAGTCTCGCTAATCAGTATCCAAGATATCATACTCTAGTAGGAGGGATAAATTCCTTATCTATCACTCATAGTCTACCCCTATGTGTTAATGTCACTCAATCATCACCATTATAACAACCCATGTTTCAAGACTATGTTTGATGATGTCAAAGCATACCCAACGAAATGTGACACGTGTAGTGGTTTCAGGTCTAAGACTCATAATCACCACCTTCACTATGAGAGATGACTTTGGCTTACCATATGATGGTTTCCATGTGTCACTCCCAAGGTGGGTCTATCTGATACACTAGTCTCTAACATGTATATGTGTGCTTGGTTTGATATTTCCTTATCATGACTTAGTGAGACTTAATCATCAACCAACTCACACTCCAATCTTATGTGTTACTAGTCTCTATCTACCTTCCATAGTAACAACCTACTAGGGACATAATGGGAATATGTATATGTACTGCTAACATATGTATGATCTCATTTTCATAAGGCTAATACTTGAAGACATACATCATTGAGTAATATTATTCTCTAGATATTCATTGTGTTTCCTCTTTATCTCATAACTAAATGAAATAGAATGAATTTGTATCTTGCCTTTATGAGTATTAATCAAATCCTTTATGGTTTATGCCACGTCAATCATCACATGATTGGCTCTCTAGGCATACCTTACCAACATACTCCCACTTACACTTGGAGCCAATCACCCACAGATCTCATCTTAGTGATTTAAACATGTCCAACATGCTTCTTCTGTGCTAGTGATGATATAGCAGGTTAGCAACACTTTGCTTATAGTCAGTATATTGCATGTTCCTTATCTCTTCACTATACAATTTCTCATATGAGATGAAATTTTGGTAATATGATATCTTGATATTCGTTGCCTAACAATTAGGCTCCATTGTTGTCACCATACCACTACTCAGTCATCAATGGTTGGAACATCTATAAGTTCATCATATGAACTTCTAGATCCATATAGTATCACTCTATGTTAATAACATAAGTATACTCAACTTCTATTATAGAATAGAATTAATGGCTATTGGTTCAGAACCATTCCAACTAATCAACACTTCTCCTTTTAAATAACACATATTTTAACTTGCAATAACTTTTTTCATTATGGAAGCTTGCATCGATGTAACTCTTTACATCCAACTCTTCCTCTTATTGCTACCCTCATTGACTAGCAATCTATCCAGAAGTACTTCTCAAGTACTAATGGATGTCTTTATTGACATTCCAATAACCCTTATTGGATTTTAATATCATCCTGTCATGTCCAAAACATACAAGATTATATGGGATAAGTACACTAATAACATTCATGATAGATCCATCATATGGAATCTTATTCATGATATTTCCATTCTTCGCTAGAATTAGAACATAACATATGGTTTATGAGAGACTAATCTGGATTATCCCTTATTGAATCTATTTGTGTTGAACTCTTTCAACACATAAATATTGTACATGTTTAAACTTCCATTTTGAAACATTCAAGATCTATCTCATAGGTCTTGGTCCTTATCTCATAAGACAAATCAACTTATCCTTCATTGTTGAAGGAGTTTTTCATGCTAGATTTCAATATTCAAAATATTGAGTTGCTATTCCTCATTATATGTGGAATATTCATATATTCTCCCACTTAATCTTTTGTAATCACAGATTTTATCTTCTATCCTGATTCAAGTCAAACTCTTTGACGATCTTGTCAATTTTAAAAGAACCCATTGCTGAGTTACTTGTTTCAATCCCAAATTAAACTTTGTAGTTTATAAACTTTACTTGCATTCTTGAATATATAAAATCTTTTAGGTTGTGTCACGTACACATCCTTTAGTGTATTCTTTTTAAGAAATCCCCTTTAATCTTCATATGCTAAATCTCATAGTCTATTTTAACTACAACAACAAGCATGACAATTGATAAAGAAATTTCTATCAAGTTCAACAACTTGAACTGATTAGAAAACCTATTCAACCAATCTATCTTTTTATGTTGTCCATGTAGGTCTATGCCACAAGAACCTATAGCACCCTTTAGGTGTTACCCCTTTAGGTGGCGCTATCAAGGACCTACCTTGTTAGCGTAGATGGATCTCATATTACTAAGAAATAACTTCTAGTTGAATAGTTGGCTCATCCTATATGACCAACCCATCTGATTTGTTGGATTCAAAATCCTCTAGTCTCAGATGTGTTCTACTGGAACTATTTTATTCTATGTTACATGATGAATTTGAGATTCCACAACAACCTATGATTCTCGTAGTTCTCATTGTACCTCTTTGTTGAACATTTTGAGTTCTACTTTTACTCCCACAGATTCTTTGGAATTCAGTTATCCTATCAATAAAATGATTTTGTTTATTGGATTGGGATTAATAATAATCTTCAACAATCATGTTTTATGGATAAACCTTCTTCAAGAAACTATTTTCTTAATGTAGGTTTCAATCCTTTTGAACGTATTGGGACATTCCGGAATCATATCATATATGATGTCTTATAAACCATTCAGACGGTACATCATTTAGTGATAGTTTTATATTTATGAGGATATAAGAAGATTGGATTAATTGACAATCGTATCATGACTCATCATGGTATAATTCCTTCATTCTGACATATCATCATGTTCATATGGATTTGACTTGTAATATATTATCACATTCCTTTCCTAGAGGTTATGAAGATATTGATGCAAAGAATTTTCAACATTTGATCTCGTCAAAGTTTCTTAATACTTTCATTAAAGACATACTTCATTTATAATCTCCATGAACACTTCAAGAGATTTGTGTTTCTATTATACTAAGTACATATAATCATATTACTAGTGATAGAAATGAAGTATGAGTAATTATCTATAACATTCATTCCATAAGATCTACATGCATCATATGTATGAAGTCTGGTGGAAGACTGACGTGGGATTTTATCGCACTAACAAACTCACTCGGGGTTGAAATCCCCGAGATTTTACCAAAACCAAAGTGCAATAATACCACTCGCAAGCAGACGAGTCTTATCACATTATAGTTAATGATCGAACCCAAAGGACAACATTTTTAAGAATCCTTGTCAGTCGAATCTATCTCAAGTAAAACTAATATTTAGAACGATTGGTTGATTTGAGGTTAATTAAACTAATTGCAAAAAGTAAAAGTTGAATTAAAGTTGAATTTAGATCAATGATATGGAATCACTGAGATGGTACCGGGTTTCACCACCACTACTCATGCAAACACCTTCAATCGCAAACAAACCAGGCAAGATATAACAATCCAAATAGAGCTACTACAAAACCCCCCATACAGGCATTAGGTTTGCGTAAGCATCACCTTAGGCATCAGATGTCTCGTCACCATCTGGATCACTTACTTACGGCTCAGAATATAAAGAAATCCAAAGAAGGTTGTGGGCGCACACAGAAGCATCACCGAAGGCTAGATGGCTCGTCCCCTCGCAGATCATGCACTTACGACCTCGAAGAAATCCCATTCTATTTCTAGTTTGGGAATCAACCACATTAATTAATAAGCAAGTAGGTGATGGATCTACAAACTAACATCCATGATAAACAAGACGATACAAAATTCAACTAAGGCTGTGGTCCTCCCTGAGGGATGTTTAGACCCCAGAAGCGTCACTGTAGGCTAGATGTCTCGTCCCCTCACATATCATACACTTACGACCTCAAGGAATCCTATCAGAAGTTATCATCAAGGAGTCGAACATTATAAACTGCCATTCTATCCCACATATAGAAGATTTCACAATATAGGAAAGAACAAGATGAAAGCAAGAAGATAATCAACTATGAACACACCAATTAACAATGAAAAGGAAGGTTATATACATTGCCATAGAGAGTTTAACAAAAGAACATGATTTGCATGGGCAGCGAGGCTTGTTCCCGCACCCTAGTGAAAAGGTACTACTCGCTCATGATGGGAGAAACAAGAAGAATACGAAAGAGAGAGAAATCTGCCATGAACTCGGTGTAGAAGGTAGTCGTAGATCAGTGAAGAAGATACAACCTTCTACGTCATGTCGGAGCAGATCTGGACGCAGAACGGGAGATGCCAAGAGTGCCCGGACAGTCTCTGGTGCTCCATGTTCCTTCTCTTCTCAGCCTCCTTGGTTGCAGCACGGGCAGTAGGTGAAGTGAAACTGGTGTGAACTGGACTGGATCTGGATCCGACTTGTGTACAGGTAGCCTGTCGGCATCCCAGAACTGATTTTTCATATGGGGACCCTGCTAGTCCTATTTACAGGCATTGGACTGGCGATCACATTTTTGGTGTGTTTCCAGTCCGAAAATATCTTATCCAAACGGTTTGTTGTTTTAAGTTGGCCAAACGGTTTGATAAAAAATCTTCATCAAACGGTCTTCAAGTGACCAGTTACATTCGGTCTTCGCTTCAGCAAGTGGCCATTCGGTTTGCATATGGTCGGTCTTCACGTGAGCTCATTCAGTTTTTCTCATTCAGATTGCATGTATGTGGGGTACAACAAACAGTTTGCATGCACATGATTACTCCCTTCGGTCTTGACCAGGGGCGGATCTAGGGGGGGGGCTACCGGGGCTTCAGCCCCCCTCCCAAAATCTTAAATGTTTATTTATATGTATTTATGCATGTTTATTATTATAAGTATAGTACATATACGAGATCTTTAGATATATGACAAGGCAAAGTTGTAGCCGGATTGGTAGAAGTACATTAGTTCTAAACTATAGACTCAAGTTCAAATCCCACTGTAGGCATATTTTTTTAACTCAGCCCCCCTACCACAACTAGTGCCATGTATAGCTAACTCAGCCCCCCCTTATGCAATTTTCTGGTTCCGCCAAATGATCTGCTGCTTGTTCAAACGGTTTCGCTTTAACTTTTCCAAAAGATCACGCGGCCAGCCTCATACGGTCTTCAGCTTATCCAACAAACAGCAAACGGTCCTTATGCAAGTTCCATTCGGTCTTCATATGCTATTAAAGCAAACGGTCTTCGCGCTTTGACTTTTCCATTCAGTTTGCTAATAGCTTACAGTCTGCTGCTTTGCTTCCTTGGCAAACGGTTTGTATTTTATGTATTCAGCTCACACGTCTTCATGTGTACAACAAACAGTTTGTAAACCGTTTGTTCATCAAACGGTTTTGCTGATGTACTTAATCAATCGCAAACGGTCTCATTGTTAGAGAAAACAGTCTACGTGCATGTGCTCATTCGGTCTTGTATTCGGTTTTGGAAATTCAAACAGTCTCGCAGACCTGAACACCTCAAACGGTCTCGTAGACTGAAACTCTTTGAACGGTCTCGCAGACCGAATCTCTTTAAACGGTCTCGCAGAATGTATCTCTTTAAACAGTCTCGTAGACCGAATCTCTTTAAACTGTCTCGCAGACCGAATCTCTTTAAACGGTCTCGCAGACCGAATCTCTTTAAATGGTCTCGTAGACCGTATCTCTTTAAACGGTATCGCATACCGAATCTCTTTAAATGATCTCACAGACCGTATCTCTTTAAATGGTCTTAAGGTGAGCATGTCCATTCGGTCTTGAGACCGTATGGATGAAACTGAATGATGAGACCGTTTGGTGAGACCGATTGGTTGAATCTGAATGGTCAGATCGATTTGTCATAACTAAGGGTGAGCGAAGGTGGGCCCCATCTGATTGTTCAGATTTATCAAGACATGCATTGAATCAACATAAATTCGGTAAAAACCTTAATAATCAAATCAATTAAGTAATTTTGCACATTATGATGCATTTTGATATCTAATGAGTGAAATATGATGAGTTGAGTAAAAAAGAGCCCAAGATGGTAATTGAAATTCCTGATGAATATGCATTCATCAAAACACCCCGAACTTAAACGTTGCTCGTCCTCGAGTAACAAAAAATATGAAATAGTCGTCAAATGAATACTTTCAATTCGTGTGATTACTTCATCTTCACATCACGAGTATTTTCTTTCTACTCAATATGACTCTATATCTCAACCTCCTGAGACCACTAAACACATCTTACCATATCTTCATTCCTGAGTTCGCTTTCTAATATCACTTCCTCCTCACTTTTTCCAACAACAAACATGTCAAAGAGTTTTGTAAGAGTCCAGAGGTACCTGCAGAATAATAAGTGTGCATTTGATCAGATACTGGTGTTTTTTTGGGATATTGGAGGCATTCATTGTGCCATTAGGTAGAAAGGGGAGTGAAAGGTGATATGGAAGGAAGAAATAAATCTCTCCTCTATTCGACTCGAGATTTTATTTTTATTTGTTTTACAATTTCATTTATTGCATATTTTTTTGTGCAAATCTCTCCTCTATTCGACTTGAGATTGCATTCCTTTTTGTGTGCACTTTGGCATCTTTTCTTGGTGGTACACCCCTATTTATTTGCGAGGGGTATGGAAGAAGCAGATATAGAGGGAAGTGGCGTGCCACCCCGAACTTAGGGTTTGGCACTAATTTTTGTGTGTGGCTATTTTGTTTCTTTTTATGGATGGAGGGATATGAAGATGGTAGAAGAAGTGTAGAAGAGAGTTCAGATCAGAATGCAACTTGATTTACAATTCAGTGCACCGGGTCGTTCTCTTTATCGTACTCTGCTCAAATAATGACTTGATGAGGATCTGGTGGAGATTCCATGTTTTTGTTCCACTAGTCAGTTAGGAAGCATGACGTGTTTGATCCCTATCAGTTCGAAAAACACTTATCATTTTTGCATAAGTATCATGATGTTAGGAATCATAAGCTTCACAAGATGATTTCAATCAAAAGGCTTGTTTCAAAAAGTTGTCCTTTTGAGGATCTACTTCGAATAAGGAGAGTATAATGATTCAAAATGCATAGCATATTAGTTGGTGACATTTAATGAAACAGGAAGTGTCAAAAATTCATCAAGTATCTGTTCAATTTCTTTGGAAAACTTTAAAAATTTTGAAAATTTTGAAAATTTGAAAATTTTATCAAGAATGTGACAGTGAAAACTTTAGTATGAAAAGGATGGGTGTAGGTGGAAAGTGAGGTACGTACCACCCACCCTCCACCCCAAACTTAGAAATTTGCTCGTCCCGAGCAAACTCTAAATCCAAGATGGAGGGGAAAATTCTTGCCAGACTGACCACCACATGTGGTAGCGTTCCAGTCAGCGCGCATCCTCTTATATGAAAATCTCAAAGGTAAAGAGCAATTAGATCTTCAAATAGCATCTAGCGATGTGAATTTTATTTAATGAAAAATTAACTAGAAGGTAAAAACAAAATTGAAGAAACATTCTAATTTGAAAAGAAAAGTAAAATTTTTTTATTAATCGGGTTGCCTCCTGACAAGCGCCTTTGTTTTATGTCGATGGCTCGAATGAATCCTTCAGCTTCACGGTGGATCCTTTGGATTGGTGAGTTCCAGCATTTCTTTAGTTTCTTTGTCAGTTGAGGTGAAATATCTCTTTAAGCGGTTACCATTTGTTACAAATTCACCTGACTTTTCACTCCATAATGAGAAGGCACCATGAGGGGAGATGCTCTTGACGATGTATGGTCTAAACCAGTGTGAGCGGAGTTTCCCTGGGAATAACTTCAACCTTGATTTGAATAGCAGAACTTGGTCTCCCACTTGTATGTCTTTTCTTTTCATATGTCCATCGTGCCAAACTTTTGTGCGTTCTTTGTAGATTCGTGCATTTTCATATGTTGTCATCCTGAGTTCATCCAGCTCTTGGAGTTGCAGAATCCTGGCTTGGCCTGCTTCTTTCATATCAAAGTTCAGTTGTTTAATTGCCCACCATGCCTTGTGTTCCAGTTAGACTGGCAGGTGGCAAGCCTTTCCATATATTAATCGAAAACGTGCGGTCCCGAGGGGAGTTTTATAAGTAGTTCGATAGGCCCATAATGTGTCGTTGATTTTCACCGACCAATCTTTCTGATTGCGGCCTACTGTCTTTTCTAAGATACTCTTGAGTTGATGATTAGAAACCTCCATCTATCCACTTGTCTGTGGATGGTAAGGTGAGGCTACCATGTGAGTAACGCCATACTTTCTTAGCAATGCTTCAAAGCTTCTTTCAAGAAAATGGGAACCTCCGTCAGATATCACCGTGTGTGGGACACCAAAACGGGGAAAAATAATATCTATGAATAATTTGATGACTAGTTTGGAATCATTAGTGACGGTTGGTATGGCTTCAACCCATTTTGAGACATAGTCCACCGCCACTAGGATGCATGAAAATCCATGAGAAGATGGGAATGGACCCATGTAGTCCACCCCCCAAACATCGAATATCTCTACTTCTTGCCATAGATTCAGCGACATCTCATCTCTCTTTGATATATTGCCTAATCTTTGACATTTGTCACATGATTTGACAAAGTCATAGGAATCTTTGGATATGGTTGGCCAGAAGAATCCACATTGCAAAACCTTTATCGCAGTCTTCTTAGAACTCATGTGGCCTTCAACTGGGCCAGAGTGACAGTGCTCTAGAATGAGTTTGGTTTCTTCCTTAGTGATACATCGTCTGTAAAGACCATCAACAGATAGTTTGAAAAGGTACGACTCATCCCAGTGGTACTATTTCACATCATGCTTAAATTTCTTCAGTGCATTTCCAGTGCATTGAGGATGAATAACCCCAGCAGTGAGGTAGTTCACAAAATCCAAGTACCATGGTATAGCTTCTGAGACCTTCATTAATTGGTCATCTGGAAGGGAATCATTAATCAGAATCTTCTCGGTATCCAGAGTGTGGATGTGACTGAGGTGGTCTGCTACAACATTCTTTGTACCCTTTTTATCTCTGATCTCTAAATCAAATTCTTGTAGAAGGATAAACCATCTTATTAACCTAGGTTTTGCATCTTTCTTTGCTAGAAGGTAACGAATGGTAGTGTGATCTGTGTAGACAATGACTTTTGAACCAATTAGGTAGGATATGAACTTGTCAAAGACATACACGACTGCCATAAGTTCTTTCTCAGTAGTAGCATAATTCCTCTAGGCTTGATCGAGAGATTTCGATGCATAATAGATCACATAATGTTTCTTCTCTATACATTGCCCTAAAATAGTGCCCACAACATAGTCACTGGCATTGCACATAATTTCAAAAGGGTGGTCCCTGTCGAGAGCTCTAATGATGGGTGTTGTTGTGAGAGCCTGCTTTAGTGTGTTGAAGCTTTTGACACATTCTTCATCAAAACTGAATTCAACATCTTTTAGTAACAAATTCTTCATTGGCTTAGTTATCTTTGAAAAGTCCTTTATGAATCTTCTATAAAATCCTGCATGACCTAGGAAAGCACGGACTTCTTTTACATTTGTTGGAATAGACAGTTTAGAAATCACTTCAATCTTAGCTTTATCTACTTCAATTCCTCTATTGCTGATCCTATGGTCGAGGACAATGCCTTCCTTTATCATAAAATGGCACTTTTCCCAATTCAGCACAAGATGTGCTTCTTCACTTCATTTGAGGACCAGTGAGAGGTGCTTTAGACATGAATCAAATGAATCTCCGTATACAAAAAAATCATCCATGAAAACTTCCATAATGGTTTTAGTAAGACCAGCGAATATGGCAGCCATGCAACGTTGGAAAGTTGCGGGTGCATTACATAGACCAAACGACATTCTTTTAAATGTGTATGTTCCGAATGGGAAGGTAAAAGTTGTTTTCTCTTGGTCATCTGGATGTATGGGTATTTGATAAAATCCAGAGTAACCGTCAAGATAACAAAAATATTCTTGGTGAGCCAACCTTTCTAGGACTTGATCAAGGAAAGGCATTGGAAAATGATCTTTTTGAGTTGCCTTGTTTAATTTTCTATAATCTATGCACATCCTCCACCCTGTAACTGTTCGAGTGGGGATGAGTTCATTGTTTTCATTCCGTATAATAGTTGTTCCTCCTTTCTTTGGGACTACATGCACTGGGCTCACCCATGGTGAATCTGATATCAGATAGATTATTCCAGCTGTGAGAAGTTTAATGACCTCGCAACGGACCACTTCCTTCATATTTGGATTCAATTTCCATTGATGCTCAATAGTAGGCTTGTGATCTTCCATCATAGGGATCTTGTGCATACACAACGCTTGACTGACCCCAGTGAGGTCACTCATTTTATAACCGATGGCTTTCTTTCTTTCCCTTAATTCCTTCAGGAGTTTATCTTCTTGTTCAGCTGTTAGATCAGAATTTATAATAACTGGGCAAACTTTGAGATCGTCTAAAAACACATACTTCAGTCCCTCGGGTAGGGGCTTTATTTCAGGAGCCTTTGGGTTTTTGCATGTTTCTTCTGTAGTCTCCATAGCTTTGAGTTCTTCACTAGTGACTTCAACATCTTCTTTAGCAGAGTTAAGGGATTCGATGCAATCATTTACTTGTTCATCAATTGGTTCATCAACTGATGGGTTCGTTAGAGCAACTTCTAAAGGATCGTCTGATTCATGATGCTCTTGAGTCAGAAGTGACATTTTCTCAATGCAGTCAATCAGATAGACTTCTTCTTGCATACTTGGTCTTCTCATATTTTCAAAAACCTTGAATTCGAGAGTTTCTTTGCCAAGTCTGAGAAGCAAAGTTCCTGCTTCAACATCAATTAGAACTCTTACAGTGGCGAGGAATGGACGCCCAAAGATGAGAGGATATCTGGCATCCTCTTTTATGTACATGATGACAAAGTCACACGGAACATAAGATCTTTACCTACCTTGATAGGTACATCCTCAATAATCCCTAATGGATGTTTTATTGAATAGTCTGCAAATTGTATGGTCATGCCAGTTGGGAGAAGTTTGGAAAACCCTAGCCTTTTGCAAAGGCTGAGTGGCATGATGGAGATGCTAGCAGCAAGATCTGCCAGCCCTTTCTAGCATGAAAAATCACCGATATAGCAGGAAATCCCAAAAGATCCTAGATCTTTCTACTTCTTTGGCATCTTACTCTGGATGATATCTGAAGTGGTTTTAGCTAACTTGACTGTCTCATATTCTTCGGTTATATATTTCCTGGTGAGGAGTGACTTTAAGTACCTTGTCCATGCTGGTATCTCAGCCAGAGCATCCAAAAAGGGTATATCAACATGAAGTTTCTTCATAGCTTCTTTAAACTTATTGAATCTGATATTAAGATTTGTTTGCCTTAGATGAGCAGGAAAAGGTATACGAGGTTTGTACACAGGGATATCAGGTTCTGGAGTCTCAGTTTCTTCATCTTCTTTAGCAGGCTTCTCAAAATTTTCTTTTTCTGACTTATCGTCAATTACTGATTCCTTTGGTTGCGATTCAGGAGTTGTTGAATCTAGTATAATCACGGGTTCGTCCTCATCTGTAACAACCATCGATGGCTTGACAGGAGGATCAGAATAGTATTTTCCTAACCTGGTGGTGACCGCCTTTAGTTGTTCTGGATGCTTAGGATTATTCTTGGGCTGGCCAGCAAAAACTCTACCTGGTGGCTTAATGCTAGTTGCAAGTTGAGCTAGTTGAGATTCAATAGCCTTCTGCTGAGCTTGTTGGTTACCTATCATAGTTTGCTGAGTTTGCAACATCTTTTCAATGGTTGATAGCTTGTCATCAGGAGAAGCTAGATCTACTTGTTGTCCTTGTTGTTGATAAGAAACTTGGTTGAGACTCTGGTACTGGGAGTTGTTTTGATAATTATTGAAGTTCCTATTCTGAAAGTTTCCCTTGAAATATCCTTGATTTCTAAAATTCTGTTGTTGATTGTACTGGAATCCTAGTGGGCTTCTTGGTTGATTGTTCGAACCGAATTGATGTGAGTTTACTGCTCCAGAGGCGTTTCCATATTGAAAACCTGGATGGTTCCTATTCTGATTCGGATTGTAATACCCTTGACCAAGAATGGTGTTGACAGCATTCAGATTTTCCATTTGACCGATGTCTCCTTGTCCACATGCGTTGCTTAGGACAACATCATAGAGAACACTGCATGATAAAGTGGAATGATCGGTACTTTTACATGCTTCACAAAATAGTGAAGCAGACTTGATTTGTTCTGGTTGTTGAAGGGGTGGTCTTCCTCTTCCAATTACAACAAGTGAGGATTCAATATGGTCTTGCTTGGCAACTAAGAGTTTTAGGGTTTCAACGATAGATTTGTACTAGGTGTCACTTCAACCATAGCCACTTTCAACACTCCTTTACCTACAGACCTACCCCAATTTGCTTGGTTTTGAACTCCAAGGGTAACAACCCTCCATGTGCTATCATAGCTTTGACGCATGAAGTTTCCTCTAGATGAGGAATCTAAAAACCTCTTAATATCATCATCCACACCCCTGTAGAAGATCTCGATGAGTTGATTCTTAGGAATGCCATGATGTGGACATTTTCGTAGAAGCTCCTTATATTGGTCCCACGCCTCAACAAGGGTTTCTCCAGGGGCTTGAGTGAACATTGTTATTTTCCCCCTAATTTCGTAAGTGAGAGATGGAGGATATAACTTTTCCAAAAAAACGTTCTGTAGTTGTTCCCATGAGGTGATAGGTTCACATTGTAGAGAGTTGTACCAACTTATGGCTCTATCAGCAAGAAAATACTTGAATAGATGAAGTCGGATGGCATCGTCGGACACTCCATTTTGTTTTGTCATAGCACATAGATCGATGAATCTCAGAAGGTGTTCTTGACTATCTTCACCTTGTTTGCCATAGAACGGGTTGTTTTGGAGCAAGGTGATCCAATGTGCTCGTATCTCGAAATTCAGAGCATGGATGGGAGGAGGTAGGACTGGGTGATGTACATCAGTAGCTTTAGGGATTGAGAACTCCCTAAGATCCTTTTGCAGTTCTGCTGCCTGTACCGCTGCTTGTGCTGCTAGGATTTCTTGTTGTTCCGCAGCTCTGGTTCTTGCATGAGCCTTTCTCTCTGTGCATTGATGACTTGAGCCACTCTTCGGGCTACTTCCTCTTCATGTGCCATCCTTGCTTGATTTTCTCTGATCTGACGATGAAAAGTTATATCTATCTTAGGATCAAAACTCACTGTTAGTCTGGGGTTGTCCGAACAGTGCATTCACTACGCCTTGGATTGTACCTGAGATAGAAAGATTTCAAAAGTGAGAACCATGAAGTAGAGTCAAATTTCAAGTAGATGATCGATTGTGTCAAAAGCAAAATCCTAAATTAGTCTTAAAAGAACTAGATTTGACTAACTAATTCCGTTGTCCCCGACAACGGCGCCAGAATTTGACATGGGATTTTATCCCACTAACAAACTCACTCGGGGTTGAAATCCGTGAGCTTTTACCAAAACCAAAGTACAACAATACCACTCGCAAGCAGACGAGTCTTATCGTAGTATAGTTAAGGATCGAACCCAAAGGACAACATTTTTAAGAATCCTTGGCAGTCGAATCTAGCTCAAGTAAAATTAATATTTAGAACGATTGGTTGATTTGAGGTTAATTAAACTAATTGCAAGAAAGTAAAACCTGAATTAAAGTTGGATTTAGATCAATGATATAGAATCGCTGGGATGGTACTGGGTTTCACCACCACTACTCATGCAAACCCCTTCAATCGCAAACAAACCAGGCAAGATATAACAATCCAAATAGAGCTGCTGCAAAACCCCCCATACGAGCGTTAGGTGTGCGTAAGCATCACCTTAGGCATCAAATGTCTTGTCACCATCCGGATCACTTACTTACGACTCAAAAGATACATAAATCCAACGAAGGTTGTGTGCCCCCTATACAGGCGTTAGGCACACAGAAGCGTCACCAAAGGCTAGATGGCTCGTCCCCTCGCGGATCATACACTTATGACCTCGAAGAAATCCCATTATATTTCTAGTTTGGGAGTCAACCACATTAATTGATAAGCAAGCAGGTGATGGATCTACAAACTAACATTGACAATAAACAAGACGATACAAAATCCAACTAAGGTTGTGGTCCTCCCTGAGGGATGTTTAGACCCAAGAAGCGTCACCATAGGCTAGATGTCTCGTCCCTGCACGGATCATACACTTACGACCTCAAGGAATCCTATTAGAAGTTCTCGTCAAGGAGTTAAACATTGTAAACCACCATTCTATCCCACATATAGAAGATTTCACAATGTAGGAAAGAACAAGATGAAAGCAAGCAGATAATCAACTATGAACACATCAATTAACAATGAAAAGGAAAGTTATATATATTGCCATGGAGAGTTTAACAAAAGAACATGATTTGCATGAGCAACGGGACTAGTTCCCGCACCCCAACAAAAAGGTACTACTCGCTTATGATGTGAGAAACAAGAAGAATAAGAAAGAGAGAGAAATCCGCCATGAACTCAGTGTAGAAGGTAGTCACAGCTCGGTGAAGAAGATACATCCTTCTACGTCGTATCAGAGTAGATCTGGACGCAGAACGGGAGATGCCAAGACTGGCCAGACAGTCTCTCGTGCTCTGTGTTCCTTCTCTTCTCAGCCTCCTTGGTTGCAGCACGGATAGTAGGTGAAGTGAAACTGGTGTGAACTGGACTGGATCTGGATCGAACATGTGTACAGGCATCCTATCGGTGTCCCGGAACCAATTTTTCAAATGGGGACCATGCTGGTCCTATTTATAGGTACTAGACTGGCCCTCACATTTTTTGTGTGTTTCCAGTCTGAAAATATCTTATCCAAATGGTTTGTTGTTTTAAGTTGGCCAAACGGTTTGATAAAAAATCTTCATCAAGCGGTCTTCAAGTGACCAGTTACATTCATTCTTCGCTTCAGCAAGTGGCCATTCGGTTTGCATATGCTCGGTCTTCACGTGAGCTCATTCGGTTTTGCTCATTCGGATTGCATGTATGTGGGTTACAACAAACAGTTTGCATGCACGTGATTACTCCCTTTGGGTTTCATGATTTCTCCATTTGGTTTGTATGATTAGCATGCCCCCACGGCAAACTATTTCATGTGGCCTTTCGGTCTTGACTTCAGCAAATGATCTGCTGCTGCTTGTTCAAACGATTTGGCTTTTACTTTTCCAAAAGATCACGCGGCCAGCCTCGTACGGTCTTCATCTTATCCAACAACCAGCAAACGGTCCTTATGCAAGTTCCATTCGGTCTTCATATGCTATTGAAGCAAACAGTCTTCACGCTTTGATTTTTCCATTCGGGTTGCTAATAGCTTACGGTCTGCTGCTTTGCTGCCTTGGCAAACGATTTGTATTTCATGTATTCAGCTCACACGTTCTTCATGTGTACAACAAACAGTTTGTAAACCGTTTGTTCATCAAACGGTTTTGCTGCTGTACTTAATCAATCACAAACGGTCTCGTTGTTAGAGCAAACGATCTACGTACATGTGCTCATTCGGTCTTGCATTCGGTTTTGGAAATTCAAACGGTCTCACAGACCTGAACACCTCAAACGGTCTCGTAGACCGAAACTCTTCGAACAGTCTCGCATACTGAATCTCTTTAAATGGTCTCGCAGACCGTATCTCTTTAAACAGTCTCGCAGACCGAATCTCTTTAAACGGTCTCGCAGACCGAATCTCTTTAAACGGTCTCGCAGACCGAATCTCTTTAAACGGTCTCACAGACCGTATCTCTTTAAACGGTCTTGCATACCAAATCTCTTTAAACGGTCTCGCAGACCATATCTCTTTAAACGGTCTTGAGGTGAGCATGTCCATTCGATCTTGAGACCGTATGGACAAAATCGAATGATGAGACCGTTTGGTGAGACCGATTGGTTGAATCTGAATGGTCAGTTCGATTTGTCAGAACCAAGGGTGAGTGAAGGTGGGCCCCATCTGATTGTTCAGCTTTATCAAGACCTGGATTGAATCAACATAAATTCGGTAAAAACCTTGATAATCGAATCAATTAAGTAATTTTGTACATTATGGTGCATTTTGATATCTAATGAGTGAAATATGATGAGTTGAGTAAAAAAAAGAGCCCAATATGGTAATTGAAATTCCTGATGAATAGGCATTCATCAAAGACTTATCCTCCCACTTCATTTACTAAAGGATGACATGCTACTTTGTGCGTAAATAACATTTCACATGTTTACTTAGGTTCAATAACCAAGGGAGTCTAGATTAATGACACGAATTTACCGTGCATGAAATACAAGTGCACGCGCCAAAGTAATATAGGCCTTTGTGAGGCCCGAGTCGAACTCAGGGAACAGATTTCCGATAGACTACTACTAACCGTTTGTGATCAGCAAGACCAATTAAAATGGTTTGAGAGTTGATTGAAAAAGAAAAGAAAAATAAACAAAAGCAAAACAATCGATGAAATGGTTGGTTTAATCAATTAAAGATGGAATCTTTAGGATTGCGGTTTCACCGCAGGTCATCGTTGTACTCATTCCTACACAATTATCCTAATTCGTCTCCTATTCTGGGTAGTGGCCTGTAGTCAGAATTGTTCGCTGTTGCGATACAATTCACTACCTAAATCTAGGTCGGTTCCATGATAGTAATAACCTATACCCTAAATTAGGTGCATGAAGATCACACTCTGGGTTTCCACCATTAACTGTACATCACCTTGTTCAAAGGATTTATTGCTTAATGTGATATCCGTCTCTTTTCAACCGTTAATTCTTCTTTCAAAGTAATTAAAGGTATTAGATTATCATTAGGGTGATCAATCATAATGATATAATTGAGAAAACGACATCATGCCACAGATTTAAGAGACAAATTATGACAAACTATGTAAAAAGTATCATGCAACGATTACCCGGGCTACTCCTAGTCTTAAAGATAAAGGGGATTAGCCCCTCATGTTCATCTCAATGAAAAACATGATGAGAGAAAGGGAAAACATAGGGAAACGTGAATAGATGTGATGTAAACCCCTGAATGGAGGAGATCTGGGTGTCCCTTGGCGCGGGGTGAATGTTCTATGACCTTTCAGCGGTGGAAAACGTCTTCTGCGGCTCTCGGAACGATCGAGGCATATCTCTCAGCTCCATTCTTCTCTCCTCTCCTTCTTGAGACTTCTCTGGTGGCTAATAACGTGATACCTTCCTTAGGGCCACCTTAATTAGGTATATGCACCACTTTAGGTCGCCCAAAAATCACCACCGTACGGTTAGACACGATCTTTAGCAAAACCTGATCTGACAGTGTCGATACCATCGACGCGGGTCGATGGTATCGACCGGCATGAGGCATCGGCGCTTGCGCGATTCTTGGGGTTCTCTCTGATGTTTCCTCGATAACATCAACAGGGTGTCGATTGTATCGACACCTTAGGCGTCTCTTTTCTATGGAATCCAATGTTGAAGCTAAGTTTGCTAAGGAGAGGTCGATAGTATTGACTTTGGGTCGATAGTATTGACATCTGGAAATCTAGCTCGCTGACGCTCTCTCGATACCATCGATAGTCCCATCGATGGTATCGACTTCTGGTTGCTCTTCTCTGGCAATGCACTATGACTAGGTCGATGGTATCGACCATCCGTCGATGGTATGGACATATTCAGATATCCGAATTGCCTGAAATGAAGAGAAAAACACCAATCAAATCCCACAAATATGATCTTTTATACTGAATAAAAGGAAACAAGGTAAATTTGATGCAAAATGAGATTATAGACTAAAGGTAATGAATCATGCGATATTAATCACAAATATGATCAAAATATACATAAAACGTAAGCAAAACCAGTCTATAAAAATGACTCAAAACCCCTGCATCAAACTCCCCTAAGATTGAACATTGCTCATCCTCAAGTACAAAACTATAGAATAGAATTGCGAGAGTCAACTAAAGAACATATTAGCATCAAAGACAGCTCAATATGACTCCCACCTGTCATGCACATGCCGAACCTCACTGACCACAGAACGATAACTACCCTAAGGTGACAATGAACGTCCATAAGAAATGTCCACCCGAAGATCGTCAAACACTACCAAATAATGCAGTTGATATAATGAATTCCTCTGGTTCAGACTTAGTGCATCTTGTGATCTCCTATCTACGTTGCTCAAGTCCTAACTACCATCTAAATGGAAGCAGATCTCCTAGTACACAATAGTGAGGAGATAATCATGGGTGGCCTACCATTTTGAGCAAAAGGTGGATGAAATGGGTGGTTGTGAAAGAAAGAGAAGAACCAAATAGTTTTATCATGCAAAATCAACAAAATGACCTAAATGATGCATATGCATATGAAAATGACCTAATGCCTAAATTTTAGGTAGAATGGTGCATGTACTATCATTTCGTATCAAGATGAGATGGAATGACTACTAAAACTACATCATGTGCTTATTCCTCTTTTCTTCATGTATACATGCAGGTGAAACAAGTTCCTTTCTCCCTCTCCTTTTATTGTTTTTTTACTTACATTTCTTCTCATTTTCTTCTTTTTTTCAAGCCCTCATTTTCAATTGACTAGAAGAACATTCACAATATATTTTTTATTTTTTTTTCGGGCTTATTTCCACTTAGCTAACATCAATGATGCCTTACAAATTACTTTTTAGAGGGTATAGAACAATTTCCTATTTTTATTATTTTCCAGAAGAAATAAGGCACAAAAAGTCCTATATGCTCTAGAGTATGCAAAATGCAACTATAATGACTTGCACTTGAGAATGTGTGAATGCATAAATGCAAAATCTTACTACAATGAAATCCTATCTACATGTCATGCAATCAAGAGATGAAAAACTATAAGTGCTTCCAGTTCTTATGGTGGATATTGAATGAAATGAAATGGATAGATCACAAGACTAATGTACAAAACCATTGGAAAAGATATATTTCCCCCTAACTGACCTGTGTAACAATAAATCAAAGGGTTTCTCTCTCTCACTTTCGATTAAAGTCCCATTACTATTTGGTCAGTTTAGGCTCAACATCCATGTCTGTCCACATTTCTTGAATCATACGACTGTATAGTTATAATCTTATATTTTAAAGTTGACAAACCCAATTATTTTCATAGGTTAAGTGCTCAAGTTCAAACAAATTCAACTTACAACTTCCTAATTTTTTTTTAAATATGCTCAAACTTCGCACCCCTAATTCCCATGTGAAAAGCATAGAGATGACACATTACATTAGACATCCACAGATACACTAGATAGCATGTGGATCCTAAAAACTAAGAAAATTTCTAAAAACGAAAAGGAAATAAAAGATAGAAACTGTTCCATATCCCCCCCTAAGCTTGAATTTGACTATGGCCTCATAGTCAAAAACAATCTCAGCAGGTGGAACAGTGATACTGTTTACTGCTCAGGTGGTGGGTACTGTGGGGCACTGGGATCCCATGATGGATATTGCCCCTAGAAGTTTGGATCATCTGGGGGCATCGGTGGTGGTTGTTGGTATCCCCCGAAGTAACCTTGACTCCAGTAATGATCATAAAAAGGTTGTTGCTGTTGCTCAATCCTCCCCAACCAGTCGTAGACCTACTGTTGATTGGCGAATAGCTGGCATTCATTCTTGAAGATGGCTTGTTGATTCACATACAACCAATTTGTGGTCTCCTGGATATCAGTGAATGATGTAGTGTGATGTTGTTGCGTCTCCTGGATGTTCTGGAGCATAGAGTACATTCCCTGCATCGAATAGACGTCCTCTCCTTCCTGAGAGGGCTGTGGTGGCAGAGGCTGTGAGGATGATGATGCACCCAGGTAGAAGCGTGGCCGCTTCTGTGGTGCCACTCATGCCCGAAGAGGAGTGAAAGTCTCCTCTTCCTCCTCATTCTCATTGCCATCGTCATTGTTACCCGCGTCTTCTTCACTTTCTGAATCGTCGACTGCAATAATGGGCCACCTGAAGTGTTGGGCCCCTTGGATGTTGAAGATAGTATCTGGAAGTGCACACTCCTGATACTCCTTATTGACATGACAGTGTGCATATACCACGCCATCACGAAATGTGAGAAGATTGGCGTGGTGGAAGTGAGCAAGATTGACGGAGCTTTTGCTGACCAACGGAGGGAGAGTGGAAAGATCTAACTCCAGGTAGATGGCTAGTGGCGTAATCAGCCCCCCCAAAGTGAATAGGGGCTTGTCTGGTACTTCTTTTCACTACCATCACACGCGTCAAGAAGAAAGCGCCCCAATTGAGATTCTCCCTCTTCAGCAGCTTGTGAAGGAAAAATAAATCCGTCTCCTAAAATATGCTCAGCGATAGCTCACCTCGAGCAAAGAAGGTGATGTAGAGCATATGGTGTAAAACCAGCATGAACGGATGCTCGAAGTCGGTGATGGCTGCATTATGGTAGCTAAGCATCTTGCCCGCAGGAGTGGTTACCAAATCTGCAAACATAGCATCGTAGTCGGTCCGGTTGTCTGGCCGTCGGTGCTGCTCGGGTGAATGCCACCAGTAGTAAATGGAGTTGAACTGCTCGAGCGTAATTGTGTAGTTGCGGTTGAATAGCCGAAAAGAGACCCGGCCCTTAATCCACTCTCGATCGGTGGAGTTGAGGTCATTGGGCACGACGCAGATGTCGAGCGATGCCATGAACTCTGCCACTACTTCCTGGTAAGTCGACCATTCACCGAAAAAGGGATGGCCCGCTTCATGATAGGGAATCTGCTCTTCTTTCAGCGTCTGTCTCCCAACTTGACCATGGACGACAAAATTGAGGTTGTCCTCGAACCCAAGGTCACAGATCATAGTCGGATCAACATATCAGGTAGGCTCTATTGGACGCTTCATCAATTGGTTGAAGATCTTTTTCACTTCCGCCGAGGGATGGGCAATCCTCAGACGGGGAATAGAGCCCGACAGTGGTGGCACAAATGTGTCAATCTCCATGGGAGCAGCCCATGAGGAAGATGACCCGACATTCCTCACCATGATGAAAGAAAGGAGACAGAAGAATGGAGCTCGGTGAAGGTTGGGGTAGATCGGAGAAGATGATCTACAATGTCAATGAAGAGCTTGGTGATTATTTTTCAATTGCCTGATGCTCGGTGAAGATCTCCGGTTGCTCTGTAATACTCAGCGAGGGAGTTGAGGGGATTTTCTCTGAAGGTGTGAGTAGAAATGAGAAACTATCCCTCATTTTATAATTGAAATCGTTGCCACTGTCGCTCCATCGATACCATCGATGGGGTGTCGATGGTATCGACACCTGTAGCACAATCTGCCACTTTGCGACCATTGACGGTCGTCAATTGCTGGATGCGGGGGCCCGGATAGGTGACGTGTCAATACTATCAACATGTGTCGATGGTATTGACCCATCCCACGGATCGACTTCTTGATTAGGCGGGCTCCGTTGATATCTTCTTGCAGATCGGTGACGTGTCATGTCGATGGTATCGACCCTTTCTATTTCAATTACCCTCGCGAGGCCCGGGCGCCGCTTCCTCATTGCTTCTGGGTCGATACCATCGATAGGGATGTCGATGGTATCGACTTTACTGAGACAGATTTCTATGAAAATCTTCAGGGATCTTGCAAACATCGACTTCTTGGTCGATACTATCGACCCGACGCTCTCTTTTTTTTGCTGATGTCGTTGATGGTAGGTCGATACCATCGATGAGGCCGTCGATGGTATCGACTCAGAAAATTTTCTGTAGCTGCTTGCCTGCACCCACATCGCTACCATCGACATTGTGGTCGATGGTATTGACTTTTAAACAATACTACACACTGAGCAAACTTATTAGGGTATCATTTTTACACTAAAAATGAAATTAATCAAAACTAACTTGAAAACACGACAGAAAATAAAGCAAATAGAAAAATGTAAACTACTGATGGTTGGGTTGCCTCCCAACAAGCGCCCTACTTTAACGTCTTAGGCTAGACACAATCAAGCTCATCATTCTTCCTTAAGTTCCACGAGTTTAACCTCGTGCACCTTTCTCGTGTAATCCTCCCCATAGTAGAGCTTCAATCTTTGACCATTCACTAAGAACGTTAGCTCTCCATCTCTCAACTTAATAGCACCATGTGGTCGGACATCTTCCACCACAAAAGGTCCACTCCACCGGGATTTCAGTTTCTCGGGATGCAACTTTAATCTCGAGTTGAACAATAACATGCGATCACCGTTTTTGAAAATGCACATTTGAATGTGGCGGTCGTGGAGTTGCTTTGTCCGTTCTTTATAGATCCTCTAGTTCTCATAATCATTCATCCTAAGCTCATCTAACTCATTGAGCTCTAACATTCTCTTCTTTCCTGCATCATCATATCTCATATTAATCTTCTGTAACACCCAGTGCACTCTGTGCTCTATCTCGACCAACAGATAACAAACCCGCCCGTAAACCAGCCTAAAAGGTGTAGTGCCTATAGGTGTTTTAAAGGTGGTCCTATATGCCCACAAAGAATCCGGTAGTAGTGCACTCCAATTCTTCCTAGAAGATGCCACTGTGTGTTCCAATATCTTCTTGATCTCTCGATTGGAAAACTCGACTTGGCCTTGCGTCTGCGGGTGATATGGGGTACCAACATTGTGTTTGACCCCATATTTACTCAATAATGTAGCAAATTTCTTGTTCGTGAAGTGGGTGCCTCCATCACTTATAATCATCTGTGGCACACCAAACCTGCAAAAAATATTTTCCTTCACAAATCTGCACACTACCGCAACATCATTAGTCCTTGTAGGTATTGCCTCTACCCACTTCGACACATAATCAATGGCAAGCAAATTATATAAGTTGGAATTTGAGGACACAAATGGTCCCATGAAATCGATACCCCATAAATCAAATACCTCAACCTCTTGAAACATGTTGAGGGATATATCTTGCCGCCTTGAGATGTTACCCACCCTTTGACATGAATCACATCTTTTCACAAAGTCATAGGCATCCCAAAAGTGTGTAGGCCAATAAAGGCCACTCTCCAACACTTTGGCCATTGTCCTTATGCTTGCATGATGACCGCCAGTGGGTAGTGTATGACAGTGACTGAGCACACTATCATATTCACCTTCTGGTACACACCTGCGTAAGATGCCATCCCTGCATTGTCTCAACAAAATGGGGTCATCCCAAAAATAATATCTTAAAGAATGGAAAAATATATTCTTTTCTTGATAAGTCCAATCATCCGATATTTCCTTACATGCAAGATAATTCACAATATTTGAAAACCACGGATCCTTAAATTTTAGTGAAAGGATCTTCTCATCCGGAAATGTCTCAGTAATGGTATATTGATATCTCTCTCATCTACCCGATCTAACCGAGACAAGTGGTCTGCAACCACATTTTCAATGCCCTTCTTATCTTTAATTTCGATGTCAAACTCTTATACGAGAAAGATCCACCTAATCAATCTAGGCTTGGCATCTTTCTTTTCCATTAAGTATTTGATGGCAGTGTGGTCCGTCCAAACCACAACTTTTGACCCCATTAAATATTGCCTAAATTTTTCAAATGCGAAAACCACGGCAAGTAGCTCTTTTTCAGTGGTGGTATAATTAAGTTGTGCATCATTTAAAGTTTTAGATGCATAGAAAATCACTGTGGGTTTATTCTCAAAATGCTACCCAAGAACAGTCCCTACAGAAAAATCCGACGTATCACACATAAGCTCAAAGGGCTTAGTCCAATCTAGTGTTTGGACAACCGGTGTAGAAATTAATTTTTCTTTAAGGACATTAAAGGCATGTATGCATTTCTCATTGAAATCAAACGCGACATCCTTCTCAAGTAATTCAGACAAAGGTTTAGAAATTTCGGAAAGATCTTTGATAAAACGGCGATAGAAACCCGTGTGACCAAGGAAACTCCTCACTCCCTTCACCGAATTCGGTGGAGGTAATTTGGCAATAACCTCAATTTTTACTGGATCTACCTCCAGTTCTTTGCTAGACACCTTGTGTCCAAGCACGATTCCCTCACTAACCATCATATGAAACTTTTCACAATTTAGGACTAGATGCGTGTCCTCACATCTTTGTAACACTTTAGCCAAGTTATATAAGCACTCATCAAATGACGCACCGTAGACGGAAAAGTCGTCCATAAAAACCTCTAGACAGCACTCTACCATATTAGAAAATATAGCAAGCATACAACACTGAAAAGTGGCCGGTGCGTTGCATAGCCCAAACGGCATGTGGCGATATGCAAAAGTCCCATAAGGACAAGTGAATGTAGACTTCTCTTGATCTTTCGAGTCTATAGAAATCTGATTATAGTCAGAATAACCATCCAAAAAGCAAAAATGAGAGTGCCCAGCCAACCGCTCTAAAATCTGATCAATAAATGGGAAATGGAAATGGTCTTTTAAAGTGGCAGAATTGAGGCGATGGTAATCAATGCACACTCGCCACCCGGTTACCAATCGGGTGGTGACAGGTTCATTTAGCAAATTTTGAGTAAAAATAATTCCCCCCTTCTTAGGGACTACATGTGTTGGGCTTACCCATGTCGAGTCTGAAATGGCATAGATGATGCCCGTAGAAAGGAGCTTGATCACCTCCTTCTTATCAACCTCCATCATACTCAGGTTGAGTCGACACTGCGGCTGAATCATAGATTTGGCTCCTTCCTCGAGCCGGATCTTGTGCTGGCAAAGAGTAGGAGAAATCCCCTTAATATCAGCAACTGACCACCCGAATGCACCACTGTGGTTCTTCAACACGATCATCAATTGTTTTTCTTCATCCACACTCAGATATGCTGAGATAATCACCAGTAGCTTTTCACCATCAGCTAAGAAGGCATACTTCAAGTGAGGGGGCAGTGGATTCAACTCTAATTCCGGTAGATAGATCAATGATGATTGAAGCGGTGGTGGGAGCGGTCCAAGATCCTCATGCTTGGCATAATAGCAAGGGAGCACTTGAAGCATCTTGACATATTCTTGTAATGATGTTCTTCTCATCCAATCATGCATGATGTTGACAAGGCAAGCTTCAAGGGGTAGTTTCGGATATGAATCAAGCATAGAAACTGCTACTACATCATCCTCCATAGATAAAGGAATTTCCTCCTCTCCATCATTCAGATAACCCACCGCTTTACAAAGAGAAACAACTTTTGTTTGTTCCATGATATCCACGGCCAGTCTCCCCTTCTCTACCTTAGTCATCACATGAGCCATATCCAGAAATGGCTTCCCTAAACAAAGAGAAATGTTCTGATCAAAGTGCTTTACCATATGACACTGCTCCTTTGCCTGTGATTGTTTTGTACTTGGTGGCATGACCATCTCAAATATGTCATCCGCTATACCCAATGTCAGATGGCCTCTACCCATTTCCAGTATCATATCTGCAGTATCCTGGAAGGGTCTTCCTAGGAGTAGCTCATTCCCTTACTCATCTTGCATCTCCATTACTACAAAATCAGCTGGAAATACAAATCTGTCAACTTTTACCAAAACATCCTCACAAATACCATATGGTCATACCATCGAATTATCCGCGAGTTGAGTTGTCATGTTGCTTTGTTTAGATTCCTTAAGACCCAGTTTTTTGAATGTAAAAAGGGGCATCAAGTTTATACTTGCCCCGGAATCGCACAATGCTTCGCCGAATTTCACCTTACCAATGTAACATGAAATATTGAAGCATCCCGGATCTTGTTATTTTTGTGGAAACATGCCCAAAATAAAGGCGCTAACCTGCTCTTTAAGAACTACCACCTCAGTATCAGGAAGCTTCCTCTTCTTGGTAATCACATCCTTCAGAAACTTACCATAAGAGGGTATCTGCTCAATAGCTTCTAATAAAGGGATGTTAACCAAAAGTTTCCTAAAACTATCTAGGAACTTTTTAAACTGAGCATCCACCTTCTTTGCCTTCAGACTATTTGGATAAGGGACTGGGACAGTCTGTGCCCTCTGATGTGGTGGCACATATGGCGCCCTCTTCTTAGTTTCTTCCTCTACAATGGGCTCTTCTACGACCTTCTCTGCAGCATCATCCACTATATCTATGATTGTGTCTTCCTCTGTGACCTCACTTGTGGCTTCTGGATGGGGTGTGCTTGGTTCATCAGCCTTAGAGTTTAAATTCTTCTTTCCACTCCTCAACATAATTTCTTTGGCTTGTTGATTTCCTCCTGGAACATTTGTATTTCCTGGGAAGCCTTGTTGTGTTGGTTTCTTTAAACTTGAAATCTCTGCTGCCATCTGTGCAAAAGATGTCTCAAGTGTCCTCATTTGAGCCCCATGACTTTGCAGAGTTTGCCCAAACTGATTCATAAACTCCCCTTATTGCTTGATTTGTTGACCAAAGGTGCTCATCAGCTCTTGATTCTACTTTATCACCTGGTTGAGCAAATCATTGCTCTTGTCCTTTGTCGTGGGATGTAGCTTAGCATCCGAATCCTGGAGAAAATTATTTGGATCCTTCCATGAGAACTTTTTGTTTTTCCTCCAAGAGTAATCATTATTCATGTACCCTTGTTGTTGACGCATGTATTTAACATGCGCTTCTTCATCCGATTCCTCCTCTTGTGCAAGTAGCCTTTTAGCAATTAGGTTCATCTTTTCATTGAGTTCTTTGATGGCTTTGGCATCTCCCACAACCTTAACTTGTTCCGGAGCATCTCTATCACCACATGACTGCTTGTTAGCCATGTTTTTCAGAATTTCCCAACACCTTCTTTCAGTGTTATTTAGGAAGAACCTCGATCCTACTGAATCTAGATTGCTTCTATCATGCTCAGAAAGAGCAAAATAGAAAATCTTGACTTGGTTTTCTTTGTCCAGCCCATGATGTGGGCATCTCCTCAGCATTATATGGAATCTCTCCCAAGTCTCAGAATATGTTTCACCAGCTTTCTGACTGAAATTGTGGATTTTTCTTATGAGATCATTTGTCTTCTTAGGCAAGAAAAATCTCTCGAAGAAAACTTCAACCATGTGGTCCCAAGATTCCACATACTCGTCGTCCAGATTATGTATCCATTCTCGAGCATTTTCCACTAGAGAACTGGGAAATAACTTCAAGTAGAGCATATCTTGTGGAAACTGGTCTATCTTGACCATATCACAGTTCTCTACGAATTGGCTTATGTGGGTCACCAGATCTTCATTTTTGAGCCTGTGAAACACATTAGACTTGACCAAATTGATTAGGCTTGGGTGAATTTTGTAGTTAGGAATGTTGATGGCCTGCTTCTTAATTAGCCCCTTAGATGCAGAAGAGGATGACGCCTTGATTTTCTCCCAAATTGTTTGTTCCTCAGCCATTGCTTTGGGTTTAGAATTTGAATTATCGTTCACGAGTGGAGTTTGGGTGTCGTTCTCCTCGTAGTCTGATCCAAAAAATGGGACCTCCGACGATGAATGTGTGTAGTTTGTGCTACGCGTACTCACCATGCACTAGTACCTGCACAGCAATAAATTTAATTAGGCACAGTGCTAGATGATTACAGATTATAAAAGATAGATGATTAATTTCCAGAATTTAAAATTTTAAAAAAAATGTGGCCTGGAGTGGCCGCTTGTAGCCCTCGTAGTGCCAAAAATCACCGTTCCCTGGCAACGGCGGCAAAAACATGACACGAATTTACCGTGTGTGAAATGCAAGTGCACGCGCCAAAGTAATATAAGACTTTGTGAGGCCCGAGTCAAACTCAGGGAATGGATTTTTCGTAGACTACTACTAACTGTTCGCGATCAGCTAGACCGATTAAAATGGTTTGAGAGTTGATTGAAAAAGAAAAGAAAAATAAACGAAAGTAAAACAATCAATTAAATGGTTGGTTTAATCAATTAATTATGGAATCTTTAGGATTGCGGTTTCACTGCAGGTCATCGTTGTACTCATTCCTACACAATTATCCTAATTCGTCTCCTATTTCGGGTAGTGGCATGTAGTCAGAATTGTTCGCGGTCGCGATACAATTCACTACCTAAATCTAGGTCGGTTCCACAGTAGTAGTAACCTATACCCTAAATTAGGTGCACGAAGATCACACTCTGGGTTTCCACCATTAACTATACATCACCTTGTTCAAAGGATTTATTGGTTAATGTGATATCCGTCTCTTTTCAACCATTAATTCTTCTTTCAAAGTAATTAAAGGTATTAGATTATCATTAGGGTGATCCATCATAATGATCTAATTGAGAAAATGACATCATGCCACAGATTTAAGAGACAAATTATGACAAACTATGTAAAAAGTATCATGCAATGATTACCCGGGCTACTCTTGGTCCTAAAGATAAAAGAGATTAGCCCCGCATGTTCATCTCAATGAAAAACATGATGAGAGAAAGGGAAAACATAGGGAAATGTGAATAGATGTGATGTAAACCCCTGAACGGAGGCGATTCAGGCATTCTTTGTCATGGGGTGAACGTTCTAATGCCTTCTGGTGGTGGAAAACTTCTTATGCGGCTCTCAGAATGATCAGGGCGTAGCTCTCAGCTTCGTTCTTCTCTCCTCTCCTTCTTGAGACTTCTCTGGTGGCTAATAAAGTGATCCCTTCCTTAGGTCCGCCTTAATTAGGTATATGCACCACTTTAGGTCGCCCAAAAATCACCATCGTACGATTAGACACGATCTTTAGCAAAACCTGATCTGATGGCGTCGATACCATCGACGTGGGTCAATGGTATCAAATTGCATGAGGCATCGGTGCTTGCATGATTCTTGGGGTTCTCTCTGATGTTTCCTCAATACCATCGACGGGGTGTCGATGGTATCGACACCTTAGGCATCACTTTTCTCTGGAATCTGACACTGTAGCTAAGTTTGCTAAGGCGAGGTCGATAGTATCGACATCTGGGAATCTGGCTCGCTGACGCTCTCTCGATACCATCGACAGTCCCATCAATGGTATCGACTTCTGGTTGCTCTTCTCCAGTAATGCACTGTGACCAGGTCGATGGTATCGACCATCCGTCGATGGTATCGATGTATTTAGATATCTGAATTGCCTGAAATGAAGAGAAAAACACCAATCAAATCCCACAAATATGATCTTTTATACAGAATAAAAGGAAACATGGTAAATTTGATGCAAAATGAGATTAATGACTAAAGGTAGTGAATCAAGCTATATTAATCACAAATATGATAAAAATACACATAAAACGTAAGCAATGCCAGTCTATAAAAACGACTCAAAACCCCTGCATCAATTAACATCAATATGTATTCTAGGTATGTATTTCTTGTATATACATCTAATGTGACGATTGCTAATGACAATCTTGAGTTATCAATTATAATCCTTTAATATTAACATTATAAACATTCTTCTCAAAATCTTTTGTATAAAGATCATTTAGATGCTTGGGCAGTGCCATACAAGATCATATCTTTGAAATAGTAACATTAAAACTATATTTTATTTATATATCATCCTTGTCATACAATATGCTATAAAGTAAATGTTTCCATTTGATGGCATAATGAAATAGCAGTTCAAATAACTTTATTGCATGCACATTTGGATAACATAAATTGAAATGTAGACTAAAGCTTCCACAAATCTTGCTCCTCCCATTCCGCCTTTGTCCTTCTATGAGGATTTTAATTCTTGTTAGATCATGTACATCAGTATGTCATATCTCTTATCCGATATCACATACCAAAATTTAAGAAGTAATCAAAATTTTATTGTATTGTTTATACCTGAAGTGGAGGCCTTAGTGCCTTCCTTCTTCTTCTATAATTCCTCAAACTAGAGTGAGTAATTTCTTCTCCAGTGTCTAGGCTGGTGGCAATGGTGACAATTGCCTCTTACATTCTTTACACCTCCATGTGCTTTTAGATCTTAAGACTTGGGATTATGGCTAGATTTAGAACTCTTCTTAGATTTGCCTTTTCCTTTATACTTTCCCTTTATCTTACTAATCATCATCACAGAGTTGGACTTCTCTTTCTTCATTTGTCCCTCAGTTGTTCTCAACATGCCCAACAACTCTGTCAACATTTTGTCAAAGTTGTTCATGTTGTAGTTCATGAAAAATAGACTATATGACTTTGGTAGAGACTACAGAATCACATTAATGGACAACTCTTGACCCAAGGAAAATCCACGTCTAGCTAGGTTCTCCACATACCCAATCATCTTGAGCACATGATGACCTATTGGGTCTCTTTCTACCAAGTTACATTTGAACAATGCATTCGAGCCATCATATCTCTCATGTCTTTCTTGATCTTGGAGCATGTTCTTAATATGTGTGACCATCTCAATTACATCCATGTTCTCATGGTTCCTCTGCAACTCATAGTTCATGGAGCATAGCATTAGACACTTGACATCCAAGACATCTTCAATATGCTTCCTGTAAACATCATTGTCATCCCTTCATGCATTTTGAGGTGGTTCCCTTAGTTCTGGCATTTCCAGGACATAGAGCCTTCGCTACTATGTGAGAACGATTCTTAGTGTCCTGCACCAGTCGTAGAAGTTGTTCCCAATAAGTTTGTCCTTCTCAAAGAATGATCACAGAGAAAAGTGATTGTTGTTTGTTGCCATTTGATTCTATAAAAGAATTTGCAATTTTGTCAAAAACTCATTTTTGATTTGATTTCATTTGATTAGATTTGGACAATAACACTTAGGTCTTTAATTCATTATCAATCTCATTATTTTTCTCAACTTGATCACCCTCAAGTATCAATTCAAAAAATTGTAGTGAACAATTTTCTAATGAGCAAAACCCAACATAATTCAATGATAGCCCGACCAACGCTGCAAACACAGTTAATTATTAAGGTTGGTAACTTTTGCCAATTGCATCATATGAAATTCTTGATAGAAGATAAGTGCAATTCCTTGTCATAATCATCTGCATACTTATGGGCCCATCTTCTCAAAGAATCACCAGTTAAGCCTGAACCGGTAGACAATACAATAATAATACACCCTGCTTTGACAGAACCTACATTACTACCATCACACTTCCATGAGGTTGATGGTGCACCACACTTTGGTGTAACCTATGCTTGGTCGAACAAACTTTTCATGTGTATTGCTATTGGAAAGCATCTTAAACTTAATATGTTTGATTGAAGGGTTTTATATGTATCATATATATACATATATTGTATCCAATCACCACATATATAGTATGTATCATATACATGCTATATCCCACAATGTAAACATGCAATATAAAACAAAAAGTGATAGTTATGGCCATGTCTACTTGTAATTCTTTGGAGCCTCAAGGAATACTACCACCTAGGTCAATCATTGTATTATATGTATGAACCTGCTGTTGGTGTAGACCTATGCTTGCCAATCTGGGTAGATCGGTTCAACCCTTGAACCGGTCGTCTCGCCTGTTGTCTGGTCGGTTGGTCCTCCTAGATGGTTGTCTGGCCTTCAGTCTAACTAATGTTTAGACTCCTTCCAAACTGTTGACTGGGTCGACTAGAAGGTCGTCTAGTTCCATCATTCTATCCTCCTTGATCCTCCAAATGGTTGGCTCATCTCACGAACTGGTCATTGAGTTCCATCACTCTATCCTCCTTGATCCTCCATATGGTTGGCTGATCTCACGAACCGGTCGTCTCACCTGGCGATCAATATCTTCAATGTTGTTGCAAGAAAAGAAACTATCATATTTCTACTTAATTACATTGAATAAGAGAAACCTCGAGTTAATTTCGAGGGGGACAAAGGTAGGAAAGCATTAACTTTATATTGGGAATAGGAAGGTAGAGACTCAGTATGCATGTCGAGATAAATATGAACCAAACCATCCAACCACACACAGATGTAGGGTATTTGACATAAACTTGCTAGAACATCCACCATCAAAACTGGTTTTATGATGATGCGTGTAAATTGTGTATATATTAGTTTGGGATTATGTCGTCTTTGATAGGATACGCATATGTGGTAGTTTAAATATTTACATTGTATGCAATAAATAAATGAATAAAATAAAATCCAGTTATATTGATTATCCTAAAACATAGTAAATTAATGTGGCTCTGATACCACTGTTGGGAAATACAGACACAGATTATAGCAGCGGAAACCAAAAAAAATTATCTATCCGTATTCCCATAACAACAAGATCACATCAACAACTATGAAATAGGAAGGATGGTTTTGATGAGTTATACCTGGTCCATGAGCAAGTCCAGTGATAAAACACGCTTCTTTATAACTTCGGATTAGTTGCTCTTGCATGGTGGTTGTGCAGCTCCTGGTCTTCACCATGAATAACTATCTACTCAACCTTTGCAGTGTCTCCGGTGGTCTTGCCACAGACTTTAGGTTGACTTTTCTCTCCAAGAAGCGGCCAAAAGACTCCTTCCTCTAGATTAGTCCACACAGACCAACTAGAACTCCTTTCATTCACCAAGAACTGACAGAAAAGAGTTATCTCTCCCATTGGTGTACTAGTCGCCAACCTACTCTCCCACAACAACAACTTCTCAACTGTTCTCTCTCGTTGGCTATCCCTCCTTGTCAGGTAGGACTTTCCTAGACTCTCTCATGTTATCAGAGAAACTGATTCTCAATTGTATATGTTGTGTTCTAGGAAGCCCTCAGTACTCTATTTATAATAGAGGCTAGGGTCAGTGTTCCCATTCTATTTGGGATTGTCTGGGAGTCGAAGGGACCAGAAGAACTTGACCTTTTACAACCTGTGATATGCCAAACGGTCATCTGGAAGACCCATATGGTCTCCTGGTGTGTGAGACGGTCATCTCGCACTGCCAAACTGCCATTTGGTAGTTTTCCAATCTTATACGGATTCAAAAATTTTGATTCCAATTAATATCACATATTAATTTACTTGCACCACAAGTTTGTACAACTGATCCGTCTCACCCAGGTCAGATGCCCATCTCTCTCACCCAGACACCCGTCTCTCTCATCCAGATACCCATCTGGTGAGTTGAGATGAGAAAGTTGATTCAATCACTTTGAACCGGTCGGTATAAGAGCAGAACTAAGCCAATTTGAACTCTGATTAGCCTAACAAAATAAACGGCCATCTCCACACTTTGAGACATCTGTCTGACTACCCAAACGGCCATCTCACTCAGTGAGATGGTCATTTGGCTGACCAGTCAGCCAATCATTTGATATGTTGTGTGAATTCAATACCTAAACACTTTATTAATCAATCCAATCATCATTCAAGATAAACTCCTCTTCTAGATGAATTTGTTTGTGTGTGACCCTATAGGTCCCATATCACATTAACAATAAATGTTCATAACTAGATTATGATATCACAAGCAAAGAGTGGTGCCTAGTCGCACATCAGTGCTACCCAAGTGAATGGAAAGTTGGAGAACAACTTCAACCTGCAATCTGTGTAAGGTGTTGTAGTGATTGTATAATTCCTTTATCTCTGATATCCAAGATGAATTCGAGGCATGTATGTTCACCCTATTAATGTTCAATCCATGTTCCTTGAACCAAGATAATGTGATCTCAATATCATATATTGATTCACATGTGCATGCACATGCATTTCTCAATCTTGATAATCAAGTGGCCAAGATATCATACTAAAATAGGAGGGACAAATCCCTTATTTATCACTCACAATCTATCCCCATGTCTCAAAGTCACCAAATCATCACCGTTATAACAACCCATGTTTCAGGATTATGTATGATGATGTCAAAGCATACCCAATGACCTGTGATGAGTGCAATGATTTCAGGTCTAAGAATCACAATCACCACCTTCAGTATGAGAATTGACTATGACATACCATATGATAGTTTCCATGTTTCACTCCCAACATGGATCTGTCTGATACACTGTTCTCTAACATGCATATGTGTGCTTGGTTTGATATTGCCATATAATAACTTAGTGACACTCAGTCATAAACCAACTCACACTCCAGTCTTATGTGTTACTAGTATCTATCTACCTTCCACAATAACAACCTACTAGGGACATAATGACAATATGTATATGTACTCTTTACATGTGTATGATCTCATTTCTACGTGGCTAATACTTGAAGACATACGTCATGGAGTAATATTATTCTCTAGACATTCATAGTGTTTCCTCATTATCTCTTAAATGAATGAAATAAAATGAATTGGAAGATTGCCTTTATGAGTATTAATCAAATCCTTTATGGTTTATGCCATGTCAATCACCATATGATTGGCTCTCTAGGCATACCTTACCAACACAAAATACCATATATATGTTAAGAACATTTGAGGAAGTGTAAGGTAAAATCATATTTGTTGTTGATGTGTACTTTGGAAATAGAGGGATGAAATGGAAACAAAATATTTTAATGGATTATATCAATAAACATTACATTATGACTGAGATGGTACTCGGTAAAGTGAACATTTGATTGAAAAGATCTTTCTTCTCAAAGTTAATTATGTACTTTGGAGCTATCTATAAAACACCAAGTAGTATATGCTCAAAATCAGACTCTCCTACATCTGAAATGTGGACTTTTACTTAAAGCATAAATCCAAACTTGTATGATCATTGTTTGACACCAAAAGAATAGATTTTTACGGAGTTAAAAATGAAAGTGAAAACAAATAGTTCAGAGAGGGTTACTAATTGGATTCTTCAAGAAATAAAGTAATTGTATCTCTTTTCTTATTCTATAAATAAACTCTTAATTAATATTTTCGAGTGGTTTTCTTTAAAAGTATCACTATAAATTGTGAATCTCCCTCTTTCTTAGCATTTTTTTCTTTTTTATAATGGCCATCTAGATCAATGATCTTATTTGGTGGCTTTTTTTAGCGTAAGGGTTAGGACTAGGTTAGAGTTTATCCAATTCTTATTCTAACAATGTGAGTGGTGAAATTCTATAATAAAGATTAAACTATGAAATTGACATCCTCTTTATTTCTTTTTCTCGAATTCAATGTTTTGAACTAAGAAAATGGATATACCATTAACATTGTGAATGAACTATTTTTAACTCTGTAGTAGAATAAAATGAAATTTTTTTAGATTACATCATCTGATTTAATTATAAAAAAATTATGTGATCAAATTATGAATAAATATTGCATGTGATCTACTATAACTAGTGATTTTGGACTCTACCATTTTGAGACATCATATGCTTATTGGGCCAACAGAAGAAAATTTTATGGTGAATGATCCAACTGAATAATTGTTTTATTATTTTTCTTATGCAAATGAAAAATTATTCCTATGTGAGATGAAATTTTAATTTTGCATTTTGTCCTCATTAGAACTAAATTGTATGATTTATCTCTGGTGTAATATGTGGTTCATATTCAGTTCATGTAAACATTTAGGACTTTTTAAATAAATTTTGATTTCTTGAAAACCAAACTGATGATACTTGAGTGAAATATGATGGAATTATGAGTTCCTACCAATTCTATTTCAAATTATTTACATCCCATGCTTTTAAAATATGTAGAGTAGAAACGATGATTAACTCTTTTTTTGTGAGTACTTTTAATGAATGATGATCACGATGTATGGGCTGCATCATTTGGTGTACAATGTGTTATATGCATGATAATTTTATATATTTGTGGGAACGATATTATACTAAGCCACGATGAACAGAAAGGGGTGGAATTTGTGATTCTACCAAAATATGGGATTTATGACACATGTCAGTCACAAATGGACTTTAGTTGTTGATATAAAATTGGTAGAGATTGATTCAATAACTTGGCCTACTTACCTTCTTTTTGCAACCTATCTGAGCTGAAACTATATTATAGTTGTACTTTCCATTATTACTCATGCATTTTGATATGTAGCCAAGTACAATTTGGATTTAGTCCTTTTGAAGAAAAGTAGTCATAAAAAACTTATAAAGTAAAATAATGAAAAATAGATTATCCAACCCATATCATTCTAAAAATTTTCTTCTTAGTTCATTGTGATTAAGTGAACAATATATCCTTCTGTTGTTCCTTGTGGTGAAAGAAAAATGATCCTAAGCGTGTAACATTTCCTAAGAATGAATTATAGAGACCAAACGAAGCTTGTAGGAACTCATTAAAATGCAGACATCCCAAGGATTCACTAACATCAAAGTTTAGGTTTCCAAACATTCTAGGGTTAAAATAGAACACTTTATTGAGATGTGATGCACAATATAGTAAAGGGTTTTATATGAAACTTTCTTTTTTCTTTGAAAGCTTATGAAACTATCTAATGTCTAGGAACATAGTGTTTGACTGATATCCTTCTATCTTACCGAGATACAAGATATTGCCCTAGGTTAGTGCATGGGCGTTTCTTAAGGAATATTGCTTTGAAATGTTTGATTTCTTCAACTGCATCAAGGATTTATGGTTTTATTTTGATATATTTTATTTTTTCATCTTGTTTTTCCTTTCCACCTTTTTCTCCATTTCTTTTCTAGGGCAAGAACGAAGTTCTAAACCTTGCTCTTCTTCCTTCTATAAGATCCAATCTCATTTTCCATGTCTAGAGAGGGTGTTTCGAGGATGAACGTACCACGAGTGAGGATTTTGGATGGACTTTCACGATAAATTGTAGAGACATATGAACACTTTCTAAACAACATACGCGAACTGAAGAAGATTTGCAATTAAAGAAAAAGGAGCCAGATCAAGAAACAAACAGAGACTAGTATAGTATATTTAAAACAACATACTATCTCTATGCTATCCAAAAAGGACTATGGACGCAGCTTGTTGCCCGTTTATCTTCTATGCCAATGTAACCCAAATCTGTATTATTTGACGCTTAGTTGTCCATATAATGACTGAATATAACAATATTCTTTTAAACATCATACTATCTCTATACACGATTCGCATAGAAAATATTCTACGTAGCATACAAGAACTGTAAAAGCTTGATATACTCTGTACATGATCTGCTTCACGTATGAAAATTTTGTGCACAAAAAATGCGTGCACTGTACAAGATTTCCCAGTTCAAAAAAAGAGAGTCAATTCGACACATCATGCGTGAATTGCACAACGTGGGGAACTCCACAACATGCGTGAATTGTACAAGGTTTCTGAAGAACTACATGCGTGAACAACAACACACTATCTATGTACATGAGTTGGATCACGACGTATCAATTCTACACAACATGCGTGACATCAATATGTCGTGGCTTAATACATAGTGGCGCTCAAAAATGCTGTGACGTTCGTTGCGTGTACATCTCGGCGGATGGCCTCTTCAACCCGAACGAACACATGGACACCGCAAGGGAGGCAAACAGGTCCGCCGTGGTTGTCGAAGCCGTACTCGTCCTCAGCCTCCTGGAGTATCTTGCGGAAGAGCCGGTGATTCAGGTGGTCCACCGGAACGTCAAAACGCCGCTGCTCTTGCCGGTCGCGGTCTTCGACGATGACGGGCACGAACCCAGTGGAAGTGGACGGCTTGTAGTGCTGCGGGCATTTTCGGTCGCTGCAGTCGGCCGTGTTGTCGTGATGGCTCCTGTGGCGTCGGAAAAGACGAAGAAGATGGTGATGATGGAAGTGATTGCCCATATTTTGATTTCTGAATGCGATATGCTATAGAAAAGTCAAACAACAGAGAGTTGTTTGGGTTAGACGCCCATCTCCCCTTATATAGGGTTTGAAGCAGGGGGCCGCCATGAGGGAGCGATTACGACTGGGAAGAGAATTGGAGTCGGAGTAGACCGGAGTCGAATTCCTTGTTAAGAATGGATATCACTGCAACGATATTGGAGAAAAAGAATCGGTTTTCTGATTCTGCTTTCAACAAATAATAGCAACTCAGCCGAAATGGACCACATAATAAGCCTTTTCTCGAAATCCTCCTATTCTTTGCCACAATTTCCTATAATATTATCCATTTTAATTAACGTTAAATTAGTTCCATTATATTAGGGGTTGTCGTGATACTTGGGGACAAAGAATTGTTTGCAAACAGTAGGAAGTTGCTTGAGATAAGGATTGGAAAGACAATTCCAGCGTGAGTGGGCCGCCGTTGAGTTACTTGTTACCGAAGGACAAACATCGTTTCCGTTTCTGATTCTCGTTATAACAGTTATAAAAATCCATTTGTCCAAAGTCAACCCAAATGGACCTTACAATAATCATAAAATGAAAAATGGTCTTTCTCGAAAGTAAAACATACGCAACAGCCATTCTCAGATCAATTTTGCATCCCAAAATATATGTAAATTGTCAGCTACGTATTACATATAGCCGTGGTACACAATATATACACAAATAATACACAATTGAAACATAACAATACAAAAAATGGATTTGTTAGAAAAGTCGTTATTGGACTGTTGACTGTCATTTTGAAAAAAAATCATAACACACGTTTTATTGAAAGGAAAAATACAAAGTATATTTTGATGGTACACAAACGAAAACATAATAGTACATGAAAATCCAAGCGATGTACGTTGTTGTTCAGTTGATGGCATATAATAATATACTTTTATGGTGCACATTGATACAAATAAACATGCACAAAGCATAAACATGAGCATAGCAAATATTAGACATCGGTACATTAAAACTTCGACCACCATTGACGGTTAGTGGGTTGTTACTTAGACGTTCATTGAATTCATATCAGAATTTGTTCAAAGTGTGTATATCACGGTTCTTTCCTAAAATAGTTCTTTTATTTGATAGATTTTCTTATAGTATTATAACAATGTCTTGTTTAACTGATTGTAACATTGTTTCATACATTTCAAAAAAGAGTATTGTTCCACACAGTTAAGGTTTTTGCATGATACTTAGGGTTACATGGTTGGCCATTGTTTAGAGTTGTTGGCAAACAATAGGGCTGCAGGAGGATACTTGTGAATTTTATTTGCCCATGAGGTCTATATCAAATTATAAAAGTGTGAGGTTTAATAAAGTTAAGAAAAACTAAAGGGCTATTGAGATTCAAATATAAAATATTTAGTTGAGACATACTATACGCAGGGAAGTGAGAGAGTGCAAGAAGCAGGAAGACAACAAGATTAGCAAATTGAGAAAAATAATGTGTGGATTTGGGGAATAATGTGTGGATTTGTCCCCATTGAGTCAAAGATGTGGTCCATCAGTTGTAGCTTGGTGAACTCAGCCTCCTGCTATAGGACCATAACTGAATTTTCTGAAGACATGTATTAATTCTCCTTTTCATTAGAATTGATTCAATAGCTCCATTTGGATCGGGTTACTAATTGGATTGGACAAGACAAGTCTATGTCATTTTGTGTCACATATATGCCATGTAGGACTACATCCACGTAAATAAATCTAATTTTAAATCCCATGTTGTTTGGTAAAACGTGGACTAACAACATTCGTTAGGGATTATGTTGGCCCATTATCTAGATAATCACAGTCCATCTCCTACCATTATTTCACTATCCCAGTCCATATTAACCAGTGTGATATTTTGTCTTATACACAAAGCTAACAACTAGGCTAGGGCAGGATAACGTTCAAAATGGTTTGAATAGCCTTGGCTTAGTTTTCAAACAAAATAAGACTTATTGCAGATCACATTAATCTAAATATCTATACTAGTTTATCAAATAGGGGTTAAAAATCTTTAAATTTCAATGTGTTCCCAAACATAGGCAGAAGCAATATCGCTCTTACCTATAATGATTACCTCCTCACCCCAATTCTGCACATGGATGTCCGTGTTTTTAAAATAATCTTTGCTTGCAAAGGCACATATCGAGCCTAGCCGGCATAAAGAAGATCCAATGCAAGGCATCATATGTTTTCGATCTCTTCGTTGGATCTTTGGGCATCTATAACCTATATTGTTGTTATTCTTGCCTAAGATGTTAGTTTCGTAAAACAATGGGATACATTCATCATTCATCCTTAACAATTTAGAGTCAGTAAAAGTACATTCTATTTATGATTTTATACATTAAAAAAAAAATATTTGTAAATATATCTTTCATCTCTTTTCTAACAAAATGGATCTCCTCTATCACCATGACTAACTATTGATCAACTAGGAATGTAAAACCTTATGTCAGTCTCTTTCTCATCTTCACTATTATATTGTTTTGTCTAGCTATTTAAGGAGACAAGGAAGTTGTCGGAAGTAGAAATAGCTATGATAGGAATTCTAAAAGAAAATAAGGATGCACTTTATGACAACACATTTTCTTTTTAGGAGGTATTATATATGTTTGGCATCATGAATTTTAATTTGTTATTTTTAAGTATTTAAATATACAAAGCCCCTAAAGGAGAGGATATCTTATAGAGTTGAAGATATGTAGTTATGTATTTATCCAAGTAAAAAATCTTTGAATTGTTATAAGCTCATTAAATAATTAGCTTGAAACTAAAATGAAAAAGAATGGAATATTTTTGATGAGAAACTTTGATGGACAATAGGGAAAATGGAACAAACAATGTACATGTTTGTCTGGATCTAGGTTGTTCTAAATACTATATAATGAGATCAAAAGTGATGAGAAGTGTAAGTTAATCTCAACAGTTGTTGATTTGTGTTTTAGAAATTGAGTGGTAACATGGATATAAGATCTCTAGAACAAAGTACATCAACTGAAATTTCTTTTTACATAGATGGTGCCCAATCATAGTGAAGGTTCCACCTATAAGAACTGTATAGAAAATCAATTAGGTATGTTAGAGCTAATATATAAAACACCAAGTAATTTATGCTCAAAATCAACTCATCTTTGTTTGAAACATTAGCTCTTGTCCAAAGCATCAAATCTAGTTTTTTTCATTCATTCGTTGACAATAAAAGATTAATTTTTGTTTTGACAAGAATGATGCTAAAAAATTTAGTTTAGCTTAAGTTTTTGATAGAACTCTTCAACAAATATGATAGTTTATCTCTCTTTTTATAAAGTAGTTCCTTCTTTGATTATTTCAAGTGATTTTCTTCAAATAAATTGTAATTCTTCCTCTTTCCTAGCATTTCTTTCTTCTAGCAGCCATTTCATCAAAGGATCTTATTTAGGTGGCACTGGTGAAGAAAAACCAGGATATAGGTGGTCCACCATGTTTCGTATATGAACGCAAGTGCAGGAATCCTACCATAGAGATTATACTATGAAATTGACATCCACATAACTCTTTTTCTCTAATATGTATCTTTGAGTCAAAATATGGAATATCTGAATAATTGTGGATAATTAATTGTTTTTATTTATTTGTTAGTATAAGAACATGTACGGAATTTAGATTATTACATATGAACTAACTGCGAACACATAATCAGTTTAATTTTGCATTTTGCCTACTCGAGAAAATTAGGAGCTTATTTGGACTACTTAAGCAATTTTTATTGTGAATGATCCAAGTGAATAGTGGTTTTTGAATTCTTCTTATATTAACTGAATATCATTTCTATAAGTCAGTCAAAGGTAATTTTTCATATTTTCTCCTATTGAAACTAAATATTATGGTTTCATCTTAGATTTCCATATGCTAACAAAAATCGAAATAGTTACATGTTAAAATTGAGGCATTTTTTATTTCTTTGATACCAAGAAAATTTAACTTTAGTGAAATATGATTTTTTTATTTTGGGTTTTTAATAAAATTTTTAAATTTATTAATTTTAATATATAATTAGAATTATACTAGAGATGATATATCATTGAATATCGTGATTTTTCTGAAGCAAAGTTTCTACATGAGGATTATGAATGAATATTCATCATTTTCTATCAGCATTCTTAGATTATTTATGCATCTCATTTGTAAAATTTATCATTGATTTTATTTCAATTTGGGTTTCTACTTCCCTATTAATTATAGCTTGCATTCTATTGGAGGAGGTACACAAAACCATCGATGGCTTTTCGTTGACACCATGCCATCAAGGCCTAGACACGAAAGGCTTAGCTAATTAAGCTTGGTTCAACATCAAATTGCAGCACATGTCGACATAAGAAGTATAATATCAATCCCTAGCAATCACCATAACGCCACAAGTTATCACAACACCAAGATATCTAGGTTTCACCTTGACAACAACAAATCAAATCCTAGCAAAGGAAAATACCATCGAGGCTTATTAGTTGCCTTATTTGCAATCAGAACTGGGATATTGAGACCCAAAACAAACCTTAAAAGTAATCCTTCCATTGAGCACCATATCAAGATGTCTCTATTGAGCCCATTGACCAGTACTCACTATCAACACACTTTCATACCTAGAAGGTCACCTTCAGTTGACATTCACCCAAATACTTCATCAAGTATCATCCAGAATCCCATCAAGGCTCTTCCAACCTCTCAAGTTGTTGAGGCTATTCTCCACAAACTATCAAAGAAGACGTCAACAACCAAACCAACCTATGCTAATGAGATTCAACCTTAATAGTTTCCTGTCTGGGGCTATCGTGCCCACCCTAAGGATCAAGCCATTGGCAGCTTACTACCACTCATCAAGATAGGATACTACATATTTCCAATCACAACACCTGTTGAATTTCAACACTTATCTACTATTTCACTCCTATAGATCTTGAGGCACAACGCCAGCCATTATATCATGGTTGTCAAGATTGTATTCCAACTTTTCTACCAAAACATATGCACTCCATCCACCACTCACTCGATACCCCACTTACAGTACATAACATCCATGGTGTTACATATACACAACACCCGATCATAATGATGTATTCCCCCTATAAATAGAAATTAGTGCTCCATAAATATGGGAAAGTGGACCGTATGAGTAGGCTGAAATTCCCTACATTAATTCAACATCCCATGGGAAAACCATCAACCTCAACCACTCTTACCCAAGTTTACTCAACCTTCTCCCAAAAGAGGTTGGTTGAATGATATCCTCCACCATTGGAGGCATCTATACATTACCCATTGACATCCATCTTCTCCACCAACAATGGCAATCCATTAAGAAAATTAGTTTTCATCGTCGAACTACTAACCTCTTCACAAGACTAAATTGAGTGGAGGAAGAAGAACAAGGATACAACTAATTATTACAAAACATGGATGCTTTGTCTCCTCCTTACTTCATGAAGCTTATTTTACCTTCCTCCTTTGCTTGCCTTGATCTTTCCATGAGTTGTGAGAATTCCATTTGATGGTGTTTGGATTATCCTTACTACCTACTTCATTCATTTTATATCAAAATTTAATGGTTTTATGGACCCTTGTGGTTGATAATTATTATATGGATGTACCACTCATCTAGGATATCCATCATAATTCTAATCCTAGAGAACATTGAAACCTAATGTAAGAGTATGATCGATTATACAGTTGACCTCTGTATAATAACTTCAAATGAGAGGTCTCTAGGGTGATGGATTTGTGAATTATAGGTATCATGAGAGGGAGACCAAGGTGATCCTTGCAATTTTCCCTAGACGTGGAAGTTTGGCATTGATTGACCAGATCTAATATCCATATGAGCAATGATACAACATGAGACAATTTCACCCTAGTGCTTTCTTTTATGAATTAAACTCCTCACGCAATTTGATTTTTACTTCAATTGCAATTAGTATAATCAACCAATCAACATTTGCATGTTAATATTTATGATATTAGTAAGATTTTAAAAAATGTTTTTTCTTGGGATCCGGTCCTTACCTATACTATGATAAGATATGTCCATTTATGAGTATATCATTTTGCTATTATAGGTTCCATCCCAAGTAAATTTGAGGGTTTGTAAATATCCCACATCAAATTTTGGCATCGTTTCCCAAGACAACATAATCATCTAATTAAACCTAGTTTAATTAATATTAATATATATTTTCCTCTAATTCTAAAATTGCTAATACTTCTTATTTTTATTAAATCAACAATCTAATTGGTCAATTTGACTTGTGGTTGATTCTCTTATCCCAAGTTTCTCTATTTGGTCCATGCAGTGTTTTCTTGAGCATTGACTTGGCATCCAGCTTTTGATACATATATAGACAAGACCTTAGAATGGAGGAACATACATAATAGATGGAAAATGGATGAAACTAAAATCCAACATAGGGTGGACCTAGCTCTTATTGCACAAAGAGATACAATTTTTAAGAAAACTATGTCAGTAGGGCTTGAGGAAATCTAAAAACCACATGAAGCATATCTAGAGGTTGGAAGAAAAAGAAAAAGTCAAGTATTTCTCTATCCCAAAACCAATAGATATCCACCACCCTATGGTTCCGTAGCCACCATGGCACCATTGTTTGAAATAAGTACATATTGGGTTCATACATACATACATACATACACACACAGATATATATATATATATATATATATATATATATATATATATATATATATATATATATAGCCAACAAGGAGTGGCTCAAGTGGTCAAGCACGGTGTCCCCTAACAAAGTGACTCGGGTTCGAATCCCAGCTGCCGCCTTGATTTACTACCCTCCCAGGCATTCAGCCTCTTCCACGGGCATGGGAGGGGGGGATAAATCTTTCTCTCTTAATCCCATATATATGAGATTGTCAGGACCATTGAAAAATATTTGTTGACTTGTGTGCTATGAGGAAGTCATCTGATGCATTGGCAACCACTATCAAACTGAATGTTTTCAAGTAATCACTTTCTTGCATGTCCAAAAGCTACTACAACTCCTTAGAAGGGGAGAACATCACTACCTGGGAAGGGCTGAAAAATGATTCTTCTCAGAAACATGTTCACCTTTCCTCAACTACCAAATTAGGGGGACGGATAATGCCATTTGTGTTGTCTCAAGAAAGTTATTAGATGAAGCTTGGGAAATATTTAAAGTTCCTTAGTTTATTCACCACAACATGGGATCTCACAAGTGCAACCCTTTGAAATATTTAAAAGATGTGTTTTTCATGATCTAACATTAGCTTTTAATTTCTCACATGGAGGAAATCTTATGAGGTAAAGTTATGATAACACCTAGATAGGGTTTGAGTTATGGGACCAAAACCCATGCCAATTGGGGTCTAGATTTGGATCTAAAGACATGCTTAAAGTATCCAAGGTGGAAGATAGCTCGAAGTTAAAGTCAGTTATTTAATCTTTGAAGCTACTTGCATAATGATAAGAAATCCTAGAGACATCCTTCATATTCTTATGATAGAAGGAGTCAAAGCCTGCAATATGTTTAAGGAGTTGACCAAGTTGGTGAAGTTTGCAATATTACAAACCATTCTACTTTGGGATTCAACCTTCTCCATGAAATTGTCATCGATCTACCATATCCATAGTATGATGATGAGAAACTGGAGGATTTGAATTCAATTCACATAATCCCTGGACAAGGGTATTAAAATCCAAATCCAATTAGGAATAAACATGGGTTACAATGTGGAAATCAAGCAAGTATAGAAAATTCTCAACAAATCTAGAATGGTTAGGATAGAATGTTTGGGGTCTTCTAGGAATTAAAAAAAAGGAAAAAATTTTGGTATAAGGAAACTACAACCAAGGCCAATACCAGAACAAGAATTATAATCATATATTGTAGTTTCAGACACTCAACCAAGCGCCAAGGGAAGTAGATAATTAGTAGAATATTTCAACTACTTCAGAGAAATATCAATTTGTAGTTATTGAAGGGATGGTTCAAGCTGAATTGGCTTACAAGAAATCCATGTAGTAGATAATCAATAGAATAGTTCAACTACTTTATAGAAACATTGGTTGGAAGCTATCGAGAGTATACTTCAAGCTCAATTGGCTTATAATAAATCCATGGATACACAAATAAACATATTTAAGCTTCTCTCTACTTACTATTGGGTTCTTCTACAAGTTTAAAGATAACCTAAAGAATATTGAGCACATCAAAGTTGTTAATACCCATTCTAATTTCATTTGGTCATAGGAACAAATCCTAGCGTTGTGACAATTGTATATGATGATAAGGAAGACATAAATGTCAATTATAATAGAGGATTAGACCATTAAGAGAATTCTACACACATATATCACCATTGTCAGATGTTCCCATTTATAAGGTGTGTGTACCATTTTGATATACCTAGCCACAAATGGATTGAAAGTTCAAAAAATTCTAGGAACCCATGAACAAGTTCCATGTCAATGTCCCATCCTTACAAGTCATGGCTGAGATTCCCTAGTGGTCTAAATTCTTCAAGACCTTGCTTAAATAGAAACACATAATAGAAGAATTTTGAGATAGTGAAGTTGAAAAGAAGAATATTTCATATTATTTAAAAAATTCCTCACAAGCATAAAGATCTAAGGTCTCTTGGGATTTCATGTTTATTAGCAATTTTACCTCTCAAAGAGGGATAGTCGACATTGGGGCTAGCATTTCCATCATGCCTCTTAGCTTATGCTTGTGACTAAGACTAATTAACATGTTATCTATAAGGATTGTCATCCAATATGTTGACTCTTCTATGATCAAATCAATCAACCCTATAGAGGATGTTCTTCTGAAGGTTGGGTAGTTGTACATCTCATGTGACATTTAGGTAATTGATATGAAGGAGGGTCACTATTGTACCTCAATGTTTATAGGACATTCCTCCCACTACTAGATCTCTTATAGATGTTGAAGCTGAGATTTCAACATTATGAGTGGGAAGGCAATACTAAGATTTTAAGGTACAAGTGGCATATAATAACCCAATTAATAACAAGTTTACTCACTTATAGAACAAATCATCTAGATGCATAAACAACTCAGTAAAGACACAATACCAAAAAAACTGAAAGTGAATCAATTCACAAAAAAATGGGAGGAATCGACAAATATACATTCGAAGCCCCCATCACCACTATCCTCACAATGCTCCTCAATCATCACTAAGTCATCCAATATTTATGCCCATGCATCAAAATTATTACAAATAGAGATGTGCCCCCACGTCTTGGTTACATAAAAAGATCATAACTTTGAGGAATATTAGAAATCATATAATTATGAAATGTCCTATGTTAATCAAGGAGAAGTTTTGATGAATACAACTTGTGAATTCTATCATGACCCAATCCCTAAACCTGTATCATGTTTAGACTAATGAAAATCATGGTTGGCACAAAATGATAGAGAAGCAACAAATGAACTTTAACTCCATGCCTTCACAATATTACGCCACCTATGATGCGTTCTTGACGCCCTACAAATGTTTACCATCTCATTTCATGCGGTGGATACGAATCCAACACAACTCAAACTGCTTTCCTTTTAACTTAAATATTTTTTGTACCCTATGGAATAAAATACAAAATGTAAGAGTTTAAGAAACAATTCGATAATGGTTTTCCATGAATCTAACATAAATACTTCAAATATTGGAATAAATATAAATCAAAGCACATAAATGGTGATAAGCTTTAGGCATTAGGAATATAATGTAAAACAATGTGATGTTTGTTGTAGATCAATGACCCATTTTCTGATTAAATAGAAACAACAATTCGTGGTCTAGGTATCATGATTTTTTCCACCATCTTGATTTACTATTTTCTCGAGGAACAAATTTTTATATTCAGATGAAGGTTTGGTCTTCCATATTCTACTTTTTGCCCACCTATATGTTTTTGACTTAATATCTCATCATGACTTTGTACATTGCATTTAGCATATCTTTTTTTTCTTTCAAAACTTCCCTTTTTGAGTCATTATTTAGTTATCTCCAATTATTTTTCTCAATTTACATCTGTGCATATTCTCATCCTTTAACTCCCCTTTCTTGAGGTAATTTTTTACAAGGGCCAATCTTGAAAAAAGACAAATGGCTATACGTTTCTCTATGTAGCCTAGGAACCCAAACATCATGGTTCCTTGCTAAAGATTGGAATTCTTAGAGAAAAAAAGAATCAAACTTATTTTTGTTCCTCTTGACTAGTGAAACAGTTGCATAAAATCAAATCTTGTTCTCCATTTTGTCATTACCTGAGCATATTATGACTAGGAGAACAACCTGACACCCTAAAATGTAATTCAAGTTGCATTTTGATTGGAATCATGTTTTGCACTTCATCTTCCATCTTCTTATCCATCCACCAAAAGAAGATAATTCCTTAAAATTTGGCAAACCATAAAATTTGAGGTGGCGGCACACCACCCTGCTTCTTACTTGGACTACTTCTTCCATACCCATCTTTATGTAATATGAGTGTACAACCTCGAGAAAAAGAAAAGATACCCATGTGCACAACAAGAAAATATTTTCATCTTTCAAGGTGCAAATAAAAATGAAATATAATCTCAAGTTTAATAAAGAAGAGATTTTCATTTTCCTTCCAAACCCTCTTCTCTCTACTTTTCCACCTAGGAAATGTCTTATTTTACATACTTTTGACTCACCTTATCATTAAATCTTATGTGCACTTGTCATTCTGTGGGTTATCCGAACTCTATGAAACTGATAAAATTTCTTGATGTTAGGATGGTGGTAACAAAATGTTTATGGGGAGAAAAATCATGTGAATACATTGATATATGTGTTCTTAGATCCCAATAAGTTGGTTATATTTTCCATATTAGGTGGTATGAACAATAACATGATGTGAAGGTGAGGCAATCACATGGGTTGAAAGCATCAATTTGGTGATTTTTTCAAAATTTATGTTACTCAAAGGATGAGAAATATTTATGTTTGGGGTTGTTTGATCAATTAATATTCATCATTGTTTATCTACATTCTTAGATTAGTTTTTCATGTCATTTGTAAGTTTTATCATATGTTTTAGTTCAATGAGGGTTTATATTTCCCTCCATCATTTATAGTGTTTCTAATTAAAATTACTTTCCTTTTGTTGAAGGATTGCTATCATGTCATTAAAGCCTACCCACCAAAGGCTCACTTTCCATGCCTCCTTCACAATTGAATCGTATCAACTCATTGACATCAAAGTACTCGTGCATTGAGGCTAAAAAATCATCATAATTCCACAATCTAGTGAGTCTTTAGCATTAACAAAAACAACTATAATCCTAGAATAGTAAAATACCATTGCATACTTGTTGTTTCCACTGTTACGAGGCCTGGGCTATCTATACTCATAAAAGGATTCAGTATCCATCCCACTATGAAGCCGAATTCAAAGTTATTTCCATAAAAACCTTCTAAACTAGCGAGTCACATTCTAAAAACACTCCCCACCCCCATAGTTACTTCCATTGAGGCTCCACCAAAATTGAGTTTAGAGTCTTCCTAGCTACCTATAAATGGAGTTGTCAATATTCAGGCCAACCTCTTCAATCAATCATCAACATGGATAGTTCACCTCCCAGGGTGGTTAACCAACCATCCTCCATACAATGGACATGGCATTAATGATCTAGTACCAGTCTCTCTAGGAATGCTAAACATCCCACCAACTATATCACCTTTCAAAACTCAAAGCCTAGACACCTTCACATTCGTCAAGATCTCCACACCCAATTTTGGTCATTGAATCATGGTTGTCAAAACTATTTATGAAATTTTATTCTACGCCTCATGCACTCTAACAGCACTTCCTCAATAGATAGCTAATTATATGTAACAATCATGATGTTATGTCTACCCAATGACCAACCCTGATTATAATGTTAACCCCATACATAGTAGTTGACACCCTTACAAAAGGCATTCATTAATCAAAACATAAGGGAGAGCTGACACAATAGAAGGAAAAATTATCTACATTTAATAACCCAAGGATTATCCTTCTACATCAACCACCTTTACCCAAAATTCGAAATCCCACTCTTGAAAGAGGTTGGATGCACAATACCCTCCCCCATTGACATACGTTTTGCTTTACCCATTAACACCCAACTTCTCTAGTAGTGATAATAGTCCATTCCACCACCAACAAGTGTCATGATCTAACTATCTTTCATAAAATTAGACTGAGTAAGGTAAGAAGAAGGAAGGAAACAACCTACTTTTATAGATCACAACAACACTGTGTCCCCCTTGCTTCATGAAAAAGATTGCATCTTCCTCCTTTAATTTTCTTGATCTCCCCATACGGAACGACCAGTCCATTAAATGGGGTGAAAGTGTTAGCCCCACTACCTGCACTTCATAATCTTAATTTGTTATTTGTTGCATGTATGGACCATTGTGATTTAAAACTAATCATTTATTAAATGGTGCATGAATTCATCACCAATCATGCATGTATATTGTAATTCTAGTTCATGATAAATTTAAAACTTGGGATTACAATTTTTTGAATTCTAGGAAACCCCTGCATTAGAATTAGGATGAGTGATATCTAGGGTTATGGATTCTTTATCTATTGGTAGAACCAGAACGAGCCTACAATGATATCCATACTTGCAATTTCGTCAAGTTGTAAGAATTGAAAATTACTTGGCCTTAATCTGATATCTGTATGATCATTAATTTGATGGGAGTGAGTGAATGTGGGTAGGGTTTTAAATCAAATCCATCTCAAATCTTCATGTTATAAATAAAAATTCTCTTTTGATTTGATTTTTACTTCAATTACAATAGTATCACCAACTAAAAAAGCTTTTGGATCTACTTATTCATCTTCACTCAAACTACATAAAACTAGCAAGGTTTTGGTAAAGGTTACCTCTTTAGGTTTGACGCATAATTATACTATGATAAGACTTGTTAACTAGTATGTGTTTTTGTCATACAATTGTTAGGTAAAAACTAGGTATTTTATCCCTAATGAATTTGAAGGTACACAAATATCCCACATAATAGGACTACTTTTTGATGGATGATAATCGTGATATGTGATATGAATCTTTTAGGGTGCAATGTTAGATGTGCATGATGATTTTATGCATTTTTTAGAGTGATAATGTAGTAAACCGCAATGCATAGTGAATGATGGAATTGTTTACTGTTCCAAACATTTGATCCCAAATTAACTTTATTTTTTGAAACAAATTTTGCATATATTGATTCGATAATTTGGCCTACATGTCTTAATCTTGCAGCATACCTAAGATAAACTATATTATTAGTTTGTTTTCTCAACATTAAAAATACATTTTAATATCTAGAGAAGTATAGTTTCAGTTTAGTCCCTTTAAAGAAAAGGAAACATTGAAATATTAATAAGTGAAATTAATAAAAAAAATGAGTATGGTCTAGATCGCCATAGATATAACCCTTTGTTTATTATGGAAAATTGAAATAGATTTCCTTAGTGGGTACCTCATTGATCAAGAGAAGTAATACAAAGTGTGTATCATTTCCTACGAACGACTTTGAGGGTTCACAAGGAGGTTTTCACTAGAATGGGGGCATCTTGTCGACTCATCAAATTTAAGGTTATGTTTCTAATTTTTACAGACCTAATAATAAAAACTTATTAGGATGCGATGCACAATATAATAAAGGGTGTCATATAAAACTATATGATGACCAAGAACATGATGTTTGTGGGTTACATTTTTGTAGTATCAAGATACAAGTTATTGTCCTAGGTTAAAGGATGTTATTCTACTATACATTAAAGCACTATGACATTTTTGAAAAGTAAGGTAAAGAGATAGAATCAGCGGTATAGGTTACCATAGGACTTGTATGGTTGCTTGCTATGGGCTAACCAAGCCAATTATACTACTAGGACATGTCAAGTTGAATAAGGAAATATTAACACTGAAAGATATCTACTTTACTTATAGGTTGTGTTCATCCTCATCAACATAAAGTAGCTTGGAGAAGAGCCAATGATTAAAGTCATTGACCAAAATGAAGAAAAAATGTTGCTTCTCTTTCCAGTCATGATAACAGGCATGAATCCATTAGATGCCTTGTACTTCTACGGGGATATTCGGTTACTACATGTTATTTTGTTGAAACATACCATGTGAAGTCAAAAGAATGAGGATTATGTAACTAGTTGCCTATATTTTAAATATTTTGGTATGCTAAAAAAAGTTAACCAACATCTTTGCCTGAGTGTGACATCCATCTCTCCTAGTATAGGGAAGAGTGCTTGAATTAGAAAGTCAACTACAATGAGCTATAAATCCTAAAGGCATTTAGACTCAGAGAGGGATGGAGTTGGATTGTTGGTTACCATATACATAAATATAATTCCGTAGGAAAAATACATTTGATTTTATATGTCACTACAATACTATGATTTTTCATACCAAAGACAATACAAATGTACAATATAGTGAAATTCATGAAGTTTCTTTTCCTAAAATTGCCCTTTTATTTTCAAGTTTCTTATACGATGCCCAATTAGCAAATTCTAAGCTAGTTTCATATTTTTAAGAATCATTTCTGACACTTAAAGGTCGTTTGATATTTCTTTTACACAAGAATTTTATATGAAATCGTCAAATTGGGAGGCATGAAAAATTTTGCAAAGTTATGTCCCTCATTTGAGATATATAATGATATATCAAGTGGAGGTATACAATTAAGATGTGATTGATAGAAAAATGTATTTCATTTTTTTAATTGACTATAAGAGTATCTAAGAAAGATCACAATGCATCCATTAGTCTCCTTTAGGACAAATATGTGGTGCAGGTGTTGTAGCTTAGTAGACTCAGTCTCATGCTATAGGACATGACTTAAATTTACTAAATAACTTTATTGGATTCAGACATGTTGCCCTTATATTAGTTCTCTTTTGCATCAAAATTAATTTAATAGTGACTATATTTATTTCTTTTCTTATTCATAAGAAACACACCTAGAAGATCTATCTAGCATACATACCATGAGTGTCTCATCACATCAATTTAGCACCATGTTGTAGAGGTTGTGGAATACTCTTGTTTTAATAGATGGTATTTAAACCCAACCTTGCATGAAGAAGATCCAATTCAAGGCATCAAAGGTTTTAGGCTTGGTAGTTGGATAATTTGGGGAAGAGAAACCTATTTGGTTGTTTTTATAGTTTGAGAAAGGTACCCTTTTGGTGAGCTAGGGGATGTATTTATCTTGATTCAATTAACAATTTATGGTATATAAAAAGATATATTATAAAAGAATTGTATGTATTTCACATTGTGAAACTATAATGTGAAAATATATTATTATAACCCTACATGAACAAGTATCTTCATACATCTCAAAATGAATAAGTAATAGTATCCTACAAAATACAATATCTACAACATCTCCTTATGTCCTTACCATCTTCATTGTTCAATTGTTTATTGTATGGGAATAGAGCTACAAAAACTAGGAACAACTATTGAAGAATTATCAAAGATAATGAGGACACATGCTATTATGGACCATCTTCTTTTAGGAGTTACAATATAGGTTTTATATGATAGATGGTTGATTATCAACTATTTACTTTATAATTGGCTAAAGCCCCTATGTAAAGTCCTAAAAAGACTAAAAAGGGGATTTGACTTTTATAATTCTATCAAATTAGAATGAATGTTTAAACTGAGTGAATATTTTACATATTATCTGGGTAAAATGGCTTGGAATCATTAACAATTTGATATAAGAAAAATTGTGAATGAAATGGAGAAAAGTGGAATGCAGTTCTTGTTATAAGTTTATTGAAAAGGAGGCAATGAACCATCTCATATAAAAATAAAGTTGGAATATGTTTGACTAGATATAAGTGGTTTATAGTACTCTAAAATTGGATAAGAATTGTTGAGAGGTGTAAATGAAACTCAGATTAGTTGTTGATACATGTTCTAAAATTAGAGGAGTATAATGGGAAGAAAATCATGGAAGAAAGTACACCAAATAAAATAACATTCCAATTGAGATGGTTTTGGGTCTAAGTTAGAGTTTTACATGAAATATCTTTTTGTACACATATAATTTGTGTACTTTGGAATATTTTACAAAAATAATCAAGTAATATATGCCCAAAATTGACTCTCCCATGTCTGACATATAACCCGATGTTTGAAAAATTACTTTGACTTCATTTATCCATCAGTTGAGACCAAAATATGTCATTTGGGGGGGATTCAGGAAGAAAGTGAAAATTTAAGCACTGTTTGGGTTTGCAATGCTTCCCTTGAAAAAAAATATTATGCATTTAATGTTTTATTGAATTTATTCCGTATTTAAGTATTTTGAGTTGCATTCCTCAAACTAAATCTTAAAATTTACAACTATTCATATTCCATATTTTTTCCTTCTCTAGCCACTGATTGGTTTAAGGATTGACCAGGTCATAAAAGGTACCATATGTTTGACATATAAATTTATCTTGTAGAAAACTATAATAGAGATAAAACTAGGCACTTGAGATGATTTTTGACCCTTTCTTCTCGAATTGTATATTTAAATAATAAAAGGAATGCATGCATATTGTAAAGAACTAAAGGTTCTTCTTCACTTTTTAGTAGAAATTTATAATTTATTGCTTATATCATTTCATGTGAACTAATAGTGAACTATGTATAAAACTAAATAAATTTATATCTTGATAATTTGATAATTACTAGCTTAGTTGACCTACTTCATAAAATTTAAGTTGTGACTACTCCTGTAACAAACGAAATTCTGGACTTTTTGCCTTTTGGTCCTCTTTCCAATCTTTTCCTTTCATTTCTAACCTCTTTGGATTTTCTATTTAATTTGTGGAGAATATGATGGCTTAATGAACATTTTTCACCCTTTTCACCAATATTTGGGATTATGCACAAATACCTCAGTGGAAGCTTAGTAATTGGTCTCATATGTAAAATGTCCACTTAACTGATAAAAAGAATAAAGAAATTCATGCTAGAACTTTCTAGTATCTTTTAGAGTATGAAAAAGAAAAGAAATCCCAAAATATACATAAAGGAGATGATAAATACAATAATTTGGGATAATATGGGATATTTTGGATAATAGAAGATAATGAGGAATATATTGTTCCAAAAATCATAGATGGAAACCCACGAAGATAATTTGGCACAAAATATCATTTTCTTGACCTAAAAGAAACTTAAGGGCCAAGTATCACCTAATTTGGAAGATAAATGTATATATTCAAGTCTTTGTTAAAAGAAAATAGGAGATAAGCTGATAAAGTGAAATAAAATATCTAATGTCCTCAAATTATAAAATAAATCCAAATTCGTGATCTAAACATAGAAATAAGCCTTTGGGCAAATTTGCAACTAATTTGGATAATGTTTGGATAATGAGTAAAAATAGGAGAGAGAAAGTGTGTAGAATATTCTATAAATTAAATAAATAATCTCAACTTGTAAAATTAATGACAAAATCATGTTCTAGTCGCTTAGAGAGACTTATGGGTGAAGTTTCACGAAATTTGAGGCATCTTATCACCACTAATGAAGGAGGAAAGAGAAAATGACATTTTAATTATTTAACCTATTAAAGTCCCCAAAAGGCAAAACTAATTCTATATTTGGTGTCTACACGTCAAAATTAGTCAGGTTGTCAAGTTTCATTAGATTTGGACTTTGTTTGGGCCTCCAATCACGTAGAGAGAAAATCATTAATTAATGCTTATTCACTTTGGTTGAATTCCAATGTAAATGGGATTGATGTCACGCTGAGGGTCCACACAATAAATGGTTCAGATGGATCCACGTGTTTTGGCTCACTGGATCAATGACATGGAACCTATCTCCTACCTTGGGTAGGAGAGGGCCGCGGGTGAATAGTTTTTTTTTCAAATTTTCAAATCCAATTATCTCAAGCTATACTCGATGAAATCTCAAAGTTTTGGGTTCGTTGGACTCCTTACAAGATTTCACACAACTTTGTCCCAAGTTTTACTTTTTCTGATGAATATCTACAAAACCCTCAAACTGGACGGAGCTCTCTCTCTCTCACCCCACCTATGTAAACCCAAGACTAATGCTCCCCGTCTATAAATAGACATACCCCAAGCTTCGGAGTCACTTTTTCAACTTGTCCCATCTTTCAATTGCTCGACTCACAGAAGATTTGACCACTGACAAGCCTCCGAAGGCACATGGGCTGTGGTGGACACTCATCCCTCTCCTCTTTGTATCCAGTTTAGTAGAAGGTACCATCAGTTCCGGTTTGTTCTCTCCTCCGTTTTAAGTATTTGTGCGTCGATTTCCGTGGTGTGTAATATTTTTGCCCAAAATTACAGCCAAGTGCTCGGTCGACAATTGTTCGACCGATGGTCTTTCGGTCGACAGTTTTTCGACCGAAAAGATTCCTGGAACTGTTAATAAAGCATAATTGTGTGAGTTAACTATTTAGATATTTATTTGTAATCTCATTATGTTGAGTTGAGATAGACATAGAAATATGCAACTAATGTCTCTAGTCATATCTCAACTTGATTCTGTTCATTTAGTTTGGAGGTTTTGGAACCCAAACTAACTCGACATCTTTTCTCTTATAAGGACATGAAAAAGAGTAATGTCCAAGACGTGAGCAATAATGGCAACATATAGAATCAACCTCAAGTCGTTTTCTATGGTTTTGTTCTAGGTTGTTCTTTGGTACAAATGTATTTGTTCCTTTAGGTACATATATAGATTGATGGGTTTGTGACCTTTTCCAACTAGGTTGATAGGACTTCCCTTTAGGCTTATAACCTAGTCCTCTTCTCCCAATTTGATGATAGGAATTATCTAAGATTTGATCAAGAATGCCATTATTATTTAAATTACTGACTTTTTGTTGTAACTTGGCAATCTCTTCCATTCTCTTCTTAATATCTAGTTTTGCTTGATCTAAATTAGATGACAATAAATTTCTTTCTTTGACAATAGAATCATAATCTAGATGGTTGCACAAAATGGGTTGTTTTTGAAGATCATTCACTTGTCTTTGCAAATTATTCTTCTCTAAAGAAAGTAGATTACAATTTGCCTCTATAGATTTTATATTAATATCATGATCTTCAATGATCTTTTTAAGATCTTCGTTTTCCGATGTAATAGCAAGAAGTTTAGCATGTAATTCATCATTTGCTTTATTTGACTTCTTTAATTTCTTCTTGCATTCAACATATTTAATATGTGTTTCTTCAAGGCTAGCAACTAGTTCTTCTTTAGATAAATAAAAAAGACTTACCTCTTCTTCTTCTTCCTCGCTAGTTGTAGCAATGAGACAATCTTTGTTCTCATCTTCCTTCTTAGATCTCCATGGGCATCCAGTTGTTGGGTGGCTTGTACCTAAGCACCAATTGCAATATGTTGTAGTTTTGTCCAAGCAGCACCTTTTGTTGTGATTGTAATCACCACTACCCTCCATTCTTCAAGACCTTGTTAGGGTTCCTTGAAGACTGCTCTGATACCAATTGAAAAACTACTAGAGGGGGGGTGAATAGAGTTTTTGAATAGTTTTAACAATTTATTGAATTCAAACAACCACAATTGAAATTTGGAGAAAGAGACAGGTGTTTAAAGTGGTTCCAACTATAGCAAATACTATAGTTGTCAGTCCACTACCCGGTTGCTTACCCAACCGGGATTTGAAAGTATTTATTTTATTACCTCTCGAGGATTTATACAAAATACAATACTTTCCTTTACACCCTTTGAACAGCCTTCACCCTGAAGTAGGTGCACCAACTTTGAGGTAGCCTTCTATGAAATAACTTCAAGCTCCCCCTTGAAGTAGCCTTCCTCTCTAGAAGTAACCTCCCGTTGCACCAGCCTTCTGAAGTAGCTTAAAGTCTCCTTCTTCGCCAAGAAGATCTTCACCCTCTCCAATCCGCAACCTCCAACCTAGGAGTAGCAAGGAGAGTACAAACAATAATAGGGAACAAGAAAGAAAATAGAAATTACAACTTATCCTTTATAGCCCAAGGCTTGATTTGCCTATATCAAGCGTATAGATCTCCTAACCAAGTATGTGAACTTGTGATTGCAGTGGGTAGGAGATACTAGCCTATAGGACACGAATTATGAGCTAAGGAATGAAATGGCCAATTGTCACAAAGCTCAAATTGCTCAAAAACAGATTGCACAATGTATGCTCAAAGGTTTCTCAAGTGTAGCAAGTGTAAACAAGTGTGTTTGAGTGTCATATGGCTTGTCCTATTTATAGGAATGGCCTAAGGATGCTTAAGGACATTCTAGACAACTTCTAGGGGTTTCTAAGTGCTTAACTAGCCGTTAGGTACAAAGTTGTTGCTTTAACAACGGCTAATTAATTAATTCTGCAGTTGCTGTCAGAGACCATCTCGGTCGACAAATGGTCGACCGAGACACCTACTCGGTCGAACTTTTGTCGACCGACAGGCTCTCTGAAACAAGTGATTTGCAACGTCTTTTTCCAACTGCCAACTAACTTGTCTGTTGTGTCTAACGGCTACTTTGGATCTTTCTCGGTCGAGAAGATTGTCGACCGAGAGTGTCTCGGTCGAGGAGTTTGTCGACCGAGATTGATCCTGTTTCAAGGTTTCAATATAGGCACTAATTATGTGTGTGAGTGTGCAAAAGTAATCCTATTTGAATGGGATGACGTGTCTAACTGTGGTGTTTAGCTAGGGAGAATCTAACGCTTGATTTACATGCAATTCTAAGTACTTGTACATTATATTTTTGTACAAGTTTTTACAACAGTTATTACATTGCATGAAAATATAAATATGTAAGCTTGTAGATTTTCCCTTGTTGCTTTGTCATCCTGCACACTCAAGTAGCTCTTTAGATTAATAAGAATGAAATGTTTGTCATAATCAAAACAAAGGTATTTATAGATGTCCATTTAGCCAACAATCTCCCCCTTTTTGAAGATGACAAATATTTCCAAAATATAAATAAAGGAAATATAAAACATATGAGTTTCATACCATTAGAATACCTTTTGTAGCTTTTTCTCTTGTGTATAAAATGTGTGCTTATTATTCCCATGAATTATGGAACATGAAATCCAGATCATTTGGGAATATAGCAACTTTCAATGTAAAGCCAAGAGTTTATTTATGAAACTCATTAATTGAGTTTTACATAATTACTAAGTTTTAGTTTTATATTTATCTCTCCCCCTTTGTCATTTCAAAAAGATAACCGTTTAAGAATAAAAACTCCCCCTTAATTAGATGTCCCATCAAATCTAATGAAAAAGATGTCCATTTTAAAGCCAAAAATGTAAATAAGAGTTTTTGTTTAAGTAGCACAAATATCAAAGAAAACATCTTCCAAAGGAGTGATAAGCAATTGCTTCCTAATTTTGTTAAATTGATCTAGTGGAAGCAGTTTTGTAAAAATATTAGCCAATTTTATCTTCAACATGATGAAGGGAAACATGATTCTTGGTTTATTGATTTGCAAATATATTCAGTTTTATTGCAGACTTGACAACAGAAACCTGCTCGGTCGACGATCTTTCGACCGATAGTGTTCTCGGTCGAATAGTTTCTCGACCGAGAATGTGTCTGGATTTGTTTCATAACTGTTTTAAGTAATTGTGTCATAGATCCTTGTCAATTTTGCCACAATTTTAAAGGTTGCATTTTTTATTTATTACTCCCCTTATTTTGTATGCTCTACAATGATGATCTTATAATCCATATTTTGAAGATGTCTCACATGCTCTTCATAAAAATATCCATTGGAATCAAGTAAAGATGACCAATTTCAATAAAAGCATGTATTACAAACATAGAAAGATAGACACATCATATAGAGATGACCCATTACAATTATTCAAAAGATATCATTACAATAACTCCAACACTTACTGGAAAGACTTAAGAATTACATCAATGTCAGGGTCTTTCCCAAGAAAATGCTCAGTTCCATAATACTGGACCAAGGTTTTCCAATCTAGAGCACCTGTCTTAGTTAAAGCATATGCTTCCAAGAATGTAGGAACTCGGTCAAATCAGAAATGAGCGGCAATATCTTGCAGTTGCATGGATGAAAACTGAGTGTGCGTAAGATCCACAGATGGTGGAGGTGGAGTTTGATAATAGTTGTACGAAGGATTGTATGGATTGAGCATGTCGGGATTTAAAGAATACGGATATTCATCAGGTTGGTTTGGTGAAAGGGTTTGCATTCTTTGGTTTATATAAGTCATGGCATGATGGTTATAGTCTAGTTGTTTGCTAAGGTGATATTGGGAGCCAGCAATATAAGTAAGAGTGTTTTGAATGGGATCATGTGATAGGTTAGTAGGAGGAGGGGGTGGTGGTATGTCTTGATGAGATGTTTCTCCTTCTACTCTAGCCCTTTTATGACCAAAATCAATTCCCATTTTTTCTACTGTATTCTTACTTATTTTTTGTGGTCTACGCTCCCATGTATATCCCATATCCTCAAGTTGGGTCTTAAGGAAATGTTGAGTAATTTGGCATACAAAATCGGCATATGGAGGATTGCCAGAAAACTCAAGCATGTTTTTAAGAATGATGCGGATAAAATTTGTGGGAATACGTTGGATAATGGCATATATTAGACACATACGAAAAATAGGAACTTCATACTTATTGGCTCTAGGATGTATGTTTGTTGAAACAATAAGGTTTATAATCCTAGCAGCTGGTTTGAGATTTGTAGCATAATATGTGCCTCTATCTTCGTGACAGGTTGTCTTAGATTTAAAAATGGTCCTTTTGATGTCACTAAGACTAATGGTATGGTCATCTTGGAGAAATTGGTTAAGGGGGGTTCCAGAAGTAAGGTCAAGGGTGTCTTGATATTCATCTATGTCAATGTTTAGCATGTCAAGAATATCCCCTTCAGTAAATCGGAAGCTATGCCCATTGAACATAGTATAGAAGAAGATGGTTTCATTTTCAGAGTGGGAAATGAGATTTGCATAGAATTCATTCACTACCTTGATGGAATAGGAAGGAAAAGAAGGGTTGATGAATTCTTTTAACTTTTGCACTTCGAAAAGGTCCTCCAAGTCGACGATGTTGATGAAGTCCATAAATTCAACTGGTCATCGTGGGAGAGGAGCTTTGGAGGAAATCCGTAGATATCGATCACCAACATCTCCATCGACGAAGGCAATGTCGTTGATGATCGTCAGTGGTGGAGTAGCTTCCCGAGCTTCCCTTCCTTTCCTGCCGGCGACCTTCTTCTTTCCACGAGCAGATGATGAGGCCATTGTGTTGCTTGAAGGTGGAGAAGAAGCAAGGATGGCTTGTGGATGAGGATGCTAAAGAGTTGCACAAAAATGCACTAGAGAGAGCCTATGGAAGCAAGAGTATGCAAGTGTGAGGAGATGACTCGTTTTGGGTTCCTTTTATAACAATCCAGTGACCTGGTCGGTCGACGATTCGTCGACCGAGCGTCCGCAACGGTCATGTTGCAGACGTGCCACTCGGCTCCCCAACGGTCATATAAAGGTCATAAACGGTCATAACGGTCAGTTTACAACGGTCATATCCAACGGCTATTTCTCGGTCGAATAATTGTCGACCGACATTGTCTCGGTCGAACATTTGTCGACCGAAAGTGTGTCCGATACTGAATCTGTCTAGATTCTGTCGGTCGAGAGAGAGGGGATGACCGAAATGTTTTCGGTCGAAGAGTTCGTCGACCGACAGACTTACTGAGTACGAATTTGAAGCTGATTTTTAATGTAAGTGATAGACTATATTTGTAGAGCACATATATAGATTTTCTAAGGGAGTAATATTGTGTTTATTATTGACAATATTGGGACAAGTTGTGATCATAAATTATTCTTTTAATCATTAAAGGATATCCAAATAGTTATTATGTCAAACTTATTTTAGGTCGAATTTGACTACGACCATAGCGCCCCTTGGTCAAATTTTATTTTGACCAAGAGGCTAATTTTGCAGATTTTCAGATTGAATATATTGAGTATAATATCTGCATAAAATTAAATGTCAAGCTGAAGCATAATACTTAATATGATTCTTAATTGAAGGCACAATTAATTATCTCAAATCTTCAAAGATACTAATTTATGGATTTTTATCTTTATGTGTTGCAAGCAATAACATATAACCAATAAATCATTTTGCTTGCCTATATATTTTCATGGATCCATGCATATAATTATCATTATCTATGCGCACCCAATGATGAAGGCATGATAATAACAACATACAATGATAATTCCATCACATGATTAGTATATGAATAGACCAGAAGATACTTTTACGAACAATCATGTGAAAATAGGAATTTTCTTTTCATTTGACTAAGCATGATTTCAGTTTAAACTTTAAATCATCTAGAGAATAAACTAATATTGATTTCATTTACATTTGTAGAGATGATTTCCAAAATATATCCAGTCATTGATCATAAGTACATAGCAATTTCATCGGAAAAATTAAATGCAACAATTTTGTAGTAGACTGGAGAACAGTGATGTGCTCGGTCGACAATTGTTCGACCGATGGTCTTTCGGTCGACAGTTTTTCGACCGAAAAGATTCCTGGAACTGTTAATAAAGCATAATTGTGTGAGTTAACTATTTAGATATTTATTTGTAATCTCATTATGTTGAGTTGAGATAGACATAGAAATATGCAACTAATGTCTCTGGTCATATCTCGACTTGATTCTGTTCATTTAGTATGGAGGTTTTGGAACCCAAACTAACTCGACATCTTTTCTCTTATAAGGACATGAAAAAGAGTAATGTCCAAGACGTGAGCAATAATGGCAACATATAGAATCAACCTCAAGTCATTTTCTATGGTTTTGTTCTATGTTGTTCTTTGGTACAAATGTATTTGTTCCTTTAGGTACATATATAGATTGATGGGTTTGTGACCTTTTCCAACTAGGTTGATAGGACTTCCCTTTAGGCTTATAACCTAGTCCTCTTCTCCCAATTTGATGATAGGAATTATCTAAGATTTGATCAAGAATGCCATTATTATTTAAATTACTGACTTTTTGTTGTAACTTGGCAATCTCTTCCATTCTCTTCTTAATATCTAGTTTTGCTTGATCTAAATTAGATGACAATAAATTTCTTTCTTTGACAATAGAATCATAATCTAGATGGTTGCACAAAATGGGTTGTTTTTGAAGATCATTCACTTGTCTTTGCAAATTATTCTTCTCTAAAGAAAGTAGATTACAATTTGCCTCTATAGATTTTATATTAATATCATGATCTTCAATGATCTTTTTAAGATCTTCGTTTTCGGATGTAATAGCAAGAAGTTTAGCATGTAATTCATCATTTGCTTTATTTGACTTCTTTAATTTCTTCTTGCATTCAACATATTTAATATGTGTTTCTTCAAGGCTAGCAACTAGTTCTTCTTTAGATAAATAAAAAAGACTTACCTCTTCTTCTTCTTCCTCGCTAGTTGTAGCAATGAGACAATCTTTGTTCTCATCTTCCTTCTTAGATCTCCATGGGCATCCAGTTGTTGGGTGGCTTGTACCTAAGCACCAATTGCAATATGTTGTAGTTTTGTCCAAGCAGCACCTTTTGTTGTGATTGTAATCACCACTACCCTCCATTCTTCAAGACCTTGTTAGGGTTCCTTGAAGACTGCTCTGATACCAATTGAAAAACTACTAGAGGGGGGGTGAATAGAGTTTTTGAATAGTTCTAACAATTTATTGAATTCAAACAACCACAATTGAAATTTGGAGAAAGAGACAGGTGTTTAAAGTGGTTCCAGCTATAGCAAATACTATAGTTGTCAGTCCACTACCCGGTTGCTTACCCAACCGGGATTTGAAAGTATTTATTTTATTACCTCTCGAGGATTTATACAAAATACAATACTTTCCTTTACACCCTTTGAACAGCCTTCACCCTGAAGTAGGTTCACCAACTTTGAGGTAGCCTTCTATGAAGTAACTTCAAGCTCCCCCTTCAAGTAGCCTTCCTCTCTAGAAGTAACCTCCCGTTGCACCAGCCTTCTGAAGTAGCTCAAAGTCTCCTTCTTCGCCAAGAAGATCTTCACCCTCTCCAATCCGCAACCTCCAACCTAGGAGTAGCAAGGAGAGTACAAACAATAATAGGGAACAAGAAAGAAAATAGAAATTACAACTTATCCTTTATAGCCCAAGGCTTGATTTGCCTATATCAAGCGTATAGATCTCCTAACCAAGTATGTGAACTTGTGATTGCAGTGGGTAGGAGATACTAGCCTATAGGACACGAATTATGAGCTAAGGAATGAAATGGCCATTGTCACAAAGCTCAAATTGCTCACAAACAGATTGCACAATGTATGCTCAAAGGTTTCTCAAGTGTAGCAAGTGTAAACAAGTGTGTTTGAGTGTCCTATGGCTTGTCCTATTTATAGGAATGGCCTAAGGATGCTTAAGGACGTTCTAGACAACTTCTAGGGGTTTCTAAGTGCTTAACTAGCCGTTAGGTACAAAGTTGTTGCTTTAACAACGGCTAATTAATTAATTCTGCAGTTGCTGTCAGAGACCATCTCGGTCGACAAATGGTCGACCGAGACACCTACTCGATCGAACTTTTGTCGACCGACAGGCTCTCTGGAACAAGTGATTTGCAACGTCTTTTTCCAACTGCCAACTAACTTGTCTGTTGTGTCTAACGGCTACTTTGGATCTTTCTCGGTCGAGAAGATTGTCGACCGAGAGTGTCTCGGTCGAGGAGTTTGTCGACCGAGATTGATCCTGTGTCAAGGTTTCAATTTAGGCACTAATTATGTGTGTGAGTGTGCAAAAGTAATCCTATTTGAATGGGATGACGTGTCTAACTGTGGTGTTTAGCTAGGGAGAATCTAACGCTTGATTTACATGCAATTCTAAGTACTTGTACATTATATTTTTGTACAAGTTTTTACAACAGTTATTACATTGCATGAAAATATAAATATGTAAGCTTGTAGATTTTCCCTTGTTGCTTTGTCATCCTGCACACTCAAGTAGCTCGTTAGATTAATAAGAATGAAATGTTTGTCATAATCAAAACAAAGGGATTTATAGATGTCCATTTAGCCAACAATCTCCCCCTTTTTGAAGATGACAAACATTTCCAAAATATAAATAAAGGAAATATAAAACATATGAGTTTCATACCTTTAGATTACCTTTTGCAGCTTTTTCTCTTGTGTATAAAATGTGTGCTTATTATTCCCATGAATTATGGAACATGAAATCCAGATCATTTGGGAATATAGCAACTTTCAATGTAAAGCCAAGAGTTTATTTATGAAACTCATTAATTGAGTTTTACATAATTACTAAGTTTTAGTTTTATATTTATCTCTCCCCCTTTGTCATTTCAAAAAGATAACCGTTTAAGAATAAAAACTCCCCCTTAATTAGATGTCCCATCAAATCTAATGAAAAAGATGTCCATTTTAAAGCCAAAAATGTAAATAAGAGTTTTTGTTTAAGTAGCACAAATATCAAAGAAAACATCTTCCAAAGGAGTGATAAGCAATTGCTTCCTAATTTTGTTAAATTGATCTAGTGGAAGCGGTTTTGTAAAAATATTAGCCAAATTTATCTTCAACATGATGAAGGGAAACATGATTCTTGGTTTATTGATTTGCAAATATATTCAGTTTTATTGCAGACTTGACAACAGAAACCTGCTCGGTCGACGATCTTTCGACCGATAGTGTTCTCGGTCGAATAGTTTCTCGACCGAGAATGTGTCTGGATTTGTTTCATAACTGTTTTAAGTAATTGTGTCATAGATCCTTGTCAATTTTGCCACAATTTTAAAGGTTACATTTTTTATTTATTACTCCCCTTATTTTGTATGCTCTACAATGATGATCTTATAATCCATATTTTGAAGATGTCTCACATTCTCTTTATAAAAATATCCATTGGAATCAAGTAAAGATGACCAATTTCAATAAAAGCATGTATTACAAACATAGAAAGATAGACACATCATATAGAGATGACCCATTACAATTATTCAAAAGATATCATTACAATAACTCCAACACTTACTGGAAAGACTTAAGAATTACATCAATGTCAGGGTCTTTCCCAAGAAAATGCTCAGTTCCATAATACTGGACCAAGGTTTTCCAATCTAGAGCACCTGTCTTAGTTAAAGCATATGCTTCCAAGAATGTAGGAACTCGGTCAAATCGGAAATGAGCGGCAATATCTTGCAGTTGCATGGATGAAAACTGAGTGTGCGTAAGATCCACAGATGGTGGAGGTGGAGTTTGATAATAGTTGTACGAAGGATTGTATGGATTGAGCATGCCGGGATTTAAAGAATACGGATATTCATCAGGTTGGTTTGGTGAAAGGGTTTGCATTCTTTGGTTTATATAAGTCATGGCATGATGGTTATAGTCTAGTTGTTTGCTAAGGTGATATTGGGAGCCAGCAATATAAGTAAGAGTGTTTTGAATGGGATCATGTGATAGGTTAGTAGGAGGAGGGGGTGGTGGTATGTCTTGATGAGATGTTTCTCCTTCTACTCTAGCCCTTTTATGACCAAAATCAATTCCCATTTTTTCTACTGTATTCTTACTTATTTTTTGTGGTCTACGCTCCCATGTATATCCCATATCCTCAAGTTGGGTCTTAAGGAAATGTTGAGTAATTTGGCATACAAAATCGGCATATGGAGGATTGCCAGAAAACTCAAGCATGTTTTTAAGAATGATGCGGATAAAATTTGTGGGAATACGTTGGATAATGGCATATATTAGATACATACGAAAAATAGGAACTTCAGACTTATTGGCTCTAGGATGTATGTTTGTTGAAACAATAAGGTTTATAATCCTAGCAGCTGGTTTGAGATTTATAGCATAATATGTGCCTCTATCTTCGTGACAGGTTGTATTAGATTTAAAAATGGTCCTTTTGATGTCACTAAGACTAATGGTATGGTCATCTTGGAGAAATTGGTTAAGGGGGTTTCCAGAAGTAAGGTCAAGGGTGTCTTGATATTCATCTATGTCAATGTTTAGCATGTCAAGAATATCCCCTTCAGTAAATCGGAAGCTATGCCCATTGACCATAGTATAGAAGAAGATGGTTTCATTTTCAGAGTGGGAAATGAGATTTGCATAGAATTCATTCACTACCTTGATGGAATAGGAAGGAAAAGAAGGGTTGATGAATTCTTTTAACTTTTGCACTTCGAAAAGGTCCTCCAAGTCGACGATGTTGATGAAGTCCATAACTTCAACTGGTCGTCGTGGGAGAGGAGCTTTGGAGGAAATCCGTAGATATCGATCACCAGCATCTCCATCGACGAAGGCAATGTCGTTGATGATCGTCAGTGGTGGAGTAGCTTCCCGAGCTTCCCTTCCTTTCCTGCCGGCGACCTTCTTTTTTCCACGAGCAGATGATGAGGCCATTGTGTTGCTTGAAGGTGGAGAAGAAGCAAGGATGGCTTGTGGATGAGGATGCTAAAGAGTTGCACAAAAATGCACTAGAGAGAGCCTATGGAAGCAAGAGTATGCAAGTGTGAGGAGATGACTCGTTTTGGGTTCCTTTTATAACAATCCAGTGACCTGGTCGGTCGACGATTTGTCGACCGAGCGTCCGCAACGGTCATGTTGCAGACGTGCCACTCGGCTCCCCAACGGTCATATAACGGTCATAACGGTCAGTTTACAACGGTCATATCCAACGGCTATTTCTCGGTCGAATAATTGTCGACCGACATTGTCTCGGTCGAACATTTGTCGACCGAAAGTGTGTCCGATACTGAATCTGTCTAGATTCTGTCGGTCGAGAGAGAGGGGCTGACCGAAATGTTTTCGGTCGAAGAGTTCGTCGACCGACAGACTTACTGAGTACGAATTTGAAGCTGATTTTTAATGTAAGTGATAGACTATCTTTGTAGAGCACATATATAGATTTTCTAAGGGAGTAATATTGTGTTTATTATTGACAATATTGGGACAAGTTGTGATCATAAATTATTCTTTTAATCATAAAAGGATATCCAAATAGTTATTATGTCAAACTTATTTTAGGTCGAATTTGAATACGACCATAGCGCCCCTTGGTCAAATTTTATTTTGACCAAGAGGCTAATTTTGCAGATTTTCAGATTGAATATATTGAGTATAATATCTGCATAAAATTAAATGTCAAGCTGAAGCATAATACTTAATATGATTCTTAATTGAAGGCACAATTAATTATCTCAAATCTTCAAAGATACTAATTTATGGATTTTTATCTTTATGTGTTGCAAGCAATAACATATAACCAATAAATCATTTTGCTTGCCTATATATTTTCATGGATCCATGCATATAATTATCATTATCTATGCGCACCCAATGATGAAGGCATGATAATAACAGCATAAAATGATAATTCCATCACATGATTAGTATATGAATAGACCAGAACATACTTTTACGAACAATCATGTGAAAATAGGAATTTTCTTTTCATTTGACTAAGCATGATTTCAGTTTAAACTTTAAATCATCTAGAGAATAAACTAATATTGATTTCATTTACATTTGTAGAGATGATTTCCAAAATATATCCAGTCATTGATCATAAGTACATAGCAATTTCATCGGAAAAAATAAATGCAGCAATTTTGTAGTAGACTGGAGAACAGTGATGTGCTCGGTCGACAATTGTTCGACCGATGGTCTTTCGGTCGACAGTTTTTCGACCGACAAGATTCCTGGAACTGTTAATAAAGCATAATTGTGTGAGTTAACTATTTAGATATTTATTTGTAATCTCATTATGTTGAGTTGAGATAGACATAGAAATATGCAACTAATGTCTCTAGTCATATCTCAACTTGATTCTGTTCATTTAGTTTGGAGGTTTTAGAACCCAAACTAACTCGACATCTTTTCTCTTATAAGGACATGAAAAAGAGTAATGTCCAAGACGTGAGCAATAATGGCAACATATAGAATCAACCTCAAGTCATTTTCTATGGTTTTGTTCTAGGTTGTTCTTTGGTACAAATGTATTTGTTCCTTTAGGTACATATATAGATTGATGGGTTTGTGACCTTTTCCAACTAGGTTGATAGGACTTCCCTTTAGGCTTATAACCTAGTCCTCTTCTCCCAATTTGATGATAGGAATTATCTAAGATTTGATCAATAATGCCATTATTATTTAAACTACTGACTTTTTGTTGTAACTTGGCAATCTCTTCCATTCTCTTCTTAATATCTAGTTTTGCTTGATCTAAATTAGATGACAATAAATTTCTTTCTTTGACAATAGAATCATAATCTAGATGGTTGCACAAAATGGGTTGTTTTTGAAGATCATTCACTTGTCTTTGCAAATTATTCTTCTATAAAGAAAGTAGATTACAATTTGCCTCTATAGATTTTATATTAATATCATGATCTTCAATGATCTTTTTAAGATCTTCGTTTTCGGATGTAATAGCAAGAAGTTTAACATGTAATTCATCATTTGCTTTATTTGACTTCTTTAATTTCTTCTTGCATTCAACATATTTAATATGTGTTTCTTCAAGGCTAGCAACTAGTTCTTCTTTAGATAAATAAAAAAGACTTACCTCTTCTTCTTCTTCCTCGCTAGTTGTAGCAATGAGACAATCTTTGTTCTCATCTTCCTTCTTAGATCTCCATGGGCATCCAGTTGTTGGGTGGCTTGTACCTAAGCACCAATTGCAATATGTTGTAGTTTTGTCCAAGCAGCACCTTTTGTTGTGATTGTAATCATCACTACCCTCCATTCTTCAAGACCTTGTTAGGGTTCCTTGAAGCCTGCTCTGATACCAATTGAAAAACTACTAGAGGGGGGTGAATAGAGTTTTTGAATAGTTTTAACAATTTATTGAATTCAAACAACCACAACTGAAATTTGGAGAAAGAGACAGGTGTTTAGAGTGGTTCCAACTATAGCAAATACTATAGTTGTCAGTCCACTACCCGGTTGCTTACCCAACCGGGATTTGAATGTATTTATTTTATTACCTCTCGAGGATTTATACAAAATACAATACTTTCCTTTACACCCTTTGAACAACCTTCACCCTGAAGTAGGTGCACCAACTTTGAGGTAGCCTTCTATGAAGTAACTTCAAGCTCCCCCTTGAAGTAGCCTTCCTCTCTAGAAGTAACCTCCCGTTGCACCAGCCTTCTGAAGTAGCTCAAAGTCTCCTTCTTCTCCAAGAAGATCTTCACCCTCTCCAATCCGCAACCTCCAACCTAGGAGTAGCAAGGAGAGTACAAACAATAATAGGGAACAAGAAAGAAAATAGAAATTACAACTTATCCTTTATAGCCCAAGGCTTGATTTGCCTATATCAAGCGTATAGATCTCCTAACCAAGTATGTGAACTTGTGATTGCATTGGGTAGGAGATACTAGCCTATAGGAAACGAATTATGAGCTAAGGAATGAAATGGCCAATTGTCACAAAGCTCAAATTGCTCACAAACAGATTGCACAATGTATGCTCAAAGGTTTCTCAAGTGTAGCAAGTGTAAACAAGTGTGTTTGAGTGTCCTATGGCTTGTCCTATTTATAGGAATGGCCTAAGGATGCTTAAGGACGTTCTAGACAACTTCTAGGGATTTCTAAGTGCTTAACTAGCCGTTAGGTACAAAGTTGTTGCTTTAACAACGACTAATTAATTAATTCTGTAGTTGCTGTCAGAGACCATCTCGGTCGACAAATGGTCGACCGAGACACCTACTCGGTCGAACTTTTGTCGACCGACAGGCTCTCTGAAACAAGTGATTTGCAACGTCTTTTTCCAACTGCCAACTAACTTGTCTGTTGTGTCTAACGGCTACTTTGGATCTTTCTCGGTCGAGAAGATTGTCGACCGAGAGTGTCTCGGTCGAGGAGTTTGTCGACCGAGATTGATCCTGTTTCAAGGTTTCAATTTAGGCACTAATTATGTGTGTGAGTGTGCAAAAGTAATCCTATTTGAATGGGATGACGTGTCTAACTGTGGTGTTTAGCTAGGGAGAATCTAACGCTTGATTTACATGCAATTCTAAGTACTTGTACATTATATTTTTGTACAAGTTTTTACAACAGTTATTACATTGCATGAAAATATAAATATGTAAGCTTGTAGATTTTCCCTTGTTGCTTTGTCATCCTGCACACTCAAGTAGCTCGTTAGATTAATAAGAATGAAATGTTTGTCATAATCAAAACAAAGGGATTTATAGATGTCCATTTAGCCAACAGGACTTAGTTGATGGAGTTGTTTCTTGGAGACAATATTGTGGTAGTTAGACTTCCCTCTATCTAGACCCTAGTTTATGTATGTTGATGTAACCCTAAAAGGGAGATTGTTGATGTATTTTTGTACAATCTTTTATGAAATTGATTTCATTAGAAATTTTAGTTCCGCTGCTTTCCAATGTGTTTTTTTTACTATATTTTATTAAGGAGGTGATCTCACACTCTTTACAAAATGGTATCAGAGCCCATGGTAGTCAGAATCTGGCTATTTCAGTTTTGTCTCCCTAGTTAGAACCCTAGATTTGCATAGTTTCCCTTAAGTTACATGTTTACCCTAGATTTGATATATGTTGATGAAAGGTTGACTTATAACCCAATAGTTCCACATTACAATCTTGATGAATAAAACCCTAAAATACTTATAATTAAAATGTGCATAACTTGATGTTGTTTAGGTTTGCCTTTAGGCAACTATTAGGGTATGAAGTTGAAGCAAAGGTGTCTAGAAAGGATCACGGTTTCAGGGGTTGGCAATATTTTCCTCTGCACCACTAGCTTGGTTTACGAGGACACCCATGCCCATATGATACCGACCTGGAATGAGCTAATATGAATTGTCTGAAGTAGTTTGCTTTTAGGCAATAGTGACCTTAGACATCTATGTTGTATGTCTTTGGGAACCCTAAGTTGATTTTTTTGAGGATGGATACAAAGATAGTTTCCTTACATCCCTTATTACCACATGCTTGGATAAGTTTATCCCTAGAACCTAGACCTTAGAGTTTGGGTGTTTGGGAAGATATCAGAGTGCGCAGTGGAAGCATGATGGATCTTGAGAATGGTTTAGTTAGCCACATCCTTTAACCCTAGTTAGTTTGGCTTGATATGTCAAACTCTTTAAGGGGTGGAGTATAGTTAGTTGATGATGTTTGAGTGGTTAGAATTTGAGGACGAAATCCTCTTTAGGGGGATGGAACCCTATAACATTTTGAAGTCTAACCAATCTATCTTTAGAAACCCTAACTCCTTGAATAGGAAGTTGGTATGCTTGGATCCTCAGTTTTGACAAGATAAGTTATAGTTGTAACCCTAACATGTTTTTTTATATATTAATGAATATATAAAGGTCATCTAATGTATAATTCCTAGGTTTGAACCATAATGGAGACACAAAGCACATAATATGAATATCAATGCTAATTGTCAATATGTAAGATGTTGATCAAGTCATGAACCTATAAACCCTAATGATATGAAAGATAATTGTAACCTAATGCATGCTATAATGAAATATAATGGTCATGTTGACATCAACCCTAAGTTGCAATAACCTAACCTTAATAAATACATCCTTAATGCGTTTCATGATACATTAATGATGTTAAGTGCCATAATCAGTTAACATACTTTGATACACATAAATGATATATATATATATATATATAATTATATGTTCACATATTTATCAAGTCATCAATATGAAATGCATGTTTCCTTATTACATAATAAAAACATGACTAGTCACCTAATGTGAATCAACTCATTGATATGTATTGTGTCTCACCTTGATCATTAAAATACATGTAATTGCTTCCATATGAATATGAAGTGATTGAATCCACATATATGTGCAAAATCAGTTACCTAAATGAATAAATATGAGGAATGATTAATGTTGACATTAATGTGAATAATAAAGGTAATGTGACAATGTTTAATATGCATACAAGTAATCAATGTGACATAAATTGGATTAATTGTAGACTTAATAACAAATTCAATAAAATTTCCTATCGCATGCAAGATAATTAGTTATGATTAATATAATGGTAATATGAGGATAAAAAAGTGTAAATCCAAATTATTAATGATAAAATATATTGAGATAATTGAGTAACCTCTAATTGTGCGTAATAATGAAATATAACTCCCTTGATAATAAAGTGAATGTGACATGACATAATTAAAATAATGGTGATAATGTGTTATCATAATGAATATGATGTTAATGAGCCAAAAATGTAAATAATGTTAAATCTCCTAAAAAGAATATCTGAATAGTGGAACCCTAGGCGATCTTTGAAAACCTGACCAGTGATGAGTAGTTGGTGGAAGTTTTTGGTTGGTGGAACAACCTGATTTTTTTTATGAGAGGTTGCACACTCACCTTTCCTAATTGCTAGTGATTTTGGGGACGAAGTCCTCTTTAAGGGGTGGAGTGCTACAACATACATAATTCTAGACTTTTTGCCTTTTGGTCCTCTTTCCAATCTTTTCCTTTCATTTCTATCCTCTCTGGCTTTTTTGTTTAATTTGTGGAGAATATGATGGTTTAATGAACATTTGTTCACCTTTTTCACCAATATTTGGGTTTAGTGCACAAATACCTCAGTGGAAGCTTAGTAATGAGTCTAATATGTAAAATGTCCACTTAAGTGATAAAAAGAATAAAGAAATTCGTGCTAGAACTTTCTAATATCTTTTAGAGTATGAAAAATAAAAGAAATCCTAAAATATACATAAAGGAGATGATAAATGCAATAATTGGGGATAATATGGGATATTTTGGATAAAAGAAGATAATGAGGAATATATTGTTCCAAAAATCATAGATGGAAACCCACGAAGATAATTTGGCACTAAATCTCATTTTCTTGACCAAAAAGAAACTTAAGGGCCAAGTATCACCTAATTTGGAAGATAAATGTATATATTAAAGTCTTTGTTAAAAGAAAATAGGAGATAAGCCAATAAAGTGAAATAAAATATAGAATGTCCTCAAATTGGAAAACTAACTCCAAATTCGTGATCTAAACATAGAAATAAGCCTTTGGGCAAATCTGCAACTAATTTGGACAATGTTTGGATAATGAGTAAAAATAGGAGAGAGAAAGTGTGTAGAATCTTTTATAAATTAAATAAATAATCTGACCATGTGTAATTAATGACAAAATCATGTTCTAGTCTCTTAGAGAGACTTATGGGTGTAGTTTCATGAAATTCGAGGCATCTTATCACCACTAATGAAGGTGGAAAGAGAAAATGATATTTTAATTATTTAACCTATTAACAGTCCTCAAAAGGAACAAATAATTCAATATTTGAAGTCTACTCATCAAAATTAGTTAGGATGTCAAGTTTCATTAGATTTGGACTCCGTTTGGGCATCCAATCAAGGAGAGAGAAAATCATTAATTAATGCTTATTCACTTTGGTCGAATTCTAATGTAAATGGGATTGATGTCATGCTGACGGTCCTTGCACTGAATGGTTCATATGCATCCACGTGTTTTGTCTCACTGGATCAATGGCGCAGAACCCGTCTCCTACCTTGGGTATGAGAGGGCCATGGGTGAATAGGGTTTTTTTTTAAATTTCAAATCGAATTATCTCTAGCTATACTCGATGAAATCTCAAAGTTTTGGGTTCGTTGGACTCCTCACAAGATTCTGCACAGCTTTATCCCAAGTTTTACTTATTTTGATGAATATCTACAAAACCCCCAAACCGGTTGGAGCTCTCTCTCTCTCACCCCACCTATGTAAACCCTAGACTAATGCTCCCCATCTATAAATAGACCTACCCCAAGCTTCAGAGTCACTTTTTCAACTCGTCCCATCTTTCAATTTCTCGACTGACAGCAGTTTTGACCACTGACAAGTCGTCGAAGGCACATGGGTTGCGGCAGACACTCCTCCCTATGCTCTTCGTATCTAGTTTAGTAGAAGGTACCATCGGTTCCAGTTTGTTCTCTCCTTCATTTTGAGTATTTATGCATCGATTTCTGTGGTGTGTAACATTTTTTCCCAAAATCACATCCAAGCAACAACTCACAGTTGCCGCCATGGTGTGTGGGATGTAGGAGGAAGAAACCTCCATGCACATTTACTTCTTTACCCCTCCGTGGTTCTTCTTTCCTTCTCTGTTCCGCGTTAGGGACATCATTGTCTTTTCATTTTCGTTTGACCGGTTTTGACCTGACTTTGACCGAGCCAGCTGGACACCACTCGGGCCACCAGCGAGCGCCACAGAGGAGCTAGTGAGGTGGGCCTGGCCCCACTCTGATCTCTCTCTCTCACTTCTCTGTTCTGATTTTGAATTTTCTACTTGGTTGATACAAAATAAATCATAGAAAATTATTCCATTGGTCGAAAATTAAAAGTAAGTAGTGTTTTGAATTTAGGAAAATATAAGCTATCTAATAAAAATAGTTTCAATGTTTGATTTTGATGTACTCAAAAAAAGTATTTTGGGGATGATTTAATTACTTGAAAATCATGAAAAATAGCCTAAAAGTCAATATCTCAAAAATATACAAACTTGTATGTTATTTTGATTAGAAGAATGTAACTAAGATAGTAGTGAGGTTTTCATAGTCTGATTCGATCATTTTTGGAAAAATTTGATAGTTTTGGGGTTTTAAGTCTTTAATGAATATGCATAGATCTAATACATGGATATAATGGTGATATTATGGCATATGACCTCTGATCTCATATAAAGATTATGAAAAGTGGTTGTAGGACTCTAATGATAAGGTATGTGCTATGTATGTGCATTAACACCTTAAGTTGGGAAATATTTGTGCCTTGTCCTACTTTTTCTACAATGAGGTTTATTTGAACCCTATATCCTATGTTCATGATTCTTTTGCTATACCTAACTCATAATTGGTTTTGGAATATTGTTATTGGGTCTTGGTACCCATTTCTATGCTCTATTTAGTTGATGTTATTACTTTCCATTGATTCTAGCATGATGATTTTATTAGACTAACTAGCAATTGTAGCGGTACTTATGTACAACTACCCATAGTTGGGGAATGTGTTATTTCTCCCCTGGGGAACGTTTTATTCTCCCCCACACATGAAATATGTGTAGGTGACTTAGAATGTGTTACTCTCCTCTCACCCTTTGGTTCAAGGTCTGGTAGGTGCCTCAACCTTACTTAGTTTAGGTATTCAGTATTAATCATGCATGTAATTCTTTTATTATACTTTGTTTATGGGAAGCATCTATTGAAGGCTTCTTTTATATATGGTGTCATTATCTTGTTATCTTCATCTTATGATGAATGCTAGCCTATTTTTACATATTTTGCTTATCTTGTTATCCTAGAATAGTTTTGTGACACATACTTATTTTTCCTTTCCCTTTTGCTGGGTGCCTTCCCAATCACCCAGGTGATGAGCAAGTTGATGGATAAGACCTGAAGATCTTAGCTTTGGCATGGACTTAGTTGATGGAGTTGTTGCTTGGAGACAAGACTGTGGTAGTTAGACTTCCCTCTATCTAGATCCTAGTTTATGTATGTTGATGTAACCCTAAAAGGGAGATTGTTGATGTATTTTTGTACAAACTTTTATGAAATTGATTTAGTCAGAAATTTTTATTCCGCTGCTTTCCAATGTGTTTTGTTTACCATATTTTAGTAAGGAGGTGATCTCACACTCTTTACAACTCCAAGTGACTAATGATTTTCATATTCTACTTGATTGGACTATGATTCATGTGAATTACTACAATGTATGTTTTTCATATTTGTTCTCATTAAATCTAAGTTTAATGGTTATCTCAATCTTCCATACATTGGAAAAAATAAAACTAGTTACACATGAAAATTAAGGCATGATGATTTACTTGTTCTTTATGTAAAACCAAATTGATGATGATTGAGGGAAATATGTGGGATTATTAGTTTCTACCTATTTGATTACGAATTCATAAAACAAAATGTTTGAAGCTTATCTAGGTAGATATGATGATTTGATATGATACTGAGAATTTCCATTGGTAATGCTTTTGGATCATGACTACTTTTTGACTAATGAAGATACATGATATTTGAGATGCATATTCTAGGGTTAAATGTATGATATGAATGATGAATTGATATTTCTTTAATAATGATAATATACTAAACCCTAATGCCTAAACTAGGAGTTTGTGGTTGTCTATAAATAGAAAGTTGTCAACTCATGTATAAATTGAAAAGAATTTTATTTATAAAAAGCAAAAGGGTAGTCATTGATGAAATAATTTATCTTCCTGCATTTTTTTTCAACCTACCTAAGCTCACAAGTATATTATTACTCTATATTTCATCACGCTTGAACATTTTAACATATACTAAAAAAAAATTAGTTTCTGTCCTTGTGAAGAAAATTAAGCATTGAGACACCACTAAATGAAATGAATGAGAATAAATGAGTCAGGCCCAAATCACAACATAATTTCCTTCTTCATTAAGTTTGGTGAAGTGAAATAAATTTCCTTGTTTAGCACCTCATGGTAAAAGAGAATCAATCTAGAATGTAATCATCACATAACAACTGATTTGGAACTTGTAGGACCTCCCTAGAAATGGGGCATCTAGTGATTTAATTGACATCAATGATTATGTTTCTATATTGTTTGGAGTAAAATGAAACTATTTATTGAGTTGCCATACATAACATGGTAAGGGGTTTTTGAGGATACTATTATGTGATCAAGCACATACTTTTTATAGGATACCCATACATAGTACCAAGATACAATATTTGGACCTAGGTCACATGATATTATGCCTTACATAATCACTCACTTCAACCATGTATTAGAGTGCAACTTAGAGGTAGTGTTAGTAGAGAAGGTTACCAATTTTTTTTAAAGATGTATATGACAGTTTCATTCAGATTCCAAAGGTATATATAACATGATATGATAGGTTAACATTAACAAGAAAAAAACAAATTATATGTTTGTTACACATATTTGTATTCCTATATTTTTGTATCTAAATGACAAGTATTTTTTATTTAATTATAGGGATTTATATGTTTAATAGGCATATCTTACTTATAATTAAGTTTCTTTATGGAAATACTTTATAACCATGATCATGACTTTTGGTAACCCAATTCTGCATGTAGAACATGAGTACGTCCATGGGGTTGCCCTTTCTTAACCCTAATTTTTGAAAGCATTTACCTGACGTAGGCTTTCAAAGTTAATATATCATGTTTATTCTATTGATTACAATTATGGCCACTCACTTGGACTTTTACATTGCATACTAGTTTTTTAATGCTTTTATTATCTCAAAAAGATGGTAGATGGATGAGATGTGGCCCTTTTTAGTGCAAGACACATTATAGATTCCAAATTGGGCTGGGGATCTACAGTTGTAGATTTTTGTATGGATAAATAATTGACATCCAAATAAACCTAGGTTTTGAATAGTACATTTTGTGTGGGACATATTTAGAGGTTTCACATATGCATATATTGGATCAATTGTTTTGAAGGCCATGTTTTCCATATATGAAATGTTTTCTTATTTGTATTGAATCCTAAATTACTTGATAAATGATCTTTTTAGAATGATACATTTACTAATAACCATGTTCAAAATTGGATTTGCAGAATTAAAAACTTAGTAGTGGTCATAATGTGATATGTTGATTTATAACATTTATGCTTCTTTATAACTAAATGTTGGTTTAGATTATCTCTTAGCATCATCACTTCAATTTCACATGGTCGTAACATATGAAAAAAATTCCATAGATAAAACTTTGGTTTGGGTTCCCTGTCTAAACTGAATTTTCATCAAGTTATAGTTTTAGAGGTAGTTCAATGAGTTATATGTTAGCTTCAATATTGATCAAAGATAGGTATATGGTTCAGATGGGATATAGAGTGCTACAGTGTAATTATTTCACACAACTCTAGGATGGACATGAAATGAGAATGTTAAGACAAAAATGATGAAAGGAACCTACTGAACATCATAAACCTAGAAGGTGAGGAAATGTATAATTAGAATCTCCAACATCAATCACATATTATATCACATAAAAAGGCTCATCGTTCATATCAAACATGAAAGTATACATATTTTTCCTTAAGTGACTAAGGTCACCATGTGTTTTTACAAAAATCATACTAATCATATATACAATGTTACATCATGGGCATATAATACTGTAAAAACATATCTAATAGTTGCAAGTCATATAAATACCATACCTAAACTTGAGCATACATGGATGAATCTAGACACCACAACAAGGATATACTTCCACCTTCTTCTCATTGTTAACCTGGAGAAGGTGGCTCCTCATTGATGAACCCCTTAGGTGTGTATTGAAATCCTAAAAAGGGTAGATGACTAGAATAAGTAGACTAAAGTTGTAGAGAGAGATAAATAATATAACAATTATATGATAAGAAACAATTGTTGGGGGATTTGGAGATAGCATAGGAAGTAGAAACATATACTTTCTATTCATATTTCCTAACTAGTAGATCACATCAACAACTATGTATTAGGAAAGAGGGTGAAAGACTGACCTTATCCTATAGAAATTCCAACAACTATCCTTGCATGGAGATGTACTTCCTTCTTAAACAAAACACAAATGATAGCCGACCACATCCTCCTAGTGTAGAACTCATGAATAGCGGCTAATAATGTCCTCCTAGAGTAGCATCAAAAGCTTCCAATCCTCTATTTAGTCTAGGAGAGCCATTAGGAACTCCACATTGAGCTTCTTAAGCCAACAGGAAGATGTTTCCCCTTCTTTTGTCAATGTACTAGCATGGATTTCTCCCCCTTGCTCTCCCTCCCTTTCATTGATAAGATGGTTTGGTCTCTCACATCACCACAATTGTGAAAAGACAAGTCTCTCTTGTCAAATGTGTTGAGATCCTTAGCCACCCCCCTTAATATAGGAGTGACTAGGATGGGGTTTTATAGACCCTGGGGAGATGAAGGGTCATATCTTATGGTTGGGAGACAGTCATGAATGATCTAATCCATTGACTGGATTGGCCAGTCAATCGATTGGCTTGTGGCCAGTGACCCAATAACACTAGTTTTATTGCAATAATTAATGTATGTCATTTCAGCCAACATTAAATTGTTTGACTCATCAAACTTGTTTATTTGACCCAGTCACTCATTTAGACACTTCTATCAGTTGACTGGCTAGTTTGACTATTTGTTGGAAATATAGATCAATTGATCGATTAAACAATTCAGACGTTCGATTAATTAGTTCCATTGACCAGAGTCAGCATAGTATAGTCTCTCTATTCGACACTCCAGTTAGTCGAGTGTCATCACCAGTTGGTCGACTACACACTTTGGTCAGTCAACGTGTGACCAGTATTATTCAATTTGATTACGTAAACACACTATGGAAGCCAAATTCAATCTTATCCATGAGTGAACTCCTCAAAGAGTGCATCCTATGTTTGTGGCCCTATAGGTCCTAAATTAAGTTGGAAGTGAATGTCTAACCATATTATGACATCACAAGCAATCAGAGGTATCTAGAAACACATCATTGCTAGTCAAGTAGTTGGAAAGTTGGAGAATATCTTCAACCTACATTTGTGATCAGTGTTACCGTGATTGTACCGTTCCTTTGTCTCAAATATCAAAATTCAATGTGAGGTAAGGAATTGCCATCCTCTTAATATTCAATATATGTTTATTGAACTAGATAATATTTTGAGATACGAGCTCAATATCACATATTGACTCACATGAGTATGGCCATGAATTTTGAAGTTTCTAGCAAGTGTCCAGGATATCAACTCTGGTAGGAGGAACAAATTCCATCTACATCATTCACAATCAACCCCCATGTGGCACAGCATACCGAACATCATCTCCATAGAAACCCTTATTTAAGGTCATATTGAATGATGTCAAAGTTCATCGAACAATATCTGATGAGTGTACAAAATTTAGGTATGACAACCACAATCACCCTATCATTTCGATAGATGATTTTGACTACCATCTAGTGGTTCCATGTATCACTCTCAAAGTGGGTTTGTCTGATATACTATACTCTAATAGGTACTTATGTTCTTGACTTGATATCCAATATATTGACTAATGAGACTTTATCATCATTCAACACACATTCTAGTCTTATTTATTATTTCCATTTATTTGCTTCCGGATAATATATGACAAGGAACATAAAAAGTATTTATATACTCTTATCATAGATATGATCTCATTATTTAGGTCCTCAACCTGAAAACATATGTGATAAAGTAACATCATTCTATAGACATCTACCATGTTATATAATCATCTCATAATTGAATAAACATAATATATGGAATTTCCTTTATTATTAATCAGATCATACCTATTATATCGTCAATTTTGGTAAAATTGAATAATATAAATATAAAGCCATGTTTGGTTAAATAATTTCCCACAATGGTACTATTGGTGAATAATAAAGTTGAACACTATTGTGGCATGGGTTCTTGTGGAACAAGTTAAATAAAAGGAATTCATACATGAACAAATAATAATTACTTTTAATATGATAAATGAAATAATAAGATTTATGGTGTTTTAGATAAATTATCTAGCCAAAATTTACAACACCATGTTTGAGGCAACATACAAAGAATATTTCAGTTTATCTTTTCTATACATGAAAATAATAATGAAAAGGAAGAAGATTCTAGTGTATGGGAGAACAAGAATTTTTCCATGAGACAATGATATTGATTCAAATAAGAAAGTGTTGACATCCCAATAAATCCCAGTTATTGAATGTAACTTGGAAAAGGTATTAGGGGGTTTCCTTTATATAAAGATAATTAATTTGGGAATATGTGTCAAAGATAGAGGTAAGTAGAATCTAGAATTCATGGGTATTTAGCCAATAAAGTGCTATGTATTTATGTTATTTGCTTTATGACCTTTTGTGTGTTGATAAAGTAAAGATTGCAATTAAGTTATGATATGTGAATTCCTATATTGGGAATCTATTAAATGTTGACAACTAAATACACTTTTCCATGAATAATTGTGAAAGAGGAGAATAATAAAAAAAAGGAAGATATCCTTTCCTAGTTGTTTTTGGGTTTTTGATTTGAAAGGATATAACGGAAGAATGTTAAATACCAAAAATAGTATCTATCCCAAAGAAGAAAACAAGGAGAATATATTCGATCTGTTCCTAGAAACATGCCTTTTTCATGATATTAGTTGATATTAAATTCATTGAATAAAAAGTGACATCTTTTAATAGTCATGTAAAGATAGTAATGTGTGTAATTTGTGCACAAGGGAGAGAGAATAAAGGAAACAATAAAAGGGGTGAAAAGGAACACCTTTCCATTATGACCCATGAAGATATGAGGAAGGAGAACATAGACTTTCTCTTCCAAACTATAAGGTCTCTCCCTCTTTCGCTCTTGCTTTCCTTCTACCTAGTAGCCAGCAAGGCTTCCCCTAGACATGTATGCATATAAAAAGGGTCTTTAGATCCTTCAACATGCATCACGAACATGAACTTCAACCTATTTGTTGTGAGAAGTCCTAAAGAGGCAAGACCCGATAAAAGTGACCATACTCACATGGCATTTCCTTCTCAATCTGTGGAGTTGTAGACCCAAGAAATGATGCTCTAGTGTTGAAACAAGGTATTAAAGACCTTAGGTCAGAGAAAGACTAGAACATGCACTCCATCACCGATCATATGATATTCCAACGAAGAGGATCCATGACAGTAGTTCCCTCTTTGTCTTCGGCCACCGCAGAGTCACCCTAGAGCATGGTTGAGGTCTGAGAAGCCTGCTAGAGGGTGTGAAGCAATGACATGACTTCTCCCTCAACCTCCTCATATGTTCTATAATTTGTTGCAACTCCCACTCAAACCATCTCTAGCCACGAGCAGAGTCCATTTGTGTCCAATATATGTGGGTGGAACTCCTCCAGAATTCATTGAGGCTTAATTATGTGGAGATTGGCAAGGAAAACCGCTCATTTGCCTCTCTAGAGTGTAGCTTGACCTTGTTTCAAGACTATAATGTGGATTGCTTGATTTTCTTTTTGAGTGGATAATATGCCAATCGAAACTAAAATCAACGAAGAAATCAAGACATTCAAGAGGTCGACAGCCTCCCTGCTTGACATATTGAATGCATGACAGTTGTATTGACCTCACTAGTTAACATCCAAGAGGTCGACACTCAGAAGTTCAACACTCAAGAACTCAATATCATAATCGGACAACAACGGACAAGAATTCATCCATAGATCTACTTCTTTCGACACTTCTATTGAGGTCCACAATTGCATGACAGACTTGTCGACCCTCAAGGTAGACATTCCCATCGACCTCCAAGACTGATGATAGGAAGTCCAAGCATCAACACATGTTAGTCAACAATCCCTTCAACCGATGGACCCATCGACCGACACACCAATCGATCGACACCAAGTGTTTGACACTGATAGGAAATACAAGAGGTTGATAGCCTCAACCCTATAAATAGGCCCCCAATGCAGTCGTACAACTCATCTCAGATTTTCAGGAGGTAGAAATGTCAAATCGCTACCTTTGAGGTCATAGCAAGGACAAGACCTATTGATCAAGCTAGTTGTATCGACCTATCTGCTTGACGCCTATCGACCCCCAAGCTCAAATAAATAGATCCTTTCCTTCTATAAAATCAAGGCAATTGACCTCTTCCATGAGCTATTGTTCATCCACCTACTTAACTGCAAGTTAGGGTTCATACCTGAAGGAGAAAGAAGAAAGGCAGTCAGCCACCGCACACCACGTTGAGCCGCTTCTACCATGATCATGACCATGCTCATGCCCTCTTCCTCATTATGTGATATTAATCTTGCCATGTCGAGGGAGTAGTCTTTTCACTAGGGTGTGGGGACTAGCCCGCTACCCATTTCTTGTAATTTCATTCATGTTTTAATTCTTGTATGAACTCATATAATTAATTGCCATATATATATATATATATCATTTATTGCATGTTTTTTGGGTTGATCACCCACTTTATGTGATTTATTATAATATTTTTCTATGAGATATTCAACATTTAAGATTTGAATATTGATTTTCTTTAGTTAACACCCTAATGTGAACTTTTGATGGAAACTCTCCAGAGTAGTGGATAGAGGATCCGTAAGTAACGAGACATCAAGCTTACATGGATATCTACTCATCCAAGTTTTCGATGCCAAAAGGGAAAACTTGCATAATGTCGATCATATCTTCATACAGGTTTGGATTTAAATGATAGTGGTGATGAAACCCAGTTCCACCCTAGTGTTTCCATCCATTGATAACTAGAACTTTAATCAAGCTATTTTTATTCTTGCAACTTAGATTAATAAAACCAATCTCAACTTTTGTGATAAATACTAGTTTTTCTAGGTTACTTTGATTAGATAATTCTTAAAAACATTATCCATTTGGATTTGATCTTTAACTATACTATGATAAGATCTGTCCACTTGCGGGTGGCGTTATTACACTTTGGTTTTGGTAAACTCTAGTAATTATATTCCTAGTGAATTTTCAATGCAATAATATTTCACATCATGTATTCTACATGATAATATGCATGGATCCCCATCCAGGTATGTGATTATGCCTATGAATAACTGTATTAGTTTGTCAACAATTTCTGAGTGTTTCTCAAGGATTGAACAATGCAATTTTTGGATGTTTATTTAGTTATTTTCTATTATAATTCCACTATGATTATCTCATAAAAGAAACACTATGTGAATAAAATGCTAGTTTATATTTGCAAGTATTTTTTGGAATATATGTTGTTATTTGCTTGCACATTATGGATTTACCCCATGTACTAGTATGGCAACATATTGATCGTGTATTTGTTTCACATAGTTTTAGGTATAAGTTCATATACATCATAAAGGACATGAAGATAAAGATGGAAATGACATGAAAGCATTAAAGATCTAAAAGGAGGACTTAGCCAGTTGTTTCTTCTCAAAAGTATATTCCTAATGATAGTAAGTTCATGTATGAATTTGGTAAACATTATTTGAAATTAATGAAATTATCTAGTATTTTACATTGTTTTATTAAAATCTAGATCCTTTTGTAAATTTTTTGTAAGTAATGGTTTTCATCATTTTGGCTTTCCTTAATTGGGGGTTGTTGAAAAGTGAGGTTGTTACATTTGGTATTAGGGTTCCAAATTTTTCAAATAATATTTAATAGTTAATAATTTCAAGTAATCTGTAGAAACATGAGGGAGTTATTACAACATTTTCTAAAGATTGAGGTGTCTAGAAGGGATCACGACCTGGGGGCTACTAAAAGTTACCTCCACACCGCTGGTCAGCTTACAAGGACTCCAGGGATCGTGCATCCTACCTGGACAAAGTTGGATGGTTTTTCCTAAAGTAAAATACCTTTAGGTGTTGTTCTCATCTTGATTCATCCACTTTCTTAATAAAACTTGAAAAGAACTTCCCTCCTCATCTAAAGTTAGGGTTTTTTATAAGAAGTAGGATTAAGGCATCCTCCGCACAATTAATATACATATAAGGTGGAAAAATGTATATGCAGTGTGGAAATGGTAATGTACATATAACATGGAAATAATGATAAAGTAAAGAAAAATGTTTTATGGGTTTTCCTTGTGTGGGTAACCCTAGATGGAACTATGTTTGGTTAGGAAAAACCCTAGTGGGTCACGGGACATAGAAACCCTAAGAAGTAGGGTGTAGTATCTAACCCTCGCATAAAACCTTAATCTTGGGAAACGGGAATGGAATGGGTACAATGGAAACCCTACCCATATGAACCCTAAGGGTAAGAGTGATGAGAATTTAGAAAAATGTAAATAAGTCTATATGACATAGATTTCCATGTATGAAGGTGGAAAAATATATGCATGATGCATATGGTAAAAAGGAGATATTTGAATATACATGAGAGACATAAATGACCAATGGCCATAATTCAAAATGTAAATAGGAATATAACTGGCTCATTGCGCTAATGCAATCTCTGAAGGAATGGATGGATAAAGAATACCTCCAGTGAGTGGGTATGTTATCCCTAGAGAGTGGGTAGAACATTGAGAATACTCCCAGTGAGTGAGTATGAATTTCCTTATGAGTGGGTATACCACAGAGATTGGGAAAATAAAAGTTGAGAAGGTATAGTATAAAATGTGTGCTCAACATATTATGGTTACAAAAAAAAAGTTAGGTGGCTTAGCCTTCCATGCATATGAGCATGTGGAACAAGGCATTAATGAGATACGTTTTGAGAAATATAAGAAACCAATGGTCATATATATGAAAATGAAAATCCAAATATAACTTGCTTGAACCCCTCATGCTATCTATGGAATTTTGGTTATGGAAAGACCAAGCCCCTAAAGGTGAAGGTTAGAAAAGATCAAACCCTTGGAGGGGAATCTAAAAAAAATCAAGCCCCCAGAGGGGAAGGTCAGAAAAGATCAAGCCCCTAGAGGGCAAGGTCAGAAAAGATCAAACCCCTAGAGGGGAAGGTCAGGAAAGATAAAGCCCCTGGAGGGGAAGATCATAGAAGGTCAAGACCCTAAAGGGGAAGGACAAATAGTACCAAGCCCCTATAGGGGAAGCTCAAGAATGGTCAAGCCCCTAGAGGGGAAGGCCGACATAGGTACCAAGGGTATCCTAGAGGGGAAGTTGGCCCAAGTCCACTACATGGACAAACCCCATGAGAGGGTATCCTAGAGATTGAGAAAACAAGGGTTGAGAAGTTACAATAATAAAAACAATGCATAAAGATGAAAACATGAGACCTTTAGGGCTAGTGGCCTAACCGGGGGTGGGTCAACCCAAGAGTGGGAAGATGACCTATGGGGGAGGCAAAACCTTAGACAATGGGGTCTGGTAGTGGCTAGAGAGCATAACTTCCTCCTATGAGCCAAGAAGGCGCCCTAGGTTAGGAACTCCCCTAGAAAGGTAAGATGACTGAATCAATTTAAAGATTGAGGTAACTTCAAATGTCACCTAAAGTGTAATGAAATAAGGAAATAAAAGATTAAGGCACATGTATTGAGTATGATTCTTTGAAAACCAAGTATGCCATCTATGAGAAACATGAGGAAAAGTCATTATGGAAGTGATTGACCGTATGAGACTGAGCCTATAAAAGAAAGTTTCCATAAGTCCATTGAAGGAACATAAAGTGAATAGTGATCATTATAAGAGATGGAGGAAATCTGGTTTAAAGAATTGCATATGAAAATAATGTGCTTGAAAATGGTTAAAGTTGTGACATATCAAAGAAACCCTTGGGAAGGATATAGTCCTAAGTCAATCCCAAGGTCAAGTAGGGAGTATTAAAGGTACATGGACTGACGAGATTAGAGTTGATTGTTCCCTAAATGCACTAGACCATCTGGTCAGGAGGTAACATCTATGTTTTCTCGAGGCACACGTCTCAGAAGATTGGCCACCTTCATGATGTTCGTGTGGCCCATGAGTGAATGTGAGAGGAACTCCTTAGATGCATAAGGATGAGATCACTCCAAAAGTACCTATACCCCTAGAGACCCCAAGGAAGTGGTTAAGGCTCATAAAATAGAGGTGTAAAGGTAAAAGATACAAGGAAGTCACGTAATAATGAAATCTTAAGAGGAGTTGTGCACAAACTCAAGAGTAAGAAAGGCACTTGACTTCAAGAAATGGAAGAATATTGGGAATTAAAAAGGTAATTTATGGCGTAGAATCTTGTTTGAAGATGATTCAACCTAAAATATGAAACTTTAGGATAATGTGTATGTACACCATCTCTGCTCTTGGAATGGGGTTAACTTTGTATTAGGGTTGCAGACAAATGTTTATTTCATCTCATTATGAGTGAGAGAGATGGGGTAGACACATGTTGTACTTAAAATTAACATATGAGAATGAACACTTTAAGTTGAGCTTAATGACATGATCTAGGGTGGGAGGTGTTACCTCACTCTTATGTAAAAAAAAATGAATGGTAGGTTGAGAACCTATGTGAGAGGGTAACCACCAAATGAAAATATAATCATTAAAGAGATGATATCATATAAATACTAGGGCTGTGGATATGCTCCTAATTGAATCCACACACATAATAGTGATGTGAAGGGATTTTGCATATTAATAAGAGTTGTTAAAGATAGCCTAAATAGGGGTGTTAAGCCTAGGTTGTGAATTTAATAAGAGTGACATTCACCTTTTACCTTACTATGTTAAATTTCACAGACAAAATTCCTTTTAAGGAGGGGTGAATGTTATATCCTCAATTTTGTTAATATTGAATAATAAATATGTAAAGCCATGTTTGGATAAATAATTTCTGAAAAGTATATTATTGGTGGAATGATAAGGTTGATCACCTTTGTGGCATAGGTAATTGTGGAACAAGTTAAATAAAAGGAATCCATACATCAATAAAAAATAATTACTTTTGATATGATAAAGGAAATAATAAGATTTATGGTGTTTTAGATAAATTATCTAGCCAAAATTGGAAACACCGTGTTTGAGGCAATAGATAAAGAATATTTTAGTTTATCTTTTGTATACATGAAAATAATATTGAAAAGGAATAAGATTCTAGTTTGTGGGAGAACAAGGATTTTTCCATGAGACAATGGTATTGTTTCAAAGAAAAAAGTGTTGACATCCCAATAAATCCCAATTACTAAATGTAACTTGGAAAAGGTATTATGGGCTTTCCTTGATATAAAGATAATTAATTTGGGAATACATATCAAAGAGAGAGGTAAGAATAATCTAGAATTCATGGGTATTTAGCCAATAAAGTGCTATGTTTAAATGTTCCTTGCTTTATGACCTTTTGTGTGCTGATTAAGTAAAGATTGACAATTAAGTTATGGATATGTGAATTCCTATATTGGGAATCTATTAAAATGTTTACAACTAATCACACTTTTCCATGAATAATTGTGAGAGAGGAGGAGGATAATAAAAGGAAGATATCCTTTCCTAGTTGGTTTTGGAGTTTTGAGTTGAGAAGATATAAAGGAAGTAATGGTAATTGTTATACCAAAATTCTTATCTATCCCAAAAGATAAAATAAGGAGAATATATTTGATCCGTTCCTAGAAACATGTCTTTTTCATAATATTAGTTGACATTAAATTGGTCAAATAAAGATAGTAATGTGTGTAATTTGTACACAAGGGAGAGAGAATAAAGGAAACGAGAAAAGGGGGTGTTTTATGTGAATAGGAACACCTTTCCACTATGACCTATGAAGATACGAAGAAGGAAAATGACTTCCTCTTCCATACTATAGGGTCTCTCCTTCTTTCTATCTTGCTTTCCTTCTACCTAGTAGCCAGTAGGGCTTTCCCTAGACATGTATGTATATATAAAGGGTCTTTGGTAGGCATCACAAACATGGCATCCAACCTCTTTTGTTGTGAGAAGTCCTGAAGAGGCAACACCTGAGAAAAGTGACCATACTCACATGGAGATAATTTCCCTCTCGATCTGTGCGAGTTGTAGATTCGAGAAATGATGATCCAATTTTGAAACAAGGTATTGAAAGCCTTAGGTCAGAAAAAGACCGAAACCCACACTCCATGACTAATTAGATGATCTTCCAATGAAGAGGATCCATGGTAAGATCTCCCTCTTTACCTTCGGCTACAACAGAGTCACCCTAGAGTCTGGTTGAGGTCTGGGAATCTTGCTAGAGGGTGTAAAGAAGCAACACAAACTCTCCCCCAACCTCCTCATTCATTCTATAATCTTTTGAAAATCCCTCTGCATGGGGACCCTTTCTCCCCCATATCAGACTAGCCCTGGGCACAATCAAAGTCCATATGCATCCAGTCTACATGGGAGGAACTCCTTCAGACTTCATCGAGGCTTCATGGTGCGGAGATCGATAAGGTCAATCGCCGATTTACCTCACCCATGGCACAACTCGACTCACTGTCGCAAGACTTTAATGTAGATTACTTGATTTGCATGTTGATTGATAATATGATTGAAGTGTATTCTACATGATAATCTTCATGATTCACCATTTCGGTATGCAGTTATGCCTAAGAATAATCGCATTAGTTTGTCAGCATTTTATGAGTATTTCTCGAGGATTGAACAATTAAATTGTTGGATGTTTATTTAGTTCTATTCGATTATAAAGCCATTATGATTATCACATAAAAGAAATACTATGTGAAGAAAATGCCAGTTTATATTTGCAAGTATTGTTGGAATATATATTATTATTTACTTACAAATTTTGGATGCACCCCATGTACCAGTATGGCAACATACTAATTGTGTATTTGTTTCATGCAGTTTTAAGTATAAGTTGATATACATAATAAAGGACATGAAGATAAAGATGTAAATTTCTTGAAATAATTGAAGATCCAAAAGGAGGACTTAGCCATTTGTTTATTCTCATGATGTAAGAATTTGGTAAACATTATTCAAAATGTTTCTATTTTATATTGTTTAATTAAAATATGGATCCTTGGGTTAAACTTTGTAAGTAATGGCTTTCATCTTTTTGGCCTTCCTTCATTGGGGGTTGCTGAAAAGTGAGGTCATTACAATACCACATTACAATCATGATATGAATTTCTATATGAGCAGACATACCAAAAGAATCCCACTTTCACTTAGAGCCAATCTTTCATAATTATTATCCCAAGTTATCTAACATGACCATCATGCTTTTACTGAGAAAGTGCTTTTATCAGTGGTTCAACAACATTTCTCTCAGTCAGTACTCTACAAATATTCACTTCTCCTCATCGTATAATCTCTTGTATGATATGGAAACACCAAAATATTTGTTTGGAACACTGATGTGATCTTAGTTCCTTGGCTTGCTCCATACCTCCATTATTGTCACAGTACAACTCGACTGCATCATTAATGGTTGGAATCACTCCAAGTTCACTAATTAACTTCTTGATCCAAATAACTTCCTTTTTTAACACTGGAGGCAGAAATGTACTCAGCTTCTATTGTAGAATCAGAATCTGTCTCTTACTTGGAACTCTTCCAGCTTACAGCTCTATTATTAAGGCAAAACACAAATCTATATTTGCAATCGATAATCATCTATGTCAGTTTTGAAGCTTCCATTAGTGTAACTCTTTACACCCAAATTTTCCTCACCATCATAAACAAGAAAATGATCATTAGTTCATCTAAAGTACTTAAGGATGTTCTTTATGATAGTCCACTTAACATCATCAAGATTTGACTGATATCTGCTACATGCTCGAAGAATACGAGATAATGGGATGAGGGAATAACATTGCATGCATGATAGATACAATTGTGGATGCATATGGAATCTTTCTCATGTGTTCCCATTCTTCACAAAAACTGGGGAATTGGACTCTAGAGACACTAGTTCCATGAGACATGAGAAAATTTCCTCTCTTTGAGTCATGCATGCTCAACATTTTCAATACTTTGTCAATGTATGTACTCTAGCTTAAGCCAAGAATCCTACTAGATCGATATCTATAGGTCTTGATTCTAAAGATATACGAAGCTTATCCGAATTCCTTCATGGAAAAGGTACCTCCCATCTAAGTCCTTACCATTTTTAGGGTAGGAATTTCGTTCCCCTTCAAAAGTATGTCATCTTTACAATATGAGGATTGCAGTTATGCTCCAACTAACCTAATTGTAAACTCATGGTTCGTTTTCATTTTAAATAATTGAAAATATATGACTGCCTTGTCAAATCAAATAGTCTAGCTCAGAGATGCTTTTTTCGCTTCATAAGTTGACCTTTATATCTTACAAACTCTATTGGATTTTGTTTGAAGTATAAAACTTTCAGTTTGTGACATATACACATCCTCAAGAAGATTCTCATTAAGGAATGTGGTTTTAACATCCATCAGCAAAATTTCAATACCATAATAAGTTACAATGGCAAGCATGGTCCTGATGGATTTAACCATAAAAACTAGAAAAAAGGTGTTGCCATAGTAAATACCTTGAACTTTTCTGAAACCATTTTCAACTAATCGTCCTTTATAGATTTGTACACTATCATCATTGTCGGTCTTCTTCTTGAAGACCCATTTACATCCTATTGGTTTTACCCCTTCAGGTGGATCCACCAGGGCTTATACCTTGTTGGTGTACATGGAGTCCACCTTAGATATAATGGCCTCAAGGAATTTCTTAGGCTCTGGTCCCTCAATAGCTTCTAGATAGGTTGTTGGATCATTTTCTATGACCAAGTCATCACCTACTTGAGTCACAAGATATCCTAATATTTCAGTCACAACTAGATCTATGAGGCTCACCTGTCATAAGAGGAACTCGAGATCTACAACTACTTGTGATTCTTCTTATTCCTTTTGTACCTCCATAGGTTCAATGTTTTCTTGTTGGTCTTGAACTTCTTCAAGTTCTACTTTCCTGCCATTGTTTCCTTTGGAAATAACTTCCTTTTCTAGGAATACAATATCATGGAAAAAAATATTATGTTGTCATATGGAATATGAAAGTAGTATCGTGTGGTTTCCCTAGGATATCCAATAAAATAAAATTTACTTGATTTTTTCCAAACTTTATGGGAAACCATTTTCTCACAAAAGATTCACATCCCCAAATCTACAAAAAGACACATTGGGACATTTCCCAGTCCATATCTCATTTGGCGACTTATAAAATGATTTAGAAGATATAGAGTTAAGTGTAAATGTTGCATTTTATTGAGCATGTCCCCAAAAGGAGGTCGGAAGATCAGAAAAACTCATCATTGATCATACCATCTCCAACAGGGTGTGATTCCTTCTTTCTAATACATCATTATGTTATGGTGTTCTAGGTGGATTCCTTTGGGATACAATACCATGGTCTTGTAGAAAGTCCTCAACTCTTATCTTAAGTATTCCCCACCTCTATCAGATTGAAGTGCTTTAATACTTTTACCAAATTGGTTATGTACTTCATTCATAAAATTCTTAAACTTTTCAATGGATTATAACTTGTATTTCATTAAATACACATAGACATATCTACTGAGATCATCAATAAATGTGATGAAGTACCAATAACCACCTCTACCATTTGTTCTAAAAGGTCCACATATATCAATATGTAGAGTCCCAATAAATCACTCGCTCTCTCATTGTTTCTAGTGAAAGGAAATTTTTTCATCTTGCCCAGTAAACAAGACTTGCATGTCTGTATTGATTCAAAATCAAAAGAGTTTAGATAACCATCTTTATGTAGCCTAGAAATGTGTCTCTCATTGTTGTGCTCGAGACGACAATATTAAATGTATGTTGTGTTTGAGTTCTTGAGTTTTAGCCTTTTGGTATTTATGTTATATACATTTGTCTCAAGAACTAACAAATAAATACCATGAGACATTGGGGCACTACCATAAAAGATCTCATCTTTAGAAATAGAACATTGACCACTCTTGATATGAAATTTGAATCCACTCTTTTTGAAAAAAGATATAGTTATTATATTTCTATTAGTGGAAGGTACATAATAGCATTTCTCTAACTCTACTACAATCCCACTGGGCATAGATAAATGATAGTTTCCAACAACAATGGCAACAACCTTTGCTCCATTCACAATGTGCAGTTCCACCACATCCTTCCTTAAGGATTTAATTCTTTTTAGATCATGCATGTTCGAGTATATGTGAGATCCACACCCAATATCTAGTATCCAAGATGAAGAATTTGACAAATTTAACTCAATAACGTACATACCTAAAGTGGATATCTCCATCCCTTTCTCCTTCCATAATTTTACAAGTAAAGTGGGCAATTTCTTTTCCAATGTCCAGTCTAGTGACAGTGGTGAGAATTTCTACCTTACTCACCCCTCCCTTTGCTTTATGTGCATGATACTAGGTTTTCTAGTCAGCCTTATAACTCTTCTAAGCCTTGCCTTTTCCCTTGAACTTCTATTTTCCTCTGTTGATCATCATCACAAATATGGGTTTGTCCTTCTTCATTTGTGTTTTGGCAGTTCTCAACATGCCAAGCAACTCATACACTGGTTTCAAAAAATTCTTCATGTTATAGTTCATGTCAAATTGGCTACATGATTCATGCAAGGATTGTTGAATCACATCCATGGCAAACTCTTAGCCGAAAGGAAATCCCAATCTCTTGAGGTTTTCCTCGTACCCAATCAACTTAAGAACATAGGGCCCAAATGGATCTCCCTCTACCATATTACACTTAAACAATTCCTTAGATATCTCTCTTTCCTTGCTTGATCGTAGTACGTGTTCTTAAGATGTGGTACCATCTCGATAAATTCCATGTTTTCATGTTGCCTCTGTAACTCATAGTTCATAGAGCATAACATCAAGCATTTGATGTCTATGTCATCATTAGAATGCTTCTTGTAAGCATCCATTTCAAGCATAGGTGTATTAGGAGAGGGATCTTGTAGCACTAGTGTGTCCAAGACATAGAGATTGCACTCATGAGTGAGAATGATTCTCAAATTTATGAACCATTCATGGAAGATATTTATGTTTAGGTTGTCCTACTCAAGGACCGATAACATTGAATTTTTTTCCCCAAAATTCACACCTAGTAAGCTTAAGATGAATGATAACTCATCTTAATTCTACCACTTAGTATTAGCATCCCTTCTTAGGTATCCTTAATATCTTTCATTGAGATGCAAATTCCTTGCATTATTACAGGATTGACACTTAAATCCAAATCAAGGTACATCCACATCCTTCGTAATTACATGATATCATCTCCTAGTGATTACATTTTCATTTATGATTTCAACTTCACTTGGTGATTACCTTTGCACCTAGGTTTCCAACCCCTCATTCATTTGTTTGCACATAATGGTGATGTAGCACCTTCAACCCTAGATCGTATCATAAAGTTCAACTTAAGATATCCATTCTCATATGTTAGTATTAAGCATAACATGTATCTACCCAATTTGTCTCTCTCATAACGAGATGAAATAAACACTTGACTGCAGACCAACTACAAAATTCATCCCATTCCAAGAGCAGAGATAGTGTATCCACACATTATCCCAAAATTTCACATTTTAGGTTGAATCATTCTCATCATGACTCAAATGTGCTTCCTTTTAATTCCACAATATTCTCATATTTCATGAAGTCAAAGCCTTTTTCACTCTTGAGTTTGTAAACAACTCCTCTTGTGATTTCATTATTACATGACTTATTTGTATCTTTCACATTTACACCTCACATAATATGAGATTTGGCCATTTCCTCAAGATCTCTAGGGGTATAGGTACTTTTTGGAGTGATATCATCCTTGTGCATCTAGGAGTGCCTCTCACATTCACCCATTAGGCCACACGATCTTAATGAAGGTACCTGATCTCCCGAGTCATGGATCTTGGGAAAACATAGTTATTACCTCTTGGCCAGATGGTCTTATGCATTTAGGGCACAATCAACTCCTAATCCCATCGATCCATGTACCTTTAATACTCCCTATTTGACCTTAGGATTGGATTCAGGCTCTACCCTTCCCAAGGGTTCATTACTAGCACATTATTTTTGTATGTAATACTTTGTACTAATTTCCTCCATCTCTTATAATTCTCATTACTCAATTAGTATCATCTCACTAGACTCATGGCAACATTTCTTTTCTAGAATCAGTCTCATACGGTCAGTTACTTCCATAGTGACTTTTCCTCATGTCCTTCAGAGATGGCATACTTGGATTCAAAGAATAATACTCAATACATGTGCTTTCAAATTTTATATCATTAATTCTCCACCCTTTAGGTTACAATTAAGGTTATCTCAAACTTTAAATTGAATTAGTCAACTTACCATTCTAGTGAAAGTCCTAACCTAGGGTGCCTTCATGGGCCAAGGTCTAAGTTTTTCCTTCCCCCATAGGTCCTTTTCCCACTCTTGGGTTGACCCAAACCACGTTGGCAGGCAACCCTAAAGGTTTCATATTTTTGTCTTTATGCATTGTTTTTATAATAACTCTTTAACCCTTGTTTGCTCAATCTCTAAGATACCCACACATGGGGTTTTGTCAATGCACTGGACTTGGCCACCTTCTCAATCTGGATCTTGGTGCCATGTCAGACTTCCCTATATGGGGCTTGACCTCTCTGTGACCTTCCCTATCTGGGGCTTGGTCAGTCATCTACACACTAGACTTGGGCCACCTTCTCAATATGGAGCTTGGTGCCATATGGGTCTTCCCAATCTGGGGCTTGACCACTTCATGACCTACCCAATCTGGGTCTTGGTTGTCCACACTCTGAATTTATTCCACCTCCCCTATCTTGGGCTTGGTGATGTATTGGTCTTCCCAATATGTGGCTTGACCTTTTGTGATCTTCCCAATCTGGGGCTTGATCATGATGACTTTCTTTCCATAACAAAACTCCCAGAGATAGCATGGGGGGTTTGAGCAAGTTACATTTAGATTTTCATTTTCATATATATAACCATTGATTTCTTTTGTTTCTCAAAACCTTTTTGATGAATGTCATGCTCCACATACACGCAGGCATGGGAGACTAGATCACTTAACCTCATTTATATTTAGATTCTTTCACATGCATCCTTCATGCATGGGTTACCAAAACATTTCTATTTTCTCTTTCCTCTTACCCTAATTGGTTCATATGGGTAGGGTTTCTATGTCACCACACTATTCTCATTTCTCATGATTAGGGTTTGGGTTAGGGTTAGAGACTACACCCTACCTCTTAGGGTTTCCATGTCCCTTGACCCCCCTCAGGTTCTTCTAGACCAACCCTAGCCCATCTAGAGTCCACCTTTACAAGGGAAAAACCCAGTAAACATCTTTCTTTAGTTTATCATTATTTCTACCTTACATTTTTATTTCCACATTAGATGCACCTTATTATATGTACATTATTATTTTCACAGTTACATGTTCATTTATTGGCAGCGGATGCCCTAATCCTACTTCTTCTCAAAAATCCTAACTTTAGATGAGGAGAGAAATTCCTTTATTAAGCAAGAGATCGAGAACTAGATGAATCATGATGAGAGGTAAACCTAAAGATATTTTATTTTGGGAAAAATCTTTTGACTTTGGTCAGGAAAGATGCACGGGTTTGAAAGTCCTCATAAGCTGACTAGCAGTGCGAAGGAAAATTTTCCAGTCAATCGTGGTCCTTTCTAGACACCATCTCCTTTAGAAAATGCCCTAATAATTCCCTCATATTTCTACATATTATTTGAAATTATAAACTATTACATATTATTTGAAAAATCTAGTGATCTGATACTAAATGTAACAACCTCACTTTCTGAATCACCAAATTAAGGAAAGACCTCCAAGTTGAGAGCCATGACCAATATTCCCAAAGAACCAGATTAGTCAAATAACATATAATAGAAAACAATTTCAATTAAATTTCAAATGTCATTTACAAATTGTAAAATGATATACCTCATGGAACTAATACCTATTGAGAAGAAGTATCATCTATCTAGTCACCCTTGGTATAGATTTAATACCATTGGTATCTTTCATCTTATTCTTCATGTCTTTTATCATGTGAAACATATACCTAAAATGCCGACAAACAAGATGCAGTCAGCATATTCCTATATTGTGTACGTGGGTGCAACCACAATGTGTGCAAATAACATGATCACATAATAGGCATCATATATTGCAAATAAGAACTGGCATATTCTTTACATATCCTAACCCTTACTGGATTTTTTTTGGGTGTGATCATTATCCCCTCTAGGGCTCATGTAAGTCATCCTAGGGTTTAGAAGATTATTATTTACTTTATGTAATACTCAAAGGGGATTTATAATTTGCATAAAATAAATAAAAATCCAACATATATCATTCATTCAATCTTCAAGAAACCTCAAAAAATGTCGGAAGTCGATAGATGTAATCATAAGTGTAACAATATACCTTGATGGTGACCATGCAAATTATTAGGAAGAATACACTTCAAGCATATTATCCAATCAACAAGCCAATCAAGAAATCCATATTTTAGTCCACATGAATATAAATCCTAAAGCTTCACCATCACATTAACCATATTAGACACTACTCGCGTCCTATTCTAGGGTTCAGGTTCTCTTGGTGTCAAGTTGTCCTTAGAGTAATGTTTTGATAGACGAGTTCCCATGTTCATTAATTTGATGACTCAAGAACCTTAATTTATGTTATGATTGTAAAATATTTCATAACATTGCATCATGAACATTTATATCAGAGTAAGCTTATTAATCAACATAATAAGATATGACCTTGATTTCATAACCTTGATTATTCACATGCATAGCTATCAACTTTACTAAATGTAATTGTCATCTTTATTATCATGGTCATCAGATTATTCAACAATATCAGATCTCATATCAAAATAACCAAATTTACTATTTTAATCATCATGATAACCAAAACTATGATTTTTATACATTAATCATCACTTTAATGCATATTGAACTACTTTCAGAACATGAAGCATTATTAGGTCTTGCTTATATTTTATTTGATTTCCTCTCATTTTTCTGATCAAATTTTATACATACTTGTTTTGATCTGACCATCCTAGCATTTACTATGATTTTTGCAAGTTAATCATTAGGAAAATTGGAACATGCCACGTCAGCCTAAGGAGTATATATACAAGGCCCATGTGGCCTGCCCTGATCAATAGCCTATGGCCACATCATCCATGCACTCCACCACAATTGTGGCTTAAAATATAATGAATAGTCAATTTTGCCCTTACCACGTTGTATTGGATGCAGGGTTTGTATGGTCTTTTGATCTGCGATCACCTCCAACCTCACATAGGGTGACTCCATCCCCTGTTATGATGTGCACAGATGTGTCACACAACACCATCCTTGACCAGCTGTCTCCTCTCTACACAAAGCTACCAACTGTCACACCTACCTTCAAGGTGCAACCACCACCTCCTCGTTACTCCTCCCTCCTTCACATGTGACTGAGCTCCTAGCCCGACAGGTAGTGCAGTGCAGTGCTTCCAGTAATTTGGGCTATAGAAACGATTCCTCCATCCACTTCCTCTACATCTTGGACCCCTAGAGGCACTTGGCCCATCTACTCAATTGTTAAGATCCCTAGAAGTATGGGGAGCAGAGATTACAAGACTAACAGGTGGCATTGTTGGAAGCGTGCTTCTTCTCGTCGTGGCTCTCTTCTAAGAACACCAGCCACCTCAAAAAACTAGGATGGTTCAAACATCATCGACCCTCCTTAGGGTTCCACACGTCCTACATGGTCTAAGGATAAAGCTTTCTAGGAGTGAGGACCCTTACAATCTCTTTCCTTGGGTCTTGCCACTTCAAGACTACCCACGGCAGTAGGGGTTGGAGGCCATGTCCATGGTGAATCCTAAAGGCTCTAGGGATCCCTATTTATATACATGTCTAGGGGAACCTTTATTGGATACAAAGGAAAGCAAGAGAGAAAGACAGAAACCCAATGGTCTTGAAGAGAATTTCTAGTTTCCTTCCTCATGGGTCATAATGGAAACGTGTTCTTGATCACATAAAGTTTCACCTTTCTCATTTCCTTTACTCCGTTCTCCCTTGTGTATGAGAAATACAACTTGCCATATTTACATAGCAATTAACAAGATGTTCTTTTCTTTATTCAACCATAAACATCACTAAATAAAACATGGCTTTTATTCTTATTAAAGAAAAACTACAAAAGGCACTACCTTTTCTTATTAAGACTTTGGTTTGGGAACTCAAATCCATAAAGGAAGGCACATCAAGTTTTCTAAAATATCCTTAATAATCCAATATTTGCATTCAAATATATGTATAAATATTTGTGAAAAAATTAGGATATAACATCCTTTCCCTCTTATAAGAATTTTGTCCTCAAAATTCAAATTAGCCATCTTATAGATATGAGACAATTATCTCATATTTCAGTTATGAAAAATTCCAACAAGTCATTATCATTAATTCATGTACAAATTCCTTTATTTAACTTATGCCACAATCACCAATGCCACAATGGTGATCAAAGTTATTATTATTCCATCAACAATACCATTGGGGAATACTATTTATCAAATCATGGCTTAAGTTTCTATAATTCAATTTTACCAAAATTGAGGATATTACATTTATAGGAAAACATCTGTTGAAAATAGGTCGATTGTTTGACTAGACTCTTCTTATCGATCGGTTGGTCTAGATTTTGGTTGATTGGTCTTTATCAGTCATTTGATTGGGTCCCAGCTCAAGAAGATGGATGGACTCCTCCAGTCGATTGGTTAGGCCTCCATTTGATTGGTTGACTCTTACTTCAGTTGGTATGTTGGATCTCTAGTTGGGAAATTGGAACCTTTGGTCGGCTGGTATCTTCAGTCTACTGATTTATCTAGTCGATCGACTCATCTACTAGTCGATTGACTTTCCTGATCAGATATGCACCTCTTTCCAAGAACTACAAACTAATGCTACTCCTATCCACTTATTACATTAGGTAAGATGATTACCTCAAATTACATATGAGGGGATCATAGGGGGTTAATCATTATTTACATTTGGAAAAGAGAGAGGAAGCTCGATGTGAAAACTAAATTTATAAGATAGAAAATAAACCATTCAACCACGCATAAACATCCAAGGGGTATTGGCCATAACCACCGACACATCCACCGGTAAAACACTATTAGGGAGACATGTATAAATTTCATATATAACATATCATATATAGAGCATATACATGACATTCTTTAGATTATGTGGTATTTAATCAGATTTGTGGCTTAACCGTTTAATTTTTCACACAATATGCAATAAAATATTGATATAAATAAATTAAATCATATTGATTAAATCATGATATACTATAAATTGACATGGTTATAATACTACTATTGGAAAATATGGGGGAAGAGTAGGTAGCGGAAACAAAATCCTTTTGTTCATATTTCCTAACTAGTATATTGCATCAACAATGATGTATTAGGAAAGAGGGTGCCAGATGTACCTTGTCTCGGGGCAAGTCTGGTGACTAATTCTTGCACAGATATGTGTTTCCTCTCAAGAAACGCATAGACGGTATTTGATGGAGTACTCCTAGTATAGGACTCACAAATGAAGGATGACAACATCCTCCTAGTGTAGAAGCAAAAGATTTCATGCCTATATGTAGTCCATACAGACCACTAGGAACTCCACGCCGCACTTGCTGAGCCGGTGAGGAGTTACCCTTTGATTTTTCAACGTGCTAGAGTTGACTTCCTTCTCCCTTGCTATCTCACCCTTTACGGGTAACATGACCTAGGATCTCATGTTATCACAAATGTGAGACGACAAGTCTCTATTTTCTTGTGTGTGGATATCCTTTCCCATCCCTCTTTATATAGGAGTGACTAGGCCAGGGTTTTACAAACTGTGAGGTGATGAAGGTTTAGATATCACGGTTGGGAGGAGTCCACGTATGGCCAATTGATCGACTAGCCAATCTAGTTGATGGTTTGGCTTATAGTCAACGATAAAATAACACTAATTTATTGAATTAATTAATGCATGTCATTTCATCCAACATTAAATTGTTTGACTCATTCAAACTTTCCAATTTGACCCAATTGGTTGATTGGACACACCAATCAGTTGACTGGATACTGTGACTATGCATTGGCAACATTCATTAGTTGATCGATTGGACATTTCAATCAGTTGAGTGGTTAGTTTCATTAGGCAGAGTTAGCATAGTCTAATCAGTCAACTAGACACTCTAGTTGGTCAACTGACATCACCAGTTGGTTAACTGGACACTCCAGATGGCCAACTGATACTAGCATTGTTCATTTTGATTACCTAAACACTTTAGTAACCAAATTGAATCTTGTCCATGATTAAACGCCTACATCATATGAGCGTGTATAGGTCCCAAATTATGTTGCCAGTGAATGTTCATTACCATATTATGACATCACAAGCAATGAACGGTATCTAGCATGCCATCATTGTTACCCAAGTAATTAGAAAGTTGGAGAACAACTTCAATCTACATCAGTTATTAGTGTTACTGTGATTGTATAGTTCCTATGTCATATATATCTAGATAGAATGTGAGGCATGGAAGTGTCTGAATATTCAATCTATGTTTCTTGAACTAGAGTATACTGTTGAGATGCTTGTGATCTCAAAATCACATATTAACTCACATGAGAATGGCATGCATTTCTCAACCTCGCTTCAAGTGTCTAGGATATTAAATCTGGAAGGAAGGACAATTCCATCTCAATCACTCAAAGTCAATCCCCATGTGTCACAATGTACTTGAGAACCATCTTTATAGAAACCCCTATTCAAGGTCATGTTGAATGGTGTCAAAGTTCATCAGACAAAATGTGATGAGTGTAGAGACTTCAAATCTAAGAACCACAATCATGACTATCACTTCAAGGACTAGTTCTGACTACCATCCAATGTTTTCATGTATCACTTTCAAGGTGGGTCTGTTCGGTACACTATTCTCTAAAAAGTACCTATGTGTTTGACTTGATATCTAATATCATGACTAATGAGACTGTATCATCACTAAACAAGCATTCCAGTCTTATGTATTATTGATTTCTATTTTTCTTCCACAATAATATTCGACTAGATACATAACAAGAATGTATGTATTCTTATCATACATATGATCTCACTATTTAGTTACTTAACTTGAACACATATGTCATGGAGTAATACATTCTTTATAAACCAATCATGTTATATAATCATCTCATAATTGAAAAAACCTAATAGATAGAACTTCCTTTATTATTAATCAAATGATGCCATATTACAATCATCATATGACTAGATCTTTGGGCATACATTCCAGCAACAACTTCCATAAAACGTTTTTGGGAAACAAAGGCAATATATACTAAAGTATAATTACATGTACATGCCACTAGATCAATAAAAGAAATATAATATGGATATAGTGATATAATACCAAAATAAAGCTAAACACCTTATTAAATATTTTTTATGAAGCCTAGAGCAGTACAAATTTACCACCACTGTACTAGCTAGTGACTGCAAAGGCCCCTAGCCCACCCTAGATGATCTTAGGATAATATGATCTCCTTAAAACCCCACTAAACCTTAATTGGTGTGAGTTTTAAAAGTAAGGATTCATCATAATCATGCCACCTATATAACAAGATTAGGCCTTCTTTGGGTACTCGGGACACAAAACCTATCATAACATAGTGATAGTGCATTTCAATCATAATATCGAACAATTGTCAATCACAATTGTAGAATTGTGTTTCATAAAATGAGATAATGCCTCAAGTTAACTCATAACCATGAGTGCTTTCTAGGTCCCCATATGCCTCTAATAATTATTAGTAACACTCATACATTCAATAAGATGGTACTCTAGGTACCTTTTTACAATCATGAGATTACTATAAGGGATATATGTTTTTATACCCTGACTTTCAAACATAAAGGTAGTTATATGATCATAGAGAAATGCATAAATTAGGGTTCCCATTATTAATTAGGACAATAATTTAGATTTCAAAATACATACCAATTTAGAAATAAGTAAATCATTAAAAACTATTATAACTAAATTCAAACTCATCATGAACATATACATCCATAAATCAACTATTTCAAACGCAAAGGCCATGTCAAAAAGAAGGGGCTCCAAAGCCATTATGTGTTATCAAAAAATATTATAATAATAGTAAGAGAGATCATGATCAAATCCTTGAAAAATTCAAACATACAAGTTCAATAAGATAAAAGGAATAATAACAATTACATATGCCATTTTTGGACAAGATACAAAAAATATTAGAGTTTTTATAGAAACATGGAAATAATAAGGTATACCATACTCATTTAAAATATAAATTAGTAGCAAAGAAGATAATAGTCCTTATGTTTCCCAAGTTATATCCCAAAAAACCCACAAAATGCCATCTTCTCATTTAACATATATTTAGTGAGATTTAGTAGTTTATTATAGGAATTACTTCTAAAGGAATACTAGATAGAAGCTAAATCATTCACTTAATGTGAAAATCATGATATCCAATAATAACATGCATGAACACTAGCCCAAATATTCTTCAACAGTACCAAAAATTCCCAACCAAGGAAGCTCTAATTCTAACTAGGGTAAAGGAAGGTGAAAAGAGAGAGGTTTCAAGAGAAAATAACATATTTTCGTCATATATAGGAAAGAACTTCTTCCAAGAGACTAGGAGGAGAGAGAGCATAATGTACAATATGACAAGATGGAATAACTTACATGAGTTTGTGCAAATCATGGTTTAGAAGAAGATTATAGGCTTTAATCTTCAAGAATCTAGCCAAAAGACCAACTTGCATTGTTTCTCCACCTAGATCACCTTCTTCTTTCTTTGTCATCATTTCAATGGCTCCAAACTGCATTAACAGATCCCAGGGTCAAGGTGATCATATAATTATTGGGTTAGTTAAGAGAAACTTGCACTTTGACCTAAATAAAGGGTCACACTGAGCCCTCCCATCAACGAAAGAAGCCCCAGAACATATCGAAAGCACCCAAAGGCACCACAAAGATGCATTGATCACCTTGCATCCTGTGTTGCTACCAATGGCATGTATCGATTGAAATCTAGCTTTGTGCAACCACATTGTCCTAGGATCAGGGCCAGAAGTTGTTGTATATCCTTGGATCCCATCTTAAAGAAACCACAATGGTCTAGCTTGATCATGAATCAACCCACCTTTCAATGTTTAATGTGTACGACCCTTAGACTATCTTAATCCTTGAGTCATATTTTTCTACCTTGATCAGTTGTCTTGTTACTTTTTGTTGTAGGTGCTTAGTGTTTAGTGTGTTTATTTTGGGATTATGTACAAATTACCATTGGTTTAGGACTTCCATATAATTTTTACATAGAATGTTGCTTGCCTTATTCTTTTCTTTTGTTTGGCCATGGAGGATACAGTTACGTGATCTAACCTAGACTTGTTTCTCTTTCATCAGTTGAGAACTGATGTGAATGTTTTCTTCTTCATTAGCGGAGGACTAATGGAGTTGTACCTAACTTTTTTTATCATTAGAGACCGATGGAATTCTTCTACCTTTCTGTTGGTTTGTGTGTGTGCCTAGCTTTTTGTCAGTTGAAGACCCACAACATTGTTATATCCTTCCATCCATAGAAGACCTATAGAAGTGGTTTGTTGCTTGATCTTTTGTGTTTTTGTTGGTTGTGTACTAATGAAATAGATGGTTAGATGAGAGGCGTGGTTTTATTAGTTGAGTACTAATGGGAAGCATGGTTTTGTAAATGTGCTTTACTGATTATGATTCAAGGTCTGTCTTTTGATGGTCATCTGAGGATCTTGAACCAATGATAAGAATTGACAAATTTTGTGCTTGCATCTACTGATAGGGTGTCCATATGTGTGTAACAATGGAACCTCGGGGTCTATATACCAATGAGGCAACATTTTGATGATGGTATAAAGTTCTAACTAATGATATGATAGTTTTTCCACTTTTATCTCTCTCTTATCTAGTTCTATATATACCTCATCTTATCTTACCTTCTAGTATCACATGTGCAATTTGAAGCTCGAGGTGTTGTTGTATAGTAAGACACCATCGGTTGATTACAACCGATGAAAATCCTACCTTCATTAGTCTTCACTTGTGACATCGTCTACCCTCATTATCTTCTATACCAATGCATGGTGAACCATTAGGTGGATTACGAGCTTAAACCTCAGTAAGTCAAACTTTGACCTTCTCTTCCTTTGACAACCCTTCATATGCTCATTCTTCTTGGATGTTTTCTAGGTGATTTTTCTCTAGGGTTGTATCTAAATATTCATACACCCTATTCTACCTTCTTCTTCCTTGATTAGTTACCTTGTAAAGGGACAAATATAGAGAATATTTGACGGGGAGCATATCAGACGTTAGATAGTTTGCCTTAAATGTTGGAGTTTTTTGTGAAGCTTGAAGCTACATAGTAGTTTTTCATTTATAGATTTGTTTCATCCATTTTCAGACGATTCATATAACCTTTGACTCATTTATTTCCTACTGCATACTTGAATGTCATGACCTTGTTGATTTTGTCATTTATAAATGCCAAAAGATTATAGATTCATGTACCTTGAGCCTAGGTATATGATTATAGAGCTTTCATGTCAAGGGTTTACATTCCGTGACTACCCTCTTTATGTCAAAAGATAGTTTTACATTACTTCTCAGGGTAGATATGAATTTAGTTGACTTCATAAGTTAAAGATATCTTCCTTATGTTATACAGTATCTACATACCCATAATACATTGATCTGTAAGATGTTCTTGTCTAATGTATGCTCTAAAGTTCATGCTTTTAGCTACACTATTACTATTATGACGTTGAATTACATAAAGATGGCTCCTTAAAAGGAAAACAAGGTACTGAATGTACTTCTTTCTAACTAGATATGCATATCTAGGGGTATGACAATCGATGTAGGAATATGTTAGCCCTAATTATCCTTGAGGACCAAGCTTTCTGAAATGCCTCAATGTGAGTAGAGTCTTGGCATAAGTTCTTTACTTTAAGAAAGTCACATCAAGATGATTTAACATTTCATATATTCTAAAGTTATTATACATGATTGTGTGCTCATTTATATTACCTTGTTTTATACCTTGGATTGTGTTCTCATAGAGTAACGAGGCTAATTATGTAAAAGAGAAACATAAGTTGTAAAGCCTTGAGTCCATAGATATATTCCCCCAAGTCATTTAGGGGAATGGTGAAACAAGTAAATCTTGAAGAAACATGGAGTTTCAAGATGATGATTGGAGCCATATGTTAGTTAATATATGGGGGCATTAATGTTCATTATACCATATTGTATTTAAACTATGTTTGGAACTAAGTAAAGTCAAGGGTACAATATGTATGAGAAATAATATGATGAGATGATATATAACATGGGGGCTATTACTCTATGCATGGATCCATGTCCTATGTACATATGGTGCGCTTGAGATTTGTAGATCTTCTTTTAAGTATATATCTGTAATAGACCAGTAGGAGAACTCCAGTCCTTTTGTTCACCTCTCTTTGACCTAAGGTTATGTGGATAGATCTAGGGAATGAATATATCCTTAGATCTTATACGTATTTCTAGGATGGTTCCATCTAGCTAGCCAATTGAGTGGTATGCATCAATCAACCCTAGGCATATAAACTACACCCTAGCCGAGTATCTAACCTACTTCATTTTTTGGTGCTAAACATGGTTATTCCCTTGATTCCATAAGTTCATGCATAGGCTTGAAATGTATATATTGTCTAAAATTTTGTGTAGGTTGCATGATGTTGGGATGGTTGGATAAGTGTATACCTCCAAGTACACTAAGTTATATTTTTCTTAAATTTTTCTTATGTGTCTGAAGTATTCTCTTTATTTGGTAAATAATTGATATCTTAGATATTATATCATATCATTGTGATGTTTGTCTCACCCTTGTAGTTTTCCACACTTTAGAGGTGAGTGTATGAACTTTCCCTACAATTGTATTGAAGATAAACAAGGAGGCAACCAGTCATAAGGACTGAGGTTGGTGATGTTAGTGTGGAGGTATTTGGGAGGTAAGATATGTTTGTGTAACTTACTCCCAAGATAATTCATATAGGAAACAAATATTAGCTATACTTGTACATTCAAGTTTTGGTGGCAATGGTTTACTGTATCATTTGTCTTCCTTGACTTTTTCCATGTGTGCATGACATCTAGAGTTGTAGTGTCACAAGTTGTAAGCTTTTTCATGCATGTTATATGGTAACACCATGTTTTTAAGCCTTTCTAGTAGCATTCGTTGATATATTGGAGCATGGATTGTGGATCCTTTATAAAGAAATGGTTGTAATCTATGGATATTTTGATGTCTTGTGTGAGCCAGAAGTTTATTATAATGCTATTTATGGTGCATGTTTGGCAGATTTTTTTAACTGTGATAATTAGGTAGCTTATGTGGTTGGCAATGCCATTTTAATTCAGGTTTTGTTTTGAGTGACATTGCTTTTGTGGCATTGGAGCATTACATAGTGGGCCTATGTGACTTGAAGTAGCTTCCTCAGACACAATGGCACCTGAAGTGACCAGCCCAAGGCTTGCTTGGAGCCTGGTACTTGTCTCCTTACATAAGTCAACACAATTGATTGATACAAGCACTGAGTTACATTTTTTATTTCTAGAAAATGTTTAAATTTTACTTAACCACATTTAACATAGTAGTTTCCCATCAAGTTAAATATATATGCATACAACATGATTTTGAATATTTAAATAATTTAAAATATATCTATAGTAATTCTAGTACACCATGTAATTGAGGAAAATAATACAATATTAAGACAAAGCAAGGTTAGGGGCCTCACAACTCATGCCTCAAAATAGGAATTTATTATAGAAATACTAAAACAAATATGGAATTATCTGACACATATCTTCTTGTAATTGTTTTGGTGGCATCCTTAATACAATGATGATGCCAAATAACCCTCAACAAACTTATATCCTTGCTCCATAACTTATCGAAATGCCTATCTAGAATTTGAACGAATCCCTCTTCACAAGAAATATCCTCTGCCAATCATAATTATACTAGTTGTATCATTTATCTGGTATTAGGATGGATATTTCTAATTATAGAAATGTGGAAAATGTCCTGTAATCTATTCAATCCTAGTGGAAAGTCCAACATGTTGCCCACTCTATCCAAACACTCCAGAATAAGATAAAGCCCCATGCACCTTGAAGAAATTTTACCTTTGTTCCCAAACCTCCAAACTCCCTTCCATGGAGGAATCATCATGTAAACATATAAAACCATATAGGTCTCCATGGTTATCAATGTACTGCTTTTGTCCATCTTGTGCTACTTTCAACTATTGATTGTTGATTTTCATCTTCTCATTCATCTACTACACTAACTTTAAACCCAAAATATGATATGTGTCTCTCCCATACCAACATATGGGCAATCTACAATGCCTACCATAAAGATCTTTATATGGTGACATATATATACTCTTTTCACATATTTTATTATAGGAAAAAATGATCAAACTATGACATGTATAAATTACCAAGAAATTGCAACAGATAAGATCTAAGAAGATCTTCAAGAGTCTATATTTCCCAATTTGACTAACCATATAATTGTAGGTGAAGGATTGTCAATTACTTATCCAAAACCCCATGAAAAATGACCCCAAAATATACTCATGAACCAGTGTCCCCTGCTTTAGCACTATGCTTGATGGTAAAACTATAGTCAGACTATCTCATCCACATAGATCTGAGGTAAAATTTTTATTGAGTGGGTAGTATGGCCTCTATCAACTCTAATAACTTACTCATATGGTCAACTACTACATGAATGGGATCATATCCCTTGTCTCTTATAGGAAAACCAACCATGAAGTCCATAGTGGATCTTATTTCCTATTAGGAATAGGAAACAACTACAACAAACTACCTAGAGTTTGATACTCTACCTTCACTTGCTAACAAATAGGGCACATGGAAACAATCTCAGCTACATATATCCTTGGCCACTAATACAAATTCTTCATAGTTATGTGTATCTCAGTATAACATGTATGCAAAGTTTACATTGAGGAATGTGACTCTTCCAACACATATCCATAAGCCCTCCTTCTTCATTAACAAGAATCCTACCATGGAAACAAGATTAACACAATATGACTCGTGGAACCTTTCAGGATACTTGTAACCAAACTTCGACCATATATTCTATATAACTGCATTTGTCCCTTATGTGTCACTAATTTAATGTTCCAAAGTTGGCTTGATCTACATTTGTATCAAAAAATATCCTAGCAAGGAAACGTCCATATGTGTATTCATCCATCAAAAAGGCACAAAAATATCTCTATTACCACAAACAATATAGTAAATATTTCCATTTTTTTATTATTGAAGACAAATAAAACTTCCTTCAGAAAGAATTAACCACAACATTTTCCTTACTCATATTTTATTCCATGTTACATGCATCGTCAAGTCCAACCATTTCATATGCCTCGCGATCAACTCCTTATTCATAATAATGTACTTGAGACTCATGTGATCTACAAAGATCTAGCTCTTCTTTCAAAAAGAGGTAGTGCCTCCACACTTCAATGCTAGAACAACATCTACTAACTCTATGTTGTCTATTGGGCATTTCTCCTCACACTTCTTGAGATGTTTAAAACATAAGACATCACATTCTTAGCTTGCATCAACACACAAGAAAGGAATATCCTTGAATTATTACAAAATATGAATATTCATTCCCCATATCTAGTAGAATTATCACTAAATGCAAGGATAATTTCTCCTATAGTAACTTGAAATATATTGACACCCCTCATCCCAAATAGAAGATATACCCTTCTTGGTTAGTCTAGTCAATAGAGAAAATATAGAACTAAAGTTATTGATCAACCATATTTACTAACTAGAGAAACCAATAAAATTACAAAGTTATTTTGGCATGTTTGGATGATCCCACTATGAAATTGACTCTATCTTCTTAGGATATACACAAATACCCATCCTACAAATGAAATGACCAAGGAAATATATGTCACTATGCCATAGCTACAAAGCTAAACAATGATGTTTTTGTGGTTAATTTTTATTCACAGAGTAGAAGAAGATATCTTCTTTAAAACCAACTAAAAACTGATACTGATACTATTTTCAACACTCTATTCATCAAATTTATAATAATCATAGGAGAGTCAATTATCCCAAATAGCTTAACCACAATATTTGAATGCCCATTCCTAGTCCTGGAAATTTGTGTTAGGTATGTCATATGTTGTAATAATCAAATATTTCTATCTTGAACTATGTATCTAGGAATCAGAGTGCTCAAGAGATCTATATTAGGAAATAATATGTCTCCCTCCAATGAATATGAGAAGATCATCTACCTCTATGGAAGGGTACTTATTCTTTACTATCATTCTATTAAAGTTCATGTAATTTACTTACAACCTCAACAAACCAGCATTCTTCTTTACAAACATGATGACATCACCCCAAGGGGAGGTACTTGGCTATATGAACCCACTTTACAACACCTCAAGAAACTACATCTTCAACTTTCTCATATCTGGTGGTTCCATCCAATAATATTCTTGACATATAGGTTGAATATCAGCTACCAGATTGATCTTAAATTTTATATATCTTGATGGTGGAAGACATGTAACCTCTTTAAGAAACACATACTTAAACTCTAGCACTAGATGATCATCCATTATCTAAGGGATCTACTCCCATGTTTCTACCATATTCTCTAGAAAAGATGCATATCCCTACCTCAAAATCTTCTCGACTATACATACTAACACCAGCCAATTTGGAAGCATTTTCATATATCCTGGAGAAAACAAAGAGATATTACAATTAGAACTCTACAACCTTGAACCCAAAGTACAAAATCACCTTATAAATGTAGGATATCCATCATGAGGATCACACCTAACCCATGCATCTCAGGAGGAAATAGGTTCATTCAAATGTTGTTCCCTAAGAATAGAAGGACATAAGTAGGAAACACCTCCATAAAGTTGTTGAACCCACCAATAAAGTCTCTTGTACAAGCGCATATGACATACTATTAATTGGAAAACCACATATTTAAATGAGTGTGTCATACCCAAGTCAACTACAACTAATATGATAGATGATGTAGTTAAGTCATAACAAGAAAAGTTCCATCCAACATGTTATGTCATGTGAAGAGATTACTCATTCTAATTGAGTCACCTCCTATTTCCTAAAGGTAAACACACCCATAACTCCTAGCAGTTGGTCTAGAAAACCTATATGTGAACCTTATACTCTCCCACATCCATTGTGGGCTCTAACCATGATTGATTCCTCTACTATGTCACCTTCTATTACAACTACTTCAAGAATGACATCACACGTGTACACTATTCACACTAATAGTATCATCTATTCTCAAAGCAGCATGGTCAGGTATGACAGCTGTTGTAGACTTGGCATTGCCTACCAAACTACAACATAGAAAACCCAATCACTAACATGTATTTAGAACATAGCCTTGGTTGGTGACAACCTATGCCTCTTCCCTTGCTTCGAAACCAGTGTGACTAAATCTAGCTCTATTCTATAAAACTCCATGGGTATTTGAGAAAATGTCTTTATGTGGTGTTTAATACATTGGCCTCATGAAACTACCACACTATCTGTGATAATGCTAAACAAACCCCTTCCTTGTCTCTAATTCATGGTGCACTCAGTGTCATGATTCTCTCAACCTGTCTCACTAGTTATACGAAGGCATAAAACTTGTCCCTCAAATCCATCATTGGCATCAGATGTTGTAACTTTGCATTTAGGTCCTTCCTCAAAACATCCAATCCTCTCTTTGTTTGTAAGTGTAAGCTAAGCACACAAACTCAATGAGTCCATAAATTTCTCCTCAAACGCATTCAATGATATTGTTTGATGATGCAAATTCGTAGACTATTGCATCCCTCACAACTATTATTGTGAAAACTACAAGCCCTCAAAATTATTTCATAACTATGCCCATTTGGCCATTTCTCATAGCCGTCTCTCTTCCTCCATGAACCATTACTGGCCAAAAATTTCCTTCAGGATATAGATCACAAACATCATGTTCTCCTCCTCTGCTATGTCCAATACATGGAAATCCTTAATAATTTAACTCAACCCTAGGGCCATAGTTGTTGGTTATTTTGTATTAGCATACTCCATAGCCCCAACTCACTACAATCTCACAATAGTCACCCCTAAACTTGTACAAGACTCAACATGTGGAAGTGGTGCATGTAGTGTTGGGAAAGACATCCTATTTGTCATATGCATGAAGGTTGACATCATTTGTCCAAACATGATAGGATAGCCAAGTCAATCAATGTTATTGAGTCTATCAGAGGTGGTGAAGGCTATGTGGGCCTGACCTTAGACACTTTCCATTCTACATTCCTCCTAATTTACTCCCATATCTGATGCACAAAGTACTCTCTACATGCCCTTTGAATTGTTCTTCCATATATACATCATCGTAAATGGAGATAAGACACGAATAACCGACTAGAATAGACATGTCATTCTATATCCCTATATAGGAAAAATAGGATCTGAAATTGTCCAAGATGTAACACCCTTGCGGTTAGATCCTTGGTTTGTTAGCAAGAGGTCTCAGGTTCAAGCCTCACATCATGAACAAAATCATCAATTTAAAGAAAAGCATAGGATCTGATACCACAAAATGTGGGACCCCAGAACTAGGTGTCCACAAAGTCAGCAACCCAAAACCAAAAAGCCAAGATGATCCTATTTACATCACAAACAAAAAGGTAAAGGAAATGTCAAAATAAAACTCCCAACATGATTCACATAAAAGATAACAAAAAAAGGCCTAATATATTCATATTCTAACATGTAACTATACATTGTTTACCTTAGATAACTAAGATCATTGTTTATTTATACAAAAGAGTTTGCATGTTCATAAATACAACACAACAATATGTGTATGAAAATAAATAAAAATTTGATCCACAGAATCTACTCGTATAAAACAACCTTCCTAAACCTGAGTATTTATGGATGAATAGATACTATACAATAGACATCCCCACCTTCTTCTCACTATTTCTCAGGACAAGGTGGCTCCTCATTGAGAAGCCCCTTGAATGAGTGATTATAACCTGAAAAGGGTTAAGAACCATGAGAGTTAGACATAAGTCCTAATGAGAGATAAAACATATACAAAACGCAATAAGTATGCAAATTATAATATATGCATTAAATGAGGAAGTTATATAATGATAATAAACTTGTACGAAACATCTATGAACAATACTGAAAATATAATGTAAAGGCCAATTACATGTATAAGGCATATTAGATATGTTAAAGAAATAAAATTTCGAGATGGTAAGATACCACACACCAAAAAATTTAATGCTTGATTAAACATTTTATTAATAACCCATTATTCATTATAATATACCATGCACATTATTTTCTAATGAATAGGAAGTTTCCTATCCCATTATATAGGATTTTAGGATTATTTAGTCTCCTAAATATCCCTCCATACCTTGATTGGTGTGACTATGAGAAGTAGGAGTTCATTGACCAATGAACTACAATATGACTTATGCCCTATCTGATACTTATATCACAATACCTACCATATCACATTAATAGTACATCTTATTACTTCTCATTTCACACAATGAATCACAGTGGTAATATGCCATTCACAATACAAAATTTCCCCTAACTGTATCGTATAAACGTGTGATTTAAAGGAACTAGAGGGCAATGCCTTATATGAATTCTCAATAAGTCACATTAATTCAACAATACATGACTTTGAGTAATTTCTCATAGTCCCAATATTGTTACAACAATACCCATTTTTCTACTTGGACTTCTAAACACTAGGGTAGTTTCATAGTCCTAGGGCACTAAAGTAATTAGGATTCAAGACAAATTAAGGCAATTACATTTTTCATAGATAAAGAAGATGGAATTTAGAACTTAACACCAATGAACCATTAAGGCTATAAAACTTGAATTTAAACTCCTCATGCACATTAATAGCCATAATTCCATTTTTGGCCAATAAAGGAAACATCAATTGCATTCCTATTATTGTATATCTACTTATAACCGTTTGCAATAATCATGCAGAATTTGATTCAAAATTTTAGTATATGAATTTAGTATGAAAAAACTAGTTAAAATGGTTACATAGGCCATTTTTGGATAAGATACATGCAAAATTCGAAATTTCCAACACTATGGCAATAATAAGGTACACCATGTTTTCCCGAGTTCAGTATTAAACTCCACCCTCCCTCTTGAATGCATGTCTTATTAGATAAGCATGGGACTAACCCTAGAATGAATGTATCTACCAATATTTCAAATGATGTTCCTCTTACTAATGATAACTGCATGAGAAGCACGGGATAAATATAAAGCTTTTGGATTCTTGGTGTGTTCTTGCCAATGGTGTTACACACTACTCAATTGGAGTTTGAATAGGTGCAACCCCCACAAACTGAAACACATGGCAGATTAACTTTCAAAATTTATAATGGACTTAAACTCAAAACACTCACATAAACTAAAACACTACACCTATAAGAGCATGGGGTTGTGTCGTAGTATAGGAGGGAGGCAAGTATAGGGTCGATCCACAGGGAGAAAAGGGGGCACTAGAGCTAGGTTAGTTTTGGGCTAGGTTCCTACTGTAGAGTCTAGGGTTTGACGGTTTAAAGGTTGATTTGTTTTACTACAATAAGGATGAACAAGAAAGAAAGTGAAGGAAAGCAAATAAGTATAAAACCTAAGTTAACCCTAAATAGTTAGTTTTGCTAAGAATGGAAAGACAAGGTAAGGCAATAAAAGAACAATCTACACTAAGGCAAGAAAGAAAAGGTCTACATTGCATTAAACTAGCAAATAGGGCAAAAGAGCAATTAAAGACCTAATCTATTAAGAACAAAGCAAGAAGAGGGCAAGGAACTAACTAAGCAAGTAAAGAGCTAACTAAGCTAACACTAGCTAAGCAAGAAGGCAATTAGGGTTTTAGAGCAATAAAGAGAGGTGTGGGATATTTGGGGAATGCTCTTATCAATTAGGTTGGGTGTGACATGTTAACATAGTGATTTCATTTAGATTGTCAAACCTAAAAAAAATCTAGAGTCTAATGAATTATCCTAGACTACTAACTAGTGATGGATATACTAGGTTGTGTATAGGGGAAATAGCCCCTAACACCCCCTACTACCCTTATGAGGCTCAATTGGGATAGGGTCTAGGTGTAATTCAATTAGAGTCTTAAAAATCCTAGGTTTCTAGGTTAGATTATCTTAGGATGATTAGGGTCTGAGGTTAGTAATTAGAGTGGGAGTGAGGTTTTAGGCCTCCCATCACCCACATTCTAGCTTTGAGAAAGCTCCACGCTAGGCACACTAAATTCATCTAAACTAGCTACTTAGATCTCTCAACTAGGGTTATGAGAATTGATTAGAATGTAGGAAGATGGATAGCTATCTAGGGATCCAAGAATTGGACCTAGGAGCCAATCCCAAAATTCACACATATAAGCAATTTCCCTAATTTCCTCGGTGATTTCAAGCACAAACCAACAAGAAATTCATGTAGAGTGAGATAGAAATAGAACATAATAATTAGGAAATGAAATTACAATGTTTACATATCATTTCCCCCAACATGGTATCAAAGTAACATTTTTCACCTCAAACAGCCCACCCAAGGGGCCTAGCTACTCATAGCAATGCAAAATAAAAAAAGAAAGGAGAAAGGGGTAGAGGAATCCATGGAGCTCGATGTAGATGGAGAAATCCTCCACTTCAGCTACTACAAGACGTCCTCCTCCTTCCTCCAAGGTGTAAGGGCATGGAATGATGGTGTAATAGGGCTAAAACAACAATAAACTAGGGTTTTGGTGGTGGAAATGGTGAAATGGAGTAGAATGGAGGTGGAAATGGAGTGAAATGGATGAGGGCATAAATGGGGAGCTAAGAGGTGGTAGAAGGTAGCTAGGGGTGGCAAACCCCATGCTCTAGCCACCCCAAGGTTTATGTTGGGGTCTAGGGTTAAGTAGGGGAAATATAGGTAAAGAAGTGCAAAAATAGGCAAGGGTTGATGCACACTACGGGGGTGGTCAGTCACCACGACTGTGGTGGTTGTAGGGGAACATGGTCATGGTGTATGGGCACGGGTGAGGTGAAAAATGGCTAACGATTACAGGGAATTAGTCAAATTTGGACATGAAATGCCATGGATGTGGTGGGGCTAGGGTAGCATGGATGTGGTGGCCACCATGACCGTGTTGTCTTGGATCACTCTGCTTGTTCTTGGCTCCACGGCCGTTCTACTTCAGCTGTCACATGGTCGTGCAAGGTGGCATGACTATTCTGGATCAGTCCAACATGACCATTCTGAGTGGCACGACTGTGGTAATTTTTGCTTACTTTAATGTGACTCTGTTAGTTTTGGATGAGCCATCATGACCGTTCTAAGGTACCACATCCGTGGTGGTCTCTGTTACATCACTTTGACTTAATTCTTTGTTCATTCTTGGACATCTTTGCTTCAATGGTACTTTGGCCACTACAGGTAGGTTGAGGGAGCCTCAGACTTCACTTTAGGCCTCTCCAAGAGTAGAGAAAACCTAGGATCACTCATTGTCTCTCCCTTCCATCAAGCATGGTCCAAACACTGAAAAAACATGCAAAAAATGTCCAAAAGTGCATTTTATACAAACATGTAAATAATGGCCACGACTAATGTGTGCACTTTGGAATCCTTTCATGAGGTGTAGAGGTAAGAAGATGGTGGAAGAAATGTCATGTCAAAGAGGGGTTACTAGTGTGGGCATCAACATGAGATCTCCTGTATAAACATTACTTCAAAGTTTTCATCAAGCAATGACACACTACATGAATGAGCAATATTAAAACCACATTTCTATCCTGAGATCATACAAAACTCTAAGCGTTTGTGGCTTGCTTCAATCACAATTCAACCAAATAGTCCATAAGCATAAGAGAGGTGATGCACATGTAAAAAAGTAAAAAATGAGGCCATTTAGTTATAGACCATGATAATTCACTTGCATTTTTCAAAGGTCATCATTATCACTTTAAAAAGTAGAGATTGGGTCAAAACACACTTTTTAGGCAAGAAGTTCTAAATTTGGACAAAATTGGCCAAAATGGTGCCAAGCTTCCGTCAATTACATCTAATCCTATGTTATTGAACATAAAGCAGGAAACAAGGAAAATTTGGCTAAAACATGCAAAAATTACCAAAAATCTATATGATGTGCAATGCATGGCAAGAAGTGAAAAAAAAATTAATTACGCAAAATTGACAGAAAGTAAACTACATGACATGCAAACATGCAAAGAAGGTAAAATCTAATCTAGATGGCAAGAGCAGCAAAATAAAATAAGAAAAGGAAAACTAAATGGCAAGTGAAATGCAAAAATAGTGAAATGGGAAAAAGGGCATACTTCCCTACCACCCCAAACTTTTGAATCATACTGTCCTTAACATGACACTAAAGTATAGGAGTGATAGGGAAGATGATCACTATGGTGGATATGGTGGTGGTCCTCCCTGTGGTGGAGGATGTTGGTAGTAGGAACCCTAGTAGTCCGACTGTGGAGGTGGGTAGTTGTCCTGATATGCTGACAGTGCACTCCACCAATCTCCCCCCCCCACTAGGGGTTCCTCTGGCCCTGGTTGTGGTGAAATTGATACATGTAGTTGACCTGATAGTGCATCTATTGATGGTCTAACCACACTGCATCCTGGGTACGCTGGAAACCCTCTTGTTCCCTCAAAATGCCCTCTTGGGTTCTTAGTATGTTGTCATGTATGCTCTGGATGCCCTCCAACTGCACGTGCATAGTGGCCATGTCAGATGCATTCGTTGTGGGCTAGCTGTTGTGGCTGACGTGATGAATACGCCTCCCATCTCCTGACTCGACATGCAAATATTGCCTCTATTGCTCTCCTCTGCTCTGCCACCCGTGAGGGATCTCCCAGTCCCTCAGCCAGTAGCACCTCTGGTATTCCTTCCCCTCTAGGGTGTTCCTCCTCGTATCTCCTCAAGGTCTCCAAGAAGTTTGGAGTGTTCCCATGCTCCACTAAGAGAGGCAGAGTGTGGTATGGTATCTCTAATGAGACACCTGGATATAGGGGGTTGAAATGGTATATGATTTTCTAATCCACTACTGCAATCATAGAAGAATGAACCAATTACTGTAGGTCTACTAACTCCCCCCCCCCACCTTGGCCTTAGTATATCCTGTAACATCATGGCCTAGGGCGACAACAATAGATATCACAATCCCTCCCATAATGAATGGATACTTCCACTTGGAGGGTATTGTCCTCAGATGATCTATTAGTAAGAAATCCAAATTTACATACAATCCTTTTACTAGTCAACCCAAGACAAAAAGATGTTTCTTTGTGCCTTGGTTTTCGTACATGCCAAAGATTGTGTTTGCAAGCACTTTTTATACATAAAGGAGGAATGGATTATGGATCAGGCTTGTTTTGGATTTCCCCAATACAAAATTTCTATGGCCGGTGAAGTAATTCCACATGGTTATGTAGGTAGTACTCGAGTCATTCTCTATCCTTTTCCCATCTATGAGGGCTGCCATCTCATCACTGGGAGCAAACATCTTGTTTAGCATCTTTGAAGTGATAACACAGTGCGTGTCCCCAATCACCACTCTAATAGCATCCTTTCCATCATCATGAAATCTTCTATAAAGTGGCTAAGATCTGACGTGTCAGCTCCACATAAGTCTCATGTGGTGTCGCCAAGATATCCAAAAGGCCCACTGATTTCATTACGCCCTTGAAATAGGCATAGAAACCCATGCTCTTCATCATTTCTTGACACACATAATGGGTGGCAATCACCTTGCATGTTAAGCACTCTGGGTGCTTCAGCTTCTTTGCCCGAATACTAGTAACCTCAGGCACTCTATTAGGTTGTTGTTGTGGCGCATCCGACATCTCATCATCTTCATCGTCTAGGAGTAACTGTCTCTGTGCTTGAGGTTGAGGTTGAGGCTGCGACTGTGGTCCCGAAGATGCCGAGGGATGTGCCACTAAAATTGATGGCTGAGCTGCTGAGACGGAAGGTTGGGCTGCTAAAACTAATGGTTGGGTTGGTGAGGGTGGTGGTGGTGCATGTCGTGGCTTTGGAGATGCCTCCTCTACAATTGGATCTATCAATGAATCCAATTCGTCTTCTATAAAATGGACAGTTTCAGTGGAGCCAGAGATAGACAGTGGGGCGGTGGACGCATGGGTTGAAGATTATGCATTCTCGGGCCAGCACCCGTAGGAAATGACCTCCTTGATTTTAGACAAGTAATCCATAAAAACTCATTTTGGACCAAAGATTTGATGTTTGGATGAGATTCAAGTTGAAATGAACTACCATAGTACTCACCATGCCTGTGGTGACATGGAACGGCCACAGTGGTGCACTCCAAATCAACAAAGAAATCAAAGATAATTAAATAGTTTTTTAGAACTCAAGAGCAGACCCAACACACACGTGCCAGGCAATACGGTTGTGTTGCATGAAGCTACCACGACCATGATGCACAACACGGTCATGATGCAATCCGACCCAACACTTAAAATAGCCATTTCACAAATTGCATTTCACTTGCTCATTCATTTCTTCCCAAATAGAACAACCATCTCCGCTCCCTAGTGGTCGTGCAACACTTTGCACCTCCTCTTCAACCCTTGAATAACCACCAAATCACCCCCAATCCATCTATAATCAATCCCCCATCATGTCCACTACCTTAACCTACAAATTCCACCCATTTTCATCCAAAAATTCTCCCATTTCTCTCCAATCCGCCCCAATAGCCCCATTCATTAGAGAAATATGAAAATCCCAAAATCTTCCACAAAATTTTATTTAATTTTCCTCATTTCAACCTATTTTCACCTACACATCTTTAAACTAAACAAAATTTATTAAAAACAAGTGTGTGTGTGTTTTTCTTGGAAAAGGGTAAAAATAAGCAAAAGTATCAAAAATAGAAAGTTGGGTGAAAAATTCCCAAACCTAGGTGAATTGCCCCCCACAAGTGATGAGTTTTGTGCCTTCAGCTGGGCTTCTTGGAGATTCTTCACTCATTCATCCATTTGGCATCCTCATGTGCCCACTCTTGCAATAAATGCATCTCTCATTTGCAGTCAACTGATGTTCATCATCCATTTGATCAATAAAATCATCATCAATTCTTCCATCCTAACCTTCTTCTCTCAAATGACCATTCTGACTCTTGAAGTGACCATGTCCAATATCCTCATCTTGGGATCGTTGGGTTGGGGTCTTTGTTGGTATGTATGCCCTGAGATCCAATCATGGGATGATTGGTGGGATACATTAAGATTGATTTGATAAGCATCAAAGGCAAGCTTCCAATTCTTTCTGGTTCAGTCATATTAGATAATGATAGAACAGATTGAATGTATAGAAAATGACAATACTCAATGACGTATGCTTTCAGGTTAAGGACCTGAACGGTGAGATCATACGAATGCTAAGAGTTTGTACATTCTTATTGTGTCCCTAGTCGGATGTCATTGTGGAAGGTAGATAGACAACAATGACACATAAGACTAGATTGTGGTGTTGGTTTATGATAGAATCTCGTTAGTCATGATATGGAGATATCAAACCAAACACATAGGTACTTGTTAGAGAAAAATTTTATCGGATAGACCCACCGTGAGTTTGACACATGGAACCATGACATGGTAGTCACAATCAGTTCTCACAGTGATGGTGGTGAGTGTGATTCTTTGACCTGAAATCACTGCACTCAACACATGTCATTGGGTACACTTTGACATCATCAAACGCAGTCCTGAAACATGGGTTGTTATAAAGGTGATGATTGGGTGGCTTTGACACATGGGGCTTTTGAGGGGTGAGTGATAGATATGGGATTTGTCCCTCCTGAGGGAGTTTGATATCCATGGCCACTTGATGAGTAGGATTGAGATAGGCGTGCGCACACATGTGTGAATCAGTATGTGATATTGATGTCATGCATATCTCCTCCAATCTACTCCGAGATCAAGAAAATGAATGAAAATTGACAGGATGACTGTTCCATGCCTTGAGTTCATTTGGGATATCAGTGACAAGGGAATTATACATTCACTGTAACACCATTCATAGATTGTAGGATTGAAAGTTGTTCTCCAACTTTCTATTTCACTTGGGTAGCACTGATGTGCGACTAGGCACCGCTCTTTGCTTGTGAAGTCATAAATGTTATGGACTTTCACTTCCAACGTGAAATGGACCTACAGGGTGACACACATAGGATTTAACCTAGAAGAGGAGTTTATCCACAAATGATGTTTAGATTGATTACTAAAGGAGTTTAGTAGTTCAATTAAACACTCAATTAATTGATAGCTCAAAATCATAGTATTCAAGGTGTTGGATCGATTGATTAGAGTATCAGATTGATTGAAACTACAATTGACTGATTTTGCACAGTCTGCTCTTCCAACTGATCGGCTCATGTGATGAACCGATCGGCTCAGGTTGGTGAACCGATCCACTCATGTGATGAACTGATCGGCTCAAGACAAGCTGAGACGACCGGTTCAAGGGTTGAACTGATCGGCTCAACTGGTCTAACCAAGATCGTTTGGAAAGTGAGAAGACTATTTTGCAAATACAATTTGTTTCACTTGTACAAATTCGATTTAGACAAGGATTAATATTTGATTAATCGGAAACAAATATGAAAGTCAATTTGAGTTGGACCAGGACCATGAACCGATCAGTTGGGAAGTGAACTTATCGGCTCAGGTGCTCCAACCGATCGTTTCAGGTGTGAAATGATCGGCTCAGCTCCCCGACTGACCGTTTCATGCTTGAAACAATCGGTTCAGGTGGCGCAGTTGGTTGTTTTGTGGAAAATCTCGAACCCTTCTACTCCTGCATTAATCCCGCATTACCCGGGGTAGAGAACCATATCCCATGACCCACCCATATATAGGGGTAGTGGGGGCTTCTCAGGAACACAATTCAGTGCACCAGTTGCTCTGTAAAGTCGTCGTTCTCTCTGGTTTTGGTAACCGAGAGAGCCCGAGCAAGTGATTCCTGATAAGGGAGGCACAACAAGGGAAAGACAACTGCAGAAAACAACTATTTGTAGGAGAGTGTGTCAATGACTAGTACGTCGACAGGAGGGTGTGAATCCTTCTAATTCATTATGGGACAAGGAGATCGGAGTTCCAGGTGGTCTGTGTGGACTACTTCAGAGGCGGGAGACTTCTTCCGCTCGGAGGACAGGTGTCAATCCTGACAGTCCCTGTGAGACCAGGAGCTGCACAGACACCGTCCAAGACTGGAGGTGAAGACCGTGCAAGCCACATGATAACGTCGCCGAGAAAGCCTCAGGAAAAGGTATGCCTCTACAAACCATCCTTCCTACTGTATAGAAGTTGACACGATTCCTTTATTCTGGGTTTGGGAGAAGAAAATTTGTGTTTCTACTGTCTTCTCTGTCTCCCCTAAAACCCAATAGTCTTGTACATGTTGATCTTGATCTTCATGTCCATGAATGAAACTGTCATCGTGCCACTGCGAACATGTATCTCAGTGTCATTTTTAGATAAGAATAGTCTTCCCTAGATAATAGGAATCTTCCTATCCTTCGGATCCTTATCAAGAACAATGAAATATTTCGGGAACACTGCACCCTTTTCTTTTTCTATCATTACCAAAACATCATCCACTCTTCCTCTAGGAACTTTTATGGAACGGTCTTCCAATTTGAGAGTGCAATGTGCCGGCTTCAACTTGCCCAATCCCATCTCCACATAGACATTGTATGACATCAAATTCACACCAGACCCTAAATCAAGTAAGGATCTGTCTATGTGATGCCCCCCTATGTAACTAGGTATGATTGGGAAGTGAGTGTTGGATGATAGAGCTTACTTGTTCAGTCAACTTCACTCTCTTTAGTATTCTCCCCATTGACCTTCTCTTCATAGTGCATACGTTCTTTAGAAACTTGGCATATGGTGGGATTTGCTTGATAGCATCCAACAATGGAATATTGACCTTCATGTGGCGAAACACCTCACGAATATCAACATTGTGCTTTTGTCTCCTCCTTACTTTTAGTTGATCATCTAATGCTTCAATGAATGGTGGCTCACTGGGTTTAACCTTGCTTGCATCAAAATGAGATGGAACACTAGGCATTGGGGGATCTGCAAATGGACTGTGAGGTGGAGCACATGGTATCCCAAAATCAATAGGCAGTTTGTCTTCGACAGTTTCAATCAAAGTGTCACCACTTGGCTACCTTTTCTTTGCTTTATCAACTTATCTTTGACTCGCGGGATGCTCAAGAGATTTCCCACTCCATATAACTATCACAACACTTCTTTGATCATGGTGGAGATGGGAGCTAGTTGTGGTTGTGCATGAGGTGGATGTGACAACTGGTGTTGAAATTGAGGTAGAGGAAGAATTGAGGTTGGAAGGTGAACTGTTGAGAAATTTTTGGTGGTGGAGGGGGAGGAGAAGTGTAAGGCTGTATATGGCCTTGAAAGTGGTATATGGGCTACACTTGCATGAGAGGTGGACTATATAAAACTTATGAAGAAGGAATTGGTCCACTTGCTTCATTGAAACCCAAGAGAGATTTTGAAGACAATGTCTCTTCTTAGAGAGCAATTATAGAAGATATGCTTTATCCTATCCTCAAGATTTGTCACATTCATTGGTATGTCATCAAGCTCTTCAACCTATAGAGAACCTCTTTCTCAAATCTTGAGTTGTATCTTGGACTTTGTGGTTCTTGGTAGCTATAAGAGTGAGGTGTCTTCTTTTCTTCACCATAGAACTCAATAGAATTAACCAAGTGTCAAGGAACATTTGTCACTTGGTTCTTCATGAAGCTCACCATGTCACCAAGAATATTCATCACTTATAGGCTTGGGTCATTATAAGTTGGAGATGTCATCACAAAGGCATGGCCGCCATTATTCATCATGCTAGAAGCTCGGATTCTTCAACCTTCTGCTAGCTGCTCATACAAGGGTCATATCTCCTCGGGTGGCCTAGCCATGAAAACTCCTCCACAAGTAGAATCTATTGAGGTTTGGCTCTTTAGAGATAGATCGGAATGAAAGGACTGAACTAGCATCCACAAAGGGATCTCATGGTGTGGGCACTCTCTTAACATCTTCTTAAATCTCTCCCAAGCATTGTGAAACTACTCACTGCCCATTTGACTGAAACTCACTATGGAACACCACATTTATGTTAACCTTGCTATAGGGTAGAATTGACTTAGGAAGGCATTCTTCATCGCTTCCCAACTCACGATGTCCCTCCTGGAATCATACCAATCTTTAGCTTTGTCTTTGAGGGAGAATGAGAACAAAGTCCATCAGATTGTGTCATCACTGGCCGTCAGCATCTTGAAGGTGGAGCATACTTTAAGAAAGGATTCCAAGTGCTTGTTGGGTTTCTCACTCCTTGATCCATAGAAGATGGGCAGGAGCCCGAGAAGACCTGGAGGGATGGAGAATTGCTCCCCTAAATTTGATCAACTCTTCTAGCAATTGGAAATTTGTAGTTGCTAGGCATGATGTAATCTTGAATTGGCTTGTGAGGTACATTTTTGCCTTCCATCTTGTCTTCCTTGAATGGCTTGTCATGTGCACAAGAACAACCAAACAAAAGAGGACAAGTTAGCAAACCAATATGCACAAACAATATAAAATATAAAGAATAAATAATAGCAATGATGAGGATAGTAGGAAAAGTCAAAGCAAACTAACTAGCTAGGCTGAGCATCTTTCTCTTCGACAACGGTGCTAGAAATCTTAGTGTGTTCCTGCCAATGGTGTTACACACTACTCAATTGGAGTTTCAATAGATGCAACCCCACAAACTGAAACACACGGTGCATTAAATTTTAAAATTTATAATGGACCTAAATTCAACACATTCACATAAACTAAAATACTACACCCGCAAGCACACTGGTTCATGTCATAGTATAGGAGGGTGGCAAGTATAGGGTTGATCCACATGGAGAAAAGGGGGCACTATGGCTAGGTTAGTTTTGGCTAGGTTCCTACTACAAAGTTTAGGTTTTGAGGGTTTAGAGGTTTATTTTTTTTACTACGCTAAGGATGAACAAGCAAGAAAATGAAGGAAAGAGAAAAAAAAATAAAACCTAAGTTAACCCTAGATAGTTAGTTCTACTAAGAAAGAAAGGACAAGGTAAGGCAAGAAAAGAACAATCTACACTAAGGCAAGAAAGGAAAGGTCTACACTGCACTAAACTATCAAATAGGGAAAAAGAGCAATTAAAGACCTAACCTATCAAGAACAAATCAAGAACACGGCAAGGAACTAACTAAGCAAGTAAAGAGCTAATTAAGCTAACACTAGCTAAGAAAGAAGGCAATTACAATTTTAAAGCAATAAAGAGAGGTATGGGATATTTGGGGAATTCTCTTATCAATTAGGTTCGGGTGACATGTGAGCATAATGATTTCATTTAGATTATCAAACCAAACAACAAGCTAGAGCCTAATGAATTATCCTAGACTACTAACTGGACATGGATATACTAGGTGGTGTATAGGGAAACTAGCCCCTAACACCCCTACTACCCTTGTGAGGCTCAATTGGGTTAGGGTCTAGGTGCTATTCAATTAGAGTCTAAACTAGCCTAGGTTTCTAGTTTAGATGATATTAGGATGATTAGGGGATGAGGTTAGTAATGGGAGTGGATGTCAGGTTTTAGGCCTCCCATCACCCTCATTCTAGCCTTGATAAAGTTCTATGCTAAGTACAGTAAATTCATCTAAACTAGCTACTTAAATCTCTCAACTAGGGTTAGGGGAATTGCTTAGAATGTAGGAAGATGGATAACTAGTTAGGGATTCAAGAATTGGACCTAGGAGCAAATCCCAAAATTCACACATATAAGCAATTTCCCTAAAGTCGTATGTGATTTCAAGCACCAACCAATAAGAAATTCATGTAGAGTGAGATAAAAATAGAAAATAATCATTATCAACATATCATTTCCCCCAACATGGTACCAATTAAAGTAACATTGTTCACCCCAAACAGCCCACCCAAGGGGCGTAGCTACTCATATCAATGCAAAATACAAAAAGAAAGGAGAAAGGGGTAGAAGAAGCCATGAAGCTCGGTGTAGATGGAGTAATCCTCCGCTTCACCTACTACAAGATGTCTTCCTCCTTCCTTCAAGGTGTAGGGGCATGGAATGATGGTGTAAAAGGTCTAAAACACCAAGAAACTAGGGTTTTTGTGGTGGAAATGGTGAAATGGAGTGTAAGGGAGATGGAAATTGAGTGGAATGGCTTAGGGGTGAAAATGGGGAGCTAAGATGTGGTATAAGGTATCTAGGGGTTGCCACCCCCATGCTCCAGCCACCCCCAAGGTTTATATAGGGGCCTAGGGTTAAGTAGGGGAAATATAGGTAAAGTAGTGCAAAAATAGGCTAGGGTTGATGCCCACCATGAGGGTGGTGAGTCACCATGGCCGTGGTGGTCATAGGGGAACATGGCCATGGTGTATGGGCACGAGCGAGGTGAAAATGGCTAAAGATCATAGGGAATTGGTCAAATTTGTACATGAAATGCCACGGCCGTGGTGGTCACAACAGCCGTGGTAGGGTAGGGTATCATGTCCATGGTGGTCATCACAGTCGTGCTCGCTTGGATCACTCTACCTTTTCTTGGCTCCATGGTCATTCTACTTCAGCTGTCTCACGGCCATGCAAGGTGGCGCGACCATTCTAGGTCAGTAAAACATGACCATTAGGAGTGGCACGGTTGTGGTGATTCTTGCTTTTCTTCTAGGTGACTTTGTTGGTTTTGGATGAGCCAACGCGGCCGTTCTGAGGTACCACGATTGTGGTGGTCTCTGTTGCATCACTTTGACTTAATTCTTTGTTCATTCTAGACGTGTTTGCTTCAATGGAGCTTTGGCCACTAGGGGTAGGTTGAGGGAGCCTCAGACTTCACTTTAGACCTCTCCAAGGGTAGAGAAACCCTAGGATCACTCCTTGTCTATCCCTTCCATCAAGCATGTTCCAAATGCCTAAAAAATATGTAAATAATGTCCATAAGTGCATTTTATACAAATATGGATATTAGGGGAAATAACATGTAATCTAACAGATATAGATGTGATTGAAATGCAATATGGCACAAGATGAAGCTCTAAAATAGGGCGTCATCACTTCCCCCAAAAAAGAGGAACACCATGTTTGTATTAGAACAACACATAAAAACTAAGAGGGTGATAATTCTGAACTCCCCTAAGTTATAGAAAAAAATAACATGAAAATATCACATTTATGTTTTTTCAACATGTAACTAGTGAAATATAGTGGTTGCATGTTGGAGTTACATCTTACTGAAGGCTAAATCACTAACCTTCTATGAAAATCATGTTCTCTAGAAATAAAATTCAATAAGCCAAGATTATAGATCCTTCAACAGCTCCATAAATGACTAAGCCAACTAGCTCCAGATCCAACTAGGCCATGGAAGGTTAAAACAAGAGGCATTGGGAGAATTTAACTAATTTTCACCATATACAACAAAGAAATTCTAGGGTAAAAGGAAAGAGAGAGAAATATAAAATGTCATATATAATAAAGAGCTTACAAGGTTTGAACTATAAGATTCTAAGATTTTATTTCAAGGGTCAAGCCAAAACACTAACATGCATAGAATTGTCTCCCTCTATTGCCCTCTTATAGCCCATCAATGTTTGAGAAATTGTAAAACACACTAACAGAACTTAGGGTTGAATAAATCATATATTTATAGACTAAGTTGAGAGATAATTTCACTTTAGCCTAAAAGCAATTAACCTTAGGACATCCCATCAATTAAACTAGCCCCAATACATGGCTGAAACACCCTTATTAGGCACAACTTACATTCATTAGTCTCCCTATAGCCCACAGTGGCCAGTAGAGGCACATATCAAATACCAACATGTCTCAGTGGGCCCACATTTCCTAGGCTCCTGACCTAAAGTGACCACATCGCCCCAATGATCCAATCTAAAATGACCCTAGCAGTTATATTGTGGCACACATTGACCCACCTCCTCCAAAATTGAAGTAGGTTGAAATATCCTAAAGTGGTTGCATCTAATGTATGAGACCATCAAAGGAATCCACCCAGGGCACTTGGATCACAACAAACAATCCCCCTGCATCAATTAATCCCATTGATCAATGCAAGCACAATGGTGTGTTTTTTAAACTCTATAAAACTTCAACATTTTACTAAAATACACATTTGAACACAAAGTTTTTCTATCCTTGAATATTGTTCTATGTACTATGTTGAAAATTTGTTTTTAATATTTTATTAATTGCAAAAATATCCATTTGATATCAATGAAATCACACAATTAGGGAAATAAATCCATATTAAAAGAATGTATGGTTTGGGGTCTCACATTTATATCTTGGGGCACAGCTACAATAGGTCATTTGGTAATCTACTCATTTTCAAAGTGTTCAAAGTGATGATACTGAAGCAAGAGGGAATCATGAAGGGATTATCCTATATTGATTGAACTCTCATCTACGCTTAAGGGTTTCATTTGACATGGGAACACTTTAAGTACCACTCGTGCAAGAGGGTGACTTCATCCAATGTTTATAATAACACATAATTTTCTAGGGGATAAAAATCCACTTACCTTAGAAATCCACATTTTGAAAATGGTTAAGTAACATACCAGAATTTGGCTATCCTAACTCTAGAAACCCTAATCCCATGACAAGGAGGCTAACATTCTTGCATCATTAGAATTGACCAAACAAGGTTGGAGTTATTCCATGACATTTTTGTTTGTACCTCTAATGACATGTAAAATGTACATAATATGAGTAACTTACATATTAATCCTAATTATGGGTATATATGATCATGACCATCCTATGAACCTATAAACCTTAATATGAGTATGAGAGGATCTATGGAACCTAACCATAGATGTTGATGATGTATATGTGATGTATAGTAACCATGTTGACTTAAACCCTATTTATAAACAGCTAGCCCTGATGTACATCCTTGGTGACATTCCCTATACATTAGTGCCATTAGGTGCCATAATCAGCCAACATACATTGATACACATAAAATAATCCTGGCTTGATATGTAAATCAATTCTTTAATATGTAATATGTGTCACTTTTTCCATTAATATGCAATAATGACTTACATGTGCATAATTAGTCATTTGAGGTGAATAAATATAAAGGGATCATTCATGAGGACAATGATGTGAGTAATATATGTAATGTGACAATTATTAGATGGTTTTTTATTATTCACTCAAGTAAGTTACTCCTTACAAGCATGGTAGTTGAGATATGGCAGTTAGTTATCTAACTGTTTCAATCTTTATCTCCCTTAGATTTTACCTCTCTCATTGTTCCATATAGGATCCTTATATTATATGGAAATAATTCTAGGTGAGATGCTTACCCTAGAAACTACCTATGTTAATCATGTTAGTATGAGAAAAGCATATAGAACCTAATGAAGTGACAATGAGAATCATGAGTTGGGTAACTCTCTTTAGACTAGACACCATGTGACTTTTCCCAAGTTTTAAGTGTGATACCCATGTTTATGTTTTGAAGCTTGGAGATCTAACTTAAGAGTAGACTGACATGGAAACAATGATTAAGTAGGTGATAAGTTCATATACCCAAAGTATAACCACATGCTTGAGTAGACTAGCTTGGGAACCTAAACTTTGATATATAGTGATATTGAAGAGTAAGTGATGAGGTGGTAGAATTTGTAACTGGTACAATAAACTCACCCATTTACCTCTAGTTTTGTTTGACTTATCATGTCAAATATTTTCAAGGGGTTGAGGGGTAGTACATGTTAGAAAATGGATATGTTGATTTCAGGGATGAAATCCCCTTTAAGGGTTGGATTCCTATAACATAACGAGATTCGACTATCCTGACTTTAGAAACCCTAATCTCATGATTAGGAAACTTGCATTCTTGCATCATTAGAATTGACCAGACAAGGTTAGAGTTATACTCTACCATGCTTGTTTGTACCTCTAATGACATGTAATGTACATAATATGAGTAACTCACATGTTAACCCTAATTATGGGTGTATACGATCATGACCATGCTATGGATCCATAAACCCTAATGTGAGGATGATATTATGTTTGAAACCTAACCATGGATCTTAATGAGGTAAATGTGATGTAAGTGCCCATGTTGAAGTAAACAATGATTAATAAATGGCTAACCCTAACATGCACATCCTTGGTGACATTCATGATAATTTGATAACATAGATTGATACACATAAATTATACATAATCACAGAATCCTATCTTGATATGTAAATTAATTCATTAATATGCAACATGTATCACTTTGTTCATTAATATTTCATACTGACTTTCATGTGCATAATTAGCAATTTGAGGTGAACAAATATAAAGGGATGATTCATGAGGAAAATAATTTGAAAAATAGATATAATGTGACAACAATTGGATGGTTTTCCATTGTTCACTATAGTAAGTTGAGTGGCTTCCCCCTCACTACCACTCCTTACTAGTTATCGCTATTAGTAGACTCCAAGTAGATCAAAAGAGGACCCCATTTTGAATCCAATGATCCTCATACACCTTGTTGATTTTAGCCATGATTATCAAACTACATAAGTGAAATCTGAGCCCATGAATCAGGGATGAAGAAGAAGATAACATCAATTGAGATATGTGATATAAGCTAAAAACTACTGCCACAATATGTGAGGAGATATTTTTTACATATTTGGCATCTCTTTTACACACATAGAAATAATTTAAAACGTTCAACATTTTTTTGTAAACTAGTTTTCTTTTTTACTACGAATTTATTTATACTATGTAGTTGTTCAATATAGAGGAATGTATAATATACCAGAAAATTAACTATGGAATTCCAATAGGAAGAATTTTGATTTTAAGTAAGGTTTTGATATTGGAAATTGTATAAGGTAATATAGAAAATGTGTTATTTTGAACAAGGATTTGCATCACATAGTTGGATTTAGATCAAATAAGGCATATTGAGTTATTAGATGGATGATTACGCAGGTTATAAGGACAAATTGTAGTGATCTTAGTTTTTGCACATTGAGAAGGCAAGGCGAGTGTGATATTAGATGTTGAAAAGAACATTGTAGAAGTATAATAGAATACGAGAAAAAAATGTGGACATGGGTGAAGTTTATATCATATATGAAAGGTTACTCACTAGTTTTATACACACAACAGTGGTGATGAAACAAAAAAAACATTATCTAAGGCTTCCATAGTAAAGTGAGGTTGATCTATAAGGAATAACTAAATTGAATGAGGAATGTTGAGATATATAGATCTGAAGGTAAATGGATCAATGGGTCACTTTTTACATTGCCAGGATGAACTCTATATGCTAGCTAGAAGTAATAAAATAATGATACTTTATAGGAGACCAATTTAATCAAATATGTCAACTAATAAGGATGGATGACCAAATTCAGACAATAAAAAAGGTATTAAAAGCATTGTAGATATTCTAGTATACATAGAAAGTAAAGCATGATAGAGACGTTAAAAAATTCTATTTATTGTGAACAACAAATTGAAACAAAAATAAGTGTGACAAAGAGATAACAATGTGGAAAACATTAGATGACGTGAGTTAATGAAAAAAGAACAAAAAAATATCCATATAGAAGACTAAATTTCACAAAGAAACAAAAATTATAAGAAAATGAATTTATTCATTAAATTCTATTCTCACCACGGCTAGGCTACTTATGTAGAGTGTCGTGGTAACCTAAAGTCTAAGAAGGATAAATAAGGACATGATTTTGGTTTACAAAGATGGTTAATAGGGAGGAAGTGAGGATAACAAAGAGAAACTCAAGTTTATAGTTTTCAATGAAAGAGAAAATAGAAATAATAAGGCATAAATGGAAACATAAATAAACTTTAAACATACTATATCTCCCTAGAATAATCCTAAAAATTGTAACACCCTAAATTCAGTGATCATGGACTTAATTCCTACGAAACAACCAAAGCTTTTCAAAATAAACTTTACTACACGTCTTCTGCATTTTTGAGACTAGAATTAGTATATATTAGTACTTAGGTGGTAACCTTGAACATAAATGTATGTGAACTAGATCATTTGTTTATATAATAGACCATGAAATGATTTGAATTTGACCTCAAATCCTAACTTGGTCATATGGATGGTAAAGTGGTTTCTTGGATGAATATTGTTGACTTATACCTAAACCTTAGTTCGTAGTTGGCTAACACTAACTTACACATATATGGAGTAATTTCTAACATATTAAATGAATCTAGGTTTTGAAATGCCTTCATCAAGAGAAATATATATGTTGTTTCATTTTACTGCCCATATGTGATATAATATTGGACCTAAATTCTATATGTTATATAATACATGTTGCATGCTTAATTAATTTATGAATATGGATAGGGTTAATAATACATTGCTATGAGTAGATGTGAATGAATACTTAATATTAGTTGAAATAACTGTAAAATATCATAATAGATAATATGTGAGTATTCCATATAGATTGAGTAACCAAGTTGCCTTCGTTAAAGTAATATGAGGTCAAGTGGACTCATATACTAAATTAATTAAACAATGAAATAATGTTCCTAATAAGATTGAGAAAGTCATTTCAAGATTATATAAACATAAATTGAGAATAAATATTTTTATAAGCAAGTACATGTTTTGATAATAATTGTAAACCATAAATACCTCAAAGATAATATCAAAACCTAAACTAATGTTAAATTAATATTCCTCATTGTTGAATAAGGACTTTTGACCAAAGTAAATATAACAAGATAAAAAACATTTTAATTCTTTGACTATATTAATGTATCTATATAAAATAGGATTTGTAGTTTTTGTAAGGTTGGGGTGTGGTATTCTATTTTTGGTTTTAATTATATTATATTAGCCCTTAGATTGATATTTAAAAACATTGGGTCATAATTTACCTAATTATATACTATGTGTAATGACCACATATTGGTTGATTGTTCCCAATGTCCTTTTCCTCGCTCACCCCCTTTCCTCCAATTGAGCTAATATTCTCTCTAGAATGGTCATGATATCTTTGATATAACTACATCTATACTAACAAAGTCCACATAATATTTTACTTCCTTATTATGTTTTCTTACATTTCCAAGAATATTTTTTGCCATATCTAGCCTTTAATCCAATCAATATGTATCCCAAAACATTCGTGCCACCCGTTGAAACTTCCATTGTTTATTTTACCTCATCGACCCCAAAATAGCTTGGACCTAACCACAGATGTGATATTCATGGTCCACGAGTTTGGAAAGGAGTCACTAACCATAGAGAGCTTTATTAATTTCCACTACATCACTATTAGGACTTGGATATATTTTCCATGCATCAATCTAGTCTTTAGACCAATAACTCAAATTTTCCTCTTTTTTTCTTTATTTTTTTTCATCAAAACTCCAACACCTCGCTATTGTTTTTCTGAATTGCCTTTGTAATAACATCATCACTCCAAAGCACATTCATTTGGGAGTTGTTTTATTCATGTGTATTAATTTTGATTTGAGTAGAATTTCACCACCTTAATAGTCACTGAAAAATTCTACTTTGGCAATCTAGTAACCTTTTAGCTAAATCATGGGTTCATTATAGCTAGAAGATCTCAAGGAAGCCAATTGTGCACTCAATTCTTGGATATAGTTTTTTTTTTTATAACTTTCCAAGTAGACTATGTGTTGATGTTCTTTGACTATTGACAAGATACAATCATAGTCATTAAACTACTAGTTTTCCCACTCGTCCATTGTATTTCTCAATAGACATTCTAAGTATTTTAGTATGTTTGACACTTTCTTACAAAAATAACTGATAGATGTTTTAAGTGATGAATTTATGTTCATGCCCAATCAGGCGACCACAATTGCAACACATGTAGGAATATCTCAGTCTTTTGCCTCAACTTAAAATTTTATGAATATTAGTAAATCAAATTTTCTTATAAAAATAATAGATTTTTTTCAATTCAAAAAATTATAAAAAAATTATGATCTAAATGCAGAAAAATGAGACATACCTTCAAAAATATGTTTTTGATTCAATTTGGGTGGATTTGAAAATCAATTTTAGGAAATAAAAATTTATAAAAATTAAAATCGGATATAGTAACTTTTAGGTGCAAATCATGCGCTAAAATTTGTATTTATCCCTATGACATGTTAGATTCACAAGTTTAGGTATGTTTTTATGACTACTATTCTTGATAGATCATCTTCATTTTGATCATTTTACATCGATAGTTAATAACAAGGTGTTTCCATAACTATTTAAATTATCCTTTTGGAAGCCCTAAATGCATTATGATCTCTTATATTTTAGCTAACACTTCATAAATCCATTACTCATATGATTCAGGTCTAATTGTAATTATTCCTTCATTTCTTAGAACTTGATGTCTAGAACTAGACCTTCCCTCTATAAAATTTCCCTGGTCTCTTATGCTAATTACTATATAGAATGGTTCTTTTACGTCTAGGTGGTTGTTACTAGTATGCATCATATGGGCCTAGGCACTTGTCCTTATTCCCTTGGAATTTGAGTGATGGAGCCCATACACTTTATATATTTAGGTATACAATGGATAAAGGTGGTGGTGCTTCATACCAATACTTTAAGGTGATAATTCTTTTGTCCTACTTTTATAATTTTACTTTGAAGTAAAATATGCATGATTACTAATATTATTTATGTTCAATATACTAATCAAGAAAATATTTATTATAATTCCTTTAATATCACACATCAACATTACTTGATACTCTTTCAACGTATCGCTTTATACTATACCCTTTTCTCGCTCTGTGTGAATGGAAACAACATTAATTGTAACAACCCCCTCCCCCTATTATCCCCTTTTTAGGCTGACCGAGAGTGCAAGGGCCATTACCATAAATACAAGACTGATGGTTTAGCAAATAACCAGAAATAATTAATAATTTTTTCTTTAAATAGGAATGAGTTTGATACAACATAAAAAGTACACTCTCTAGTAAGGATATACATGCATTTCTAAAGTTACAACATGAAGTAAAGACTAACTAACTATAACATCCATCATTACATTAATGTTTCTTCATTTGGTGCCTTCTTTTCTGGGATGTTCATTTTCACCATACTTGTGGAATAATAATAGATTATCCTAAAACATCGTGAAATAAAACACAGTCAATACAATGAGTTGTATTGGTATGTGGGGGATTACAAAAGATCGAGTACATCTAAGTGTAACAACATATCCACAACAATTATTTTTACTAAATCAAAATTATTGTTTTCTTCGTAACTTCCCAACCCATTTTTACTCAACCTCTAGGATACCCTCTCTTAGGGTCTTGTCCCCGCAGTGGACGTTAGGCCACCTATCAATCTGGAGCTAGGTTCCATGTTGGTCTTCCCAATCTAGAGTATGACCTCATGTGACCTTCCCAATCTAGGTCTTAGTCTGACCTTCCCAATCTGAGGCTTGGCCTTATTCATCACAAAGACTCCTTCCATTATCAAACTTCCAGAGTTGGCATGTGGGGTTCGATAAAGTTATAAGTGTATAATGTGATATCCATGATGACTTTATAGATTGCAAAAAAAAACAAGTATTTATTTTTCAAGAAATCCAAAAAACCTCATAAATCTCCGTCAAACTAATGTGTGTAGTCATAAGCATAACCACATACCTTGATCAGTAGTATTGGATGTCCAAGCAAAAAGGGAAATCAATGCAATCGACCAAGCAAAGTTAAAGAATAACACCCATGTATCATTATTTTACTCAAATTTTATCATTAAGACTGACTTGTGTCTCAAATTAGGGTTTCATTAGGGTTTTGGATTCCTCAACCATAATTATCACTTTTCATGTCTTTTGGGTTGACAAACCCTAATACTATCATTATTTGCTCTTTAAATTTCAAGGAAATCCTAATTCATCAAATAATGGGATATTAAACTCAAATTAGATCCAAGTTGTACTTTCATACAAAAAGATCAATCATTGATTATTAAGATCAATTGAACCCATTAGGCCTAGAAATTAGGGTTTTCATTCATTCAACGCATTAAACATAGAAAATTTAGGTACTTTTTTGAACTAGAGGTAGATCTAGGCATTGATTATATTTTTATTGAATCCTCATATTTTTCTAAGAAAAATTCATATGTTACTTGTCTTTATTTGATCATCCCACTAAAAGTTATGATTTCTAAAAAATTAAATCATTTTGACCAATAGGGGCTACCACCTAGGCAAGGAACCTTGGGTCCCGCCCTACCATCTTGGTTGGGCCGTCCAACTGACTCCTGCCAACTAAGTGGATGGTCCACGTGGTGACTCGCAAACTTAAAATGAAAAAGAGGGAAGATGAAAATGCTACCCTTGCCTCTTCAATGCGGGGTCGAGTGCAGGAGAGTAAATTGCCAACTCATCATCTTCAACCTACATTCATTCGAGAACACAGTAGTGCAGTCAAGGGCAATGTTGACTTTGGCAAGGAGATCACTAGCACAGGAACAAAGACCCCCTTCTCCTTTGACACGCTTCCACAAACTGAACTAGACATTCAAATGTCCTGAAGGTAGCCGGAATCAAGAGGAGAACAAAGGGGCATCTCCCACAAAGTCCATGGATGAACTAGGGTGAAGGTTGAGACCAATAAAGAAATTGGGTGGGAATTGATTGTGGGACTCAACTGAAGCGTTGGACATAATTTGTGTCTTTGCACGGGGTCTAGGGTCCCCTATTTATACCCTCGTACATTGGAAGGGTTTTCTTTAGGATGGAAGATCAGGCGAATAACCTAGAAGTCTCAAAACTTAGGTGAAATTCAGGGTAGGTGAGTTCAACCTGTGCTCATGAATATGAAGAGCAAGTTTCCTTGCTTGTTCATTCATTAAATCACAGGAAATCGACTTGTAAATCCATCAGGTTAGTGTCCATGTTTCCTTATCTAATTGGGGTAGGTGACGATGCTGACATTGTTGGATTTGTGATCCAACGGTCCTTAGGAAAATACAAGAATAAAGGCTGAAAAAGGATTTTCCTAATTTGGCAATTATGTTGTGACATTTAATGTGAATCCTTTCACTTTAGAGATTCTAGAAAAATACATATCTCCAATTTTGTTAATCCTTTTGATCCCAAATTTTAAATCAAAGTCCATAATGACTTTATCTAGACGTGGGAAAAGATTGAGACTAAAATTTGAAAATAAAGATGCTTTTCTTAATATCCAAGTATTTCCTTTATAAGCCATATTTCAATCATTAAAACACTTCCTTTTCTCTTTCTTTCTTTTCTATACACTTTGTTTCAATTACTTTTATTACTAGTGGCCATCCATACCACTTTATATAGAATTCCACACAATTCTCACAAGTATACTTAGTTATTATCTATTTTCTTTTGCTTTTTTCTTATTATTGGATTTCCTTCTCTCCCTTTTCTCTTATATCCATTATTGGATTAACAAAATAGTAGAGTTCATGAAATCAACAATCAGGGGAAACCTTTATTTCAAAACAATGCACACACATTTGTAGTATGTCCCTTTTATTGCAAAACATTGCAATTCAACTAAGTAAAATACAAGTGAAACTGAGGTTATAACTTCCTTCCCCTCTTATAGGAATTTTTTCCTTAAACTTGATAAATCATAAAAACAATTCACGATAAGACTTTTCCATGTCTGTCTTTAGCTCCCATGTAGCCTCATCCTTTCCATGGTGCTTCCAGAGAACCTTTACCATCTCTATCTTTTTATTCTTGAGTTCTTTCACCTTGGTATCCATTACCCTCACAGGTGACTCAGGGTATGTTAGCCTCCCTTGGAGTTCAATAGGCTCAATGCTCAGCACGTGGCTAGGATCCTTCACATAACGCTTCAGATTGAATACATGGAACACATCATGCATCATACTAAATTGAATAGGTAAGGCTAAACAATAATCAACTTCACCAATCCATTTCAAAATCTTGAATCGACCCACGTATCTAAGACTCAACTTTCCTCTGTACTTACCTATAGATCAGAGGGGTCATATTTTTAGAAATACAGGTTAACCCACAATGAAGTGCAAGTCAGTCTGCTTCACATCAACATATGAATTCTACCTAATATGGGATCTCTTTATCCTTGGCTTGATCAAAGTGACTATATCTACATACAACTATAGTTATTTTGACCTCAACAAGGTCCTCTCACTGACATTATCCCAGTGAGGTGGTGATATACATGGCCTCCCATAAAGAGCTTCATACAGAGGCATCCCAATATTGTCTAGGTAACTATTATTATAAGAAAACTCAACAAAGGGCAAGTATTTCTCCCATAATCCACCCCAATCAAGAACATATGCTCTCAACATGACTTCTAAAGTCTGGATCATTCTTTCATATTGTCCATCAGTCGGGCATGAGAGGTTGAGTTGAATTTCAAACTTGTATTGAGTTCCTCATGCACTTGCTTCCACAACTTGTAGGTGAACTAAGGGTCACGATAAAAAATAATTAAATTTAGAACACCATGCATATGTACTATTTATCTAATATATAGTTCAGTTAAGGCTGACACCATGGCAGTGATCTTTAAGGTGGGGAAATGTGCTACTTGTAGGTGATTCACCAAAACCAATATCGCATTATGACCTTTCTTTATCTTGGGGAGACCTACCACAAAGTTCATAGTGATCTATTCCCATTTCCACTCAAGAATTTGAATGGATTACAGTAATACACTAGGTCGTTGGTGTTCAGCCTTTACCATCTAGCATGTGAGACAACTAGCCACATATGCGGCTATGTCTCTCTTCATTTTAGGCCACCAAAAGTATGGTTGCAAGTCCTTAAATGTCTTGGTGGTGCTAGGGTGTACCGTATACTTAGAACCATGAGCTTCTTACAAGATACTAGTCTTCAAGGACAAATCTTTAGGAACCCAACTATTCTATCAGATTCCACCATCCATTCCCACTAAGAGATGTGTTTGAATTTTCTCCAACAAACCTTTCATCTTGCGAGCTCTGGGTTAGCTAACTGGGCAGTTACCAATTTGGTCAACTTGCCCGGTGTTGTTTGAATGTTATCCACCTAGATTTAGTCTTCTAATGGTTTCAGTGTCAACCTAGAAAACTCTTCCAGTTCTCTCCACTGGGTATATAAGAAAGATGCACATCTGAGCTATTTCTGACCAAGAATGTCTGCTACTACATTAGCTATTCTAGGGTGGTAGGAAATGGTGAAAACATAGTCTTTAATATACTCCATCCATTGTCTTTGTCTCAAGTTTAGGTCTTTATGAGTTAGGAGGTACTTCAATATTTACAGACGATGAGGATCTCAAAAGTAGCTCTGTATAGGTAGTGTCGCCAGCCCTTTAGGGAATGAATAATTGCTACTAGTTCTAGATCATGTGTTGGGTAGTTCACTTAATTTGGCATGAGCTTCTTGGAGGCATAAGAAACAACATGTCTATCTTACTCTAGCACACATCCAAGCCCCATCTTTGATGCATCATTGAAGATCATAAAACTTCATTGACTGAGGGGTCAACACGGGAGTTGTGGTCAACTTCTCCTTCAATTCCTAGAATTGATCTTTACACAAGTCAGACCATACAAACTTCTCATCCTTTCGGGTGAGCTTGGTGAGAGGCAAAGAAATCCTGAATGAAGCACCAATAATATCTGGCCAATCCTAGGAAGCTGTAAATCTTAGAAGGGTTCTTTAGTGTTGACCTATCACGTACAATCGACACTTTATCCAGATTCACTGAGATTGGCCCTCCAGATATAATGTGTCCAAGAAACATGGCACGATCTATCTAAAAATCACACTTTGAGAATTTCCCATAGAACTTCTACTTGCTTAGTATATCAAGGTCTCTAGAAAGGTGGTCACACTGGTGCTCTAAGTCATTAGTATAAACTAGGATGACATCTATAAATACTACAATAAGAGAGTCTATGAAAGGTTGGAACACACTGTTCATGAGATTCATAAACACACTCAGGGCATTGGAAAACCCGAACGACATTACCAAAGACTCATAGTTCCCATAGGGGATTTGAAAAGAAGTTTTTGGGATATCCTCACTCTTGACTCACAACTAGTGATACCCGAATATTAGGTCAATCTTTGAAAATATTTAAGCAGACTTGAGTTGGTCAAATAGGTCATCTATAGGGGTAAAGGATACTTGTCCATAATGGTACACTGATTTATCATCATATAGTCTATGCACATACAGAGTGATCCACCCTTATTCTTAACAAAGAGGACTGGTGCCTGCACAGATAAATGCTAGGTTGGATGAAGCCTTTGTCTAGCAATTCCTATAGTTGCTTGTTTATCTCAAGAAACTCTATAGGGGGCATCCTGTAAGGTGCTCCAGAGATAGGGTTCCTCCCGAGAGCTAATGTTTTTGAGAAGTTCACTTCTCTTTCTGGAGGTATTTTAGGGAAGTCATCTAGGAACACATCTGCATAGTCCCTGACCACTTCTATTATCTCTAAGGGATGCACCATTGGCTCCGATTTGGTAACTACTTCTAGGAATGGCTGACAACCTTTGTCCATCATCTTGCCTACCTTCAAGGTTGACACATACAGGCTAGTGGTAGCATCATTCCTACCTCTAATGGTAAAAGTTGTATTACTCAGTCTCTATATTCTTATCTTATTTTCTCTACAGTCTATCTACATTCTATAAGTACAAAGCCAATCCATGCCAATGATCACATCAGAGTCAATCATGAAGAGGATAAAATCTGTAGGGAGTTCATAATTTAGATATTTAATATATATAATTGGGATTTTCAAGAGAGACATAAAGATTTGACCACTCGGGATAGTGACATCTAAAATATATCCTAAATCCTTGATGTCTAATAAAGAATAGTTGTGAAATTTCTTGAAATCAAAGTATTGGTAGAATCAGAGTCAAACAAAGCTTTTACATTTTTCCCATGGTCTCAAGCATGCCTACATAGTTTTTCATGACAGTCAAACTACCATTGCATTGTAAATCTAAACATAGGGAAAAAAAGAACTCTAAGGGTGAGTATCCTCTATCAGATAGTTAGCATTGGCATGTGCCTCTTCATTGTCGATGGTGAAAACTCAGGCCTACCTATGTTCTCCTGTATATGGAGTTGTAGCTGGTGCAACTACTACTACCAGAGGTGCTTCTACCACAGGTCGGGCTTTCACTAGGCCTGAACCGCTCATATCAGGGAGAGGACAATTGGCCTGAAAGTATCCTTCCCGATGGCAACAAAAGCACACCTTCATCTCGAAATGACACTTCCTCAGGTGTGCTCCCACAATTGTGACACCTTGTAGGGAAATTCTCATTGTAAGTTTTTCCCTTTCCTCAATGTCTCCTTTTGGCATGGTTGCATCCTTGTCCTTTTCTAAGTTCATTTCTTGGGCTAGAGGTGCCTTCAGTGAATATCAACAACCCTTTTGGTGGATTTTTTGCAGGCATCACCATCTTCTCCATGCTAAGGACAATGTTATAGGCATCAGTGAAGTTCATCAGTCTTCTCACTATCGTATGGAGTTTGATTGTAGGGTGCAAACATTCCTCAAAATGATCCACTCATATTTCCTCAATTAGTATGTAACCAAATTTCTCTAGGAGGAGAAACTTGTGGGCGAAGTCTACCACAGACATTTGCCCTAAACTAGGAATGTGAACTCCTATTTATCCTTCTAAGCTGAGACGGGTATGAATTTGGTAGAAAACATGGTTTGGAAGTCAGTCCAGGCCATTCGGTCTTTGTTCAAATCTCGGCCCATGATGTGATTCTCCCACCAAATTGTATATGCTCCTTCAAGAAGATGAGCGGAGAAGGGCACTTTCTTGTTCAACTATACTTCCAGCATACAAAAGCCATTCTCCACTGCCAGGAGATAGGCATCTTCTTTGTCAACTACCTAAGTTTTATCTTCTCCTTAGAATTTTTCAATGTTTGGCTTGACAAAGTCCAAAATGGTGGTTGCAAGGTGAGGGTGCACGGGTAGTGGCTCACCATTTTTATTTGTGGCTATATCCTTGATGGCCAGGGCACTAATGGCCTCACTCAATTTCATCTATTGTTCCATCTAGAGAGCATCAGGAGTGTGGACCACCACTTGTCCTACTATTGGTCCAGAGTCAGATGTAGGGTCAACCTTAGGCTCGTCTTCTATCATCGACTACCTTTTCTGGTCATCCTCTAGGTTCAGGTTGTTGAAGGTAATGTGTTTTCGGTCGGGGCCTTCCTTAGAGGTTTCTTCAGATATTTTCCTCTTCCTAGAGAACTCTTCCTCCAAAGCCCTTTTTTTCTTCTCCTAGGACTTCATCTTCATATGTCTGGGCCTACGTTCAAAGTGATCATGGGGGGTGTCAAAGGGAATGACAATGGTCTTAGCTTAGGCCATGTTGATTGACATAAGTAGATAATTAAACTCATTCTAAGTTTCTAGAGCATTAAAGAATCATAAATATTATTCATGACAACTTCATTGTATGCTTTTTATTGTTTGGTAGAGGATGCCTTCATCTTTAATTCTCATAACCCTAGTACTCAGAAAGTATGCAGAGAGTAGTTATAGGTACCTAGGTTTTAGTGAGTGAAGGGGGAAAAAGAAGTGATGAAAAGATGAGAAATCCTAGAGGTGTGTTATTTTGGGTAAAGTCCTCTAACTTTGGCCAGGTCAGAAGCATGGGTCTAGGAGTCCTCATAAGCCAAGTAGTAGTGTGGAGGAAAATATTTCCAATCCTCAGATCGTGGTCCTTTCTATACATCGTCGTCTTTGGAAAACACTCTAATAATTCCCTTGGGCCTCTACAAAACTCTTAAAATTTAATAATTATTAGAGGTTAAATAGTAAACCAACTCTGATACCAAATGTAACGACCCCCTTCCCTTGTTATCCCCTATTTAGGCAGACCGAGAGGGAAAGGGCCATTACCATAAATACAAGATCGATGGTTTAGTAAATGACCAGATAATAGGAATGATTTTGATACAAGATAAAAAGTTACATTCTCCACTAAGGACTTACATGGATTTCTAAAGTTGCAACACAAAGTAAGACTAACTAACTATAACCTCCATGATTACATTAATGTTTCTTCATATGGTTCCTTCTTTTCTGGGATGCCCATTTTCATCATCCTTGTAGAATAATAGTAGATTATCCTAAAACATAGTGAAACAAAACACAATTAGTATAACAAGTTATATTGGTATGTTTGGGTAAAAAAGATTGCATCTAAGTGTAACAACATATCTACAACATTTATTGTTACATAATCAAAATTATCATTTTCTTCATAACTTCTCAACCTATTTTTACTCAACCTCTGGGATACCCTCTCTTAGGTTCTTGTCCCCAAAGTGGACATTAGGCCATCTCTCAATTTAGAGCTAGGTGCCATGTTGGGTTTCACAATCTGGGGCCTAACCACATGTGACTTTCCCAATCTAGGGCCTGGTCTTAGTCACTACAAAAATTCTTTTATTCCTTCCATTATCAAACTTCCAGAGTTGGTATACGGGGTTCGAGCAAGTCACAAGCATATAATTTGATAGCCATAATGACTATATAGATTGAAGCAAGTAAATAAACAAGCACACATTTATTTTCAAGCATTCTTGAAAGCCTCAAAAATATCTGACAAACTAATGTGGGTAGTCATAGGCATAACCAGATACCTTGATTAGTAGTATTGGATGTCCAGGAAAAAAGGGCAATCAATGCAATCAACCAAGCAACAATCCTAAAAAGTTAAAGCATAACACCCATGTATCATTATTTTATTCAAAATTTATCATTATGACTGACTTTTGTCTCAAGTTAGGGTTTCATTAGGGTTTTGGCTTCCTAAACTCTAATTATCACTTTTCATATCTTTTGGGTTGACAAACCCTAATCTTGTCATTATTTGCACTTTTACTTTCAATGAATTCATAGTTCATCAAATCATGGGATATTAAACTCAAATTAGATCCAAGTTTCACTTTTTTATCCAAAAATATCAATCCTTGATTATTAAGATCAATTGAACCCATTAAGGTCATCCAAACCTAGAAATTAGGGTTTTCTTTCATTTAACAAATGAAAGATAGCAACTGTGGGTACTTTTTTGAACTAGAGGTAGATCTAGGTATTGATTATATTTTTATTGTAGTCCACATATTTTTTCTAGAAAAATTCATATAGTACTTCTCTTTATTGGATTATACCACTAAAAGTTATGATTTCTACAAAATTAAGTCATTTTGACCAATAGGGGTCTGCCACCTAGGCAGGGAACCCTGGGGCCCGCCCTGCCAGATTGGCTAGGCCAACCAACCCGCTCTTGCGAACTAAGAGGCTGGTCTGTGTGGTGACTCACAAACTTAAAATGAAAATGAGGGGAAATGACAGCGCTGCCCTTACCTCTTCAACGCAGGGCCGAGGGCAGGAGAGTAAATTGCCAACTCATCGTCTTCAACCTCAATTCGTTTACGAGAACAACAATGCAATCAACAGTGAGGTTGACTTCAGCAAGGAGATCACCAGTGTGGGAGCAAAGACCCCCTTCTCCTTCCACACGCTTCTACAAACTCAATGAGACCTTCAATTGTCCCAAAGGCGGCCGAAGCTAAGAGGAAAATAAAGGGGTATCTCCGACAAAGACCAAGGAAGAACCAGGGTGAAGGTCAAAACTGACAGAGAAATTGAGTGTAAGGAATTTATCGTGGGACTCGGCCGAAGGGTTCGATTCAACTTGTGGCTTCACTGAGGGTCTAGGGTCCCCTATTTATACCCTCCTACGTCAGCAAGGTTAGCTCTAGAATGGGAGATTGGGAAAATCTCCTAGAAGCCTCAAAACTAGGTGAAGTTTGGGGTAGGCGAGTTCATCTTGTTTTCATGAAGATGAATAGCAAGTTTCCTTGCTTGCTCATTTTTAAATCACTAGGAAATCGGCTTGGAAAGCCCGCAGGTCAGTTTCCTTATTTCCTTATCAAACTGGGGTAGGTGAGGATACTGGCACCATTAGATTTGTGATCTAACATACCTCTGGCCGCACACAAGAACAAAGGCTAAAAAATGATTTCCTGGTTTGACAATTACATCGTGACATCTAATGTGAATCTTTTCACTTTAGAGATTCGAGAAAATTCCATATCTTCCATTCCATTAAGCCATTTGATCCCGAATTTTAAAGGAAAGTTCGTAATGACTTTATCTAGTTGTGGGAAAAGATTGAGACCAAAATTCAAAAAGAAAGATGATTTTTCTTAAAATCCAAGTATTCCATTTATAAGGCAAATTTCAAGCATTAAAATACTTCCCTTTCTCTTTCTTTCTTTTCTATATTATTTATTTCAATTACGTTTATTACTAGTGGCCATCCATACCACTTTATAGATAATTCCATACAATTCTCACAAGTATATTTAGTCATTATCTTTTTTTTGCTTATTATTGGATTTCCTTCTCTCCCTTTTCCCTTATATCCATTATTGGATTAACAAAATAGTAGAATTCACAAAATCAACATCAGGGAAAATTTGCAAGGGGAAACCTTTATTTCAAAACAATGCACACACATTTCTAATATATATATCCCTTTTATTGCAAAGCATTGCAATTCAACTAATTAAAATACAAGTGAAAATGAGGTTATAACATCAATTGTCTTATTTCTCATTCTTTAACTCTATGTACCATGTTATTACATCTTAAACACATACCAATTTAACAAATTCTCTCAAATATTTTTTCTCCCACTGATGTATTGTCCATCAACCTCCCAAGTGCAAAGATTACATGTAAGGAAGGAATTTTTTAGGAACGATGTGCTTCAATAATCTACTAGTACAATTGAGATTTATTTGTGGAATAGCTTTTGTGGCTTGTAGTCATGCTTCCTTTATACCAGCTAAACCATGTAGTTTCATGCACTTCTATCATCTTTTATCCTTTCCGGGGATCTCCCATTGCACTTTCATATTTAGTAACTCATTTGATAGAATCTTTTAGTTTGTAATATTCAACAAACCTCCATTTCATAATTGAATGCAACCTTTAAACAAAATAATTCTCCAACAATATCATATGGTTTAGTAATGTGTAAAAAATAGTAAAACCTAAATACAACCTTTTTTCAAAATTAATCATCAAATTAACACCCATTCAAAACGTATTTCTCATTGTAGAACCTTTTCTAGGTTAGTTCACCAAAAAATTGTGAATCACTTTGTAGGGTGAATGGACTAAAATGTTTGGTGCATTATCAACATGGTTGTGAATGCAAAAAAATGTTTATCACATTAAAAATCCTAAAATATGGCACTAGTTTTTTTACTAAACATGCCTAGGTCTCTACGAAGTCAGACATTTTACGTATTCATCCTGGGCATATCATAGAATGCATCTAACATTTTGTAGAATTCATAAATATATTGGCATATTGATTACATTTTCTATCAAATTTCATTAATATCTAAAAAGTTAAAATTGTTTATAGTTTATTCTTGTTCCAATCAACTGTTATCTCACAAAATGTATATCAATTTTTGCCAACCAATTATGAAACAAATACATATGAGAATATGAGATTGTCATACATGACCTACTACACGTGTGCAGAAGTGAAGTTCGGGATCTAGTTTAAGCTGCAACTTGCATCAACATGAACAGCTACAAATCGACCAGCTCATGGATTTTGGCTAACTTGGTAACGCAAGGCCATAGAAATGATTGGACAATATGGTTTGCAATTATAATATGGAAACTATGGAACCACCGATCCCAATGAATTCTTCCGATACTGTCAATATGGATCCAGAAATCCAGTTGCATTCTATTCAAACGGAAGTCGATAACTACCTGTCATCTTTCAAAAGAGAATTACATACTTTGCCTCATGTGAAGGATAACAGTACGCATCAGGTACTCCCTACTCGAGACACCTTGATAATGAATGTAGATGCATCAACATTGAATAACAAGAACAATATGGCCACAAGTTTTGGTTTGAGAGATTGCATAGGATAATTGATCTCAGGCGGGTTTCATCAAGAGCGGGGACTTCTTGTAGCTGAACTACGTGCTATATATGGGAATACGTGAGTGTGGGAATCACTTAAAAACCAATTCTCGTGGATATTGACAATCTACAAGCCTATAAAATGGTAGTAGCGGAGACCACAACACCAGCAAATACAATCCTTTTTCCAAGAGAAGTGAGAGGGACAAGAACCAGTTAAGTGTAGCCAAGCCAATAGATACGCATGTAGCAAATTAGATGATGCCATATCTAATGGGAGAATAGATAGGCTATTTCATACGATAAGTGGAACCAAGGACCTAAGTTTATCTCCAACTATGTGTAGGAGGGCTCACCCTTGGCCCATCGAAATGTTAGCACATGTTTGATGCTTTGCCCATTAGTCCATAATGAATAAGATACACTCTTGTAGTCCAAGAAAATCCACTAAATTAACAATCTATCTACAAATTATATGCCATATTTCTATTTCAATAAATTGCTTCATTACTAGTAAAGTTTTTACCTTTGTATGTCACAATTCACATGCATGATATGATGACTTTCACCAAATGTCAAGCAATTTGATACACCAAATATTTTTCTAAGTTACACTACACCAAATAAACACTAGCAATCAATTGAAATTAAATTCAAAATATTCACTAGTAATCTAATATCTAAAGATGGAGCTAAACTTTGGGCTTGGTCACGTGAACTAAATGGCCAAAGTCCTCAAGATTGGCAAACATATGGATTAAGAGAAATTGAAGAGATAAATATAATGCATAACAGGAAGCACGTATGAGGAACTAAGCTACTAGAACGCATTCATGTATTCCACTTATTGGAATTATGGAGGACTATCCACTATGTAATAATCCAAACGAAACTATTCTACACTCTCTTCGGGATTGCATATGCAACAAATCAGTACTCTTGTTAGAACGTAACATGGGTGATGATCACTTCTCACTAGCTGACGATGGATAGATCTCACTGAGTACAAGAAGTCACAACAAAAGTTGCAATATCAACTACTTGGGAAGTTACCTACTGGCATCTATGGAATAGTGTAAACAAATGAATAAATAACAAGCTATGCAATCAATTCTTGAGTGACAAGCATTCTTGGGGACTAGTAGATGGCAAAATCGAGGAGCGGAGGGGGAAGGGAGCGACCGATGGTGGCAGCCAAGGCGGTGGTAAGTCCGGGGGTTCTAATGCCAGGGAATCAGAAGGGGTTGATAGGGGACCCCGCGAGGGAGTGGGGGATTCCTTGGAGACAAAAAAGGAAAAGGTGGGGATGCTATATCACCATGAACAAGGTTTTAGGGTTACGAACCTGGGCATCGAGTTCAACTATGGAGGCATGCGTGGAGGAGGAGCAGGAGAAGGAGATCCAATCGCAGGTGAGTTGCGGGACCCAGGGGGCGTGAGGGGGAAAACCTAAGGGAAACACGCGGCCCGCCGCCGCCGCCACAACCGAAAACCCTAATGATAGGTGGAAGCAGTAGTCCAAGTTCGTCTGCATCTACGTCTGCATGGAAGCAACCTGTAGAAGTTGTAACAACGCAGATACAAGACGTAACTATGGAAGGAGGACAAAACACCGAGAAACTCCCTAGAACAAATCAAGGTGTGGAGAAGGAAGAGATTTTCTTTCTGGAAAAGCTTTTCGAAGATAACCTGGATCACAGGGATGTTACACTTGAAATCATAGATAGAGATCCAGTTCTTGAAGTTAAACTGGAAGCTATGGATGAGTTAGTACGACCCTGGAAATACGCCATAGTGGCAAGACTAATCGGAGCGGATATCGGTTACATGACGTTGAGGGACCGCCTGAAAGCTATGTGGAATATTACTAGAAGATACAACATCTTCGAACTGGAATTGGGACATTATGTCATACAATTGTTTTGTAGGAAAGACTACGAGACGGCTCTGTTTGGAGGCCCCTGGAAGATATTTGGGAAAAACCTGGCGGTGTGGGAATGGAGTGCAAGCTTCGTCCCCACTGCTGAACTGCCCACATTCATGGTAACCTGGATTCGAATTCTTAACCTGCCACTACACCTCTATGTACCAACGATGCTTGAATACATAGGCATGGCTCTTGGTCGCCTGGTAAAGATAGACAACCATACCCTGAGCAAATCAAGAAGCAAGTTTGCAAGACTTGCGATTGAAGTGGATATCACAAAGAAAATGCAAACGTCCATTTGGATCAATGGCATAGAATAGCAGGTAGAGTATGAAGGTTTCACATGGAAATGCACGAAATGTGGAAGGGAGGGTCGTCGTTCAAAAGTCTGTGAGGGAAAGGGCGAGGGCGGGGAAACAAGACGAAGCCAAGGAGAGCAACACTCACAGGGCCAGGAGAAACCCATAAACTCAGATGAGGCGGGGTGGCAACCTCAAGGTAGAAAGGGCACATGAAGAAAATAGATGAATGGAAGAGATAATGTACGTCAGCCTGAGGCTGCTACAAACTGTTTTGCACATCACGAGGAGGAAGAAGGCAAGGAAGATAGGACCAAGGAAGATAACAGAAATGCAAATGGAGGAATCCAGCAGAGAGACGCAAGACCGCCGAAGATCTGGAAAAAGAAAAAACCAGTACAGGGGAACAGTGGGGATACCGAAGGAGAAGTTCCCAAACTGAAAGACATCAGCAACGACGCAGAAAGGAGGACAGAGATATCAAGGGAACATCTGGAAGAGATGAAGAATCATGTGGTAAAAAATCCAGAGATTGATGAGGTTATTATCATCGACAATGAGGGAAATTCCCAGGAAATGAAAGTAGAAAAAGACGAGGTCGATAACACAAATCATGAAGCCACCATTAAAGAAGCTCGGAGCTGTGAAGGCAAGGAGAAAAAACACGCAGAACCCAGCGGGATCGACAAAAGCATCAAAGGGAGTTGAACCAAAATGAAGAGACATGGGAGGAAGAAACTAGTCTCAGAACCACCATTGGGAAGAAGAAGTCTACGAAGTATTCCTATAGATGTGATCAACTCAAGCACGGAGGCTGTGAAGAAGGCTCTTGCAGGAGTCGAGAAAGAGAAGGAGAATGTTCCCCCAAGCTAGTAACTCAGTTACTAGATTCATTCTTCTACAGATAGTTTTTTTATGTGTGACATCCTCTACTGGAATGTCCGAGGAGTAGGAAATAAGAAGACTTGCAATATGATCAAGGAATTCAAAAGCACAAAGAAACCTCATTTAGTAGCCATTCTCGAACCAAGAATAAGTGGAGAGCAGGCCCTCAAAATGGTGAGACGATTGGGTTTTTCCAATTCCTTTAGAGTCGACGCCAGGGGTTTCTCTGGAGGAATTTGGCTTTGCTGGAATGATCATGAAGTCAAGATTGATATTCTGAGCTGCCATAGACAATTCATCTCGTGTAAAATCAATAATAGCCTATATGCAACGATAGTGTATGCAAGTCCACAGAAACAAATGAGAAACCTTCTATGGTGACATCTTGTGGAGATCAGGAACAAGTACAAGGGACCATGGGTCATATTAGGTGATTTCAACGCCAAAATACATATCAATGAAAAGTCGGGCAGTGAGGCATTTGATCACAGAGAAGCAGGGGTGTTTAGAGAGACACTCCTAGAAGCGGGTTTATCTGACCTGGGTTTCTCGGGAGCAAGATACACATACAAGAATGGCACACTCCTTGAAAGACTGGACAGAGCAGTCGCTAACGATATTTTTATGTTGCGTTTTACAGGAGCTAGGGTGGATCACCTCCCAAGGCTACAGTCCGACCACTGCCCAATCTTACTGAAGATGGGTGAAAAACGGGCGGGCAACAAAGATAATAACAACAATCTCAAAATTCAGGCAAGCTGGAATTCAGATACCAATTTCATGAAGACTGTTCAAAATAAGTGGAGGAGGGAGGATGGGGATTTCAACACAATTCTGGAGAAATCAAAGAAGGACCTCGCAGAAGCAGGAAGGGAGGAGTACAGAAAGCGAAGGAAGAAGACGGACTGACTGATGCGCAACATATTGCTTCTGCAGGAGAACATGGCTGCTCAATATGACCCAATATCCGACGAGATGTGTATGGGAATGCAAGCTGAACTAGACGCCTTGTTGGAGGAGGAAGAAGAGGACTGGAAACAAAAGAGTCATATCAACTGGCTTACTAATGCAGACAGAAACACGAGATTCTACAACGCATGGGTTAATCAGAGAAGAAGGGTTAATACGATTACTATGCTAAAGAATCAAGAAGGAGTTTGGGTGTCGGATGTAGAGGAATTAAAAAAGATGGTGGTAAACCACTTCAAGAATGCTCTTACGGAACCTATAAAAGATAGGACCCTGGCTTGTGAAGCATGCCCAGGAAATTTCTGCAATCTAACTGATGATGAAGGGCAAGCTATAGCCCAGCTTCCTACGATAGAAGAAGTGGAAACGATAGTTAAAAACCTGAACCCTTACAAGGTTGCAGGGCCAGATGGAGCGGATGCACTCTTCATTCAAAGGAATTGGAATTCAGTTGGAGAGTCTGTATGCAAAACTGTTAAGAATGGGATTCTCGGCCATGAGTTATCGGAGGAGCTATGCAAAGTAACAATGGTACTTATACCTAATGAAGCAAAATGAGATAGATGTGATCTTCTGAGGCCCATTCCTGTAAACAATATTGCTTTAAAGCTAATTTCGAAAACAGTGGTTGAAAGACTGAAGTGTCATCTACCTAAATGGGTGTCGAAGGAACAAAGCAGCTTCATACCCGACAGAAGTATCACAGATAACATAGCCACTGTGCAGGAGATAGTTCACTTGATGAAAAGGAAGAAAGGGGCAAAACTAATGGCAATCAAAATTGATTTAACAAAAGCCTATGATCAACTTGCGTGGCAGTTCATAGAGGATACTATAACCCGAGTTGGTTTACCCCACAATGTCAGAAAATACATCATGAATTCAGTTACGGGCGGATCCACATCCATCTACTGGAACGGGGAATTAACAGAAGCTTTCAAATCGAGCAGAGGTCTTAGACAAGGTGACCCGCTCTCCCCGTACCTATTCATCCTGTGCCTAGAACAATTGAGCCAACTAATCAAACAGAGCATAAGGAGGGGCGATTGGAAAGTAGCACGACTACAAAGAGGCGGCGAAACCATTTCCCATGTCTACTTCGCAGAAGACATCATCCTATTTGCTGAAGCTAGCAGAAAGAAGATGAAGGAGATTCTGAGAATTTTCAACGTATTCGGTGCAGCATCGGGGCGAACTATTTAAAATACTAAAACCAGGATCTTCTTTGCACATAGTGTGCCTAGATCAAGAAGAACTGAGGTCCTAAATGAATGCAACTTTCAGATGACAGAGGACCTAGGACGGTATCTCAGTGTCCCTATCATTCACAGGAAGGTGACGAAGACAACATATGAAATGGTGTTGGACAAGATCGAGAACAAGATAGGAGCCTGGTCAGCCAGAACCCTATCCCTAGTAGGCCGGGTATGCCTAGCCAAGTCTTGCCTGGAGACCATACCCACCTATGTCATGAATACGGTTGTTCTACCTGCTAATCTGTGCAACCGGATTGATCGTACTATCAGAAGCTTCATTTGGGGAGGTGCAAATAAAGCCCATCCCATGGCCTTAGTGGCATGGAACAAGATAGTCTGTGATCAGAAGCATGGAGGTCTTGGACTTAAAGCAATGAAAGCGTGGAATGAAGCTCTCCTAATGAGGAATTCATGGGATATAGCTATTGGGAAGGAAAGCATCTGGTGCAATAGTCAAAAGGAAAAATGCAGGAGGTACAAGGAGGAAGGCGGAGCACATCTGTCCAGACTATGTCGAGCTTCCTGCAAGGGAAAGAAATGTATATTAGAGAACACCAAAATTGAATTAAGAAGCGGCAACACAACTAGGGATGACTGTTGGATTAAAGAACATTTGCAACTCAGGCACCTCGCAAGGAAACCGATACCTAGCACGCTGGAGGATTTACATGTTGCTTGCATGATCAACCATGAAGGTCAATGGGATGAGAAGTTCGTGGAGGAGTGGTTTGGTCCGGAAATGGTAACCGTGGTTAGAAAAATACCTCCACCGGAAACATCTGACAGAAACGACATAAGAATCTGGAATCACACAGTCGATGGAAGGTTCAGTACTCGCTCAGCATACAATCTACTGCGAGAGGGTAAAGACATAAGAACAGAAGGGAAATGGAAATCTATATGGAAGTTGAAGGTACCTAATAGAATACGTTTCTTCTTCTGGCTACTTGAACACAAAGCTCTCATGACTAACGTCAGAAGAAAAGAAAGATTTATGACTGAAGATAGTACTTGTAGCAGATGTAAAGATACAAACGAATCCATCCTACATGCTTTACGGGATTGCAGATTAGTAAAACCAGTTTGGACCAAGCTAAAAGAAAGCCAAACACAGGCTTTCTGGAAGGAAAATGATGCGGGGAAATGGTACCAGCAGCATTCAACAAACAAGGAAGAAGATGCAATTGAATTCATGGTGGCATGCCACTACATTTGGAAATGTAGGAATGAGGCGATCTTCAACAACAGGGAGATACCAGTCAGACATCAGGAGCTGCATATTCAAAAACAAACCCAAGTACTCAGCCATACAAGGAAGACGGAGGCCCTAAATACAGCAACAATGAAGCAACTTAAAAGATGGCAACCTCCAGCAGTAGACTGGATAAAAATCAACACTGATGCAGCTACCACGAAGAGCGGAGCTATCATCGCCGGAGTGGTGAGGGTTTGGAAAGGAACCTAGAAAGGAGGTTTTGTGAGGAAGGTACAAGAGCAAAACGTGACAGCAACGGAGCTTCTAGGTATTCTGAAAGCAGTAGAGCTTGCAAGAGATAAAAACTGGAATCAGGTTACCATTGAATCAGACTATTTCGCAGCAGTCAAACTGATTAATGGGAGGGAGGAAGATGCAGGACCTAGATTCACCCGCACAACACAGCTCATTCAGATGATCGGAAGCAGAAGTAATACCTACTGTTACACAGAGAGAAATACGAACCAAGCTGCTAGTCAGTTGGATAAACACTTCAAAAACAAAAGATGCCTCGATGGATGGATCGAAGAGGAACCTCCGGATATTAAACATATCTTAAAAAAGGAGGGATGTAATGGCAATATAGCAAATCGAACTGATGTACCGATTGTAGTAGGTGATTAATAAAGTTGAAAGTTTCCCAAAAAAAACAAGCTATGCAATCAATTGTAACTAATGTGAAATCGATCAGAGAATGCACAGATACAATTTCCGAACAACCTACCAAAAACATACATCAGCATGCTTGCACAAGTCAAACACCAAATAGCTTCACATTTCACTAAGACTTCTACATTTTTATGCTTCATGTCAAATCATTCCTTCCTCACAAGTATTTATGTCAAATCATTCCTACCTCACAAGTATCAACATTCAAATTCTTGAAAAGAATGGAACCGGTAGTATGGGTATTGGATTTCATGTATCATCTATTTTAGCTTTATAAGTTGAGATACAAGCCATAATTTAACCTATGGAGATTTCCAATGATGAATACTAGATCAGTCACGTAGTACATTCCGATTATGTCTAGGTGGCGTATGTTATGCAATAGAAGGTTCCAACACATAAGATTTTTTTTGAAGCTCATAGAATTATTCCACACTTTTGACACCACTTGTATCCAATATATTTGATTCAATTTCCAAGCAAACCCTAGCTTCTCAATTGGCTAGTGTTATTTTGATTAATAAGCCTATTTTGTTGCTACGTAACACTAGAGTGACTTGGTATTCGTTTAGCCTACACTACAGAGTAGCATCAACAATATTAAATCTCTAGTTGGGATTATAAAAAAATTGGAAAAAAAAGTCACAAATCATACCAAAGAATCTATTTCATGTAATTTGGTATCTAACCCTTGCAATGACCACATTCGGTGGAAATTCAATATAATTATTGATGTGATTTTGCAAGCTGACTTTCAGCATGTAAATAAATTGGCATTGTTTTATGCTTAGTATGATTCCACTAAACAATCAAGTAGTTCAATAAGATCCTTGTACATGTGAGAGATTTATTTTACCAATGAAGGCTTGCTTTTTTCCCAACATAAAGCATATCATTCGGTACAATGACTCTGGTATGCCATTCTAAATTATCATCTATATGAGATTGGCGAGTAATTGTTGCCTCAAAGTGTTTCATATCTACAATTTAGAATAAGTCATATGTCATGTGAAACACCCATGGCCTTATATGAGAGATATTAAAATGAAAATATATAATGTAATAGGAAGTTAGTATGTAGATAAATATATTCTCCTCTAATATTAAATATATAGCGTGATTACATGTTTTACAAAATGAAATAAAAAACAAATATACTATTCCAAGTATTTAAAACTTGATACAAGTTCTGATATTGTGACCTTTGTTTCCATACTTATAACAAACATATGTTTCACTAATTACACCAATATTTATCCTTGTATGGCATCAAAACATATTAGGACTCTCAAAAATATCTTTGTAAATGGGAGGTATCAATGGGTATATTGCATTTTTTTCATAATATGATGGACAACATATCTTATATGAAAATCCCCTAAGTACATATTGACAAGTGGCATAAATTTTTTAAGGTGAATAATATTTACTGATAAACCTATAATGAATGAAATTAATTAGGTGGATGCATACACATGCGACTTGTGTCAAAGTTGTGCCCCACAACTACATTGATTGATGCCACTCTATTTGCATATATCTATGTCAATGTTCTAGCCATACACTCTATCTTAATGAACCTCAAATCATTAACACATGATGACAACCACTTAATATATAACATTTTCTTCCTTTTTTATTTTTCCAAACTAATCTTTTGGGTAGGGATTATTCTTCCTTAACTATTCAGGTACACTACACATCTTGTTAGGAACATAGAAATGTAACCAATAAGATAACAAGAATATCCTAACTATAGCCTTACCAAACAAAGAAATTGAAATTTAGAATGTGTTCATGATAGTAGAATGATGATAGCTTCATTGTATAGATTTTACCAAACTCCATATTTGAATTAATAGTGTAAACTGTTTGAGAAGTTAGAAAATATACATAAGAAAGAAAATAGAACTCAACTAAATTGAGTGAGTAAGTGATGAAGAATGATTTCTTAGAGCTATTTTCTATTTGAATGCACCAAAATATTCTGAACAATCAACAATAGCAACATTTATAAAAATGTCTACTTCATGTGTCGAGGTATATGTTGATAAAAATGTTGTTGATGGCTTGAATGTGCCAAAACGTTTGCCATGCTTAGTTCCACATTAGTTGTTATCCATTACAAATCTGAACTCATCAAATTTTTGGCAAATTCACAACCATGCACCTTAAGGGAAACCATCCACTAACATCATATACTTGGTGGTGAGTTTTATTGCACTATTTATTTTTGGATCATTCACTCCAAAAAGTGATGTGCCTAAATGTCTAATGCATTCATACAAAATATATGCTAGTTAATAACATAGATATTCATATACCAGTACATGAAGATGAAAGAATGATGAACAAAATTTTGGACTATGGATCATGTGTGGATGGAGAAACCAATCCTATGGAACACTAAATCCATGAACATGGTGTTGTAATGTTACAATTCATATTAGACCTTATTGAGAGCTCAATGGACTTTGCTTCTAAGAACCCAAAAATATCAAACTCAAATGGTAAAAATACGTTGTGATGGTGGATGCACAATTTCTCCTATTTGACTATTTTTGTTGAGCTAGGTTTGAGTAAGTGTGTCCCACAACAAAGGTACTACCCCCAAGCCCACAAGTAGGGGATCCCCTATCATATCCACACACACACATTTACCTCCAAATCATCCAAAGATTGAAGGATCATTTGCCTTAAGTGTGTATATCCTCTCCTACATATCATAAGAAGTCTTGTAGGCTTTATTAGACAAAATTAATGTGGATCCATGTATTCCATAAAGAACATACTAATAAGAAAATGCATGTAATTGAAACATTGCAGCTCCATGTGTTCATGTCACTGAAAAGTGTCAAAATACACCTTCAGAATAGCAGACAAACTTCATCAAAATGAAATAAAGGACTGCTAAGACAATATCTAATGATAGTACCATACTCCACCGATGCCATTGTTCAGGCCCAACCCATCAATAGGAATAGAAAGAAAAAATCATGAGCATGATCAACTTGTAAATACCTAAAAATTACTTTCGATCTTCTAGTCATATCAAATATAAGTTATGTGTCCTCAAAAATTACTAGAATGGGCACTCAACAAAGTCTGTTGAATTTTATCTAGGATGAGGCTTTTTTCAATAAAAAATTTAAGGTGGAGAGTTGGAATCATGACACAAATACAATCTAAATGTACACCAAAATCACAGTCAATAGTGAAAACCTCTAGAGGGGGGTGAATAGAGTTTTATAGATATTTTAAAGTAATTTTAAAATCAAACAACCAAAGTAAAGATTAAGAAGAGGAACACAGGTGTTTAGAGTGGTTCCACCTTAGCAAATACTAAGGAGTCAGTCCACTACCCGGTTGCTTACCCAACCGGGATTTTGAAAGTACTAAATTTTATTACCTCTCAAGGATATTACATAAAATTTACAATACTTTCCAAACACCCTTTGGACAGCCTTCGCCTTGAAGTAGTCTTGCCAACCTCGAAGCAGCCTTCCTTGAAGTAACTTCAAGCTCCCCCTTGAAGTAGCCTTCCTCCCGAAGTAGCTTCCCGTCAAGACAGCCTTCTGAAGTAGTCCAAAGTTCCTCCTCTTCACCACGAAGAGCTTCACCCTCTCCAATCCGCAGCCTCCTACCTGGAGTAGCAAGGAGAGTACAAGTAATACTAGGAACAAGAAAGAAATAAGAGAAAATACAACTTATCCTTGAAGCTCAAGGCTTGATTTGCCTAGATCAAGCGTTTGGATTTTCCTATCCAAGATGATGGACTTGTGATTGCTAGGGTTAGGAAAATCTAGCCTATAGGACGAGCTTGAGCTAAGAGGAAAGTGGCCAATTTATCACAATGCTCAATTCACAACAGATTGCACAAGAGGGCTCAAGTATTTTCTCAAGTATAGCAAGCGTATCAAGTGAGTTCTAGTGTCCTATGGCTTGTCCTATTTATAGAAATGGCCTAAGTATGCTTAAGGACGTTCTAGATAACTTCCAGGGGTTTCTAAGTGCTTAACTAGCCGTTAGGTACAAGTTTGTTGCTTTTGCAACGGCTAATTACTTTACTCTGCAGTTTCTGTCAGAGATCATCTCGGTCGAGGAATGGTCGACCGAGACACCTACTCGGTCGAAGTTTTGTCGACCGACAGGCTCTCTGGATTAACGTTCATTTGCAACTGCCAACTAACTTGTCAGTTGTGTCTAACGGCTACTTTGGATCTTTCTCGGTCGAGGAGTTTGTCGACTGAGAGTGTCTCGGTCGAGGAGTTGGTCGACCGAGATAGATCCTATTTTAAGATTTCAAGTTAGGCATTAATTATGTGTGTGAGTGTGCATAGGTGATCCTATTGAATGGATGACTAAGGTGTTTAGCTAGGGAAAATCCAATGCTTGATTTACATGCGATTCTAAGTACTTGTACATTATATTTCTGTACAAGTTTTTACAATGATTACATTTGCATGAAAATATAAATACTTCTTGTTGAATTTCCCTTATAGTTTTGTCATCCTGCACACTCAAGTAGCTCGTCAGATAAATAGGAATGAAATGTTTGTCATAATCAAAACAAAGGGATTTTATAGATGTCCATTTAGCCAACAATCTCCCCCTTTTTGAAGATGACAAACATTTCCAAAATATAAATAAAGGAAATATAAAACATATAAATTTCATACCTTTAGATTGCCATTTGTAACTTTTCCTCTTGTTTATAAAATGTGTGCTAATTATTCCCAATGAATTATGGAACATGAAATCCAGTTCATTTGGGAATATAGCAATTTTCAATGTAAAGCCAAGAGTATATTTATGAAACTCATTGATTGGATTTGTCATAAATACTAAGTTATAGTTGTATATATCTCTCCCCCTTTGTCATTTCAAAAAGATAACCGTTTTAATAAAAGCTCCCCCTTAATTAGATATCCCATCAAATCTAAAAAAAATGTCCATTGAAAAGCCAAAATGATGCAATTAAACAAGTATTTGTGTTAAGAACCGCAGATATCAAAGAAAACATCTTCCAAAGGAGTAATAAGCAGTTGCTTCCGAATGCTGTTGAATTGATCTAATGGAAGCGGTTTTGTAAAAATATCAGCCAATTGATTTTCCGTATCAACATGATGAAGGGAAACATGATTCTTTGATATGTGATCCCTTAAGAAGTGATGACGGATTTCAATGTGTTTCGCCCGGCTGTGTAAAATAGGATTATGTGCTAAGTTTATGGCGCTCGTGTTATCACAAAAAATAGGTGTAGATGAAAGTTTAAAACCATAATCACTTAAAACCTGTTGCATATAAAGTACTTGAGCACAACAAGACCCGGCTGCCATATATTCAGCTTCAGTTGTAGATAGGGCAACCGTATTTTGTTTCTTACTAAACCAAGATACTAAGGCTCTTCCTAATAAGAAACATCCACCACTAGTACTTTTGCGATCAAGTCGACAACCAGCATAATCCGCATCAGTATATGCTTTAAAATCCAAGGATTGTCCTTTTGGATACCATAAACTGAAACAAGTAGTGCCAGCTAGATATCGAAGAATCCGTTTGACCGCAAGAAAATGAGATTGCATAGGTTGGGATTGAAATCGAGCACAAAGACCAACGGAAAACATAATGTCCGGTCGAGAAGCGGTTAAATATAGCAAACTACCAATCATAGCTCTATATAAGGAATCATCAATAGGTTCCCCATTTTCATCCTTATCAATTTTGATAGAAGTAGCCATAGGAGTAGTAGCATGTTTGCATTGATCCATCCCAAAGTGTTTTAAAAGTTCTTTAGTGTATTTTTCTTGGCTTATGAAAATTCCTGCAGGCGTTTGCTTAATTTGAAAACCAAGAAAAAATGTTAATTCACCCATAAGGCTCATTTCAAATTCTTTTTGCATAATGTCACTGAATTGTGTGCATAATAAATCATTTGAAGCTCCAAAAATAATATCATCAACATATATTTGCACAACTAGGAAATCAGATGCATATGTTTTGAAGAATAAAGTAGAATCTGAATTTCCAATAGAGAAACCATTATCAAAAAGATATGTCTTGAGCCGTTCATACCAATTCCTAGGTGCTTGCTTTAGACCATAAAGTGCCTTTTTAAGTTTATAAACATGGTCACATTTTTCTGGTATTTCAAAGCCCGGTGGTTGAGCAACATAAACTTCTTCTTGTATGATGCCATTGAGAAATGCACTTTTGACGTCCATTTGATATAGCTTAATGTTTTTATGGGCAGCAATAGCTAGTAACATCCTAATAGCTTCAAGTCTAGCTACGGGTGCATATGTTTCATCAAAATCTATTCCTTCTTGTTGATTATATCCTTGTGCTACTAATCGAGCTTTATTCCTTATGACTTCTCCTGCTTCATTGAGCTTATTCCTAAAAACCCATTTAGTTCCTATGATGGTTTTGTCTTGTGGTTTAGGAACTAAATCCCATACATCATTTTTAGTGAATTGATTTAATTCTTCTTGCATGGCTATTATCCAGTAATCATCCTTAAGAGCTTCGGATATCTTCTTAGGTTCAATGATAGAAACGAAAGCCATGTTTGCAACATCTTTGAAGGAAGACCGAGTTTTGACTTTATCATTTGGATCTCCAATAATTTGTTCTTGGGGATGATCCTTGATAAGCCTAGGTGTAGGTTGTGTTTCAACTTGGGGTTCTGATATAGGAGTTTTCTCACTATCATTGGAAATGGTTGTATTTTCGAATTGATTAGTGAGATCAATGATATCTAGATTTTCAGATTTTGATTCTTCATGAAAAGAAATATGAATGGATTCCTCAACTTTTCTAGATATAGTGTTATATACTCTAAAGGCTTTGCTAGAAATGGAATATCCCAAAAAGAATGCTTTGTGTGATTTAGAATCAAACTTGTCTCTATCATCTTTGGTATTTAAAATGTAGCATGTGGAGCCAAAAGTATGAAAGTAGTCAACTCGAGGTTTCTTAGAGTGTAGTATTTCATATGGAGTTTTCTTCAAATGAGAGTGAATAGTTACTCTATTAAGCACATAACAAGCAGTGTTTACGGCTTCAGCCCAAAAGGTTTTAGGTGTGTTGTGTTCAAGCATCATGGTCCTAGCCATTTCCTGTAGGGATTGATTTTTCCGTTCTACTATACCATTTTGTTGTGGGGTACGTGGAGCAGAAAAATTATGAGTATACCCTTGAGATGTACAAAAGGTCTCAAATGTATGATTTTCAAATTCGCCACCATGATCACTTCTAATGGTACATATTTTATGTTGTAAAAGATTTTCAATCTTAGAACAAAATTGCATAAAGACATGAATAGTATCATCTTTAGTTGCAATAAAATGTACCCATGTAAATCTACTATAATCATCAACAATAACAAAACAATATCTTTTACCACCAATAGATTGTGTCCTCATTGGTCCAAATAAGTCCATATGAATTAATTCTAAGGATCTACTGGTACTAAGTACATGTTTTTATTTAAAAGATGTTTTGGTTTGCTTTCCCATTGTGCAAGGTTCACAGTTTTCAGCTTGATCAAAAGACAGAGCAGGTAATCCACGAACAAGATTATATTTCACTAACTTTTTAATAGTGTGTGAACTAGCATGTCCTAGCTTTTTATGCCATAGCTGTAAGGTATTTTCATTTGCAAGCAAGCATTTGCCTATTACTGATTTCATAGAGTTTGGTTTAAGGATATAAAGATTTCCAACTCTATTTCCTTCATAAATGACATTTGTATTGTTTTCTATCAACAACTTGCAGCAGGTTTTGTTAAATAACACATCATAACCACTATCACATAGTTGACTTACGCTAATTAAATTGTGATGCAATCCATCAACAAGTAGAACATTTTTGATTTCAAGATTTGTTCCAACATTACCTATTCCAACGATCTTTCCCTTACCATTGTCTCCAAAGGTGACCGTTCCACTTTTCTTTTCTTCAAAAGTTTGAAATTCGTCCTTGTTTCCGGTCATATGTTTGGAGCAGCCACTGTCAACTACCCATTCCTGCATTAGAATGTAGATTTTGGTACCCATGTGATGGTCCGATAAGGTTAGAAACTTTTTAATTGCTTATGTGTATAAAAGTTCTGATACAGAAAACCAGTCGGTCGACAATTGTTCGACCGATTTTTGTCTCGGTCGACAATTTGTCGATCGAGCAGGGTATTGTATCACAAGTAAAAACACAGAAAATTTCTCGGTTGACCAATTTTCGACCGAAATAGGTGTTGTAAATTTTTGATTTGTTAAAGATATCCAGTCGGTCGACAATACTTCGACCGACCCAGAGCTCGGTCGACAATACTTCGACCGACAGAGTTTCTGTTTCAGCAATTTTCAGAAAAACAGTAACAATAAGCATAGCACCTTTTGTTGAGATAAGACAAAAATATAAATAGCAAAATTAAGCATTTGGTCATATCTCAACTACATTCCATTCTTCTAAGTTTGAGGTTTTGGGATCCAAACTAAATCAGACTCCTTAGTCTTGTAGGGGCATGAAAAACAATAATGTCCAAGACGTAAGCAGAAATGACAGGTAATAGAGTCAATTTCATTTCTCTTTCTAGTTATTGTGTTCTTGGGTACGAACATAGTTTGAGTCTTTTTGGGTTGGTTTTTCTTTGGAACATATCCCAAACCTTTTCTTCCATTGAAAACATTTCCAACTCTCAATATGTTATCAAGAATATCTTTTCTCCTTAACTCATAAAGTTCTCTTTGTAATGCAGCAATGTCATTCATCTTCTTATGTATATCTTTTCTTGCTTGGTCTAAATCAGAAAACAATGAATCTTTTTCTTTCACAATATTATCATAGTCCGAATGGTTGCACAAGATAGGTTGAGTTTGATAATCTTGTAGTTTAGCTAGCAAATCAGTCTTTTCTTTTGATAGAAGATCAACATTGGTTTCCAAATTGAGTAGATTTCTAGTGCAATCATCTAAAGATGTTTTTAAAGATACATTTTCAAGATCAGTGTTGTTCTTTTCATAAGAAAGTTCATCTAATTTAGCAATGAGCTCATTATTTGATTTTATAGCTTTCTTTAGTTTCTTCTTGGCATCAACATACTTATCATGAGTTTCTTGTAAACTAGTAATTAACTCTTCTTTAGGAAGATCAATGAGGCTTACCTCTTGAGAGTCTTCATCGTCTTCTCTTGCCATTAGACATTCCACATTTTCATCTCCACTCTCACTTTCACTCGTTTCATCCCATGCCGCTTTATAAGCTTTTTCTTTCTTCTTATGTGAGCTCTTCTTTCCCTTCTTAGCTTTGGGACATTCATTTTTGAAATGTCCTTTCTTTCCACATTCGAAGCACCTGGGAGTGGAAGAAGAACTAGAAATTTTATTAGTTTTAAACCTTCTGTATTTCTTACCGTTGACTATCAATGCTTCTTCTCCTTCTTCTTCACTGGATTCCTCACTCTCTTGTGAGAGAGCTTTTGATGCTTTGAGAGCCACGTCTTTCTTTGGCCCACGTTGATGCTCATGTTCTCTTCTCTCTTCCTCTTCTAGGTCTGCCTCATGAGCTTCTAAGTTTCCGATGAGCTGCTCCATTTTGAGGCGAGTGAGGTCGTTTGCTTCTGCAATAGCTGTCACCTTTGGTTTGTACTTTGGAGGAAGAGATCGAAGTATTTTTGATACCTGATCTTCCTCAAGAACAGGTTTCCCTAAAGCACTCAAACCATTAACAATAGTAGAAAATTTTGAATACATTTCACTAATAGTTTCGTTTGGATCCATACGAAAATGTTCAAACTTGGTTTTAAGCAAACTAACTTTAGAGTTTTTAACTTGAACAGTACCCTCATATGTTATAGATAATCTATGCCAAATGTCATATGCGGTATCACAGTTTGATACTCTATTAAATTCACCTACTGAAATGGAACAATATAAAATGCTTACTGCCTTTGCATTCATTTGGGCCATTTTTACCGTATTAGCATCCCATACTGTGAAATCGTCTTGTGGGAGTGTGTATGGTGTAGATACCATTCTCCAAAGATCCCAATTGATTCCTTGGAAGTAGAATTGCATCCTTCTCTTCCAGTATTGATAGTTTGTCCCGTCGAATGCCGGAGGTCTAGCAACGAGCGTTCCTTCAATGTTGAGGTGGTTGAGCACTCCATCACCCATTTCTTCAAGACCGTGTTAAGGTTCCTTGAAGCCCTGCTCTGATACCAATTGAAAACCTCTAGAGGGGGGGTGAATAGAGTTTTATAGATATTTTAAAGTAATTTTAAAATCAAACAACCAAAGTAAAGATTAAGAAGAGGAACACAGGTGTTTAGAGTGGTTCCACCTTAGCAAATACTAAGGAGTCAGTCCACTACCCGGTTGCTTACCCAACCGGGATTTTGAAAGTACTAAATTTTATTACCTCTCAAGGATATTACATAAAATTTACAATACTTTCCAAACACCCTTTGGACAGCCTTCGCCTTGAAGTAGTCTTGCCAACCTCGAAGCAGCCTTCCTTGAAGTAACTTCAAGCTCCCCCTTGAAGTAGCCTTCCTCCCGAAGTAGCTTCCCGTCAAGACAGCCTTCTAAAGTAGTCCAAAGTTCCTCCTCTTCACCACGAAGAGCTTCACCCTCTCCAATCCGCAGCCTCCTACCTGGAGTAGCAAGGAGAGTACAAGTAATACTAGGAACAAGAAAGAAATAAGAGAAAATACAACTTATCCTTGAAGCTCAAGGCTTGATTTGCCTAGATCAAGCGTTTGGATTTTCCTAGCCAAGATGATGGACTTGTGATTTCTAGGGTTAGGAAAATCTAGCCTATAGGACGAGCTTGAGCTAAGAGGAAAGTGGCCAATTTATCACAATGCTCAATTCACAACAGATTGCACAAGAGGGCTCAAGTATTTTCTCAAGTATAGCAAGTGTATCAAGTGAGTTCTAATGTCCTATGGCTTGTCCTATTTATAGAAATGGCCTAAGTATGCTTAAGGACGTTCTAGATAACTTCCAGGGGTTTTTAAGTGCTTAACTAGCCGTTAGGTACAAGTTTGTTGCTTTTGCAACGGCTAATTACTTTACTCTGCAGTTTCTGTCAGAGATCATCTCGGTCGAGGAATGGTCGACCGAGACACCTACTCGGTCGAAGTTTTGTCGACCGACAGGCTCTCTGGATTAACGTTCATTTGCAACTGCCAACTAACTTGTCAGTTGTGTCTAACGGCTACTTTGGATCTTTCTCGGTCGAGGAGTTTGTCGACCGAGAGTGTCTCGGTCGAGGAGTTGGTCGACCGAGATAGATCCTGTTTTAAGATTTCAAGTTAGGCATTAATTATGTGTGTGAGTGTGCATAGGTGATCCTATTGAATGGATGACTAAGGTGTTTAGCTAGGGAAAATCCAATGCTTGATTTACATGCGATTCTAAGTACTTGTACATTATATTTCTGTACAAGTTTTTACAATGATTACATTTGCATGAAAATATAAATACTTCTTGTTGAATTTCCCTTATAGTTTTGTCATCCTGCACACTCAAGTAGCTCGTCAGATAAATAGGAATGAAATGTTTGTCATAATCAAAACAAAGGGATTTTATAGATGTCCATTTAGCCAACAAATAGCACATATAATGATGCATCATAAGATTTGATCTTTAAGCATCCTAGATTAGGCTCTGGAGGCCAAAAATCTTGAAGCCTCTACTACCCATTACATCCCATGCTACTATGTTGAATGGTAAGTAAACCATTTCCATTGAAAATTCCAAACAAATGACCTTTAAAAACCAAAATTTCCTTGAAGATCATGGTTATCCTGGGGAGCGTGAGGTGACTAGGGGCGGCGACACTGCTAGGAGGAATATACAAGGTTTGGTGGGGGCCATGCCTAAGATTAATGGAGAAAATGAAGATCTAGGAGATCATGAAGGAGTAGTGGTGATCATAGAAATGGGGGATGCAACACTGATGACAGGAATCTACATACCAATACCAAGTGTAGAATTTCTTGGAAAATATGTAAGAATGAAAGAATATTCTAACTCCCATTTTATCCATATTAAGGATAATCTAGAAACAAAGATATTGTCAACACTATTAGTATAAATCAAATGAATATGGCCTCTATCCCTCCACCATATTTCTTCTCTGGATGGAAACCCTAATGTAATACATCTATTAACACAACATAAGTTAACATGCAAACTAGTCCCAATGTTAGCAAGGTTGTGTCTGGAAATCTGAATACTAGATAACATAGAGGTTTTCATAGAGAAACTCTTTAAGGAGAAGCTAACAGAGAAAGATGTAAACTTGGGGATATCAGTAGGTATGCCTGCATTAGACATCAACCATGAACACAAAGAAAACTTGGCAAGACCATGATGATATGTTGTCGTAGTCAGACTATTGGGTGCTGAGATCTCATACATGACATTGAATACTAGAAACTTTTGCAGAACACCAATGGAAGATTTAATATATATGAAGCATACCAAGGATAGTTTGTAATTAAACTATCTTATAGGAAGGATTTTGGTAGGGAACTAACATGAGGGCCATAGAAACTATTTAGTTGCAACATCATTGTATGGGAACTGTATGCTCCATTCACCCCGTCTGAAGGCTTAGCATATTATATAGTATCTTGGGCACACATTGTGAACCTCCATCTATATCTTATTGTTCCTACCATATTTGAGTACATTGGCATGGCCCTTGGTCAATTACTTAAAGTAGATGCTCACACAATGACTAGAACCTATAGGAAATTTTCTAGACTCACCATAAAAATCAATACAACTAGGGTCCTAATCCCTATCATACTAATCAATGGAGTTGAGTATGGAATCGTGTATAAGGGGTTCGCCTTTTCCTGTCAAATGTGTGGAAGGGAAGGACATACATCGAGAAACTATGTTGAATCTCATAAAATAATTGCTACTATTGAGAACCCTCATCTACAAGAGATATAAGAAGAATATCAAGATACTAACAATTACAATGGGAAATGCAAACAAGCAAGACTAGTAGAAGAAACTAGGTTTATAGTAGGTAGAAACCACCAGACACTAAATCTAGAGAGAAAAACATGTTTTCTAGGTTAGAAACCGAAGAGGAGACTACACCATGAAACTAGTCATATGATTAAGTGTAGGGAAACACAATGATAAAAGAAGGTAAGGGATGGCCAACCAAGATCTGTAATAAGAATAAGGTTTAGGTTAGGATCAAGATTGCTGATCAGTGGTGCAAAATATTGAAATATGTCACAGATGGATCGAGAAAACAGGCACAAAAATCACAAATTACAAATAAGAACACCAAAAAACAAATAGAAGAACATGCAATAAATCCAAAAGTAGATCAAGTCACTAAAGTCCTAAATGATGTGAATGACATGAGAATGGACCTCAATGCCACATATAGGAGGCCAACACTCCAACTAGTACAACAATTATTTCAATACAACAACAGATAAGAGGATCCAAGAAAGTAACAAATATCGTAGAGAGGATGTTTAAGAGAAAGCGAGGAGAAGTTCAGGTTGGAGAATAGGATGGATAAGTATAATGTCCTTAAGGTGCAGGGTGGTGAGGGTGATAGGAAAACTAGGCACCTTCCCAAGATTTATATAGGTAGTCACCTAATTTATATTTTTCATCTCTTAATGTTAGACTTGTTGTGCTAAAATGTCTAAGGAGTTGAAAATTGGGATGATTGTCACATTAAAGGATTATATGTCTATTTACAAAACTTCTAGTTGTATGCATCATTGAACCTCACATCAGTCCAAACAATGCGGTGAAGATGATAAATAACCTAGGGTATGCAAATTATCATAGATTTGAGGCATGGGGTTTTTCAACTGGCATTTGGGTCTCTTGGAATGCCAATAGTTGCATGTTGTGCATCCTCAACATTCACAGGAAAATGTCTCGTGTAAGATTAATAATTCTAATATGACTTTCTCAACGTGGAAGCATCTTAGGTTGCATCTTATTTCTATGAGGAATAAATTCCATGAACCTTGGCTTTCCCTTGGGGAATTCAATACAATTGTCTCTCTCACTAAGAAGAGGGGTTATAAAACATACAACCATACAGAAGCTCAAATTTTTAGCTATACTATTTTTGAAGCATGTTTCTCTGATCTAGCCTTCTCTATTATAAAGTTTACATAGAGCCACAGTCTCCTATAAGGTCCTTTTAATAGAGTAGTGGCCAATGAGACTTTAACTCTGGAGTACCTAGAGATGAACATCACCCATCTACCCAATGTACACTCAGACCATGGTCTACTCTTTGTTAGACATACAAGGACACAGCCAGGCTTGTAGAGATTTGCATCTAAAGCCAGATAAAACAATGATGCAAACTTCATAGGTATGCTTAAGAACAACTAGAAAAAAATGTGGATTCTAAACATGTTTGTGCCAGACACAAACCAAAATTATCATATGGGATTGTGAGGCACAAAGGAAACAACACAATAATAAGGATAGAATCCATAGAAACATCAGTTCTCTTCAAAACCAACATTGATGAAATTACATATAAGCTAATGATTGATATGCGAGTAGAATTTTCTTTGATCTTGATAAAGGAAGATGATGATTATAAGCAAAAAAGTGATGTGATCTGGCTGAAGGAGGGGGGATAATAACACATATTTTTATCAACCTACCTTAATAAAAGGAGAAGGCTCAATACTACATGTATGATAAAAGACTCAGAGGGAGAATGAACTTCAAACGAGGATGCTCTTATGAATATTATGACCACTTATTCCATGGGCGTTTTAACTTCTCCTAGAAAGGTACACCCACATGATATTGTGGCTATACTAAAATTTCAAGAAACCATCTGAATGTGAAAAGGAGAGTATTTCCAAGGAGCCTACTATGGCTGAAATTCAACATATCATCAACACCATGGACCACTAAAAGTCCACAAGACCAAATGGTATCAATGCCTTGTTCCAGAAAAGAAACTAGAATGGGTTTAGAAATAATAAGATGTCTGGTCGTTCTCCAAAATAATGTTGCATTGACAATTGTGACTGTAAAAAAATGTGCAGATTGTTCGTGCAAAATCACAACTGAAGAATAGTTGTTTTGTAGTTTGTTGTGAAGAACTATAAGAAGGAAGATGGTAGGTCCATGGAAACCTATTTTAGATTTTTTTTTGTTGTGGGTACTTTGTCACTAGTACATTCTTGACCTCTAGTGTCACTTTTCTTAACATCAATTTTAAAATAAAACCAACACTATAGGTCTATTGCATTGGTTGGTATAGCAAAAAAGGCATTACTAGTCAAGTCTTGCCAATTCAAGAAACATGGGTATTATTTTTATTGTTACATCAGTTCCTTTGTGAAGAAAAAAGGTCATAGAAAGCCTGTGAAATTTAATTTTAAGGGGAAAATTTTGATATAGGCCTCCTACTTCAGAATTACAAAAATTTACAAAATATGCCTTTCTATGAAATAAATCTTGTCTCCAAAAAGCCTCTGTACCGATTGGAACTCTATACAAACCAACGTTGTAGGCTATGCCTACCATGAAAAGTTTTACCTCCAAAAAACATGTGCCATCAGTTTCTTCTTAAAAATTTGACAACAAAGGGTTCTCGCCACGTGTCTTGTAAAAAAGATTTCCCCCCAATTAAGGTTATGTCATCAGTTTTGTTGTTAGAAACCAACAACACAAGTCTTAAAGAGGTTGGCATTTTTTAATAGGGATAAGTACATATATCATCATTTTTTTATTGGGAAACCGATGACAGAGAATGAACCATGTTTTTGATTTTGTTGGACAACCGAGGACGCAGGTCTTAGTCAAGTTGGCTTTCTTTAATGGGCATAAGTACATATATTGTCAGTTTATTGGTCGGTGACATATGACAAATATTAAACTATGTTGTCATTTTGATGGACGACTAATGAGACATGTCTTAGTGAGGTTGGTATTTTTTTTAAAGGGATAAGTGCATATTGTATCGATTTATTAGTGGATAACCAACAACAGAGATTGAACTATAGTATAAGTTTCTCTTAGTAAACTAATGACTAAAGGCCTAGTCCTTGGTTTTTTATAACAGTCAATGACTAAGTTCTACTTAATAGAAACCACAAAAAAATTTCCCCCATTCTCTATTTCATACCCCCTCGATACCTAGCTTCTCTCTAGCACTGATGACTCCTCAACCACCCCCTCTATTGATGCCTCCTCAGTTGGTCTCAATAGTTGCTATTGCTTCTCCTCCTCCTCTGCCTCCTCCGCTAAGGCTCTATTGCTCCTCCTCATCTGTCTCCTCTCCTAAGGTTATGTTGCTACTCCAATGTTGTCGCTCCGCCTACTCCTCTACAGCTTTGCCTCCACTAACGCTCCTCTATTTCTCGATTGCCACTGTTGTGTTGCCACAACCACAACCACTATCGCACCGTGCTTCCACTAATGTGTCACACTACCAATGATGATAGGCTGCTAATATTGCTCCTCCTCTTACAGCATTCTTCCTCAACCTCATTCATATTCTACTACTTGTCAACTTCCACTACTGAGGTGAGCCTCTTCCCCTCTTCAAGTTGCTAACTTAGTCTCTTTGTTGTTTTTTAGTCTCTTTCTTGCTTAATTTCTCTAGTTGCCAAGTTGTGTCTATTGTATATATTGTTAATGTTGAATAAATTGAACATATTGCTAATGTTGATTCTATCCTACATGAATGTTGACTATGTTTTGAATTTTAAATAAGCTGATTATGTTAAGCATTGCATGAATGTTTCTAATATTGAACATGTTGTCTTAGATCTAGTTAACTAGCCCTAATCATTACCTAATGTGATATGAATTTTCCTAAATACTACACCCTGATATTCTTGAAACTAGTAAACACAAAACTATAAAGCATGTTGGCCTATAAACTCATCCAAGATTTACTAATTAGGAGTAAACCCTTGATCTAGGATTGTTCTTGAACACTTGATCTGACTTCGGATGTTAAGTGAATAATGCATGTTTGATTGCAAGAAATTTTGATAGCATTGCCCTATTTATTCTTAGGGTACATATGTAGGTGGGTATTTGCCCATCTACATAAGTGTACTTGGAGAACCGTGGGGAAATTCTGCCAAAATTTCTTGAAACCGAGTACACATTTTATACTTATTAGTGAGATTAAGTGCTCAATAATGGGATAGGTGGTACAACTTCATCATAGTGAATTTTATTCTAAACATATTTTATTCTAAAATTGACTTATTAGCACTATTATGAAGCTCACATAGCACTCAACTTCATCATAGTCTCCGTCCAAACATATTTTATTCTAAAATTGACTTATTAGCAAACACCTGATTCGATACTCATTTCCCATCTGATAATAGAATTGATTGAGCATGCATGTTCATTTCAATTTGTTGCACTCTAGAGTTTATTAGTGGTTGTTATCAATATATAAAATTTGTGGAGCAAAGTAGGAAAAAACATAGAGATATGTTTTATTGTCCATGTAGGAATTGCAGTAACAACTTCAAGTTGACACTATTGGCAGAATAAGAAGTCATGTCATGTTCAACAGGGGATTGTACAGGGCTATACATAATTGTACTAGAATGGAGAGATTTCTACTATGAGATCCATAGATGTCAATAATTGTACTTTTGTTGAAGAATAAATTATCGACACTATAGATTAGAATGAACTAATTCTATTAGACATGGTTGATGCGATGCTAGATAGTTTCAGGTTAATCTTTCTCATCCACCTTCTTATTGAAAAGCATTGTGCATGATGTTGAGAGACTTCTATACATAGGTTGTACTCATTTAATGAAGTTGAGTGCTATGTGAGCTTGTATATTCTAAAGGATAATAATAGATTGAGAGACAAAATCTTCATATCTCTTTTGTCTTTGTTGAAAGAAATTCTTCCTGAATAACGAGCTTCCAATCTCAATATATGAATTAAAAAAAATGTTGTTCCCGATGGGAATGGAGGCTAAGAAGATACATAGATGCCCGAATAATTGTGTGTTATTTCAAAAGGACTACATTGATCTGAAATATTTTCTAAAATGTGGGGCGTCAAGGTACAAAATGACCACTTTCAGTAAGTCCAAAATTGTCTTCTATTTCAAGGTGATGTGGTATCTACCTATGGAGCTACAATTTCAATGCTTGTTTTCCAATACATGGATACACAAAATTTATATAGGTAAGGATAAATATGGAATAAATCTAGAATGGACCTACCTGAAATGGGTATAAGGAAAGAATTGACAACATAAGTTAGTAGTGATCAAAATACATTTTTACCTCCTCCTTGTTACACTTGTCTAGACAGGAAAATCATTTTTTTCTGAGTTCTTTCTTAATGTTAAGATACCACATGAATACTCTTACAATATCCATAGGGTGGTATCAATGAAGAATGTGAAGCTAATAGATCTTAGATCTCATGATAGTCACATTCTAATACAGCAAATATTTATCATGGTATTCAATTTATATTGGTGAAGTAGGTAAGGTTTGCAATCATAGGCATTGTTTCTTCTTCAACACTATCCAGCAAAGTTATTGATCCTAAGAATCTTAACAACTTGCAAAGAGAAGTGGTATTTATCCTATTCCAACTTGAGATGTATTTCTCTCCTTCATTCTTTGATATCATGGTACATCTTGTTGTCCATTGAACTTGGGAAGAGAAAATTTTGGGTCTGGTATTATTTCATTGGATGTATCCTTTTGAACTATACATGAGTGTTTTTAAAGGTAATGTTTGAAAAATTTATCAACCTGAAGGGAGTATTATTGAGGGCTATGTGGCCAAGGAGGTTATGGACTTCTTCAATGAAAAGAATATTGATGCTTATCCCAACAAAGGGACATCTTGAGATGTAATGAAGCTCCTGCCCATGAAAAGAATATCGATGCTTATCCCAATAAAGGGATGTTATGATAATGATGAAAGTAATTATTCATGAGATGTGGGAAGTACCACACTTGTATGTTTTACACTACATCAATGAAGTGGGTATTTATATGAGTATGAGGCTAAGTTCATGGAGCTTCTGCAGTTCTGTCCGCATATGGCAGCTACGGAGGAGGAAAGAATTCGGTGTTTTGAGAAGGGGTTAAACGCTGGATTGACCACTCCTATGTCTTCTTTAGAGAACAGGGAGAGGTTTGCCACTTTTGTGGAGTCCGTTAGACGGATAGAGAGGTCTATAATCGAGAAGTGACAGACCAGTGGTAAGAAGATGTATACTCAGTATCAAGGATAGAGGTTTGAAAGTTTCAAGAAACTGAGATTTTCAGCACCAACACACAACCAAGATTCAATAACCAGACGCAATGGACGTCAAGTAGGGGTAGGGGTCATAGTTTTGTTCCAAATAAAGCCCCCAACACAGCATCAACATCAGAGACTAGACCTCATAGACCTTATCCTGAGACTAGGCTTTGTCATCAGTGCAGACAAGTGGGACATCTGGCAAGGGATTGTCCAGTCGGGAACACAATGGTGACTCAACCCCAGAGGCAGAGTCAACAAGGCTCTCAGAGGAGATAGTTTTCTAGTGGTTCTCGAGGACGTGGGCAAGCGTCCCAAGCTGGTTCGTTGGCACCTAACAATTGAGGACCGAGTCAACAACAAGCAACAACTAGATTCTATGAGATGAATCAACCCAAAGCAGTAGTCAACCCTCGAGTGGTGATAGGTCAGATGAGACTATTTCATTCTGATATGTCTTCATCCTACTTCGTATCTGTTTAAATTGATCCGGGTTCTACGCATTACTTTATCACTCAAGAAGTGATTCTTGATTGCAATATGACAGTTGGTCATAGGGCAGAGAGTTTGATGTTGCAAACTCCTTTGCTTGGATCTGCAGTGTTGCGAGAGGTATGTTCTCCCTGCACTTTTTCCTTTTCTAAACATTGCATTCAGGTGGATCTTATACCACTTGAGATGTAGGGTTTCAATATAATTCTTAGAATGGACACTCTAGAAAAGTATAAAGTTGTCTTGGATTGTAATTCCAAACAAGTTGTGTTCACCAATGATGGTGACACATGGATCTTTCAGGGAGATTGAAAGATTCTTCCAACCTATCTTGTGTCATCTATGGTAGCTGAGAAGCTGATGAGACAAGGATGATTTGCATTCTTGGCTCATGTGGTAGACACCACAATGGAGAGCTCTAATCCTTCTGAATTTCTCATTGTTAGGGAGTTTGAAGACGTATTTTCTGAGGAACTTCCAGGTGTACCTCCACCCCGAGAGATTAATTTTGAGATTAATCTAATCCCAGGAATGCAACCAATAGCACAAACACCATATAGAATGGCACCTGCTGAGATGGCAGAGCTCAAGAAACAACTGCAGGAGTTGTTTGAGAAGGGTTTTATCTAACCAAGTACTTCACCATGGGGTGCTCCGGTTCTCTTTGTTAAGAAGAAGGACGGATCAATGTGGTTATGCATTGATTACAGATAGTTGAATAAAGTAACCATAAAGAACAAGTATCCTCTACCAAGGATCGATGACTTATTTGATCAGTTGCATGGTGCAACTATCTTCTCTAAGATAGATCAGAGGTCGGGATATCATCAGTTGTGTATCAAGGAGAGTGACATAACTAAGTCTACCTTTAGGACAAGGTATGGTCACTACGAGTTCATAGTTATGTCATTTGGACTAACTAATGCACCAGCTGCATTCATGGAAATCATGAATAGAATCTTTCTACCTTTTCTTGATCAGTTCATAGTAGTCTTTATAGATGACATCCTGATATACAGTAGAGATGCTCAACAGCATGAGCAGCACCTCCGTCAGGCTTTGACTTTGCTAAGAGAGCATAAGATGTATGCTAAGTTTAGCAAATGCGAGTTCTGGTTACCAGAAGTTTCTTTTCTAGGACACGTAATATCTGCCTCAGGTATCCGTGTTGATCCTAAGAAGGTAGAATTTGTCCTGCAATGGGAACAGCCAAAAACACCGACGGAGATACGCAGTTTCCTAGGATTGGCAGGCTATTACAGGAGGTTCATTAATAACTTCAGTTCTATAGCTTTACCCCTAACCAAGTTGACCAGGAAGGAGGTTCCATTTGTCTGGAATGACAAGTGTCAACATTCTTTCCAGTTGTTGAAAGAAAGGATAACAAGTGCACCTATGTTGGTGTTACATGAACAAGGGAAGGGGTATATAGTTTTCTATGATGCATCTAAAAATGGACTAGGATGTGTGTTGATGTAGGATAATCAAGTGATTTCTTTTGCTTCTCGAAAGCTCAAGAAACACGAGGAGAATTATCTGATACATGATCTAGAGCTAACTGTTGTGGTTCATGCTTTGAAGATCTGGAGACATTATCTCTATGGAGAAACATTCCAAATTTTCACAGGCCATAAGAATCTAAAATATATCTTCTCACAACATGAGTTGAACATGAGACAACGCCGCTGGACGGAGTTAATCAAGGACTACGATTGTACAATTGATTATCATCCAGGGAAGGCTAATGTAGTGGCTGATGCACTGAGTAGAAAATCATCATCACCAGCCTTAGATAAAGCTTAATAGAATAAAACTGAGCAGAGGAATCATATATATATTCAACAACAGTTAAATCAATGTCTAAACAAGTTAGAGCAATATTCTTTATTCAAATCATTTTAGTTATAACTTGATAAAGCAGCATGTCACGTATCCAATAAGGAATATGAAGAACATGTATAACTTTTATCTGATATACTAAGAAAGATAACATCAACCAATGATTCTCGTATTTCAACCTTAAGGAAAATATGCTACATGGCTAATTTCATTTTACAATCATACTTAATGCCCTGAAGAGATGAAGTATACCGTTCATGCTTCAACTGACCATGATTACGTAAAGCATCGGTACCACACAATGTCAATGGAAGAGCCAGACTCCAAGACCTCAACCTTCTTAGTCAGTACAAGATTATATGGCAGAGACATCTCATGTCAAACTGCAATTAGCTTGCCAGGGTATAGTGGCATCTTCGCTATAGAGTTATAGCCTGCATCATATACTCTCTTCAGGGTTATGGCCCATAGCCAATGCCTAGTATCATATCAGGGAGTCATGGACCATAGCCATACTCAAACTGGGGTATGGTCTGTAACCAATCCCGTACATAGGATATAGCCCACAACCATTCCTATGGGGCATGAGGATATAATTGCCCAATTACCCCCACATATTCAAAAATATGTGCTCTGAGTTTAACTCATTTCACCATTCAACAAATTCTAACGTTGATGGATCTGTGGTCAGGGCAACTACATTATATGATACCACTTGATTAATTAAGTGTATTACCATCTTCTTTTAGCATCAAACAAGTTTCCAATCATCAATTATTTAAACAATTACTACAAAGAATGTGTAATACTTTCATCAAGTACTGCTCAAACCTTTAATAAAGCATTGGGATCTCAATCCCTCATCTCATCAGGAGCATTCTCATCCTTTCACAAGCTCATCATCATGATTATAGAAAATGGGTATTCAAACCCTCAGTTCATCAAGGAACACTTGTTACCACTTATTAGGTAACTAAACACCTTCAGGTCATCTGACCAAGGTAAATATGATACTTGCTACACAAGCATCTCACATGGCTCACATGGCCCATTTCATCTCTTGTTACCTCTCACTAGGCAACAAAGCATGTTATGGCTCACAAGGCCCATTAACAATAATAAATGAAACATCATAGCTCATACATGGCTATGCTCATCATCTCATGATACCTGCATGGTTAGTATACTTGATAACAGTTATACCAATTACATATCAGCATCATGTTATACAAGGGTAACACCACTAATCCATTAATACGGTTAGGGTTTCCCAATTCATGTCAATTAGATATACTCATCCCATTATCCATCATTAGGGCTATGGTTAATCATCTCATTGCCTAAAATTAGGGTTTCATGTACTATAACCAAAAATTAGGGTTTCTCATACCTTTACCTTGCATTAGGGTTAGGGATTTAAACTAGGGTTTCATATAGTAACATATAGCATCACCCTAGATTAGGGTTTCATATCACATTACATCACCCTGTATTAGGGTTTTACACATCATTACCCTGAATAAGGGTTAGGGCTCATCAACCTCCTCAATTAGGGTTTCATGATCTCATCATCATGGATCAAACCCTAATTACATATTTTATTCATTTTGAAAGAGTTGAGGATAAATCACTACATGATTATCACTCATGTATAAGTTTCCTCTCTCTCATCTCCTCTAGGAGGTTAATTACTTTAATCTTGATTATATTGAATCAACTTGAATGAAGGGTTAGCATAGTGTATTAAGTCATTTCTTCCATAAACATCAAAGGTTAACCACTCTAAAGGTACTAATCTTCTAAGTACTTTAGAGGTACAACCACTGGATTTAACTTGGATATATGCTATTAACAATCAAGGGATTAATTGGTCTTTCATAACTTTGAGACTATTAGGTCTTCAAATGGTTTTAACACTTTGAAACCTTCAAATAGTTATGACCTTCTTGACCTTCAAACGGTCTTGTAACTCAAATCAACCCATTCGGTCTTGAAACCGAATCAACCATTTGATCTTGAGACTGATTTCATCCATTCGGTCTTGAAACTGAATGCTCATCAATTGTTTCGAAACTGAATGGACAATCTAACATTTGAGATTGATTGAACCTCAAATGGATTGAGATCGTTTAATCCCAAACGGTCAACACCTCCATATGGTCAACACCTCCATACGGTCAACACCTTCATATGGTCAACACCTCCATATGGTCAACACCTTCATACGGTCAACACCTTCATACGGTCAACATGACCAAACGGTTTGGAATCAACACCTGAAACGGTTTGAAACCGTTTAGATCTCCAAACGGCCAACTCTTCCAAACGGTCAACATAACTAAATGGTTTGATGAAACCGTTTGAACCATCAATTAGAGTTTTGGAATCAAGAAACCATCAAATATGGTTTTGAAATCAAGAAACCATCAATTAGGGTTTTGAAATCAAGAAACCATCAATTGTTAACATTATTGGAACCAATCCAATTGAAACCATTGAATCACCATTCAACCATGACATGACCTGACCTCAAACGGTCTTGAGGTCGTCTGACCCCAAACGGTCTTGAGACTGTTTGCTCACCAAACGATCTTGAGATCGTTTAGTTCAAGAGTGAAACCGTTTGCCCAAGATATTCATTGAGGTGTGTGCTTATGATGATGTCATCATCATCAAGATTCAATCCTTCAAAATCTACTGCCATTCTTATGGAAATTTCATCAATTATTCAAAGGAATTTCAAGAAGAACAAAATGATCAACAAGTGATGAAGAATTGAATGTAATAATAACATTTAAGGGTTCAAGTTATATAACCCGCCTTCAAAATTGAATCCAAGCTTCAACCTTCATGTCCTAAATGGTGAATGAAGCTTCCTCGACTTCACAAGGCTCGTCCTCAAGTCTTTGAGTGAAATAAATGGCTAGGGTTGAAGATTGAATGAGGAAAACAAGAAAATAAGCATTGAAAATTGATTTCCACCATGAAATCAAGGTTGAAGATGACTATGGAGCTTACCTACATGTTGGGGAACGCCCTCCTGTTTCTCCTAAGCTCCCTTGTGTTCAACCAAAGCAAGGAGAGAAAGAAAATCCAAAAAAGAGTCTTCAAGTGGGTAGAAAATGAAGTGTTTATAAGGGAATTTCAATGAGAGAGAAAGTGATATAAAAATCCTTTAACTCCCAAAATTGGTGCCACATCTCCCCCTTAAATCCTTGCATGCAAAGAAATCTTCCCCACCATCGAATTCCTCTTCATTATCCATGAATTAAAGGAAAAACAATTAAGCACCTTAATTCATATAATACTAATATCCCATTTTTAGTGGATATTATTTTTTAGTTAACTAATGTGAGTGGGCTCGCCACTCACTTAGGATATTTTCGGTGCCATAGAAAGGCATAAGGACGTCTACTATTATCCAAATTCAACCTTCACATATTTGGTTGAAGGGCACTCCCATTAATATATTTATTTTTGCATTAATTGAATTATGTTTCCAATTATGCTTAAATCTTGATTATTTTAATATCAAGATTCTCTCTCCTCCAAAGTGATTCAAATGAGATACCCTTCTCATTTTATTTTCTCTACATGATGCTAAGAAACATTAGGGACTCTCTAGGAGTGACATTTTGCATATTGAACCCTAGGTGTTGGGTAATTTGCACATTACACCAAAACTAGGTTTTAATGCACAAACATTGTTTAATATGCTCTTTCTTGGTACTCAGGCTTCTACAAGCCATACCTCTGCATCATTTTTATTCTTATGATGCTTCAACACCTGAGGAACATTTTATCATGTACAATTTGCAAGTTAACCCCTCAACTTGGGTTATTTGCACTTTAGTCCAAAACAGACAAAACATTGTTTTCAACATTATTGAAAAAGGACTAAAATTGAAATATAAGTTCCTCTTGATCCTTTATTACTTTTCAAGAGATAAGAGAAAGCATATAATTTAAATTTTTTAACAAAACATCTAGGGTTAAGGCATAACCCAGGTTAGGGATGTTATAATTATGGCCATATGTTTCTTAATCTCTCTTACCAAATGTACTGGATATCAATCTCATATAGGAGGGACAAATCCCATCTACATCACTCACATTCAATCCCCATTTGTCACAACGTACCCGAGCACAACCTTTTTAGTAACCCTTATTCAAGGTTACGTTGGATGGTGTCAAAATACATTGAACAACATGTGATGAGTGTAGCGACTTCAAGTTTAAGAACCACAATCACCACTATCACTATGAGAGCTAATTCTGACTACCATTTCATGGTCTCTATGTATCACTCTCAAGGTGGGTTTGCCTGATACATTATACTGTAACATGTACCTGTGTGTTTGGTTTGATATCATATATCATGATTGATGAAATTCTGTCATCAACCAACACACACCCTAGTCTTATGTATTATTGTTGTCTATATAACTTCCACAATAATATTTGACTAGGGACATAACAAGAATTTATGTAATCTTACCATACATATGATCTCATTGTTCAGGTCCTCAACCCGAAGACATATGTCATAGAGCAACATTATTCTTTAGAAACTTCTACTATGTCTGTGTCATCATCTCATTATTGAGACAAACATAATAGATGACATTACCTTTATCATTATCAAATCAGGTATCTAATGCCTCATTGAAATCATCATATGATTGTCTCTCTAGGAATACATACCAACAATTAAAATAGCTAGGAAATCTCACATATTTTATTCCGAGAGGCATCTTGGCATCCAAACCAATTTGAGTTCTAGTTGACTCCAAGATGAGTTCATCATAGTCAATTTTTACTACTCTTTCTATCCAATACAATGGGATAAACTATTGATTAAGACATTTATCCCAATTACAAGCTATGCATAAAGTCCATAAGTAATTTTCCTTGAATAAAATCTTTGCGAGAATATCATAATCATCTACCTTCTTCCTCAATAGAAATAGCTCAAAAGTCCAAGAACTACCCTCATGGACCTTCGACTTTTCCTCCCTATGAAAGAATTAAATGATAAATATAAAAGGATCGATCTATTTAGAAAGAACCTTATTGAACAAAAACTGTGGTTGATTGAGAGTTTCTTACAACACCCAAAAGTTGTAAGTCCTTCCAGTCAGAAGTCTTGCAGTCAGGACATGAGATACATTATTTGATTCTCTATGTCTACGACTTCTTTTTACTAATGCGGTCAATAATGTCCTCCTCTTCCTCGTCTATTCCAAACCATGCACATATACAAACCAATACATATGTCATGCTCAGAGTGTTACAACCCTAAGATTTTAATTTATATTTAATTTAAGAAGAAAACTTACTTACAAATTTAATTTCTTCTAATTATGTAAAAAGTCCTACACATGATAATCCATGTTTCATCACATCATAATTTAATAATACAAAAAACAAAACCCAAATTGTGTAATGATTATTGGTTAAGGATTTGATACATCAAATGGACCCATATCTAACCATATGATGTTCCCATAATAGTCAAATGACTTCTCAAGAGATATTCAAGCTCTTCTCAAATTTTGGTAATGTAACTCCATTTTAATAGTAATGAGTGCATTAATAACCCTAATGATAATATGATTTAAAAATAAACTTTCCTATCTCAAATGTAAGAAATGATCAATTATTTGGGTTCCTCATGTTTAGAAATTTGTCCAAGTTTAATTACAAATGGATGACCCAAGCTATGTCAATTAGTTTTGGGAAGAAAGAGAATAATTACATGTATGTCAACCTAGATATCCAGTTGATATAGATGATCAACCTTATTTTATCTACATTTAATCTTTGCAGCATATCACACTCTAGATGTTATAATGGGTTCATTTTGAACCATTGGATCATAATCAGGAAGAGGAGGCTTCATCTCCCTCCCCACACAAAGAGCGTGTTGGATGGGGTGATAGTTCCATCAGCCTCAAAACTATCTATCTCCTTCTCTCATCTACAAATCCCCATTTTCATGCCACCAATACACTCAGGAAGGGATTCTAAATGCATCAAACCCCCAATTGGCCACTATCTCTCTCAGTGTTAGAAACACCCAAAAACATGGTACCTCCATTCTTCATGGGTTGATATAGAGGCCACCCTCCTCTTTGAGTCTGCATCGCACCATCCCTAGTCAATTTGTACATTACCGCAATATGTCTTACCATGTTTCTCTATTGCCAATTGTAGTTGAATTCAGTCGTGGAGCTATAGTGAAGTAGATATATCTCATCGGCTATGACTAGCCTGACTGCATGACTCTGACTTTCTCCCATAAATTGATTCTCCAATAAGAATCCCTAGTTCTCCTTTCTTTCACACTCACTTTCAGATCTTGTGCTTTGCACGAGAGGGGTCCCCAAACCCCAACTATGACGAGAGAGTTGGCATTGCTCGACAAGGCACTCCATGTAGCATTTTGTCATGTGTTATTATCTGATACCAATGTTGAGTCACCTTGAGAGTGAATCCATGTTTTGTTTGCACTAGTAGGATCTGAGACATGGTCGTTGGTTTGGGACTTCTCTCTTGATTCATCGACACTTGGATGATTTGTTGGGGGTTTTGGTGGCCTTTTTTTCATCATGGTTTGTTCCCCTAAATTGTTTTATTTCCACAAGTTGGGTGAACACATTATTATGTGTTAGAAGTAGTGTTTCACCCCTCCCTTCCTTCTCAATTCCTTCTTCCACAATGACATGTTAAGGATGGAGACCCTAGGCTCCACGGACCTCAATAAAAGGTCAGACAATTTGACTAGGTGACATGTATTGCAAAGATGATCCATGGTCTTCATGTTTTGATTAGAGGTTGGAAGCTCCAAGTCAAGCCGATCGTGCCATGTTTTAATGAGGAAGAAGACATGTTTTGGGATGACCAGTCTGTCCTCGTGATCTCAGTTTATGTGTCACACAATACCTAGGATAGTTTGAGAATGCATAGCCTTATATATTTAACAAACACAAGTTTGCTTAAGATGGGATGTTGACCAAGGCTACCCATGTTACGTCCATATTTGAGAAATAAAGATAAGGGTACCCTAGTCTTCTAAATATTGTATTATCCTAGATCTCAATAACAATTTTATTTGATCTATATCACTTCTGATTGGATGAATTATGTCCAATCTTCTATAATTTTAGTAAAAGAATTATAACTCAGATATGATCAACCTTTATGATTTTTAATCATCTTTTGAAAAACCAGCTAATGATCTAGATTGCATGATGTTTTTTGGTTTGGTTTGATGAAGTTTTCAACTTGGTAGAATTAGGGTTTAGGATCCTATCAAGAAACCTTGGGTTATTATTTCATGTCAACTAAGGGTTGAAGTCAGGAAAATTGTAGGATCCTTGTTCCTACTAAAATTAGGTAAGTGGTCCATGCATTGAGTATTCAATATTTAATATTTTTATTATTTTTACATATTTTTTTATTTCTAAGTAAAATGACCATGATCTAAGTCATACAATGTTTCAAAATTTCGGGCTAAGATATGCCAATTAAAATTTCCAGTAATCATTAGATTTATGATTAAGACCTCAAGATAAGACTCATGTTTTGATAAATGATAAGGTTCATGTTAAGATAAAAGTTAATAAGACACCCTAAGATTATGAAGTTAGACACATGCAACAGAGTGCATGTGACATGACCAAGCACCAGAATGCAAATCATGAGGCCGATGCACCAAATTGTAGGACAACTCAGTTTCTTTGATCTAGGAACCAGAGTGTAGGTCATGAGACCTGGCCAGTAGAGTGTAGGCAGACCCAACTTATATGACCCAGGCACCAGAGTGTAGATCTTGAGACCCAAGTTCCGCAGTATATGTCTTGAGTAAAAGTTACGTAAAAAGATATGAACGCAGCTTAAAGAATGAATAATTACTTATGATTCAAGACTTATTATTATTTTGCATGCTAGTTCTACATACATAATGTTTAAAAATCTTATATAGGGTTTTATTATTCTAGTAATGTATGTGCTTTAATAGTCAATACTTACTAGTAATTATTTTCCAACAGATGGTTGGGATGAAATTTCTGTAGATGAGGAACATGAGAAGAAGTAGAGCCAGAAAATTCAATAAGAGGACCCAATAAAAGTGGGAGTGCCCTGGGATGCCATTATCCACATCATCTTTATTTCATGTAGTAAACCTAGCATGTTTATGTCTAAGTTATTGGTCTATGTCATTAGATGTATAAAGTTTTCCCCTTATGTACACATTTGATAATGAGAAATGTGACGTGATCCTACGATGGTTAACATTGTAGTTATATTTGATGCATGATATTCAACGTATGCGACATCCTATCAAAATTGTGAGTTAAGGATTGACGCTTCTGCTCATATGAATTTTGATAATTTGAGATATCAAAGTAGTCCAAAAAGATCTAGCTTGAACGTGCAAGAGAGTAGAAACCATGAGGGAGAAAAAGTATCCTACCGCCGCCACCCTAGTGGCTAGAGTGGTTGGGGTAAGCACACATATGAGATGTGAAACAATCTAAGATTAGTTGTTGAATTTTTATATCTTTTGTGACCACAAATTTACCTAATCTGGTCTTATTTTTGGTTCAGTTTGCTGAGTCTTCAGCTGATTTTACCCTTAAACAGACAACTCAAAACACATCAAACATTGTTTCTGTATAGAAGTTCAACAAATCAAACATAGAATTATAAACTACTGGTTTTGTCAAATCCCAACAAAGGAACATAACATTATAATTTGCAGGATTTAAACCCAACCATTTCTCATTCCAGAATTCTATTTCATCCAGCCTTATCCAACAAAGCAAGCGTTCGCTGCATTCAAAGAACAACGTGCTCTACATAAAAGCGAAATACTACACATACGAATGCAACCTTTATTCGACGCCCATTTTAAGGGCTGTTTGGACACTATATTTCAAGGTGGTATTGTAGTTGGTTTCAGTATTTTAAATACTGTAGTCTCAAAGTTGTTGTCTGAATACTCAAACGTGTATTCTTCAAATTCTGCTATTCGACATCCTGATATTTTCCTATGTAACGCACGGTCCTTCTAAAGCCCGTCAAAATCAGCGACTTTCAGAATCCAGAGGCGCCGGCTGAAGATCCTACTCTGTCCGTTATCTCTTCCTTTGCCGCAACTGTCTCTCATTTTTTCATCCGTCTTCCACCTTCCCACTCTGTCTCTCCTCCTTTCCCCCCCCCCGCGTCTCTTTGATCCCGTTCCAGGTCGGTGGTCTACTGGACAACACACCATCCATCATCTTTGGGCTAATTTGGTTGCTTGCGGTTGCAAGACCCTAGATGAAATTCAAAACCGGAAATTCAAAACAGGAAATTGAACTACAATTATTTGGTTTGGTTGGATGCAGCTTCAACTAGACTCTTTGCTCTGTTTACGTTTGGTTGTATGCTGTTTCAGATTCTAATTACCTCTGGTGAACATACCACACAGAAATCTATCACCGTTAGCCAAGGATTCCTAACTTTCCGGCAGCAGTTATGAGGAAGGTGATGAGATGAGTAGATAGAGGGAGGCGTCACCGCTGCAGCTGCACAGAACGAGCGAAGGAACTGCGCCCAAAAGGGGCGCAGTATGTTTTCAAGACTTTTGTACATGATCAACTATTTACGTGGAGTTGGTTCCCACAATGTGAAGTGGCTTTCTGTCCAACCAAACACAGTGAGTTCAAAAACACGTTGAGTTGCAACGCACGTTTTTTATTACGGTCCAACCAAACGTGCCATTTCTCCACTTTTCGTCTCTCCTTTCCTCCCAGTCTCTTTGTTCCCCTTCTGTCTCACTTCCTTTTTCTGGTGTCAGAGTTGATATGGTTGGTGGCACAACACTGTGATTGGATTCGGATAGAGCCTTAATTTCAGATCTAACGCGGTGCTGCTTCTGTGAAGAAACAGCCTCTCCTTCCGTGAAGAAACAACTGCTCCTTCATTCCTGTTATGTTGCCAACCAAACGATGTCATTAGAATCTTAGGCGGTTGTTAATTGCTTCAGTTGAAATCCTTGAACTCATAATCACTACGACATTTTTAATATAGTCACCCAAACGACCGTTTTTTAGGACGCGTCCTATAAAATCTTGGTAGGACCCGATTAAATATAGTGTATATGTGGCGCTTCTTTTTCCTTTTTTTTTCAGAAGTTTAAATTTTGAAGAGGAGAAAGAATGATATAATATATTTTGATTGGTTGTCCTCTAAATAAATACAGGACAACGTCCTATACTACCCGGCTAGCACCTTTTTTCCCACAATACAAATGTAACATCAATCCTCGACCAGCAGAAGTCACAACGGATACCCACGTCCCGACTCCCAACCTACACGAAAACGTATAGTCCCCAATGTCTTTTCTGCTCACTATCACTAGCCCTCGTTTATCAACATGTTCGAGTTTTAAGATTTGGACTGAGTTGGTCCACTTGATGGAAAAAGTACATTACGCATAGAGTTATATGTGGAATGCAATTTGTTTTTAACATGGTTTTAGTATTCGGGTTGGACTACGAAGTAAAATTGCATAACTTAAGTTGAATGTCATATGCATAACTGAAACTGATGTTTCGTTTGACAAAACTGTGGCGATTGTTTGGACATCGTTTAATTACTGTCGTGCAGAGGCAGTCAGTTTGCAATCACAGTTACCAAACGCCAGCTTAACCACAGCTGGCTATTTGTAATGTTTGCACATTTAATGCAGCGACCCGTTTGCAAGTGTCATTTTTTCACTGAAAAAATTCACACGGTGATCCATCTCACCGCATCATAGTAATGGTGACAAACGCTGCACATGTTAGTTTAATTTCATCCAAATTCGTATATGTGCTGCCAAACGCTATCATTATTAACGAAAAAACAAAACCCAATCGGCGGGCCGTGCCAAACAAAGTCATATAGATCTCACCTTCCACAACATGCACCACGGCCGTTTATGTTTTCTTTTGAATAAATTGGCACAAGAAGAGTCAATTCATGAAAATAACATAGAACTATTTTACAAGCAAAACCCATACATAACTACTGTACATGAATTGAATCACATATGCAACAGTCGTACACAACGTGAACTGTACAAGAGACACGTCTCGGAAGATTGCCTCCTCAACCCGGACGAACTCGTCGGCGCCGCAAGGGAGACAGAGAGGTCCGGCATGGCCGAAGCCGTATTCATCTTCGGCCTCCTGGAGTAGCTTGCGGAAGAGACGGTGGTTCAGGTGGTCCACGGGTACGAGAAATCGCTGAAACTCCTGCCTGTTGCGACCTCCCACAATCAGCGGCACGAATCCACTTGATGGTTTGTAGCGCTGCGGACCATCGTGATGTCTGTCGCCATTGTCGTCGTGACGGGTGTTGCGGCGTCTAGAAGAGCGAAGACGAAGGTGGTCGAGGCAATTACCCATATTATGAGTGCAATGCCGAGCTATTGAAAACTCATCCGACAGGTTGTTTGCGTGTGACATTGAGCGTCGAGGGAGAAGTTAGATACATGACGTATAGGAGCCTACTTATAGGGGCAGTAGAGAGCCGAACGGAGCAATTCGGATTGGGTTGAGTTGTGACTATTCGAGTCTGAGTGGGAGATGGCTTTATAGATGAATTGCATGTTACCAATGCATATAATTGCAATGGTATTCGATAAAAGAAATTCCATTTCTGATTTTCGTTTTAATAAACCGCTAATACTTCTCCTATCATAAGCCAATGACAAACCGCCATACACTCCAGGTATACTTACGTATCAGCAAATTCAGATTTTTTGAAAACTTGACACATGTCTAAATTTTTATATCCGCTTATATGTATATCAGTATTCAAGTAGGTCCAATTATAGATAAGTTTGAACCCAGACTCACTAAACCTATATAGTCGCATATATATTTAATTATTTAAATAATACATTATTTATATCATATTTTTTACTAAGCCAACTATTAAAAATAGTTCCAACTTCCCTAAAGAAACATAGACCTCCAACTGCCTGCATCTTCCTAATCTACCATATATTGTTCAGGTGAGGCTAACTCTTCTGGCGTAAGCACTACAACAAATATATCAATGATTACCTCAGAAAGAAGGAACAACTCAAAATTCTTCTAGGCAAACACTATTCTGACTCTTCTCTACTTTCCCTAGCCACTTTTCACCATTTCCTTTTATGATTCAAGTGGCTTCGAAAATAGGTTACAAAACACACGTTCATTGGTGGTACTTGTGGCCGATTCACACAGTCGACTTTACTTTGTTTTTTGCGACATCCGATGAGGACGGATGGCCTCCTTCTCTGCCTACGCTCCTACTCTGCGAGGAGGCCTAAAATGGACACTGACACGAGGTTACATATCAAATTACCAAACACAAAAACAGAACTATGGCAACACATTATAACATAAACCATCATGAGTACTACATAGAACTACTTTTGGACACCATGACTTTCTTTAGAACTCATCTCTTCCTAATGGTGGAGGAGTTGACCATCAACCTACTTACCCTCCCTAGAACATGATGCTACCTGCTATATGATTTCAACCCTAGATAGATCACTTCACTATAGGTAGCCGTCATTAAAAAGTTGTATTCCAATGTGTCACTTTTCAATGCCTTTGTTTTACTTGGAACTGGACTACACTCATTAGTAATATCAAACTCATCCATAGATGTGTTCTTGCTCTTCATCCCACAGGTGAAAACAACATCTACCTTTATATTCTTAATGAGCATGCACATCCTCTTCCATTCCCTATGACATTCATAGATACACCTGACTTCTCCATGTTGGTTGGATCGACACTCCAAACTTCCCAACAAAATACACCCAACCTACCTCCCCTGAAAAAGGGTCATCCATATCTGATGAAAATAGTGGCACTTCTATGGCCTCCAAATAGGAGGATGCATATGATACTTGAGATTACACCTATGATCTATGCCCAACAAATAGTGAATCACTTGAAAACTAAAATGCACCATCTGATTCATATCTCTCCAAGGAGAGCAGCTAAAAGTAGGTTGATTCTGATGAAGATAACAACATGTATTGTTCTTACCCACCTCAAAAGTATAAAATTATGCACATTCAACAATATTTTAATCAACAATACACTTCAGATAAACTATTACCTATATCGAAGTGGATTACATTTAGGAAAAGTGATATATCTTAACTTTGTAATAAAATAGCACACAAATATTATAACTATCAACATCCTAAATTCTATTATGCTAAAAAATGCACCAACACTTCTCTATGCCATATCCCTTTCCTAGATACACTAAGTAGTCCAATCATTCCTTTTAAGACCATTTTATGTGAGGCCTGAAATTCTGGTACGTTACAATCTCCCCAACTTAGACTCTTGACATCCTCGTCAAGGATCAACTATATATGTCATAATATTTTTCCATTTTAGTGCAGACCCATAATGGCCCATGGACACTCAGCTCTTGATCACAGGATACTAGCACAAGAGTGGCTACATCACCATAGACAAATCTTTCCAACATACCTAGACCGCATGACTCAAGACTGGCATGCCACATGTCCATGAAGGCCCTACCTACTGGAGGAGTTATGGCTCTGATACTATTTGTAACACCCGGACCCACTGCGCAAGGCTCTAGTAGAGTTACAAGAATGACGACTAACCACACAGACCATCACTAGTCTTAACTGTAAGCTTTGTCCTCACTCACGTGCAAGCCATGATAAACTTCTCGACTGGTCACCCATCCTTGTACTACTCCAAGATGAGCACGATTAACTATGAAGTTCTTTAGTGATGGGCTCCCTGAAAAGGAGGTGCAACTTGGTGATATGGGTAGTTCAATCATTCCTTTTAAGATCATTTTATCCGAGGCCTAAAATCCTGGGGTGTTACAATATTGGTGTTGAGCTTGCTTCCTCTAGTAGTTCAAGTTGGGTATCCATCTCTAACTTGTCAATACACCTTTGGGAAGTTAATGTTTTCAAAATATATCTTCCATGCTGGAGAGACATGAAACACTTTACCCAATCAATTATTCATAGCCTTTTGTGTCTTCTCTTTCACCCATGAGATTTTCCTTCCTAGATCCCTAAAGATGAAAAGAGGTAAAATCATTTATACAATTAGACTTCATGGTGAAAACCACATTCTATCCCCACCATCTTATTAGACCTCACCAATCACCCCTTCTCATGGTTCAATACCAAGGATAAACATAAGCTTCATCCCTCAAATACTATAAAATCTATACTACAAAAAATGGGACCTCTCCCTACCTAATCCCCCATTAAATAACATTAATCATAACTCAAAAAACCACCATAGAAGATCATGAATATCCCCCCTATACAAACTCTGATCAATATATCAAAACTACCAAATAACTTGACACTCAATAAAAGCATTCTTGGCCCATTCCATAAAGTTGACCATATCCCTATATGCAAACTCCCCTGACCTAGCATGGACGTTTGTAATATGATGGAACTAATCAAGTCCAAAATCATGGGTGAATCGAGTAAATCCAACAATAGTCCAAATGTTTTAGACCATGGAAAAATGTCCTCCAACACAATCAAACTCAGGGGGATGAACATACACATGATTCTCAGAAAAATTAAACTTCTTTGTTGTTCATTAATCATGTAAGATGCCTATGCTTTTTCTGAATTCAAATGAACAAGATAACCATGCATTAGACAACATTCATGATCTAGCATCTTGGGAGTATGCTTCTGATTCTCCTCATTTGCTGGTAAAATAGGTGTTATTTTTTATTCTATGATTGATGCTAACTTATCAGTTGGGTTGGCAAAATTGTTGACATATAGTCCCAGCCTTAGGAAATCTGAAGGACCTTTCCATCTAAACCTCCCTACTCAAGTATGTTTACCACCTCCTCATGATCATCACCTCATTGAATGTATGCTCAACAGTGAACACTAGAACACATCTACATATTGTTAGATTTGTTTGTGCCAATGAAATAAATCTCATTAACTTTGCATAAAGCAAACATCACCTCAATCCTTTTCACGCCCACACTATACGAGGAAAACAAATTACAAAAGGGATCCAAATCCCATCACACAACTTTAGTGGAGCCCTTATTGCCGGTTGGAAACCAAACACATGTCAACATATCAACTAGTGAGTTAGTACAAAATACATCACTATGAACCTAGTCAATCATGATGAAAACTCTAGTTTGAAATTCACCGAGGTATACGATGAACCTAGTCATAAAAAAATTTCATTAAGGAACAAAAATGTCTTGCTATTCTCCCCCTCTCTATGGATCATTGGTGTTGGCCTAAAGTTCACTAAAAATTCCACTAAACATTTATCATCAGCCCAATATTTCCTCCGCAAGCAACATCATAGCAATAAAATCATTGACCATTTCATTTAGAAATATTGAATGATAGATCTTTCAACTGCCAACATGGCATACACATGGATTCATGCTAATGAATGGGCCATACTAGATAGATCTATAAGCTCTAAATTCTTGGACTCCACCTATACTATTACATATGTACATGCAAAACAGACTTACGTGATCACTTCCCCTTCACCCTAAATATTAAACTAGAGCAAAGAGACCTTAAATCAACCCTTTTTGAAAGATTCTTACTGCACATTAAGATTTTGAGAAAATCATATTAGAGAATTGGATCAACTTGCCTATTAATACTGAATCTGATATTCATATACAACAAAACCTGAAGAATATCAGGATAATACATAAAACATGGAACAAAGATACCTTTCATAACATCAACAAAGCACTTGATAAAAAAAATGGCACCCTTAATGCAGCCTAAGGTTCTTTCTTATCCAATCCTTCCTATATTATTGCACTAGAATCTGACTTTGATTCAATAAAAAATGCAACAAAATTATGTGAAATAGTTAGCAAAAATCAATTGGCTCTAGAAGGGAGATGAAACACCAAATTCTTCCACAAGACTTGCAACAAAAAAAATGCAATATCACATCCACTACATTTACGTCAACAATGTGATTACCCCCAATAAGACACAAATCATAGAGAAGTTTGGTTTTTTCTTCAAATATCTCTTCAATCATGATCAAGACTACTCCAACATGTTCCATGTAAATTGGAAAAACCTATGACCTACCAAAATTAATAACTCGTTATCCCTCATCTCTCCTTTCTCAGAGGAGAAATAAAAAGATATATGGATTATCTAGGAGCAGACAAATCACCTAGATCTTGAAGTTTTAGTTTGGACTTATACTAAAACCAATGGGAAATACAAAAAAGTCTTCTATTTTCCTACATACACAATCATGATGACATCACACATCAAATATGTGATCCTAATTAAAGAAATATAGTTCTAAAAAAAGATCCAGACAACCCCTCTAGGTCAGCCATTGCAGACCTATTAGTCTCAATAATGCATCCTATAAAATTATAAAAAAAAACCACAACACCTGTTTTTAAATCACTACCTGAGGATATTATTGGTCTATAACAAAATTCCTTTTTAAAAGGAAAAAGTATCCAAGATTCCTACATCATGATTAATGAACCACTCTACTCACTCTTAAATTAGACTTTGAAAAGGCCTTCGATAATATTAATTCAAAAATATTTGATCTCCTATCTCCATGGATATGGATTCCCCACTAGATGGAACAACTACATTTACTCATAGATAAGTTCCTGCCAATTCATGACTATCATTAGTGGATCAACATTCGCATACTTCACCAACTCAATTGGACTTAGACAAGATTTTCCACTCTTTCCTTATCTATTCATTCGTGTCACATTCATCATGACTAAAATATTCCAACTAGATACTAAATATAAAATGACTGAACCTCCATTTCACTGTCTGGAATAGATAATCCAATATGTCGACCACTACATTCTTATACTTACACCTAACACATAAAATGTCATCAAATCTATATGTATTCTTGGCATTCTCACACATCATTCTTTTCTTAAAATTAACTTCCACGAATACTCCATTTTGGGTATTCATATCTCACATACTGACTTTGATAGATACAAACACCTACTGGACTATAAAGAAGAGAAATATCCCATCATATATCATGGGCTTCCACTACTACCACATACACTGCCCATTTCATGCTAGAACCCCATCAACACATCTCTACAAAAGAGGCTATTAGTATCAAAATCACGTCAAATGAGTTTGGAAGGACAACCTACCCTTATGAGCTTATCACTCACATCACTTATCACATACTACATTGCCTTTATCCTTTCCCATCTAAGGCGATAAAAAACATTGATCACATGCGTCTAAATTTTTTATGGGGTGATAGAATGGAAACTAAAAAAACTATACCCAGTGAATTGATATACACTTTGTAAGGATGAAAAACTCAAGGGATAGGGAATTATCAATATCAAGCTTCAATCACGTCATTTGATATACAAAATCATAACCTTGCTATGATCAAATAAGTTGTCCCTATATAGGAAACACTCACTTAATATATACAACTACAAGAACCCTTGGCAAAACATTTGCTAGAAAAGTGTTTTACCCTTATGGTGTTATCTAGTTAACACACTCTATGTCATATAGAAATATATAATAGTGCAACCACACTCATATAAACATATGAAATTTTGGTTTGACCCCTGGCTAAATGGAAACACAATCAACAACATGAAACTCTCTATCAACACACGAACCACACTTACACACTTCACCATAGGCAAAGAACTTTAAAACCATGCCTCAAATACATAATGAATTCAATAGATTATTAAATGAGCAATTTAATAACCTTTAGATTGAACACATTACAGAAAAACTATCCACCAACACATCTAACCACATCACTTGGATATGAAGAAAAGTGTACAAATCTAAATGTGCATAGTATACTTCCATTAATATCAAAATCCATATAGACTTAATACTAACCTTTGAAAAATTAAGTGTCAGGCTATATTCCTTATCCTTATCTGGCTCATAGGACATGAATCACTAGTAAAGATATAAACTATATCATAGATTAAACTAAAACTATAATGCTAGTTTGTACTGACATCTAAGTGTGTGACACTACAACTAAAGACCTTTTGGGTTGATTTTTATAGTAAGATAAAACCGAAGATATAGAGAAAGTGTTGGTTGCTATGGAAAAAGAAACTAATGACATAGAGTGATATCAACAATAGTTATGAAATTTTTTTGGGATTATAATCATTGGTTCATTAGAAACAAACTAACGCTAACGATTTGTGTCATCATTTTTAAGAAAAGAAACCAACGCTACATATAGTAGTATAATCATCAATTTACATAAAGCAAATAACATGACATATAATTTTCTTTTATAGAAGGTATACAAACCTTTTCTATCATTGGTTTTTCGTAGAAGAATTGATAATGTATGACAACACCATTCGGACGTGCTGCGCAACACAACTGTGTTGTAGGTTGGGTAGCACAACTTTGCTGGGTGGAGCGAGTGTTCTAAAATAGTTATGTTATTAGTTTTTTTTTGCAAAAGCAACAAAGCAGATCTATGGAATCGTTTATTTTATAATAATCATCATTGCATGTATTTTTTCTTATATAGCAGGCCTACAAACCAACCACTCGACTATTTAGAAGAATTCAAAACCTATAATTTGTAAAATCTATAGGTTCCATCCTGTGTTCCTTTTAAGAACATGCCAACATACCTACAAAACCTACAATGACAAACACATACAAATACTCAAAATCCACACGATACATTCACACACATGCATTTCCAATCTCATAAACACTTAATTCCATTCTCATTCCATTAGCATGCGCACACACAATTCAAAAAACACACATGCAATTCCATTCTCCAATTCTATTCTCATCACATGTGAAAATGCAGTTCTCATTGAATTCATTCCTCTTCATATTCATTCACACATAAGCATATATACCCAAACCATTCACATATACACTGACTACTTACTTGTATAAATTTTAAATTTGCAAAAAGTCATAACCGTCACATGTATATAAAAATAATGACATTAAAGTGTAGATAACTCATATTTGACCCCAATCAAATGCAAAGATGACTTTCTTAATGAAGGATTGTATCAAAACTTCTTGTATCTCATCCAATTCTTCTTTTTTTATAGGGATTTGTTGTATCAAATCGATGCAAAGAGAATGGCATAATTCATGAGTTTGATATTATTTTTCTATATTATCAAATGAGACTATTTACTTATGATGATCAAGACTATATAGAATACCTTTGGTATACAATGGATGTCTAGTCTCATGTCAGATGCTCACGTCCATATATTGCATCATGTAGTATATGCATGCCCAATTATTTTCTTATATAGGGCACTATAAATGTATAGTGATGCAAAATGTTAATAAAAGTTGGCATATATATGCATTGGAGTCAGAAAACTACCTCATTATTCTTCCAAGTTAGTAATTGTTTTAATCTACCTTTCCTCTGACCTTTTTGAATGCTTTTATACCCCTATCAGTTAATGTAATACATTTGATTGAATTGGTAAATAGACATGTAATGATGTAGACATTAGTATATAATGACAGATAACAAAATTTACTTATGCTACTAATTCCATTTTCATTGGGTATCCCTGACTCCCTATTTTGCTACTCAAACGATCTAGAATGTACATTGATAGAATTTGGGGATGACTACCAACAACTCCCAATTCTTACTGAGTTTAAAGAAGGCAAACAAAAGAAAACTCAAATTCCACAATGAAATGTGATTCATAAGTCAAATTATAAGCAAAGTACCAAAATCTTACATAACATTGAAATGAGAGTAGTAATCATTTAATAGATGTTGGCACTTTATCTAAACTTATAATTAATTATGGAACTAGAAATGTCACATTGGTTAATATGAACTATCCACACACCATATATAAATAGTTGTAAAATATATATGTGTGGATTAATATATAAGAAAACAAATCAACATATGTTTTCACATATATAGTATAAGGTATCGAGACATAATATCTCACCATATCCAAAGTTCTACCACAGTTGTATTCAACCAATAATAAATAAACATCTCCACAAAATCTGTTAAGAATGCACTAGTATCATGATTTTGACCTGCAATGTCCTCTTGGATACACACCTTCATAGTCGACCCTTCATCAGAATTGTATAGCCATAGTGCCAACCCCTACATTTAGGACCTAGTGATGTGAATTGCTCATTTGCAATCCAAGAAGGTAATTGAGGAGGAACTGGAGGAGGAACTGTAGGGGGCTTCTTAGGTACTATGATCTGCATGAATGCACATATCCATTGCCAATTATATACACAAATAGAAAAGAATAACAAATACAAATGCAATGTAATTCCATTAGAAAAGAATAATGACTTACTTTAATTCTGTTGGAAAAGAAAATGAAAAGATAGGTAAACTCCCTCCTACGAAGAAGTCTATGGAAGTTTTTAACAATTGCATGTTGGATTGTGATATTTTTGAGATGAATCTTAGTGGACCTTTTTTCACTTGGGAGAATCGTTAGGATGGGGTCAATTATGCCACTACAAAGATTGACAAAATGCTTCATAATGCTAGCTTCCTCTATGTAGTTCTTGAGTTCTATGGTGAAGTTATCTCTAATACAATGAGTGATCATAAAAGACTATCTCTTAAGATAGGAAATCCTAGTCCTTTGAGGTTTATGAATTTGTGGTTTTATCATAAAGATTTTTTACCCATTTTTTAAGATGTCTAATATTCTAAAATTTAGGGACATGGCATGTTTCATCTTTACAAAAAAACTTGGGCTTCTCAAACAATGGCTTACGAAATGGAACAAGAGTTCCTTTGGGGATATTTTTGAAAAATCTAGTATAGCTAGAGACAATGCTCGTAGGGCTCAATCTGAAGCTGACTTGAATCCTACTGACAATCATCTTATATCTATTTCTCTTGACTTAAGATCTGCAACAAAAACACTTTTTGATGAGGAAGAAAGCTTCTTGAGGAAAAAAAATGTGTGTCCAGTGGCTCAAGGAAGGAGACTCAAATATGAAATTATTTTACTCTGGCATGAAGACTAGAAGGCATTCCATTCACATTAGAAGTCTAAATGTGAATGGTACTATTTCATATGACCTTGTTGTTATTAAAAGCTCTATCATGGACTTCTATTATGGTCTTTCAACAACAAGAGTTGTTTGGGGTAGTGTTTGGCAAGGAGAATGGAAAGGTAATGCGTTATCTAGTGATCAAAGATCTTCCATCTGCTCTCCTATCACTAGAAAAAAGATTTATGATATTGTAGCTAATCCTAATAAGGATAAGGCCCCTAGGCCCGATGGTTTTAATGGTTTTTTCTAAAAGAATTGTTGGTCCATTATAGGAGTTGATGTTTTCCTTGAAATTAATGAATTCTTTATGAATGGGAGTTTACTGAAAGAGGCCAATAAGACTTTGATTACTCTAATTCTTGAAATCAAAGACTCAAGTATGATTTGGAAATTGGAGGCCCATTTGCCTTTGCAACATTTTCTAGAAGTTGATTTCAAAGGTCTTAGCAAACATACTTCAAGATATGTTGCCTTCCATTATTGACCCATGTTAATGTGCTTTTGTGAAAAATAGAAGTATCAAAGAAGCTACTCTCCTTAGTAATGAGATTATTAGTGATTTCGAGAAGCATTCTAGTGATGGTATGCGTATTCAAGCTGATATCTCAATAACTTACAATTCAGTTAAATGGAAATTTCTTTACCCAGTCATGTCCAGAATGGGTTTCCCAATTATTTGGATCAATTGGATTGAAACTAGATTTAAGTCTACTTCATATAGAGTTCTGGTTATGGAGAGCCTACTGGCCTATTTCAACCATCTTATGGTGTTTGTCAAGGGGATCCAATAGCCCCTTATCTCTTTGTTATAGTCATGCATATACTTACTGAATTAACAAAGACTATTGTTAATTAGAAGAAAAATATTCCGATTAAAGTTTCTAAGAACTGCTATTTATCTCATCTAATATTTGGAGATGACCTTATAGTCTTAATGAAAGCTAATCCTCATAATGCTCCTAGTCTTAAGGAGATTCTTATCAATTTTGGGTGCATGTCGGGGCTTCATAGTAATACTGAGAAGAGCTCTATTATCTTAAAAAAAATTCAGAGTCCAAGGTCTTTACTGAGATTTGGGTATGAAGATACTTGGGTCTGCCCTTATTTTTCTGGTAAGATTTCTAAAGAGTTATGTTCTAGTATAGTTTATAGGATTATAAAGAAGCTTGAGTCTTAGAAATGTAATTTTCTCTCCCTTGTTGGTGGACTTGAGCTTGTAAAGTCTACCATTTGTTTGATGCATCTCTACTGGTCCTTCTCCTTCCCTATTCCTTGTTCTGTTCTTGAGTAGATAGAAAATATATGAATGAATCTCTTATGGGGGCAATTAGATTGAAAAAACAACCTCCACCTAGTTAGCTGGGATAAGGTAACCTTGTCTAAAAGAGAAGGCGGCCTTGGTCTCAAGAAATCAAGAAACATCTCAAAATCTTTCCTTGTTCTCAATCTAGGGGCATTACTAAGAAGAAAGAAACACTTCGGGTTAAATAGATAAGTGAGAAATACCTACAAAAAGAAACTTTCTAGTCTGTTTCAGAAACTAACAACTTCTCTTGGCTTTTCAATAATATTCTCAAAGTTCGTCCTATTCTATTACCTTTGATTGATTTTCAATTTAGTAAGGGTAATAGCTTTAAAATATGTAGGATCCTTGGATTAATGGTCATTTCCTTGATGAATTTGTTGGCAAATATTAGATGGTTAGATCTGGTATTTATCCCATCATAATGTTAGCTCGATCGTTAGTGATAATAACTAGTGCTTCCCCATAGGAAGGGGGTTTGATCAAATCAAGGAAGTTATTCAGAAGAATGGTATTAAGATTATGGATCGAGATAATACCAGTTTTAAAGATCCCTTCAAGGGTTCTCTAAAGTCCATGTGGGAATGTGTGAGAGTGAAGCAAGCTGATAATCCCATTTTTTATTGGATCTGGAATATTAGAGCACCCAAAAATGGCAACTCACTGCTGGAAATGCAAGATTGATAACTTACTTACATATGATTATGTGAGAAGAATGGGAATTTGTGTTACCGCTATTTTTTTATGTTGTAACGAGTATGAAAATTGTACACACATCATGTTCTCTTATTCCTATTTTGCTAAAGTATGGGATGAAGCTGTCAGAAGGCATATTAATCCTATAAGACCAGCTAGATGGAATCATCTCACTTGAATTAAAGAGTTCAATGCAAAGGTTCTCATTGATCTTATTCTACACCATCTTTGGATCGAAAGGAATCATATATTTCATGAAGGAAGATATCACTCACGTAATATTTTGTGGAAATGCATTAAGGATGATCTTTCTACCCTTACTCTTTAATCTTCCTAATGTTTGATTCTTCTTTTGGTTTGATGGCTCTAAGCTCATTTGTTGATTCCAAATGCTATTATTATTCTGATGATCAAGCTTATTCTTCATTTTATACAACATGTTGGCTATGTATAGTCTTGAGTTTTATGTCTCTAGTGATGATTTGAAGCTTTTTCTATGTATATGTAAAGAGGCGAGATCACCTCCTTAATAAAATTTAAAGAAAATACAAAACATCCACTTTTTCCAAGATAGATAGACAAGGTGGAATGTATGTATAATAATCCAAGTAAATAAGCATGTTTCAGAAACATATATAATGTCAATATCAGTGGAAAGAAACAAAGTTATCACATTGCTTTTTGAACTCTTGTTCACTACATGAGTTTCTTTGAAAAGGAAAAACTAAAAAGAAACTATAGGATCTAGCAACAAGCAACCTAGTCATCCTTGATTGCAAAACTTGAATCTATAGTCCTGAACTTGGTCACCTTGGCCTTGTTCAACACCTTGATCTAACCATGGGTAGTTGGTAAAGCACCCAATAAAAAGGAAAGAAAACAAGGTATGTGTCAGAGAAAATGAACAAGGACAAAAGATAAGAATACTATATGGAATTAAAGGCTAAGATTTCATCATAAGATGAATATGATCAAAAGAATGAGGCATAAGTAAATAGATGCTTGCATTAATAAAATAGTAAAAAGGATGCATGCATGATTAATATTGACTACCTAAACTATGTAGGGTTGCTACACCTACCTAACCTAAACCAATAGGTAAGGGAGAGTAACACATTCCAAACACCTACAAATATTATATATTGGGGAGAGTAACACATTCCCTATGGAAAATTTACACATGCCCTATCTATGGGTGGTTGTACAAAAGTACCACTACACTAGTGCAATAGTCTAATAAAATCAACATGCTAAGAACTATGGCAAGTATAGGCGTCAAGAAAATATAGACATGGCAGTGGAGTACAAGACCTAAGAAATAAATATCAAAATTTATTTTTGAGGCAAATATAGCAAATGAATTAACAAAAGAGAAATTAGGGTTTTATAGAAGCCTCATTAAGGAGACTAGGTTAGGGTTACAAATTTTCCCAACTTAGGTGTAAGGAAAGCACATACCTTTCTTAAGAGATCTAATTACTTCTTATTCACTACTTTAATCGATTCCAAATACCACTTTCCTATTTCTAATGGATAACCATGAATTAGGGTTTATACATGTATAAAGGCAAGGAAACCCAAACTTTTGGATTTTTCAAACAAAACCTCAATTTTGACTCTAAAATTATCACCATTCATCTTATTAGGTTATCCTGATTAAGAAAACATATATTTTTGTCTATTTTGGAATTATGAGGTTAAAAGTGCATTTTTGGTGATTTTTATCTATTAAATTCATTTTTAGAAAACACCTTTCTATAAAACTCAAAACCAAGCCTCAAAGACATTTTTATTAGAAAACTTTCATTTTTTTTATTCCAAAACATATCTTCTTTTAATTTTTGGACAATGGAGTAAAAGATATGATTTTTCAAATACTGACCAATGACAGAGTGACACCTCAGCAAAACAATGGGAGAGAAGAAGAGAGAGTGGGAGGGCCGCGTTAAGTTGGCCCAATATCCACTGGCCAACTCAGTCCCAAGGTGCATCGCAGCAAGACTAAAACATAGAAAAAAATGCTAATGCCCCTCTGCACGGTCAGGGAGAAAAGGAGGAGAGCGAGAGAAGATTGGTAAATGCATCGCAAGGATTGTCCCCTAACTCGGTCACAGTCGTGGCACCGAGGAGCTTAGCTCGAGATTAGGTGATTTTGCAATTCACGACCAAACTCAAAATCAAAGGTACCGAAAGAAGGCCAAGAACAAACCGAACTCAAACATACCTATAATTTGGTTGAAGTTGGCGAGTAGAGGTAGAAGTAGGCGCTACAAGTATAAAGATATGTCTTGTTCGTCGGGGTCAAAAACACGATCAACAATCAAATTGGGAAGAGAGGAAAGTTGTAAGGGAACAAAGAAAGCATTGGGCATAGGTATTTATAGATGGGGCTAGGATGTTAGGGTTTTCCAACTTGGCCGACATGCCTTGGGAGGCAAGAATTGGGATTTTCCACAATTCTCAATTATTTGGCACGAGTAATTGCTCAAAAGATTTGCAACCAAAAATAGAAACTACTGGCAAAGAAATCACTAAATTTGGATTAAAGACGAGAAAGAAACATGGATTCGAAAATCACGAATACTATATTCAATCTGACTCGATGATGAAGATGACAGAGCACCATCCGATCCGCCATCCAAAGGATGAGATCGCGCCCAAGATTTTGGAAAAATAAACCGTCCGCATGACAGGTCAAATGATATTCTAAACTGATTTGGACTATAGTGTGGATGCATTTATTCATCCTTTCTCTCTCTTCAATAAAGGGTGCAAATAAGCCTCAAAATTAATGAAAATTGACACCAAGCCTATTTTTGTTATGAGTTATCTGAATATGCAATTAGTTTTTCCATTTGGGAACGTTTAATGTGTTAAATAAATCAAAACTTATTTTCTCTTTCCTCCTTTATTAATGGTTACAAGATTCTCCAAATTTGATGAAACTTCACCCACAAGTCACATTAACTGCCTTGGATATGAATTTGCCATAAATTTTACATGTTGGAGTTATTTTTTTATTTATTTAATATTTTAAAGGTTCTACACACTTTCTCTCTCCTGATTTCCTCTTTTACTCAAATATTCTCCAAATTTAGTGAAAATTCACCCAAAGGCATATTTCAATGTGTAGATCACGAATTTGGCATCAACTATTAACATTTGGAGTAATTAATATTTTATTTTGTATTTTTAAGTTAACTCCTATTTTCCCTTTCAATTAATACAATTATAATTACCAATTTTCAAAAAGTTTTGAAACTTATCACCCAAGAAAACATGTACACAAAGAAAACAAATTTAAATTTAGAATTATCTTTTAAGTTCCACTTTTATGATTTTTAGGCAATTTACTCTCATATTCACTTAATGGGAAAATTAATTCATTTAATCTCATTAAATTAAATTTTTAGGATTTTCTTTTCTGTTCCCACAAAAAATCCATAGAAACTTCTAGATCAATTTTATATTATCCTTATCCATGTTAAGTGGAAATTTTACAAATTAAACCCATTAGTAAACTTTCACTGAGGTATTTGTGCTTAATTCCTTATAAAGTAAAATATTGGGAACAAATATACACCAAACATTTATAATTTCCACTAATTCAACATCAAGGACATAAAGGAAAGAAAAGCTTTGAAAAAGGCTTAAACTAATATTATACATGGATTTTGGTTCATTACAACACTCCACCCATTAAAAAGGATTTCGTTCGGAAGTCTCATACAAAAAGGGAAGGGTGAGTACGTAACGTCTCATTTCTAAGCTCCCATGTGGTTTCTTCCAAACCATGTTATTGCCATAAAACTTTTACCAACTCAATCTCCTTGTTCTTCAACTGCTTAACTTGGGAGTCAAGAATCTTCACAGGTAACTCTTCATAAATCAGATTCTCTTGAATCTCTAAAGGCTTGATTGAGAGTACATGAGAAGGGTCTTTCACATACTTTCTCAGCATAGAGACATGAAACACGTTATGGATCTTGTCATAGGCAGGAGGGAGAGCTAAATGGTATGCATAGTATCCAACCTTATCCAAGATCTCAAATGGTCCAACATAGCAGAGACTAAGCTTGTCTTTAACTTTAGATCTTGCAATAGAACGTATAATCTTGATCTTTAAGAAGTCATAGTGACCTACTAAGAAACTCACATCAGACTTTTTCTTATCAGCATACATCTTCTGTCGATCTTGAGCAGCTTTCATCTGATTCTTGATCAACTGAACCTTTTCTATCATCATCTGCATATCATCAGACTTCACTAGAGCATGTTCCCGCACATCATCCCAATGTAACAGAGAACGACAAGGTCTTCCATACAAAGCTTCATAAGGTGGCATACCAATACTAGATTGGTAGCTATTATTATAAGTAAACTCTATCAATGGAAGAAACTTATCCCGTACACCTCCCCAATCCATAACACAAGCATGAAGAAGATATTTTAGAGTTTGCACCGTCCTTTCAGAGTGACCATCGGTTTGAGGATGATAGGACGCACTAAAATGCAAGTTAGTACCCATCTCTGCTTGAATTTGACTCCATAACTGAGAGGTGAACTTTGGGTCACGATCAGATACTATCAGTTTAGGAACTCCATGCAGACGAACGATCCAATCATGTACAACTGAGCCATCTCATAAACCTTGTAAGTGGATTTGAAAGGCAAAAAGTGGGCAGAATTAGTAAACCGATCAATCACAACCCACATCACAACAAAGCCCTTCCTGGTTTTAGGGAAACCAGTGACAAAGTATATAATAATCTTTTCCCATTTCCATTCTGGAATCTCAAGTGGGTGTAGAAGACCACCAGGTTATTGATGCTTGATCTTGACTTGTTGACAAGTCAAACACTTTGCAATGAACAAAGCAATATCCTTCTTCATGTTCTTCCACCAAAAAATTTGTTATAGGTCTTTGTACATCTTGGTAGTACCAGGGTGTATGGTGTACTTAGACCCATGGGCTTCGCTCAAAACCTTCTATCGTAGGTTCCCAACTTCAGGTATCCACAAACTTTCTTAGAAACTATCAACACCATCAACTCTGACTAAAAAGTCAGACTGTGGCTTCTCAGCTAAGGCTTTCATCTCTTCAAGCTCAAAACTTTCAAGTTGTGCAACAAACAAATTTTGAGATCCAAGAAGGTTTAATGGACAAACTAGCCATGTGAACACACAAATTCTCAACATCTTCTCTATTATTAGGTTGTGGTTTCCAATAGGAAACATACTCCAGGTTCATAGCAGCACATACTACATTCTTCTTTTGACTCAAAGCATCAACAACAACATTTTCTCTATCGGGATGATAGGTGATGGTAAATTCATAGTCCTTGAGATACTCCATCCAGATTTTCTTCCCCAGATTAAGATCCTTCTGTGTCAACAAATATCTCAAAATTTTGTGATGTGATAAAACTTCAAACTTCACTCCATACAGATAGTGTCGCCAGATCTTTAAAACATGCATGATAGCTGCTAGCTCTAAATCATGCATAGGCCAGTTCTCTTCATTAGGTTTCAATTGACATGAAGCATAAGAGATCACTCAATCTTCTTGCATCAAGACACACCCTAGTCCTTTCTTAGAAGCATTTGTGAAGATCATTTAGGGTTTGCCTTCAATAGGTAAAGCAAGAATATGAGAAGACGTCAAACAACTCTTCAGCTTCTGAAAACTGTCCTCACATTCAGGTGTCCACATAAACTTGACTTCTTTTCTTGTTAACTTTGTCAGAGGAAGATCCAACTCAAAAAAACTCTTAATAAACCTCTGATAGTAACATGCTAAACTGAAGAAACTACAGATCTCAGACAGGGTCTTCAGAGCTTTCCACTTGGTTACAACTTCTACCTTTGTAGGATCAACAACAATATGTCCAGCAGAAATCACATGACCTAAGAACATCACTTCCTTGATCTAGAACTCACATTTTGAGAATTTAGCATATAGTTTATTTTCTCTTAGTGTGTTCAAAATGATCTGTAGATGTTCACTATGTAGTTCTTTAGATTCGAAGTAGACCAACAGATCATCGATGAACACTATCACAAACTGATCAAGGTATGGATGAAACACTTAATTCATCAAGTCCATGAAATTAGCAGGGGGCATTAGTCAAGACGAAAAGCATGGCCAAAAACTCATAATGCCCATAACGTGTTCTAAAAGATGTCTTTGAAACATCCTCATCCTTCACACACATCTGGTAGTAGCCACTTCACAGATCCATCTTCGAGAACACAGTGGCTGAATTCAACTGGCCAAACATATCATCGATGCGAGGCAAAGGATATCGATTCTTTATCATCACTTGATTAAGCATATGATAATCCATGCACATACACAACTAACCATCCTTCTTCTTTACGAACAAGACATGGGCTCCCCTTAGTGAAATAATAGGGCATACAAAGCCCATGTCGAGAAGCTTCTAAAGCTACTTCTTAAGATCGACGAGTTCTGTAAGGGCCAAGAAATAAAAAGGCTTTGAGATAGGAGAGGTTTCTGGGGCGAGCTCAATGGAAAACTCCAGCTCGTGAGTTCGAGGTAAGCTAGGAAACTCCTTAGGAAAACATCGTGGAAGTCCTGCACAAAATCTATGTGATCGAGAGTAGGAGGTGTTGCATCGAGGATGATAGAGGCTAAGAATGCTCCACACCCTTGTGAGACAAGCTTTTTGGCTTTGATGACGGAGATGACAAACTTCTGATCCTCTCTCTTCCTACCCTTAACACACATCCTTCCCTCAACAAGATGTAACAAACTGACCTTCGATACTTCACAAAACAAAATAACTTTATACCTCTTTAATAGTCCATCCCCAGAATGACGTCAAAAGTAGTAATGTCAAGCAAGATGAAATCTGAGGGAAATATTATCCCATAGATACAGAGGTCCATGGTCTGGAGTTTGAGATAAGAAGAGAAGATCCTACCACTATGGGTTTTAACATATAAACATGATCCATATACTCTGATTCTATCTCTAACATGGCAGCAAACTCAAATGATATGAATTCATTTGATGATCCAGAATCAAAGTGTGCTTTAACTAGATGCATACTAAGATGTAAGGTACCTTCAATGACTTCATTATCTGCTTCAACTTCCTTAGCATTAAGGGCAAACACTCTTCTATTCTGCCTTTACATAGGTGGATATCGGCCTTGCTGGTTCTGATTGTTGTTACTTGGAGGTGGATTTTGTCACTTTTGCGGCTGTTGAGTAGGATGTTGAGCTGGAGTGGGTCCTCGCCCAAGCTTGGGGCAATTGGGTTGAATGTGTCTAGATTCACCACACTCATGGAAGATAGGTGCAGGTCGATCATCTCTACGGGGTTGTCCATTGCCAGCAGGGCATTTTCCTAGCGAGTGAGAATACGAGCACCGATTGGACTTGTTGTGCCCTTGGTTTCCACCAGCATTCTTTCTCTCTTGTTGTTGTTGTGCCCGGAAGACTGGAACCCAAGGTATGACTTTATCACCAAAGCCTTGTCCACCATTTTTTGAAAAGGCAACAACAACTAGCAAACAAGGTTGCATCCTATGTTGTAACTTACACCCTCAAGGAACATGGTTGATCTCCTTTTAGCTCCTAGGTCCACCGCATAGTGCTCCAGGTTAAGAAAACATGGCATGTAGTCAGATATGCTCAGGATTCCTTGACACAGACTATAAAACTCTACTTCCTTCCTCTTCAGATAGACATGTCAGATATACTTCTCGTGGAAGAGCTTGAGGAACTCTTCCCAGGTCATGCTTGTAGTATCACGGGTACGAGACATACCCATCCACCAAACTCGTACCGGCCCATCCAGTACATACGTCATGAAGTGAACCTTCTAGTGAGGAGGATATGCCATGCCCTCGAAGGTACGCTCCAGAGACAAAACCCAGTTGTCAAATTTATCCACCATGTTTGGCTCACTCTCACCCTTGAAGTATGGTGGTTGAATCTTGATGAAGTTCGTAAGGGTGAACTACTTCGGCTTAGCTGTAGCAACTATAGCATTGGAAAGCTATCCCACAAAGGTAGTCGAGAGTAGATGGTTCAACATGGTCAACTCTTACTCAGGGGTCAGAAGAGGGGTTCCAACAGGGGTAGTAGGGACTATCCCAGTGTTGGAGGGAGTCACCGAAGTATCCTGATTGTCGGTGTTGCTAGCGGTGGCTCCTGAAGAGGACTTGTTCATGTTTCCAAACAAATATCCCTTCCTGGAAAATAATGGTATAATATAAGATAACATGAGTAGGCATCAATGATAGCTAAGGCTACTATTGCCTCTGGGCATACTATTTCAAGCAGTCAGTATCAGTGCAGGCCAGTCAGACATCATACGGATCTGAGAGTTCTCGTAAACCAAGCTACTGGCACGGAGGAAAATATTGCGAACTCCCAGACCCTGATCCATTGTAGACACCCTTGCTTTCAACTTATTCCCTAGTAATTTCCCAACAAGCTCTGATACCATGGTGTAAAGAGGCAAGATCACCTCCTTACTAAAATTTAAAGGAAATACAAAACATCCACTTTTTCGAAGATAGATAGAGTGGAATGTATATATAATAATCCAAGTAAATAAGCATGTTTCAGATACATATAAAATGTCAATAGGAGTGGAAAGAAACTAAGTTATTACATTGCTTTTTGAACTCTTATTCACTACACGAGTTTCTTTGAAAAGGAAAAACTAAAAAGAAGCTATAGGATATAGCAATAAGCAACCTAGTCATCCTTGATTGAAAAACTTGAATCTGCTCCTCTTGAACTTGGTCACCTTGGCCTTGTTCAACACCTTGATCTAACCCTGAGTGGTTGTGAAAGCACCCGACAAAAGGGAAATAAAATAAGGTATGTGTCAGAGAAAATGAACAAGGACAAAAGATAAGAATACTATATGGAAATAAAGGCTAAGATTTCATCATAAGATGAAGATGTTCAAAAGAATGAGGCATAAGTAAATAGATGCATGCCATAACAAAAATAGTAAAAAGGTTGCGTGCATGATAAATATTGACTGCTTAAACTATGTAGCATTGAGGCACCTACCTAACCTCAAAAAATAGGTGAGAGAGAGTAACACATTCCAATCACTTACAAATATTCTATATTGGGGAGAGTAACACATTCCCCATGGAAAATTTACACATGCCCTATCTATGGGTGGTTGTACAAAAGTACCACTACACTAGTTCAATAGTCTAATAAAATCAACATGCTAAGAACTATGGAAAGTATGAGTATCAAGAAAATATAGACATGGTAGTGGGGTACAAGACCACAGAAATAAATATAAAAACTAATTTTTGAGGCAAATATAACAAAGGAATTAAAAAAAGAGAAATTAGGGTTTTAAAGAAGCCTCATTAGGGAGACTAGGTTAGGGTTACAAATTTTCCCAACTTAGGTGTAAGGAAAGCACATACATTCCTTAAGAGATCCAATTACTTCTTCTTCACTACTTTAATCGATTCCAAAGCACACTTTCCTATTTCCAATGTATAATCAGAAAATAGGGTTTATACATGTATAAAGACAAGGAAACCCTAACTTTTGGTCTTTTTGAACAAAACCTCAATTTTGACTCTAAAATTATAACTATTGGTCTTATTAGGTTCTCCTAATTAAGAAAACATATATTTTTGTCTATTTTGGAATTATGAGGTTAAAAGTGCTTTTTGATTATTTTTATCTATTAAATTCATTTTTAGAAAACATCTTTATGTAAAACTCAAAATCAAGCCTTAAAAACATTTTTATTAGAAAGCTAACATTTTTTTTATTCCAAAACATATTTTCTTTTAATTTTTGGACAATGGAGTAAAAACTATGATTTTTCAAATATTGACCGATGAGAGAGTGACACCTCATCAAAACAAGGCAAGAGAGGAAGAGGGAGTGGGCGGGCTGCCTTGAGTTGGCACAATAGTTACTGGACAACTCAGTCGGTCCCATGACTAGCCAAGGGGCATCACAACACAACTAAAACAAATCAAAAGATGTTAATGCCTCTCCACACGATCAGAGAGAAAAGGAGGAGAGCGAGGGCAGATCACTAAAAGCATCCAGGGGATTGTCCCCTAGATCAGTCACAGCCATGGCATCGAGGATCTTAGCTCCAGATTTGGTGGTTTCATAATTCACAGCCAAACTTCAAACTGAAGGTACCGAAAGAAGGCCAACAACAAATTGAAATTGAACAAACCTATAATTTGGTTGAAGGTGGCGAGTAGAGGTAGCAGCAGGTGCCGCAAGCTAGGAGACATGTCTCATTTGTCAGGGTCAAACAGATGATTAACAATCAAATGGAGAAGAGAGGAAAGTTGTAAGGGAACAAAGAAAACATTGGACATAGGAATTTATAGATGAAGGGTAGGATGTTAGAGCTTTCCAACTTGGTCGGGATGCCGTGGGAGGTAAGAATTGGGATTTTCTACAATTCTCAATTATTTAGCATGAGTAATGGCTCAAAATATTCACAACCAAACATAGAAAATACTGACGAAGAAATCACTGAGTTTGGATGAAAGAAGAGAAAGAAACATGGATTCAAAAATTGTGGATATTGTTCCCAATCTGACTCGAGGTTGAAGACGATGGAGGGCCATTCGATCCACCATCCAATGACTGAGATCACACGTGAGATTTTGAAAAAAAATAAATCATCAACGGGACATGTTAAATTATATCCTAAACTGATTTGGACTATAGTGTGGATGCATTATTCACCTTTTCTCTCTCTTCAATAGAGGGTGAAAACAAGCCTCAAAATTAATGAAAATTGACACCAAGCCTATTTTTGATATGAGAAATCCGAATATGTAATTAGTTTTGCCTTTTAGGAACTTTTAATGTGTTAAATAAATCAAAACGTATTTTCTCTTTCCTCCTTTATTAATGGTTACATGATTCTCCAAATTTGATGAAACTTCACCCACAAGTCACATTAAGTGCCTTGGATACAATTTTCAATTTTACTTGTTGGAGTTATCTTCTCATGTATTTAATATTTTGAAGGTTCTACACACTTTCTCTCTCCTGATTTCCTCTTTTAGTCAAATATTCTCAAAATTGAGTGAGAATTCACCAAAAGGCATATTTTAAAGTGTTGATCATGAATTTGGCATCAGTTGTTACTTTGGAAGTCATTAAAGAATTTATTTTGTGTTCTTATATTACCTCCTATTTTCCCTTTCAAATATTACAATTATAATTACCAATTTTCCAAAAGTTGTGAAACTTATCACCCAAGAAAACTTGTACATAATGGAAATAAATTTTGATTTAGAATTATCTTTTAAGTTCCACTTTTTATGATTTTTAAGCAATTTACTCTCATATTCACTTAATGGGAAAATTAATTCATTTAATGTCACATTATCTTAATTTTTAGGATTTTCTTTTCTTTTCCCACACAAAAGCCATAGAAACTTCTAGATCAATTTTATTTTATCCTTATCCCTCTTAAGTGGAAATTTTGCAAATTAAACCCATTAGTAAATTTTCACTGAGGTATTTGTGCTTAATTCCTTATAAAGTAAAATATTGGGAACAAATGTATACCAAACCATTATAATTTCCACTAATTCAACATCAAGGACATAAAGGATAGAAAAGCTTAGAAAAAGGGTTAAACTAAGATTATACATGGATTTCAGTTTGTTACAATATAGCTTACATGGACTTCAACATTTTGAAACATATAGTTTCTAGGAGGAAAATATTGTTTTCATCTAGTATTTTGAGGAGTTGCCCTGAATTTGATCTCTGTGCCCTTGTTCTTTAATTGTCCTAATGTTCGATGATTCATCTGGTTGGTGGATCTAAGCTTGTTTGATCAGTCCAAGCTCTTTTATTCTTCTGTCGATCAAACATCTTATTCAATTTGTTCTGCATGATGCCTATGTATAGACATGATCGATATTTCTTGGTTTAATAGTTTCCATCTTCTAGCTCTGATGCCGATATGAAATTTTCTTCTGTGTATAGCATACATATTCTTCAACACGTTGTATAGTTTCTCATTTTGTTTCTTTTTAGATCTGTGGATCTTATAAAGTATTTCTTACCTCTTTCGTTTAGTATGTACACCCTAAACTTTTGAAAAAAAATACAAAAAAGCAACAAGAGTTTACCAGACCAAAAAAATGAAATGTAAATTTATCATACATTTTCATAGAAAACTCATGTTTTGGGCCATGCAACCATGAATCCTTCTGCAACTCCTATCTTGTCATGATCAAGGTGGGCATATGATAGTGGTGTATGTCTCCAAGATGGGTAGACAAGCTTGATAGTCACATGAACTGCATTGTCAAGCAATACAGTACCATGAATCATGTCACCTGGAAGAGGTGAAAAACCATGTGCAGTACTATGACGTTGAAGCTAGGTTCTAGTAATGCAAGACAACATAGCCCCAATGCCTATAATTTTATATGTAGTGTTATATAGACACAAACACTACATATTATAAGTTCATCTAAAAGACTATTACATCATGAAATAACTTATGATGAGTGTGTCTGGTGGGTCCATGGGATTACTTCCAACCATATCTATATGAGGAGGGTCCACCTTGTAAGAAGAGTGCTTCAACTGAAGTATTGGATGAGGAAGTTGAGACTGAGAAAGATGAAACTATCTCATTTCTTCATGTATTCCCTTTGCAATCATGTCTTGTACCTTCTCATGTAATAATCCTCCTTTCTTAATAGATTTGCACTTTTGCACTGATTTTCCAAAAAAGATATTATATTGACACTAGTACCACCAACCCTAACATTATTAGGATGCTTTAGAGTACCCATAGAAACCGTCAATTCATCCATTTGGCCCTCAGGGATGAACTTGCCTTTGTTTCTTTGCTTGTAAACTCCCAATAATCATCATGAATAATAACTTGTCAGTAAAACATAAGAATCAAGGTCAAAAAATGAACATGCACTTTGAGAGTTTAAATTTACTATTTTTACAGCCACCTCAGTGGTTGTGGGGTTAGGTATTTCTCTAGAGTGGCTTGTCCTTGCACCTATCCACTCCTCATGGTGAAGTAAAGGTGCCAGAGTAGTAGAAGATTCAATAGAACCAAGAGTAGGTTGCTCTAAAGAAGACACTTCTAGTCTCTATTGGAGACTCCTTGTGTAGCCACCTGGACCCAACTTGTGGTTGTACATATTCTTTGCAAGCCTGCATTTTTTAGTGTCATGTAAAGCCTAGTTAATCCAAAACATATGTTAATTATGTAATACATTGAATTCATGTGATTAATCACAAGAATGTATTTTAACAGAGGAGACTTAATACTTTGAATTCATCTGTTTGTCTTGAAGCAAAAAAATCCTTCCATACCTTCAGGTCAAGATAGGCCTATTTCTCAGTGGTAGACTTCTTCGTCTTGTCACTCATTGTGTATTTTCTTGTCATATTTTGACCTATAATTTTTCAATATCCTCCCACAATGTTAGATCACCTTTTTATGATGTAGTTTTTTTTATCAAGGTCAATGATGCTCTGTAAAAGTTCATATACTAAATGACATATTTCCAAAAAAATAGAATATCTTACAACTACGTATTTCCACATGAAGTTGTTCATGGAAGGATCAAGTTTATTCTAAGATTCTATAGTTATACTCACTTTGCTATGAGTAATAACCCCTTATTATTGTGTGAATGAACTGTGATTATCCCCCGTTAGATTTCCTATTTTATCAAAGTCAGTAGCCAACTTTGGACTTTTCCCCTTTGCGCTATTAACTTTTCATCAAAGTTATGTCTCTTATACGTGCCTGGTCATAATGCTCCTCAATAGACCCAACTAGATGGTTAGGATGCATATCCTTAGGCTGCTCATCCTAGAATTGTTTAAAAACACACATACGTGATGAAAAATGTAACATATATAACTATGACAGAGAATGTAAAATGCATAACTATGTAATAAAATAATACAACTTACACCAGACTCATCATCATGGTACATATCATCAAGGTGCCCATACTCACAATCTAAATAGTCAAATAATGAAATATAAGTGATTAAGATGTAAAATGCTCATGTAGCATATGAAACATATATAACTGTACTAAAGTATGTAAAATGCTTTCCTCTAGTATTGATTGGATCTTTGATCAATTAATATTTCTTTTGTGTGATCTACACACATATATAATTTAGTGTTAGCTTCAATATTTAAACTTGACAAGCTGACTGAGAATGTAATGGAGTCATCATACTTGTCATACTCTTCTTAATCTATAGGATCTACAATGAGCTATTTTTTCCCATGAATAATGATAGGCATTTTTTCATTTGTAGGATCATCGACATAGAATACTTTCTTTGTTTGTGATGCCATTATCAATGGTTCACCCTTCTCTTCAATCTTTTCAAAATTCACTAATGTGAAACCCAATTCACCCGCTACAACTCCTTTGTTGTTATCAACCCAATTATACATAAAGACAGAAACTCTAAAATTTGTGTAGTCAAACTCCAATATGTCTTAAATGTCATTATAATAAGATATTTTAGCTTCAAAGTGGACTGTTATCCTTCACACTAAGACATTTAAATAGTGACCCAACTATTTTTGGACAATGCTCTTATCATCTTGACATTTTGTGTGATATGAAAATACATTTATGTCAAACCCTTCGTAAGATATAACATCCATTTTTGGTTTAAAGGCAAGCCATTTGATACTATCAACAACATTATTTGGTGTTTGAGATACTTGGCAGAAGACATTATCTTCAAACCACCTAATAAATGTCCTATTATGCACTCTAGAAAGCCACGTTGAATTGGGTCAAGGATATATTATCTTGATAAATTTGGTATGTTAGTGTGCTTTAAAAGAGATATGCTTATCTCCTTGAGGCAAAACAATATATAGCTTAAGGTTTTATTGTTAGCCGGGTTGTTAGCTGAGATGCACATAAAACCTACTCTGAGACAACAGATTAAAGAAGGACAACAAGTTAATAATGTGGTTCAGTAGATCAAGTCATAGTATGGTAGTGAGAAACAGGATGGCTTTCATGAGTCAGAGGATTAGGTAGTCTATTACCATGATAGGATGGTAGTACCTGATGCCAATGACTTAAGGAAGTTCATTTTGGAGGAAGCTCATACTTCGATGTATGCAATGCATCCAAGGAGCACCAAAATGTATCGTAACTTGAAGGATATGTATTGGTGGCCATGATTGAAGAAAGATGTTGATGTTTTTGTTATGCAGTGTCCAGTGTGTCAGCAAGTTAAAGTTGAACATCAAAAGCCCGCAGGAACAATGCAACCTTTGCCTATACCACAGTCGAAATGGGATCATGTGACCATGGATTTTGTGGTTGGTTTTCCTAGAACAACCAAAGGTCATGATTCCATATGGGTGATAGTTGATAGGTTGACTAAGATAGCACATTTCCTTCCTGTCAAAACAACCTACACTGTTGAGAAGCTTGCACAGATATATATATATATATATAGATGAGATCGTGCGGTTGCACGGGGTTCCAGCTTCTATTGTTTCTGATAGAGGTCCCCAGTTCACGAGTCGTTTCTGGGAATGACTGCATAAAGCTTTGGGTACGTAGTTAAGGTTTAGTACAACCTTTCACCCACAGACAGATAGACAATCTGAGAGGACCATACAAACTTTGGAGGATTTTCTTAGGGCATGTGTCCTTCAATTTGTAGGAAGTTGGGATCTACACCTGAGCTTGATAGAATTTGCTTACAATAATAGCTATCAAGACAATATTGACATGGCACCATATGAAGCATTATATGGTATACATTGTAGATCTTCATTATGTTGGTATGAAACAGGAGAATATCAACTTCTGGGTCCTGAGCTAGTGCATCAGACAACTGAGAAGATTAAAGTAATCCAACAACAGTTGAAGGCTGCACATGATAGACAGAAGTCATACACTGACAAATGGTGAAGACCTTTAGAATTCCAAGTTAGAGACATAGTATATCTCAAAGTCTCACCTTGGAAAGGTGTTCTTAGATTTGGAAAGAAGGGAAAGTTAGCTCCTCGATTTATGGGGCCTTATCCAATCATTGAATAGATTGGAAAGGTAGCCTATAAGCTGAAGTTTCCACCTGAGCTGCATAAATTGCATCCAGTATTCCATATCTCCATGTTGAGAAAGTGTCATCCTGACACTGAGTTAGTTTTGCAACTTGTGGAAGTAGAATTAGATGATCATATAACATATTTTGAAGGACCTGTGATGGTCCTTGATAAAAGAATTAAAAAGATGAAAAAGAAAGACATATGCCTTGTGAAAGTTCTCTGGCATCACTGTGGAATTGAAGAAGCTACATGGGATCTAGAGGAAGAGATGAGGAGGAAGTACCCTTCTCTTTTCTCTTTATGATTTTGGGGACGAAATCCCTGTTAGGGGTGGATAATTTGTAACATCCCTGACCTGGGTTATGCCTTAACCCTAGATGTTTTTTTAATAAAGTTAAATTATATGCTTGCTCTTATCTCTTGAAAAGTAATTAAGGCTTAATAGGAACTTATATTTCAATTTTAGTCCTTTTTGAATAATGTTGAAAATAATGTTTTGTCTATTTTGGTCTAAAGTGCAAATTCCTCAAATTGAGGGGTTAACTTGCAAATTGTACATGATAAAATGTTCCTCAGGTGTTGAAGAATCATAAGATTGAAAATGGTGTAGAGTTATGGCTTGTAAAATCTTGAGTACCAAGAAAGATCCTATTAAGCAATGTTTGTGCATTAAAACCTAATTTTGGTGTAATGTGCAAAGTACCCAAAACCTAGGGTTCAATATGCAAAATGTCACTCCTAGAGAATCCCTAATGTTTATTTGCATCATTTAGAGAAAATAAAATGATAATGGCATCTCATTTGAATCACTTTGGAGGAAAGAGAATCTTGATATTAAAATAATCAAGATTTAAGCATAATTGGAAACATAATTCAATTTAATGCAAAAATAAATATATTAATGGGAGTGCCCTTCAACCAAATATGTGAAGGTTTAATTTGGATAAGAGTGGACTTCCCTGTGCCTTGCTATGGCACCGAAAATATCCTAAGTGAGTGGAGAGCCCACTCACATTAGTTAACTAAAAAGTAATATCAACTAAAAATGGGATATTAGTATTATATGAATTAAGGTGCTTAATTGTTTTTCCTTTAATTCATGGATAATGAAGAGGAATTCGAAGGTGGGGAAGATGTCTTTGCATGCAAGGATTTAAGGGGGATATGTGGCACCAATTTTGGGAGTTAAAGGATTTTTATATCACTTTCTCTCTCATTGAAATTCCCTTATAAACACTTCATTTTCCACCAACTTGAAGACTCTTTTTCGGATTTTCTTTCTCTCCTTGCTTTGGTTGAACACAAGGGATATTAGGAGAAGAAGGAGGACATGCCCCAACCTATAGGTAAGCTCCATAGTCATCTTCAACCTTGATTTCATGGTGGAAATCGATTTTCAATGCTTATTTTCTTGTTTTCTTCATTCAATCTTCAACCCTAGCCATTTATCTCATTCAAAGACTTGAGGATGAGCCTTGTGAAGTTGAGGAAGCTTCATTCACCATTGAGTACGTGAAGGTTGAAGCTTGGATTCAATTTTGAAGGCTGGTTATATAACTAGAACCCTTAAATGTTATTATTTCATTCAATTCTTCATCACTTGTTGATCATTTTGTTCTTCTTGAAATTCCTATGAATAATTGATGAAATTTCCATAAGAATGGCAGTAGATTTTGAAGGATCGAAGCTTGATGATGATGACATCATCATAAGCACACACCTCAATGAATATCTTGGGCAAATGGTTTCACTCTTGAAACTAAACAATCTCAAGATCGTTTGGTGAGCAAACGGTCTCAAGACCCTTTGACACCAAACGGTCTCAAGACCGTTTGGGGTCAAACGACCTCAAGACCATTTGAGGTCATGTCATGTCATGGTGGAATGGTGATTCAATGGTTTCAATTGGATTAGTTCCAATAATGTTAATAATTGATGGTTTCTTGATTTCAAAACCCTAATTGATGGTTTCTTGATTTCAAAACCCTAATTGATGGTTTCTTGATTTCAAAACCCTAATTGACCGTATGAAGGTGTTGACCATATGAAGGTGTTGACCGTATGGAGGTGTTGACCATATGGAGGTGTTGACCGTTTGGTATTAAACGATCTCAATCCATTTGAGGTTCAATCGATCTCAAATGTTAGATTGTCCATTCAGTTTCAAAACAATTGATGAGCATTCAGTTTCAAGACCGAATGGATGAAATCAGTCTCAAGATCAAATGGTTGATTCGGTTTCAAGACCGAATGGGTTGATTCGGTTTCAAGACTGAATCGGTTGATTTGAGTTACAAGACCGTTTGAAGGTCAAGAAGGTCAAAACCGTTTGAAGGTTTCAAAGTGTTAAAACCATTTGAAGACCTAATAGTCTCAAAGTTATGAAAGACCAATTAATCCCTTGATTGTTAATAGCATATATCCAAGTTAAATCTAGTGGTTTTACCTCTAAAGTACTTAGATGATTAGTACCTTTAGAGTGGTTAACCTTTGATGCTTATGGAAGCAATGACTTAATACACTATACTAACCCTTCATTCAAGTTGATTCAATCTAATCAAGATTAAAGTAATTAACCTCCTACAGGGGATGAGAGAAAGTAAACTTATAAATGAGTGATAATCATGTAGTGATTTATCTTCAATACTTTCAAAATGAATAAAATATGTAATTAGGGTTTGATCGATGATGATGAGATCATGAAACCCTAATCGAGGAGGTTGATGATCCCTAACCCTAATTCAGGGTAATGATGTGTAAAACCCTAATACATGGTGATGTAATGTGATATGAAACCCTAATCTAGGGTGATGCTATGTGTTACTATATGAAACCCTAGTTTTAAGCCCTAACCCTAATATAGGGTAAAGGTATGAGAAACCCAAATTTTGGGTTATAGTACTTGAAACCCTAATTTTGGGCAATGAGATGATTAACCATAGCCCTAATGATGGATAATGGGATGAGTATCTCTAATTGACATGAATTGGGAAACCCTAACCCTAATAAAGGATTAGTGGTGTTACATAGCATGATGCTGATATGTAATTGGTATAATTGTTAGCAAGTGTACATCCAGGCATCATGAGATGATGAGCATAGCCAAGTATGAGCTATGATGTTTCATTTATTATTGTTAATGGGCCTTGTGAGCCGTAACATGCTTTGTTGCCTAGTGAGAGGTAACAAGAGATGAAATGGGCCATGTGAGCCATGTGAGATGCTTGTGTAGAAAGTATCATGTTTACCTTGGTCAGATGACCTAAAGGTGTTTAGTTACCTGATAAGTGGTAACAAGTGTTCCTTGATGAACTGAGGGTCTGAATACCCATTTTCTATAATCATGATGATGATCTTGTGAAAGGATGAGAATGCTCCTGATGAGACGAGGGATTGAGATCCCAATTCTTTATTAAAGGTTTGAGTAGTACTTGATGAAAGTATTACACATTCTTTGTACCAATTGTTTAAATAATTGATGTTTGGAAACTTGTTTGATGCTAAACGAATATGGTAATACACTTAATTAATCAAGTGATATCATATAATGTAGTAGCCCTGACCACAGATCCATCAGTGTCAGAATTTGTTGAATGGTGAAATGAGTTAAACTCGGAGCACATATTTTTGAATATGTGGGGGTAATTGGGAATTATATCCTCATGTCCCATAGGAATGGCTTCGGGCTATATCCTATGTACGGGATTGGTTACGGACCATACCCCAATTTGAGTATGGCTACGGGCCATGACTCCCTGATATGATACCAGGCATTGGATACTGGCCATAACCCTGAAGAGAGTATATGTTGCAGGCTATAACTCTATAGTGAACATGCCACTATACCCTGGCAAGCTAATTGCAGTTTGACACGAGATGTCTCTGCCATATAATCTCATACTAACTGAGAAGGTTGAGGTCTTGGAGTCTGACTCTTCCATTGACCTTGTGTCGTACTGATGCTTTACGTAATCATGGTCGGTTGGAGCATGAACGGTATACTTCATCTCTTCAGGGCATTAAGTATGATTGTAAAATGAAATCAGCCGTGTAGCATATTTTGCTTAAGGATGTGACATATGAGAATCACTGGTTGATGTTATCTTGCTTAGTATATCAGATAAAATTTATACATGTTCTTCATATTTCTTATTGGATAAGTGACATGCTGCTTTATCAAGTTATAGCTGAAATGCTTTGAATAAAGAATATTGATCTAACTTGTTTAGACATTGATTTAACTATTTTTGAATATATATATATATGATTCCTCTACTCAGTGTTATTCTATTAAACTACAATAATAATGTTTTTGGTGGAGATTTATATCTCTCGCTGGGACTGATTCTCACTCCATTGGTCACCAACACTTTTTAGGTGGATGTGGAAGAAGAGGCAGAAACCCTACAGTAGGAGAAGAGCATGAGCAGCAGCAATAGGGACAACTGTGATATTCTCAGGTGGAGACACTAGATGTCATGGTTTGTGTAGAGAGTCCTATGTGTCGTCTATGTACTCTCAGGTCCTCGGAGTTAGTAGTTACTTTAATGAATCGATCTGAGATTTTGGCTTGATGCCTCGAGGTTCTTATACTGCCTATGTAGAGTTTTAACAGGGCAATTGATGCTTGTAATCCTCAAGAAGAGATGATATTGAACATGTACTTGTGAACCAGAATGTAATTGAGATACTTTGGTTCTTTTTGAAACAGTTTTCCAGTGTATGGATCTCTTTGTAAATGGTTTTATTTTTTTTTTTTTTCAGTAATCCGTTTTGAATGAATGCTTCCGCTTAAGTAAATCATGTTTTTGTGATTTGTATGCCACAATACTCATGCGACTCAATACGTGATATGTGAGCTCACATGCATCTCAAATAGTCTGCTCTAGTTCGAGGAACATTGATTGAATGTTGAGAGGATGAGAATTCCATTCCTCTAGTTAAATCCAAATATTAGAGACAAAAGAACTATATGATTATGGTAACAATGGTCACATATTGTAGGTTGAATTTGTTCTCCAACTTTTCATTTACAACGGTAGCAATGATGTGTTGCTAGATATCACTCATTGCTTGTGATGTCATAAGTTGGTTATGGACATTCATTGCCCATGTAATTTGGGACCAATAGGGTCACACACATAAGATTCACCAGGAATAAGAGTTTACGCATGAATAAGGTTTAACTTGATTACTAAAATGTGTAGGCATTCAATTTAAATAGAATTGGTTGTACATTGGCTGAACTAGAAAGCAAAATGACCATATTACGATATGAAATGACCATTTCACAAGCGAAACGACCATTTCATTATATGAAACGACCATTTCACAAGTAAATGGCCATTTCACGATACAAAATGACCATTTCAAAAGTGAAATGACTTTTTCATGAAATGAACGACCATTTCAATAATGAAATGATCGATTCGTCAACTGGATCTCCCAGTTCAATGATCAATATGATTGGATCAAGGGTTGATGCTGATGACATATTCTACATTAATCAGATATTGAAATTCAATGTGATTGAAAGTAGGAAAGTAAGTGAGCTAACCAGTTCAAGTGTTGAACCGATCATTTCATGTGTGAACTGATCAGTTCAGCCATAAACCCATCATTTGATGGTCTGAAACTTCTAGAAAATTCATGCAAATCTATCTCTTTGACTCCCAATTGATCTAGAAACCATGACCCTGGCCCTCCGATAAATGTAGGGGTAGTCAAGGCTTTTAGAGATCATCCTAAATTTTTGTCCTCTCTGGTTGTGGTAATTAGAAAACCTGAGTAAGTCCTACACATTGAAGGGAGGGACAACATGGGAGAGTGAATCAACCCTACAAGGTTGATGTTCTAAGGGACAACTCCTTATTGGTTGGCTCCAATAGCATGACGTGGAGTTCCTAGTGGTCTTCATGGACTACATACAGGCATGGAAGACATTTCCACTGGCTACAAGGACAACAAGCACCACCGTCCATGGTGTTGCAATAGGAGGCCACCACCGCCAATTGTCCAAGTGTTTCTTGTGTAAGAACCACATTTCCACAAGAGTTGTTGCTAGACTTGCTCCAGACTAGGTATGTCTCTTGCTATCCTCATTTTGAGATACATTGTTGTTGTCGTGATGTGTTGGTTTAGGAATCAGGCAGTACAAAAGTTGTTTTTGTTGCCTTATTTATAGCCTTGATTTCCCCACAGTGGTATCAAAGCCCATTTATATGTGTCGCCCTAAAATTGGTTTTGGTGGATATTAGTATGGTTACGACCAATAACCCTTAGTATGGTTACGACCAATAACCCCCTAGATCTTTTTGCCTTCTTGGATGGTTGTTATTTCTATTTATATCACGGTTTTCATACTTAGCCTCTCTCTCCTTTTCTATATGTAAACGTATTAATTATTTTCTTCCTATGATCCCCTCAAAGGTAACTCAAGGTTTCCCTATTTCAATGTAATATGTTACATAGGATTAGGATAGTTCCTCTAACATTATTGCATAGAAGACGTTCTACACCAGATGAACCGACTGGCTCAGAGGATGAACTGATCGATTAGAGGACCGAGAAGGCCAAATGAAAGGAGTTGAACTGATTGGTTGGTGGCCCAGTCAATCGAATGGAGGGTCCATACATCACTTGGACATGAGACCACACGATCAATCTGAGAGACCAATCAACCAACTGGGAGGCCAACTGATCATTTCAAGAGCTAAATCGATCTATCCAGACCGGTGCTAATACTTCATGAATAATAGCTTGCTACATATTATATGGACCATTGGTGGTAGTAATTCCTTTTGTCTCCAAGGGACTACAATAGTATGGCCATAACTATCGCTTGTGTTTTATAATTGCATGTTTTCATTTATAGGATATAGAATGTATATAATACATATTGTGAGTATGTGGTGACTAAATATGTATATATATGTTAATATAAATATAAAATCCCTCAATCAAACATATCAAGTCGTAGATGATTTCCATAAGCAACGGACATGAAAAACTTGATCGACTAAGCATAGGTTACACCAAAGTGTGGTGCACTATCCATCTCATGGAAGTGTGATGGTAGTTATGTGGGTCTGCCAAAGCAGGGTGCATCACTATCATGTTGGCTTTTGGTTCAGACTTAACTAGGTGTTCTTAATGAGATTAAGTACCTAGAAGCATGCAGATGATTGTGACAAGGAGTTGTGCACACAATCTATCCAAGAGTTGCTTTTTGATGCAATTGGCAAAAGTTGTCTATCTAAATAGTCAAATTGTAGGCGATCAGTCAAAGCTAACTCGTGATTTGATGAAAAATGGATCTTGGCTTAGTATAAGATCATACACTACAATCTTTTGAATTGGTAGTGAGGACTATTAGTTTGAACAAAATAGTCAGAGTGATAATAAATTTAAAGCCTTATTAATATCGTCAAACATATCAAATCAAAAGTGTTTTGACAAAATTGCAAATTTCTTTTATAGAATATTAAAGGCAAACACAAACATGTTTTCTTTGTGATCAGTCCTTGAGAAGGATGGGCTCAATGAGAACAACTTCCATGATTGGTTTTGGACGTTGAGAATTGTTCTCACTCAACAACGCAAGCACTATGTCCTGGTAACACCAGAACCAGATGAACCCACTCCCACTATGCCTAAGGATGATAGGGATGCTTATAAGAAGCACTCTGAAGATTTTGTGGATGTCAATTTCCTGATGTTGTACTCAATGAAATATGAGTTGCAGAGATAGCATGAGAGCATGGATGTTATTAATATGTTTACACATCTTAAGAACATGTACCAAGATCAGGAAAGACAAGAGAGATATGATGTCTCTAAGGCATTGTTCAAGTACAAATAGAAGAAGGAGATTTAGTAGGTCCCCATATACTCAAGTTGATTGAGTAAGTGGAGAACCATACAAGAGTGGGATTTCCCTTGGGTCAAGAGTTGGCCATAGATGTGATTTTGCAGTCAATGCCAGAATAATATAGCAAATTTGTTATGAACAACAACATGAATGATTTGACAAGCCGTTATTAGAATTACTTGGCATGTTGAGGACTGCTAAAGTGCAGATGAAGAAGGACAAACCCAAATCTATTATGATGGTCATCAGAGGGAAATCCAAGGGTAAAGGCAAAGCTAAGAAGAGCTTGAAAGCTAGCCATAAACTAAAGTCTTCTTTATTGAAAGTGAATGGAGGAGTGAATAAGGAAGGAAAGTGCCCCCATTGTCACCAGTCTAGACACTAGAAAAGGAATTGTCCTCTTTACATATAGGAACTCAAAAAGAAGAAGGAGATAGAGATATCCACTTCAAGACACAAGAAGAAGTAAGCTAGAACTATGTGGAGTAAGAGTTTCTACCGCTACAATAGGAATTTTTCATTCATGTAATGGGCATGCAAAAGAATTAGTGAATTACTATTATGTACCTGCCACTAATAAAAAAAACATCATGTATTCAAAGATAAGATCTTTTATGGTAGTGGCCCCAATATCTCATAGTTTATGTTTGATAGTTCCAAATACAGTATTATAGATATTGAATGACTCGATTACTCAAAAAGTGAATACCTATGGCATTGTCATCCAGAACACACAAATGAGAAATGTGTCTCTAGAATCTATAATGATGGTCAGCTAGACTCTTTTGGCTATTCAACCAATAGAGACATGCAAGTCTTATTTATTAGGCAATATGACAAAAGCACCTTTCAGTAGATGTAGTGGGAGAGCGAGTATTCTATTAGGACTCATACATACTAATGTACATAGACCTTTTAGAATAAATGCTAGAGGTGGTTAATAGTACCTCATTATATTTACTAAAAATCTTAGTAGATATGGTAGATTGTATTTAATGAAATATAAGTCTGAATCTCTTAAAGAGTTCAAGGAGATCATGAATGAAGTAAGTAACTGGCTTGGTAAAAGTATTAAGAAACTTCGATATGATCAATATTGAAATATTTTAAACCAAGAGTTTGAGGACCTTCTGGAGAGACCATGATAGTGCATCACAATGAACTCCACCTGAACATAATGATGCATCAAAGATAAGGAATCACATCATGTTAAGTAATGGTGCGATTATCAATAAATCTAGCTAAGCTTCCAATTTCCTTTTGGGGACATGTTTTACACTAAAATAATGTTCTTTCTAAATTGGTTCAAGAGACACCATATGTGATATAGTTATGGGAGGTATCCCAATATGTCTTTATAAAGATTATGATTGAAAGCTTAAATAAGAAAATATATTCTTGAAAAGCTTTGTCCACAAATCACATAAATGTTATTTTGTTGAAAACTACTTTTATATTCCAATCAAGCAACAAAAAGTGTTTGTTTCCAGGATGGTTGTACCCCCTACAAGGAATTTCAATTCCAAAAGAATTAGTGGGAGAAAAGTAGAACTCAAAAAGTTAAAGACCAACAAGAAAACATTGAACATAAAGAGGTACAATAGGAACAAAGAGAATCACAAATGTTGTGGAATTTCAAGTTCCTTATGTAACACAAAACTCATAGATCTAGTAGAACACACCTTGACCTTGAAATATTATGATAACTTATAACTCAGAAAGGTGGTGAGTTGGTCATAAGATGATGAGACAACAACCTACCTAGATGTTATTTAGGACTAGAGTCTAAGGAATGTCTTGAAGCTATAAGATCCAAGATAGAGTTCATGTACACCAACAAGGTATGGCCTTGATGGGACCACCTGAAGGGGTAAAACTCATAAGGTGCAATTGGGTTTTCAAGAAGAAGATCGACATGGATGGTAATGTACGAACCTGTAAGAGAAGATTGGTTGGAAAGGGTTTCAAACAAGTTAAAGATGTTAAACATGACAAAATCTTTTCACCAGTTGCATGGGAGAATCCATCAGGATCATGCTTTCCATTGAAGCTTAATAAGAGTATGATATTTGACAAAATGGATGTGAAAACCGCATTACTTAATAGGAATAATGTAGAGGATGTGTACATAACACAGCCTAAAGGTTTTATAAATCCAATATTGCAAATAAAGTCTATAAGCTAAAAGGTCAATCTATGGATTGAAGCGGACATATCAGAGATGGAATCTTCTATTTGACAAGGCAGTCAAAGAATTTGACTTTAGTCAAATGAAAGATAAATTTTTTTATTACAAAAATTTAGTGAGAGCATATTTATATTCCACATAATGATGGGGAATGATGTCCTTATCCTACAAATCATAAAACTTGGAAGGAATTACCTTCTCTATGAAGGGTTTAGGAGAACCATCCTATATAATAGAAATCAAAATTTATAGAGACAGATCTAGAAAGATTCTTGACCTGAGTGAGAGCACATGCATTGTCATGTTGTTGAAGCATTCATCATAGAGTACTCAATGAGAAAAAATGTATCCATGTCTCATGGAATTAATCTCTCAAGATCATAGTATCCTAGTTCTTGTGAAGAACAAGAATCTGTGAGTAAGATACCAATTGCATTCACAATATTATGTACTAATCCCATTGTCTCGTATGTATCCAACAAGACAAGAGGATATGTATCAGATCCTAGTGAAGGTCACTAGACGACCATGAAGAACATCCTTAAGTACTTGAGAAGCACTAAAAGGGTTAGTTCCTTAATTATAGTAATGATGAAGAGTTGGGTATAAACTGTTACACTGATGCAAGTTGCAACATACCGGATCTCAAACCCTACCCTAGAAGTTTGACCTTTTGGATTTAGCCAAACAAGGTTGAGGATAGATCTAGATAAGGTTTAGTAAAACTAAAATGAGATAATGCATGTATATATAACCCTAATATACACTAATGTTCTCACATTAGTCTTATAATTATGATGGACCCATAAAGTATCTCATATGAGACAAATAGTTGAATACTGATAATTTGTTCTTAATAATCATATATGACTCATTTGGAAGGTAATAAGAAGTTAAAGGACTTAATTGGATGAATAGTTTTGGATAATGGGCCACTAATGGGCCATATGACATATCTCATAAAATGAAATCCCAAAAGTGAAATATAAGTAAAAATCATGCTCCTTGGGTCTGAATTACCTTGGGAGTCAAGTTTCACATTATTCACATAATAATAATTAATTTAATTCAAATTGGAAAAGAAAATGTGTGTTTTCCCCAAAATATCAAATAAAATAATAAATGACTCCAAAAGATGAAAATAATATTGGATTTGTAATCTACATAATAAATATAGCCTTTGGGTGAATTTGCATCCAATTTGGAAAAAGTTTGCTTAAAAGGTGAAATCAGTAGAGAGAAAGTGTGTAGAACCTTCAAAGTATTAAATAAATGCTCAAATAACTCCAACATGTAAAATTCATGGAAAATTCATATCCAACACATTAAATATACTTGTGGGTGAAGTTTCATAAAATTTGGAGAATCTTAAAGTCATTAATTCATGAGGAAAGAGAAAATAGGATTTCATTTATTTAACACACTAAAATATCTCAAAAGGCAAATCTAATTGCATAATCAGAATCTACATGCTTTAATTAGCCTCTCTATAAAATTTCACCTAATTTTGGGTTTGTTTACACCCTTAATTTGATAATGTAATTACTTATATTTCACTTTATCACAAATCCAATTTTGGATAAAGTTTCCAATTTGATGTTTGCGAGCGATGCGGACCGTCTGATCTTTGATCCGACGACACACGCATCATCTCCTACCTTGAGTAGGAGACCTGCCCTGATATGAACAGTAACACTGAGAGTTTTTTGTTGATTTCTCTCACGATTCTTGATCGTTTTTCCAAATTTTGTTGCTTCAGTTATAGGAGAAGTTTCTGCTTTCAATGGACCCTTATATGATCTCTATCTCTCCATATTTTGGTTTTTCCCAAATTAGATGAAATTCCCATCTTAGTGACCTTGTCATAGTAACCCCAGCCCAAGAACAACCCTTTATATGTTGGTGTCTATAGCACCACCGATATGCTTACAAGACATACCCACTCTCAATTTTCCCTAATAAGGAGTCATGCCTTGCCACAAACTCACTCTACCTTCTTCAGGGTTCTTGTTTGACAGTGGCTTTTATGATGGTCATGATCTAATTCTTGTGACCTCCACCATCTCCATCTGTCTATGGACCATTACCCACTCTTTCTTCCCTCTGCCTTGGGTTGAGTTTGTCTCCCCAAGTTAAGCCTTGTTGCTTGCTGATGACACCTTGGGAAGACATGGCCAGAACCTTCTCAGGCCAGGGGATGGACTGAAGGTTGTATACAAGGTCACTACAGAAAAAATGCCCATTAGTGGCATTTATTCTAGTGGCTTTTATTAAAAAAAGTCACTATTTATTTAATTTTCAGGCATTTTTATATAAAATGCCTCTAATCCCCTACTATTCAGTTTCTCAAAAATAGTAAATTTTAAAGGCATTTATATATATGATTTGTGGCAATTAAAAATGTCAATTTTATATTTCAATTGGCTAATTTGATAGCGGGCAATCCACTTTCCATAAATTAGGCTTAGTGTTATTCCCAAACCCCCTCCTCCGCCCGCGATTCTCCCCCACAACCCCACCCCCGTGATAACTAGGAGCAGGAACCGCCGCACAACCAGGGAAGATCTGGGTGATTGTATGCTCCCCCTAATACCTTGACCAGTGTTTGCCTTGATGTTGTAGTGTACAAAGTTGGAGAGGGAGCACGAAAACCACGAAGATCAGGAACCCCCGAAGGTGGAGCATCTTGTCGGTTCTGCTAGGATTGGGTGTTGGACAGGGTGCCCTCACATCCTCTGACGCCGACGTGCATGAGAGCAGTCGCACCTCGGAGGACTACTAGACTAGCGTTGTCATGGCCAACTCTAGCTGCTAAAGCATCAGTCGTTGCTTCAAAGGTAGGTTTTTGCTTGGCACGCGACAGGACTCCAGTGGCTTTGAGCATCTCTTGACCGGATTTTGTCTGCCCATGCGTCTGCGTGTAAGCCGGCGGAAGACTGGATCTCCGACGAGTGAAATACAGGTCATGCTGCTCCCTTTCAATCAGAAAATGTCTCCATTAGACCCTATATGCTTCTCCTTAGAGTAGTCCCTAGTGTACCTCAATGAGGATAGGTTTGGTTTCTCGTTTGTCAATATATCTTCTTCCTTTCTTGTTTGTTTCCTAATTTCCCATGTCCCCTCTTCTTCTTGATCAGTAAGGGGTGGTCTGAATTACAATTTTTGAAATCCTAGTAGGGGGTCACACTTTACCTATGTCCAAGGAAGTGAAAACAAAGAGAGCGATCACTGCTAATCCATCTTTGATAACAATAATATCCTCAAAATTGAGGGCATGTCTACACGGGGAGCTAGCTAGGCTCACATAATGAAAATGGTTGATTTAAGGAGTGTGAAATTGTTCTGATTGAGTGATGCTACTTCTCTTAGCTCTGGGTGGCGATTGTCTTTGGCTGTGAAGGATTTCCCACCTCTCCCGCCACAGGTGATCACTTGTTCATACAGTAGTAGATGCATAAATAATTGCAGTGCTTGTCCTGATTGGTACTGATAAATATTCAGTCCCCCATAGCATCCTAGTTTTAATAAAATCCTTGACAACTGCCACTTGCCATTTGTATTATTTTTTTCTGGCTGCAGACTGCAACACCTATTGCTCGCTTCTATTTTACCATACGGATTCTTGTCAATGAATCATTAGCTTCCAATTATCAACATTAAACAATGTAATGCTTACATGAAGAAAACATAAAAATAATCGATATCAATCAGTAAACAAGACCACAGAAACAATGCCACTGTTTGGATAAAGTAAACAAGACCATCAAATGAAGGTAACAAACAATACCACTGGCTTTGATATTAACTCGTTATGGTTATAATGTTTTTGTTTTCTTGGTGCAGATTTTATTGAAGGTTCTTATGAAGTGTGTTGGTAATTCATAAATGGGAGTGCTCGAAAGGAGACATGAGGAAACAAACATACAACATAGAACATTCAACATAGAAAGGAGTCTGACCTAAATAAGGTAATGAAGACCAAAAGAGCAGATGTTGTTCCATGTGTTTAAAACCCATCCAAAACATTGTCAAACAAAGTCAGTTAACATGAGATTTGGAAACCTGCTTCACCTTCTTGCCCTATGAACCTGAATGCATATCTTCTCTTTTTGATAACCAAACTAGTTGCTTTGAAAATATTTGGAAATTTTTCCTCCAATTCAATTTGATGGACTAGGTAGTCATAACTGGCAAAGAATCCATATATTTTACATAACGAGTCAATTTATTTTCTTTATGGAAATCAAACTGAGTTTATTTTCTTGATTATCTACATTATACAAGATCCGATTGCAAAAGCTCAAAGAGTTTCCTACATCAACATGAATGCTCAAAAAAATTTATTTCAATTCATAATTTACATAGAATAATATTTATATGTACTCTTATAGTCATTGATAATTGTTTATCATTGCTAAATCCATTCCTCTTAATGTCACAGTGTTGTTTTCTATATGCCAAATTTGGTTTTGATGGTAGGACATTGTTGTTAAGTGCAAACGTTATAAATATGTTTGTACCATTTGGTATAGGTAGACAGATATGCTATATATTTAGATCAAAGATGATCATGTTTCTGGTAACATGCCTTTCTTTGTTGGAGCACAAACTGATTAGATGAGTTCATACCATCTTTATTTTTGGTTTTAAAGTTCATTGCAACTTTCCCTTAACACTATTCTCAAGAGGGTGTTCTTTTCACACAACTTTAACATCATACTTCTCACAAGGAACAAGCCCAAATGAGAGGTGATTTTGCACACTAAATTTTTTGGGATATCTTCTTTTCATAGAAGGGACTGAAAGCTATTGATATAATCCAGAATCTAAAGTAGATCTAGTTTTTCTTTTGTAAACAAGAATATAAGTAAGTATCATTTAGAACAACCATATCCTCCTACTTTCCTTATAAATTTTAATGTTGAGTAGTTGTATGAGATTTAGTTTGCTCTTATATTATTATGCCATTGACCAAGACATTGTTAATATATCAACAATCACTATTCTAGGTCATGTGATTCTTGAAGATGCAACAATTCCACTTCCAAAGATTCATGGTTATTAGGAAGAAAAGAAAGCATGGCAAGCAAGGTTCTATCTTGGGTTTTGACACTGGATGGAAGATCTAGAAATTGATGCTCATGAAAATCCAATTATGGGAAATGAAGGTGCACTTTCTCTTCCTTTCTTTGACAAATTTCTTTAATTCATGATAACTATTTCACTTTTATGTATATTCTTGGCATCTATAAACACCAAATGAAGGATATTTTTCACTTCTCTATGTTGCATTTATTTGTATATACATGTTGATAGAACCTAGTAATTTCTTCATGTGAACCCACATGAAATACGTGAAATGATCTGTATAGTTTTGTATATTTTAGAAAAATTGGATGATCTTCTAACCAAATGTCAACTTGCATGGTTTTGTTCATGCTTGGTTTGGTTTTTCAGGATATCTCTGATAGAATTGATGGGTGTTTTGAGAAGCTATCCTGCACCAGTCCTGATCATTGTAGGAGCAAGGACCATTGTCTTTCTGTGATGGTCAGACTTTTATTCTCAGAGTAACAACCTTTTTGTTGTTGATATGCTAGAACAGTAGTATTGTACCTTTAGACTTTGGGTCACTAGCGCGATGTGAACACAGTAATATCATGTGGATCATATAACCATTTTCAGGCTCGTGAGGCTGGGAGTTCAAGGTCACCGGTGGTCTTTAAATTTGTTCAGATGGGATTCAAAGAGGAATTGGTCTTATAGGAAATCCAACAAAATGGTACATGCTTACATGTTCTTGATGTATTGTAGCCTAGCCAACATTGGTTTCCAATTTTTCTTTGGGTGGTTTTAAGGATTCTTGGATAAAGTATATTTCACTACTTCCCTTTGCTTTTTTGCAGTTGAAGGGGATAGTGAATCTATTCTGGAAACTCTTCTTGCTTATCAGGTAAAGGCCTTCCTCTCATAGATATGTCTTGGGTGTTGTGATATTTTCTATCTTATGTCTAGAATGGGCCATCAATCTTTTTATGAGGCTTGATACTAAACTCAACTACCTGATGTATGCAGGTTAGTTTGTAGGATCCCTAAAGTTGCATATATGTAGGATGATCCTTTTAAAACTAAAGTTTGCCATTTTCTTGATTACACATGTTAGTTTTAATCTTTAGAGTCACAATTGATGATGTAGAAATTACTTTTGTTGTATCATATCTCCCATCTTGAGTATGTTTGATTTTGTCTAGCTCAAAATTTTCAGCTGCTTGAAGTCCCATATTTCAATGTCTATGGTTCAGAAAAGTAGTAGGCATCAGGTATGACGATATTCTATCATATTTCAATGTCTATGGTTCAGATAAGTAGTAGGCATCAGGTATGATGATAGTCTTGCATGTGTTGCTTGTACATTGTGAGCCTATATATTCATGGCACATAAAAGTTATTGTTCTCTTGTAGTTCATGCATTTTTGAGTAAATATTTTCCAACTATTGACCAAATTCGCCAAGAGATGATAGTTAACAAGACTGCAACATAACATTATGCATATATGAGAACATACTATGCAACAATAAACCCAAGTCAAGGAATTCCTTTCTTGTTAATATGTAGTAGTAGAAGCAGTTATAAAAATGTGTATATACGGCCTTGCATATGAAAAAATATAGAGAAACCATGATTGGAGAAAAGAAGCACAAAAATATCAAGTTTTCTAATCATGCTTCTTTTGAAGTGGGTTTCAATCTATCTGTCAGTCCAAATCAAAAGAATCCTCACAACATAGTTATTCAGACACACATGTACTAGTAGCAAAGGCAAACGGGGCTAAACCTTGGTGGGTGTCTCAAGGCACCCCATGGCACTCTTTACTAGAGGCACGACACAGACTTCATTGCATCATACCCTTTTTTTAGGGCTCGCATACCCAACTTACAGATTGCTACTCATTTTTAAAGCCCATAGTGTCCATATCAGGTATTAATGGTCATGATATAGAGTCACAGACTTCAGTGCATCGTGTCCATTTTTTAGGACTTGCATACCTAACTTACAGATTGCTACTCATTTTTAAAGCCCATAGTGCCCATATCAGGCATTGGTGGCCATGATAGAGACTCTGTCACACTTGTTAAAAGCCTAAGTGGCAATATCATGGATCTACATATTAGAGGATGTACTGCTTATTTTGGAACCTTGAGCTCATGCTTAATCGATGTTGATACATGTGAATGAGCATGTATATTAGGCCATAAACATATAAATCAGTTTGAGCAACAAAACTAAACATAATTTAGGTATCCTACCCAACTTTAGAGGTACCCTGATACTTAACCTTGTTCACTAGGACATATCACGTGTGAGTCAGTCTTAATTCATGTTACTGCTATCTGCATAACCAAGAGAACCACAATAAAGGTTCATCACAATCTATTGTCAACATCATTGGGTCATCCATGACGGGCCAACCATTTAATGTCACACAAAAGACAGTCAAAGTTAATGCAGATAGTAAATGATATTTAATACAAAAAGTTTAACTAGTTAAATTGAGTATTCTTCACTATGAAGTCTAAAAATAGAGATAAGAATGTGAATTTCAAATTGCAGTCTAAACATATAATCACTCACAAGTAGTTCAACCATACATTACAAGTGATAATGACAAAAAAAAATGAAATGCACAGTTTCAAAAAACCTAACAGACAATTTGAGGAAGAAGTTCTGGATGTTCAGTTGTCAGCTGTTATACTTAGTTTAGAAAAAGTATATGTTAGTTTACTAGTTGATCCGGCCCAATGACCACCAATTCATTGCAGAAAGACAAACTCTAAGAGATAATTGACATGTGTAGTATAGAAAAATGTGTAACTATTGTAAGTTGTTACTATTATATAAGAATATATGCTTGCTTGTTAATGACCTAACAGGGTGATTCTAATCAATTCTTTAAATGAGGTATTTGATAGAGAGCATCAATTCTGATCAATTCTTTCCTGAGATGCAATTGACCCTAATAGTAGTTGAAGGAGACTTGTGCTATTTGATAGAGAGCATCATATTCACATGATATAAAGAAGGTAATCCATGGTCATTTTATTTAAATGAGGTATGATTTTCTAAACTCCTTGTATCCATTTTCCTACATCATAAGTAATGAAAGGTCTACATATCAATTGTATCCATGCTTTTCTCAGTTCCTTGTATCAATGTTACCTTTCCCCATTTGCAAATTTGGTACCTTTCTTTGTTTGTCCTGGCACAAAACCTACTCTAGAAATGCCTAGAATGGCTTCAGGTCACTTTCTAAAATACCTTCTACTTTATTCATCATTTCTTGCACTTTTTCGTAGTTTGAGAAGAATCAAATGCACTATATAAAATGTACATTCCAAAAATGTAGAAAACAATAGTGTTGGAGGTACATTTTGAAGATCTGTATTCTAAAAATGTACATTCGAATAGTCACATTTTCAATGTGAAGCTAAGTGTGGTACCTGAGACAGCAAATCAGAATGCGCCATATAACCTAAGTGATAGTACTATAGGTGTTTATTATTCCATTATTAGTCTCATAATCATTCTAAGTCTCAAAATAGAATTTTATATGTTTTTGTGTAACTTTCTTTCAAGCATTCATTGTTAGTCTCATAATCATTTAAAATGGTAATTTTGTTACTGCTGGGAAATTTTATAAAAGGAAATTTGCCTTCCTTTTGTTGTCACTAACTTCAATATCTCAGTCTGTGGTTGGCTCTAATCTCCACCCATTTGGTAAGCACTGAAGATTTTAATTCTCTGTTTTACTTTTGAGCGATCATGTGTAGACAATTAAGCTAGAGAATGAGTTTCTTATCCTCTTTCTTTCTTTGTTCCTTTTGGATGTGTGCATTGATGTGCCATCCTTCATTGGGCTCCTTCATTGCAACATTTTTCCTAATTACATATATGTCTTCTTTATATATTATAGGGTAGTAAAAGTGTAAAGTGGTTAGAGAAATTTTTGTCATTACCCGCATCCAGTATGTATATGATTTAGCCAGAGAGTAGTATATAGTGGTCATTATTTGTGCAATAGACTCTCCACGCAGGTGAAGCTCGACCATTGCCCACGGTATGACACTCGAACATGGCTGGAGGATTATTGGGGGTTTCTTATCTGTCATTGTCGCATGCTGCTCTATTGTCAAAACTGCTATGTAAGCTACTGACAAGGTAATCTTATTTGTTATTTCTTTCCATTTGCATCTCTTTTCCAAATCCTTTCCGAAATGGATGCTTATCAAATTTTCCAATTGTTTTTACTGTTGCTAGGGCTTAGCATTTTGGTCATAATGATGTAGTAATAGTGCTAAATTGGTCTTCTTTAGCATGATCTCCATGGCAGTCTGCACCTGCTGTGATAGATCTGTACATGATTGAGAATAAGAAATTACTAGAGGTTGAGAAATAGTATATTCGTCGTAAGGTGCACTCATGTAAACATTTATAATGCAAGCAGGTCCAATGAGTGATACCAATCGGGAAACATAACAAATTTGACTATTCAAATGGCGGATACAAACAACTAAAATGCAAGCAGGTCCAATGAGTGATACCAATCAAGCAACTGAAAAATTTGACTATTCAAACGGCGGGTACACACAACTAAATGAAAAATGCTAGAGATTGGACTACACTTTAAGCACTAGAAACATACAGAAAACAAAAAATTAAGTATCACTATTTGAGTGATTCAATCACATGATGAATCTAGTTGGTAACGAGGTTGCATTGACTGCTCTTTCAAAGATTCATAATCAATAGCTTTGATCATCCCTATGGTCATTAGTGAATCAATATTTCAAATGCAATGATTTATGCATTAGTTTTCCTTTCGTCATGATTGAAATAGTGACTTAGTGTCAACTATACATATTTGATTCTGGGACTAACCTTCATCTTGAAAACCAGAGACTAGCCAACACCATATTAATAGGATTAAGGTCTCTGTGTATTACTAATAAATTCTTTTTGTGATGTGTGGTCAAATGCTTGCATCCATGTCTCCTTCAAAAAAAATTCCTGACACGATTGTGGATGGAATAAAACTTGTATTTGTCAAATAAAATACTTAATCGCAACACTATGACCTTTTTCAAAATCCTTTCTCCACAGTTGTTCATGAATTATCATCATGAGAAAGGAAAAGATCTAATAATTATAACTTGACCTTAGTGTTACCGTGTCTATGCACACCGCAGGTTTTTAGATGAAAATTGATTACATACAACAATATTGACTCTATCTATTTAACTCACAACTTGATCCTTTCACAAGTAGATTTGGTCCTTCACCTTACTGAAGATGACCTTATTGATAAATTTGGCAATGGTGCTATCTTCCCTGATACTATCTTAACAACATGCTAGTGTAGTAAGTGTTTTTGTCTTACATTTGCATGCAAGTGATCAACATTTTGCTCACTTCACTGCAGGATCCTAGCAAGTTTGTAGTTGTTGTTACCCCTGCTGCTGCTTCAGGCTATGCAGCTGCACCTGCTGCTTCTGCTGCCAAGGTGGAAGAGAAGAAGGAAGAACCTACTGAAGAATTTGATGACCACATGGTCGTAATGCTATCACTGCAGCTGAGAAGAAGGATGAACCTTCATTACAGTGTAGCTGGTCTACTCCTGTAGAAGCTCACAACTACTTGGAATGCTAGAATGGAATTGTATGTTTTTATAAGAAAATGAGTTTGTATTCCTTTGGGGGGTCTCCAAGTGCAAAATGAGTTGTTATCCAATTAGTGTTCATGTCTACAATATGTATCATATATAGTCATATGTGATGTTGTTGTATTCAATACAAGGGGCAAGGTAAAATGTCCTCCCCATGTAATTGTCATTTGATTATAAATAAAAAAGTTCAATACTTTTGGAATGTGTTCGGCTTCAATTGGAATTCAATTAGAAAACTTGATCATGAACTACAAATTGACTAACTAAAATCCACAAAAAATTAGTAATGCAGAACTAGTATGTCATTAGTGGCTTTTTTCATAAGATACTACATTCAATCAAAACCGTTTTATACAACAGCATTATACAAAATAGTGGCATTTGTATAAAAGCCAAATTATGGATAGTGGCTTTTCTATAAATGCCAAATGATGGTTCAGTGGCCTTTATGTGGCATTTATTTGAAGCCATTAAAGACAAACGTTTAGTGTCTTTTACAACTTAAGCCACTATCTTCCTAGTGGAATTGGCGCTAGAGGCATTTTTTAAAATATCAACAAATGCCGCTAAACATGTTTACTGGCTTTTTTTTCAGTGGCATTTCTGAAAGGCCACTAATGGGTATTTTTGCTATAGTGGGTCCCACAAAGTCTCCTCCACTATTCATATTCATATTGGTAAATACCTGAGTTTTGATCTCTCCTCCTTTGCCTTGAACCTGTACATGTTCTCACATGTTTTCCCTACGGAATCTGTGGTGTTGGGATCTTTAGCTCCGACCAAACCTTGTAAATCTAGGTGACCTAATTCTAGGTTGCTATGGGGCTCAATTCTTAGTTGTCTCCCTCTATCGATCACTGCTTCTTACAATCCTTGTCAAGCAAAGTGTTTGGGGAAGAATCCCCTTGATCTCTTCTTGGGATTGTCATAGCATCTGATTCTATTTCAATTTTTTATCAAAGGGCAAAACAATCTTTTCACATCCTTGTTTTTTTGTTTGACCATGTGCCTTGCTTGTCTTTATTGATGCAAGTTGGAGACCCAAGATTGGATCAACTCAGCAAGGGGTAGACTGCTGATGGAATTTTTGAATATTCTGATTGGTAAGATTTATAAAATTCATAACTAATTATTCATAGCTCAAAAAAAAATATTCTGAAACCAGAAAAATAAGGGCTATCTAATGGTACCAGTTTTGTTGCTTGAATCTAATCTTGAAAATATGTGATTTTAATGAATTCACCTAAATAGTTAATAACTTGTAAAATTATTAACTAAATATATATAGGTCAGAAATATATAATAAAATATGTTTTGAACTCAGAAAAAGGTAACCTAAAACATGGCATGGTTATGATAACCTAATTCACTAATAATAAAAAGGCAATTTTTAGGGTTTGTAAAATCAATGTAATTCTAACCCTAATTTCACATACATGATAATAGGTGCTTTGGAAACCTAGATTTAGATCTAGAAGTGTCCTTGGGTTGTTGGACTATGAAGTTGAGGTATCATTGCATACCATATTATTTCTATATTGAGAAATTTCCCTCTTTTATGTATGTTTACATCTCCTATTCTTCTATGTTGAGCAATAACATGTATTTCTTTCACTTGGTACTATGGACATTATCCTATACACAATATCTTTTTCTTTTGAAATTATGGTTTATATGAAGTACCCTACTTATCTTGTGATCATGGATATTCTTTTGGACTCTTTTTCTTATGCCTTGGTGCATGTTGAACTTATTTGATAATATGTGTCCACTGTGAGGTGGATGTTTATTTGTTGATTATGGTATCTTGTACCCACTTGCATGTGGATGTATGTGTTGTCCATTTTGTGATGGAAACATTGTATAATATGACTATACTTTCTACTTGCCTCTACATTTTACATGCTATGTGATTCAGTAGCACTAGAGTAGTGTAATTGCATTGGTTTTTGGGTTATGTGCCCATGTTATTATTTTTGGGATGGAGGTTATGTGCCCCATACCTGGGTTTCGAATTTATGAGGTTTGGCCCACATTCATATATTGGGAGTTTGGTCATGTGTCATTCTCTATCAGGCTTCAGGTTTATGGGACTTGGTTGCCTTTGTCTACATATTGTTCTAGGGCTATGTTTATCTCACATGCATGCAGGATGATGTTTATTTATTATGGGTTATGTGACCTAATCACATGATATGTGCTTATGTGGCACAACTTTATTGTTTATTCATGGCAAGTTATTCTACTTGTTATCTCTTGTTATAAATCATTTCTTTTATGCCTGATTGGGTAACTCTTATCTTTTCCATGGGAAGCCTTTTATATTTTATGTTCCTTTATTTCATAATATTGCTCAATTTCCTTTTTAATATGCACATACTAGCCTTTGCTGATGTCATCTATTTTCTCCTCTAGTGGGGTATGCTTCCAACCATAGGTGAACGATATGGAGGTCTTGGCTTAAAAATATGGACTTAGCTTAAGGAGTTAAAGCTTGGAGACAAAGTTGTTATGGTTTAGACTTCCCTCTATCTTAGATCCTTATGTTGTATCATACATGTAAACCCTATATGGGAGATTAAGATATACTTTTGTAATCTTTTGTGAACAATTGATAATAGTCATGTTTTTTTTATTCTGCTTCTACACTTTGGTTGCTTTGAATACCATTAATAAGATTTGAAAATTTTACACCCGCCCCATCATACCTTTTTGGGTGTGTTTGGACTGGAGGTTCTATTCTTCAAATTTTTAGTAGGGAGTGGTTCCCCTATGGGACCCCACTCCTTACATCATGGTATCAGAGGCCATGGTAGTCAGAATCTAACTATTTCAATTTTGTCTCCTTTGTTAGAACCCTTACCTTGGATAGTTGCCCTTTAGGTGGGATGTTCACCCTCTTACCTATAATAATTATTGGCATCTTTCGATTCAATGAGGTTTTGGTTTGAGGATGAAATTAGGTTATAAGGAAGTAAAAGGTTAAGAAGATCTTGTTATGGATATATTGTGACTTGGTTTTTGCATTGATTTTGAGCTCACCTTTGTTTCACATCACATGATTTTTTTGAAGAAAATTATATTTTCAATTATACTACTACAAGTACAAATTTTCTTGATTTTATCAAAGTTTTCTTGAACTAAGTCAGAATAAAGATTTTGAGAAGTGTGATACCAAAACCCTAAACCTAGTACTAACCCTAGATTGGCTTTGTGATGTGACTAGGAATATGTGTAATGATATTAAGGTGTAGTTGATCTACCTTTGTACCCTATGACTTTTTGGTTGTTTGTTAGGATTGATAGGTTAGAGACACATGAACCTAAATCTCAACCCTATTTGATTCTGACTTTTAGTTGGATACATGGGCAACATAAATCTCTAAAACTTTCACAACTAAAAGATTTGTGGGTAACCCTAAATGTTGTTTATTTTGACTTGTTAGGTTGAACCTTTTAAGGGGTGGATAGTAGTTGGTTGTTTTATGTTTGTATCAATATATTTCAAGGATGAAATCCTATTAAGGGGTGGAGAGTTACAACATATCGGATCTCAAACCCTACCCTAGAAGTTTGACCTTTTGGATTTTTCCAAACAAGGTTGAGGATATATCAAGATACGGTTTAGTAAAACCCTAATGAGATAATGCATGTATATATGACACTAGTAGACCCTAATGTTCTTACATTAGTCTTACGACTGTGATGAGCCCATAAAATATGTTATATGAGACAAATAATTGAATACATGATAATTCATGCTTAATAATCACACATGACTCATTTGAATGGTAATAAGATTAAAGGACTTAACTGCATGAACAATTTTTGGATAATGGGCCACTAATGGGCCATATGACATATCTCATAAAAGGAAATCCCAAAAGTAAAATTTAAGTAAAAAATCATGTCTCTTGGGTCCCAATTACCTTGGGAGTCAAGTTTCACATTATTCACATAATAATAATTAATTTAATTCAAATTAGAAAAGAAGATGTGTGTTTCCCCAAAATATCAAATAAAATAATAAATGACTCTAAAAGAGGAAAATAATCTTGGATTTGTAACCTACATAATAAATATAGCCTTTGGGTGGATTTGTATCCAATTTGGAGAAAGTTTGCTTAAAAGGTAAAATCAAGAGAGAGAAAGTGTGTAGAACCTTCAAAATATTAAATAAATTCTCAAACAACTCCAACATGTAAAATTGAGGCAAATTCATATGTAACGCATGAAATATGACTTGTGGGTGAAGTTTCATAAAATTTGGAGAATCTTAAAGTCATTAATGCATGAGGAAAGAGAAAATAGGATTTGATTTACTTAACACATTAATAGTTCTCAAAAGGAAAATATAATTCCATAATCGGAATCTACATGCTTTAATTAGCCTCTGTGCAAAATTTCACCTAATTTGGGGTTTGTTTACACCCTCAATTTGATAATGTAATTACTTATATTTCACTTTATTACAATCCGATTTTGGATAAAGTTTTCAATTTTTTGTTTGTGAGAGAAGTGGGCCGTCAGATCTTTGATTTGATGATGCATGCATCATCTCCTACCTTGAGTAGGAGACCTGCCCTAATATGAACAATAACACAAAGAGTTTTTTGTTGATTACTCTCGCGATTCTTGATCATTTTTCCAAATTTGCATTGATTCGGTTTTGGGAGAAGTTTCCGCTTTTAATGGACCCTTATATGATCACTATCTCTCCGTATTTTGGTTTTGCTCAAATTTGATGAAACCCCCATCTCTACCACCTTGTCATAGTAACCCCAACCCAAGATCAACCCTTTATATGTTGGTGTTTGTAGCACCACCGATCTGCTCACGAGACATACCTACTCTCAATTTGCCCTAACAAGGAGTCATGCCTCGCCGCAAACTCGCTCTACCTTCTTCAGGGTTGTTGTTTGATAGTGGTTGTTATGATGGTCATGATCTAATTCATGTGGCCTCCACCATCTCCATCTGTCTATGGACCATTACTGGCTCTTTCTTCCCTCTTCCTTGGGTTGAGTTTGTCTCCCCAAGTCGAGCCTTGTTGCTTGCTAACGACACCTTGGGAAGCCATGGTCAACACCATCTTGGGCCAGGGGATGGACTAAAGGTTATATAGAAGGTCTCACAGAGTCTTCTCCTTCAGCTATTCGTATTCTTACTAGAAAATACTTGAGTTTTGATCTCTCCTCCTTTCCTTGAACCTGTACATGTTCTCATGTGTTTTCCCTACGATTTCTGTGGTGTTTGGGCTCTTTAGCTCCGACTGAACTTTGTGAAGCCAGGTGATATGATTCCAGGTTGTTATGGGGCCCGATTCTTGGTTGTGGCCCTCTATCGATCGCTACTTCTTGCAGTCCTCGTCAAGCAGAGCGTTTGGGGAAGAATCCCCTTGATATTTTATCGAGATTGCCCTCGTATCTGATTTTGTTTTAATTTTTTTACCGAAGGGAAAAATAGTCTTTTCACGTACTTGTTTTTCTGTTTGACCATGTGCCATGCTTGTCTCAGATGATGCAAGTTGGAGACCCAAGATTGGGCCAACTTAGCAAGGGGTAGACTGCTGATGGAATTTTTGAATATTCTGATTGGTCAGATTTATAAAATTCATAACAAATTATTCCTAGCTTAAAAAAAATACATGTTTTGAAACTAGAAAAATAAGGGCTATCTAATGGTACCAGTTTTGTTTCTTGAAATTAATCTTGAAAATATGTGATTTTAATTAATTAACCTAAATAGTTAATAATTTGCAAAATTCTTAACTAAATATATATAGGTCAGAAAAATATAATACAATATGTTTTAAACTCAGAAAAAGGTAACCTAAAACATGGCATGGTTTTGATAACATAATTCAATAATAATGAAAAGGTGATTTTTGGGGTTTGTAAAGTCAATGCAATTCTAACCCTAATTTTACATACATGATAATAGGTTCTTTAGAAACCTAGATTTGGATCTAGAAGTGTCCTTGGGTTGTTGGACTATGAAGTTGAGGTATGATTGCATCCCATTTTATTTCTATATTGAGCAATTTCCCTCTTTTATGTATGTTTGCATCTCCTATTAGATCTTTTTCTTATGCCTTTATGCATGTTGGACTTATTTGACGATATGTGTCCACTTTAAGGCGGATGTTTATTTGTTCCCATGTTATTATTTTTAGGATGAAGGTTATGTGCCACATACTATGGTTTCAAATTGAAGAGTTTTGGCCCACATTCATATATTGGGAGTTTGGTTATGTGCCATTCTCTATTAGGCTTCAGGTTTATGAGACTTGGCCGCCTTTGTCTTTCTATTGTTCTAGGGCTATGTTTATCTCACATGCATGTAGGATGATGTTTATGGATTATGGGTTCTGTTCCCTAATCACATGATATGTGCTTATGTGGCACAACTTTATTGTTTATTCATGGCAAGTTATTCTACTTGTTGTATCTTGTTATAAATCATTTCTTTTATGCCCTATTGGGTAACTCTTATCTTCTCTATGAGAAGCCTTTTTATATTTTATGTTCCTTTATTTCATAATATTGCTCAATTTCTTTTTTAGTATGGACATGCCATCCTTTGTTGATGTCATCTATACTCTCCTCTTGTTGGGGTATGCTTCCGACCCTAGGTGAAGGATATGGAGGACTTGGCTTAAAGATATGGACTTAGCTTAAGGAGTTGAAGCTTGGAGACAAAGGTTTTATGGTTTAGACTTCCCTCTATCTTAGATCCTTATGTGGTATCATACATGTAAACCCTATGAGGGAGATCGAGATATACTTTTGTAATCTTTTGTGAAGAATTGATAATAGTCATGTTTTTTTATTCCGCTGCTACACTTTGGTTGTTTTGAATACCATTAATAAGATTTGAAAATTTTACACCCACTTCGTCATACATATTTGGGTGTGTTTGGACTAGAGGTTCTATTCTTCAAATTTTTAGTAGGGAGTGGTTCCCCTCTGGGATCCCACTCCTTACACAAGCTTCCAAAATAATAAAGTAGAGCACAATCTAAAATTGTGTTTGACCTTAAAATAGAACTGTAAGCTGTAAAAGTTCTGAACAAGAGATAGTTGTTTGATTCTACAATATAAGTCAAGTACCTTTTTGTTTTGTCAATAGTAGAGGATATTTAATGGATCAAGAAGTTCATGTAGATGAACTTGTTAAAGTTTCAAGCATTGATGACAAAGTAGAAATATTGTGACAACAATGTAGCTACTAGACATGTAAGGAATCACAGATAGCATACTACGGCAATTCCATCTCATACGAAAAGTCGTACATCAAGGAGATGTGAAACCTTGTAAAATACCAACTAGAAGAAAACATTGCTAACTTGCTACATAAGCACTAGTGTAGTAGAAGCATGATGGACATGTTGAAGATCACTTGCAATAAGATTTGTGGGTGATTGTCTCTAAGTGCAAGTGGGAGTGTTTTGGTATGTAAGCCCAGAGAGCCAATCATATGATGATTACAACAAGGCATTAGATACCTGGTTTGATAACGATAAGGGTAATTTCATATATTATGTTTGTCTCAATTATGAGATGATGACACATACATAGTTGATGTCTAAAGAATGATGTCTCTTGATGACATATGTCTTCAGGTTGAGAACCTAAACAATTAGATCATATGTATGATAAGAGTACATACATTCTTGTTATATCCCTAGCCAGATATTTCTATAGAAGTTAAATATACAATAGTAATACATTATACTAGAGTGTCTGTTGGTTGATGATAAAATATCATCAAAGAAAACACATAGGTACATGTTAAAGAACATTGTATCGAACAGACCCACCTTGAGAGTGATACAAGGAGACCATGGAATGGTAGTCAGAATCATCTCTAATAGTGATAGTAGTGACTGTGGTTCTTAGACCTAAAGTCACTACACCCATCACATGTTGTTTAATGTATTTTGACACCATTCAATGTGACCTTGAATAAGGGTTACTATACATGTGGTGCTCGGGTATGTTGTGACAAATGGGGATTGAATGTGAGTGATGTATATGGGATTTGTCCCTCCTATAGGAGACTGATATCCATGACACTTGATAAGAGAGATTGAGAAATGTATGGCCATACTCATACAACTCAATATGTGATATGTGAGCTCTCATGCATCTCAGACACTATGCTCTAGTTCAAGGAACATGGATTTAATGTTGAGAGGATGACGATTTCATGACTTGAGTTTGATTCAGATATCATAGACAAAGGAACTATATGATTATGGTAACAGTGATCACAGATTGTAGGTTGAAGTTGTTCTTCAACTTTCCATTTACTTCAGTAGCAATCATGTGTTGCTAGATACCACTCATTGCTTGTGATGTCATATGTTGGTTATGGATATTCACTTCGAACATAATTTGGGACCTATAGGGTCGCACACATAGGATGCACCTAGAATAGGAGTTTACTCATGAATAAGGTTTAACTTCATTATGAAAGTATTTAGGTATTCCATTTTAAACAACATTAGTTGTACATTGGCTGAACTCAAAGTGAAATGACCATTTCATGATATGAAACAACCATTTCACAAGTGAAACGACCATTTCATGATATTAAATGACCATTTCATGATACGAAACGAACATTTCAAAAGTAAAGTGACAATTTCATGAAATGAAATGACCTTTTCAATAATGAAACGATTGTTTCAATAGTGAAATGACTGGTTCATCATCTAGATCGCCTGGTTCAATGATCAATATGATTGTATCAAGGATTGATGTTGACGTCATGTTTTGTGTTAATCAAATATTGAAAGCCAATGTGATTAAAAATAGGAAATCAAGTGAACCGACCGATTCAAGTGTTGATTCGATCATTTCATGTGTGAACCAATTTGTTCAAGTGTGAACCAATTGGTTCAGGTGTGAACTCATGGTTTGATTGTGAGAATCTATCTCTTTGACTCCCAGTTGATCCGAAAACCCTGACCCTCACCTCCTATAAATAGAGGGGTAGACAAGGCTCGTAGAGATCATCCCAAAATGTTGTCCTCTCTGGTTGTGGTAACCAGAGATCCCAAGCAAATTCTACCTGTAAAAGGGAGGGATAGAAAGGGAGAAGTAACACGGGAGAGTAAATCAACCCTAGCAGGTTGACATTCAAAGGGACATCTCCTTCTTGTAGGCTATGGTAGCACAATCTATAGTTCCTGGTGGTCTTTGTAGACTACATAAAGGTGTGGAGGTTGTTGCCACCCACTAGGAGGACAACAAGCACCATTGTATGTGGTGTTGCACCAGGAGGTTATTGTGGCATGTTGTCTGGGTGCTATTTGTGAAAGAAGCACACTGTTGCAAGAGTTATACTGGAGTTTCTCTAGGACTAAATGTATCTCTTGATACCCTCATTCCTACATACATTGTTGTTGGTGTGATTTGTTGGTTCAAGTTTCAGCAAGTAAAAATTTTGTTTCCTTTGCCTTATTTGTCAACCCAATTTCCCAACATTCATCTCATCAGCCATAAGGGACACATTGATAAAGTTTGTTCTTTGAAAGAAGAGGAGTAACATCACAGTTGATGGGGATCTCGGCTCCACACTTCACCAAACAAACTGAGGTTTTCCACTAATCAAAAACTTATTGAGCAAGGACTAGATAAGAAAAGTTTCAATTTTCACATGGAACTAGACAACATCTCATTGCCTTCATGTGGTGGAAAGAAATAACAAGTGAAACTAGAGGAAAGAAGAACTTACTAGGAAATGACACGACTTCTATATGGCAGTCAACTTTGCATAAGGTTATTGAGAAGTAGCAAGGAGTCTACTTGGCACATGAAAACATGAGGAAGAGGAGTAGTGGACATATTAAGGAAGAAAAGACATCCTATACTAGGCTGACAACAATCATGGATGCTAGTTGGAACAACAAACTATAGGCACAAGGGGAGGATAATTTTCCTAAGACACTCTACATGGGGGAAATATTGTATAGTGTATTCCTAAAATTAATAATGAGAATCAAAAACTAACTAGAACTTTACTAATATTTAATCTAATGAAGGTTCATATTTGGGAACACATGCAATATCTACCATTGAGATGGACGTAAGTTGTTCAAGATATTGATATATTTTCCATGATCTATAAGACTTATGTTTCAAAAAGGAGTAATGGAATAATAAGGTGCATATGTTCATCTATGTTTTGAATTGTTGTTGTAGAATGGTGTGGCACAAGGTACAAGTTAAGGAAAACTAAAAATGATTGCTAGAATAATTGTTTAAAACTTAGTAGAAATGCTAGGAAAAAGCTTTGAATGAGTAGGAAATGTTGGAAGAAATTTCTGCAAGCCACTAATAGTTCATAGGCAATAGGTTCTGAGAGAGAGAGTAAGGATGAAAGTTTGGTATGAAATAAATATCTCTTAAATATTGAGAAGAGATATAGAGATGATGAACTAAGTCATATGGATCTTGATGAGAAATTGGGTAGTGTGTTTGTCATGAAAAAACAAAATAAAATATAGATGAAGGAGGTTTAAAATTTAAGGGAAACAAGCTTCATATAGTTGGTGTCAGGATGGACCAACCTAGTGGAAAAAAATGAATATCCTTCATTGGAATTTCCAGGGTATGGGATCCTTAATAGTACAAAGTGTCACAACAGTTGATGCTAGAGAGAGAGAGCCTAATTCTAGTTTTCATGTCTGAAACCAAGGTTTTTGATAAAAACTAAGAAGCATTTTGAGGAGGTGTGACTTCATCGATCATGTCTAGTATAGTTAGACCCAGTGGATTGGTGTTGTGGTGGAATGACATCCAAGTAAAGGTACAAAGCTACTCATGACACCAGCTTGGGTGTTTAGTTACTAGGAATGATGACCTATAAAATGGAAGGATCTGGATATTTATGGGTGGTCAGTGATGAAGCAAAAATTCAAAACTTGTGATCTTATGAGGAAGATGAAGAATGTGATTGATGTGCCTATTTTTTTCCTTTAGATACTTCAACAAAACCATTTCTAATGAGAAGAAATTGAGGGGACCCCTAAAACCTAATAGGTGGATGTAGTGCTTCTAACAAATGATTGACATCTATGAGATATTGGATCTAGGATATATGAGTTGTTAGTTCATGAGGGAAGATGCAGGAAGGTGAATACTTTGGTCCATGAGAGGTTGGATAGAGACTTAGTGATACATGAATTGTGCAAATTGTTTACTTCTTTCAATATCTTATTACATGTATATGAGTCAGATATGCAGTGGTTGTTATTTCTACTTGGAAATTATGATGTAAAGAATACAAAAAAAATTCATTTCGACCCTAAATGGTTTGCATATTGTACTTGATCAAAGTTAATCAAAGACTTCTAGGAAAACACTTTAGAATGAGATTTTAATGAAAAACTTAAAGGGTGTGGTGAGAGTCTTGATGCATGGGTGTTTAGCCACATAGGTAAGAAAAACATCAAAGATATTTAGTAACTCTTGAATAATAGAAGAAGAAGGTTGGAAGTAATATTAAGGGGATATGTATGGAAAAAGTCAATGATATTGAAAAAAAAACTCTTAGGGGAAGAATAGAAGAAGAGTCCTAATAATGTGGAACTGTCAATGTGTGAAGAGTTAGATAAATAAATTCAATATTGGTATAGACAAGAGGATACATGTTGATTCATAAGATCTAGAGTCAACGATATGCGGGAAGGGAGTACAGATATTTCTTACATTCATTGTAGGTCATCATCAAGAATGAAAAAAGATAAAATTGATTGATTTTAATCTAGTAGGGGACTGAAGTAGTTGATTGATCCTCAAATAAATAAGCTCTTAGAGATAGATTTTTTTGTGGAAAATAGGGTGTTGTGCCTCTTTACTCACCTTTAATGGATTGTTCAGTGAGTCCTAATAGCACACACAGACTATACAGCAGAAGGGATCTGAAAAATAAAAAAGATAAAGAGAAAGCCTCGTAGGACTATACATCAACCAAATAAATAAAAAAAGAAAGAGAAAAGGAAAAACAACTAACTCTACAAAACCTTCAGGTCATTGACACAACTGTCCCAAATTGACCTTGTATCTCTATTGAAATTCTGAAAGATCTTATCATTTCTATCTTTCCATATAGTATATATAAGCAAAATAGTTAAGACTTTGTTCTCTTTCTTTAAAATCAGCAACTCATTCGAAGATTGTAGGAAGTAGCCGCATTTCTTTTCAAAACACCTCCATAACTCCACAGCAAAATCACCTTGAAAAAAGATATGATCGATGCTTTCCACATTACTCAAACAGAAGGGACAACTAGACATGATGTGAAAACCAACTCTTTGTATATAATTGATCACGTCTCGAGAGGGCAGTCAGACTTTAAATTTTTAACCTAAAACCTTCAAGGACTCCAGCAAATTTATTACGGGGTCAAAGTAGATATACAGGGTCAAAAACAAGGACGTGGGGATGTTTAGGACGCTTAAGACCTTACTCTTAAGTCATATAAGCCAATCTGATAGTCGATAAAAGTATGAATCTAGAATTAGCCTATCAAGTTGTCACAAAATAAAACAAAATAAAGAAAAGAAAACAAATAGAGTTTGTAGGATTCTACTAATCAGAGAGAAGGAGTTTCTGGCTATGTAACCACAAGTTGGGTAGTCTATGCACCCGTTCTCAGGCATAGACAACCCTCGAACACCTCAGCAGGCAACCTACATCCAAACATAGTACGTATTGTGGTATCTGTTCCTATGGGGTCATCCTACATGCTTTTGTACAACATGACTAAAACCCATCAATGATGTGAAACCTCTCTCGAGGATGACAAATCATCATCCTAGAATATTCTAGATACCCTCTCAGGTCTAGAATGTTTTGAGGTGCTAGGAACAGGTGTGATCTGGGTAGAACCAGGTAGTGGGCCCGACCATGCCCAAGTCTACAGTTCTGCACATATCACCTTGAACCATCCTGCTTTCAGATTCTGATCCAAACTACCTTGTCTTATATATTTCTACAATGAATCTCTCGATATAGGTAGAAATAGAAGTTTAAGCAAGAAAGAGATCAATCAAACTATCAATCATAACCAGAAAGAGAAGATATAATAGAAGACGTACTAGATCTAAAATAAAACTACTTGCTTAAGGTGAAAGTATATAAACATGCCCATAACGGGCTACATAGCCAAGAAGGATCTCAACTAGCCATGGCAAAGCATAGTTGGCATAGCCAAAAAGGAGCTCAAGTAGCCATGGACAAGCATAGTTGGCACCGAACAAAGATAGAAGAACATCATTTGTACAGAAACAAAGGAGAACAATAGAAGAAATGCGAAGAAGAAGAGATTTAGCTCATAGAGGAGAGGTGGCTCTCACTCCTTAGCCCCTGTATAGGCCGGATCTCATCTTTAGGTCATCCTCCTTGGTTTTATAGACTCATTACCCTCCTTTCACTTTGATTCTATCCCAAACAACAACTTGGTGGGTGTATGGAGGTAGAAGATAGTTGGGAATGGTAGGATATGGGTGAATGGTGGTGGAAGATGGTGGTAGATGGAAGCAAAATGGAGGAACGGATGTAGGATGTGTACTTCAGTCTTTTCAGACCTTAGAACTCTCCCATAGGGCTCTGGGAATCGAGAATGTGCGGAACCACAACGTGGAACCTCCAAAATTTTGGAACTTGGAACTCTCGGAACCCCTCTTCATGTCATGAGGGGGGGAATATTTATAGGTGAAGGAGGAAGATGGTTGTGGCACCTACCTCGGTCGTGGCCCTGGTCTTGGCCCGACCATGCCGGCTTGGGCATGGTTGTGCCGAGGGTCGCGGTTGACGTAGACACCACAGTCGAGACAAGTCGTGTCACGGTCGAGGCAGGTCATGCCACGGTCGAGGTTGAGGTGCCTCAGTCACGATCCTGCCGCGGTCGAGGTTGACGTGCCTCAGTCACGATCGTGCCTCGGTCGCGGTCATGCCACGGTCGAGGTGGTCAGGCTGTAGTCGGAATCATGTCGTGGTCAAGGTTGTGACATGATTGAGGTTGATGTGCTTTGGTCGCGGTTGTGGCCTCGGCCCGATCGTGCCGAGGGTCAGTCGACACAACGTCTTAGACATGGTCACGGCATCCTCCTTGGTCGTGGTCGTGGCATCATGGACCAAACTCACCCGCACTGGGGGGCTATTACTGGTGGTCGAGGGGCCCACGTCAATGACCCTTCTGATTGGTGAGGATGCATTCTAATAAAGGACTGGCCATCGAAAATTGGGTCCAAGATACCAAAAGCTTCTTGGGCCCACTACTTGATTAGCGGGACCACCGTCTCCTAAGCTGGTGCACATAGTGTGATGCTTAGTCTACCGTGGTAGCGATGGATAGAAGTCTAGTTGCTGCGAAAACTATGTGTTGGGGGGAAATCTTGGAGAGTAGATGTTTTTTCAGGTTCGGTGCCTACAAGTCCCAAAATTGGCTAGTTTTTTTTTGGTCGGTCCAAAAAGCGTGTTACTATATTACCAAAACTTTGGGCACAGAGTACCCCATTACAGCATGATCAAAACAAACACCTTGATACCAACAAGCTAGTAATCAAGGGAAAAAGAACATAAGCCTTGAATCTATACATAAGGCTAAGATCCTAAACAACTTGACCTAATGGCATGAAGCCTTAAGCAAAGTCAAGCACTCAATAGCATGAAAACACCCACAAAGTATGAGAACAAAGACACTGCAGGAGGACTGCATCCCAACAGGCCCAGAAAACTAGGGTCTCAGCACCTACACACAAAAACAAGGCTTCGAGAAATCCAGGACTCGGAGCTAGGTCCAGGACATCAGCCGGAAGCATGAGCAGCCAGAGACCAAGCAGCAATGTCAGCCCCTACTCCTTGGTTAGCTCCATCTTGATGCTTAGGAATCTACTGTAAGCACAGAAGAATCCCCCCAAACACCCAAAGGGTGAAGAACCAGCTGCAGCAGCAACAACCTCTCTGCCAAACCATCTATTCGTGAAGAAAGCCAACACAACTAACCAGGATGACCCAACAGCAAAACACCTGCCAACCAGACCTCCCTCACACCTAGCAATAAAATCATTCCCTGAAATTAGTGGGAAGAAGAAAGGAGGCAGATAAACTACCGTTGAGTACACTGAAAACAAACCAGAAAACTAGACGAGGTAGATAGGTAGAAGATAAGCCATCACAAAGAAATTGAAGGGGAAGCTAGCATCCTTTATTCATCTCCCTTGTAGACCTTTCTGTTGTTGTCCTGTAACAGAACACAAGAAACGAGAGGATGGAAGGCACCTCCATCCTTCTAAACCCGATGCCTTAATTTGCAAAGGGCATATCACCGAATACCTGGAAGGTGCTCCATCTCACAGCCGCAGGGAGCAACCTGAGATGTTACTGCTGCTCTTGATGTTGTTGTCCTTCTGCTATATAGTTCCTACCTCCTCGTCAGCGTCCACCTAAAATTTTGGATCCCACGGGGGTGAGACAATTGTAATTGTCCCAGCGAGAGATATAACTCTCCGCCGATCATATTATCATTGCAGATAAACAGTAGTAAACTGAACAGAGGATTCTTTTATATTAATAAGCAGGATTAATTACGGTTTAAGTAGAATAGAGAAATATCATCTTTTAAAGTATTGCAGCCATGTATGATAAAGCAGTAATTCATCTATTCATTTTATAAGGAATATGAAGAACATGTATAACATCTATCCATTTAAGATGTATAAAAGTAATGTATCATCAGCCAATGATTTCCGTATTCAATCCTTAAGCAAATATGCTACACGGCGGATTACATTTTACAAACACACTTATTCCCTGAGGAGATGAGGTATACCGCTCATACTCCAACCAACCACTGCGAAGTCAAAATTGGTACCATACATAGGTCAATGGAAGAGCCGGACTCCATGACCTCCCATGTCTCGGTTAGTGCGAGACCACAAGTAGGACTATGTCAACTGCTTATCGTAGCTTTCCAGGGTATACTGGAAACTTGCTACAGAGTTACAGCGTCAGCTGCCTCTCTTCAGAATCAAGATTTCATATTTATCTCCACATCATCCAACATTCATCATCATCAAGAGATTCGTGATACATCCATCCTGGCACATATAATGAAGGATTGAGAGATTTCATGTTTATCTCACATCAATTCCCTCATTAGGGTGTAAGGTATTTGTGCCCATCACCCCCACATATTCAAAAATATGCGTTCATCAGGAGATCCCGAGGGAAAACCTGTTTCACCATCACCAGCTACTGACGATGATGGATCTATGGCCAGGGCTCTACATGATAAGATTCCACTTGATTATTTAAGTACATTACCATATTCTTTTAGCATCAGTCAAGTTTTCAAACATGAATTAGTACGACAAATGCTACAAAGAGAGCTATAATACATCTATCAAGTACTTTTGAAAACTCTATATAACATTTAGGATCTCCATCCCTTATCTCATTACCGGGAATTCTCATCCCTCAACAATATCATCATCATGATTACTAAATTTGGGTATTCAAACCCTTAGTTTATCACAGAACATTATTAATACCTCTAGATCATCTGACCAAGGTATATATATATATATATATATATATATATAAATATATATAGAGAGAGAGAGTCAGGCTAGTGTACACTCGAGTGTACCGGAGGCACCGTACACCTCAGTCATTTTTGAAGATGCAATAAATTTTTGAAAAATTTAAACCGTTGATCTTATTAATTATCAAGAACATACTATATAATAAATTTTAGCTCATTTGGACACTTATAGGGCATGCGTCTAAAGGAGGCAAAAATCATGTATTTTAAATTAGTTTTGTGCGTCGATTTTGTTGTCTTTGGATGAGTGACTTACACTCATCCAAATGAGTTCAAATTTTGTACGCAACCTATTATTATTGTAACCATGAAGATCAATGGATTAGATTTTGAAAAAACATGGTCTAGATAGGCAAACACCATTGGGGTGTACGGCGTGATCTGTACACTTGAGTGTATTCTAGCCTGACTCTCTCTCTCTCTCTCTCTCTCTCTCTCTCTCTCTCTATATATATATATATATATATATATATATATATATATATATATATAATACTTGTTACACAAGCATCTCACATGGCTCACAAGGCCATTAAACATCTTTATCAAATAAACATCATAGCTCATACCTGGCTATACTCATCATCTCAAGATACCTACATGGTTAGTATACATGATAACAACCATATCAATTTCATATCAACACCATGCAATACAAGGGTAATACCACTATTCCCTTATTAGGGTTAGGGTTTCCCATTATTTATCGATTAGGGTTTCACATTCCATTTCCCTAAATTAGGGTTTCTAGTTCACATTATCAAAGATCAAACCCTAATTCAAACTCTACACTTATTAAAAGTATCAATGTATGCACATTGCATGTTTATTACACAAGTATGAGTTTCTATCTCATCCTATCAAGGATATTGATTACTCCATAGTTTATTAAGTTGGATCAACCTTTCCTTAAAAATACATTAGCCTACTAAATCATTAATCATTAACCTCCATACTTCTTAATGTGTGACTTGATATAAAACACTCCATGTTTTACTCCATCAAGTACATTGCAATTTAAGTTGCTTTCACACATATCATTTTCGAGGTGTATGTATGCTAGCTTCCTCCATATCAGTTTGGAGGTGTGTGTGTGCTTTCTCACACCATGTCAAATTAGGGATGTGTGTATACTAGCTTATTCCATATCGGGTTGAAGGTGCTAGTATGCTTACTTAGCCCAATATTGATTTGAAGATGTGTGTTTGAGTGTTTGACTCCTTCAAACCTTCATGGCCATGACCTTCCCTTCACCATAGGTTAAGTGACAGGCTAGACAACTGTTTGAACCTCTATCAACCCAAAGTACAAACCAATGAACACCCCTATCGATTTCCAAGTAAACTAGGGCTACTTTTCCATATCGGGTTGAAGGTGTGTGCTTGTGTGCTTTTGCACGATATTGATGATGTCATCATCATCAACCTCAATATCCTTGTTCTTACTATTCTAAGTCATGGACAATAGTCCCATGAAGCTTTTAGAACTCAAAGGTTCAGAAATTATTCAAGAGAAAATGAATTGCAAGTAGTTCAACAAGTATGGCAAAATTGAAGGTGCATAATAATATAATTGGGTTCAAGTTATATAACCCGCCTCAAGAACAACTTCAAAGCTCCAAGCTCCAAAGCTTCACGTTCCCAAGGTTGAAGATGGACTTCACAACTCCTCTATGTGAAAAGAATCACCATGGATAAGAAATTGGTGAAGAATAAAAGAAAAGAAGATAAAAACCCTAAATTCATGCTTCAATCCAAGGTTGAAGATGATCTTTTCCTCACCTTAGGGTTAAATATGAGCTCCTTCTTGCTCCTTAACACCTTTGCACGATACAATAGTGTCCTTGCACGATATGCCAACCCCCTTGCACGATATGGCTTTTTCCAAGAGTTCATAGAACGATATGGGACACCTCCATGGGCTCCATGGCCGATAGGCACTCATATATAAGCTTTTCAACTTGATACAACTCAAGTTAAGCTTTCAAATTCAACCCTTTTCCTTGGTCATTTCTTCACCAAGATTACCATCATTCAAAATGGAACAAAACATGGTGTCTCCTTCTTTATCTCTCATCTACATGATTCTAGGAGGGAGTAGGGACACTCTAGAGGTGGTAATTTTCATATTAACCCCACATTTTGGGTAAATTACAATTTGTACCAAAATTGGTGCACAATGCACTAACATTATTCAAACAAGCAACAACTTGGAATTTAGGCTTTCCACAAGCCATACTTTAACATCATTCTCTCTCTTATGATGTTAGAACACATGAGGTACATTCAACATGTGACATTTTTCAATATATCCCCTCATCTTGGGTAAATTTCACTTTATGCCCAAACTATCATATAATGCACAAATAGTTTGCAAATAAGCTCAAACTTGAAATTTAAACTCTACAAGAGTCTTAATTACCTTTAAAAAGATTAAAACAAATTTGTAAACAACTTACTTAAGCAAAACTTATAGGGTTAGGCATAACCCAGGTCAGGGATGTTACAACATATTTGAAGGACTCTATCAGATAGAAAAGCAACTACTTGGCCTCAATAGAGGACTTTGATGAGAGACATAACACATCGAGTGCCTCAACCAGAGGCCTCAATGTAACGAATGAGCATTTAACCCATGTTTGTGAAGAACTTTTAAGGAAATATTGTATATCATGTAACGAACTTGGACATTTTTTTGAAATGAATGAGCAATTCCCTAGTCATAATTATGACTTTTAAAGTAGATATAATGCACAAAGAACCTAAAAGGGTATCAATATGTTGAAAAAAACAATAGAGAAGCCTTCACAAATGATTTCAAATAGAGACACTTGTATAATATCAATAGTCAAACTAAAAATTACAATAGGGGTGATTTTTGGTGAGGAGAAAGATACTTCTACTCACTGTGGTCCTTTCATCAATTGCATGGATCGATATAATGCATAACCAACCTAAAATGGTCACAATATGTTGGGAAAAAAGGTAAGCCTTCACAAAGGGTTTCAAATATAGAGACTTGTATAATATCAATAATCAAACTGAAAATGTACAATAGAGATGATTTTTGGTGAGGAGAAAGATGCTTCTACTCATTGTGGTCCTATCATCAATTCATGGAACAAGTGAGTTTTTTCAAATGTTGAAAATCAATGTCTCTAGTGATTTTCCTACTCAAAGATTGAGTTTTTAGGTGAAGTTATTTCCTTGTCTTCTGATTCTTTGATTATAGGTCATCCTCAATTTGGTGGTTATTTTTCAGTTAGATATTTCTGTTCTCTATTTGACATATATGAAGCTTTGGAGAGTGACAATGTTTTGTAGACTTCTACAACTTAATTATCATATTTGTGAGGAGGAAGTAGATTTTTGTAGCTTAAATAATAGAATAAGATCCAAATGCATAGAAGAATAATAGAAACATATGTATGGTGTTAAGTGACTGAAGCGAGTCCAACCTCCCATCCTTTGTAGAATGTAATGTACTGGAATAAAACTATTGTGAGCACATATTAACAAAATTGCTTTGGAATAGTGAACGGCAACGGATGTGGTTTAGGAGATCTAGTTGTGGAATGATCTCAGGTGTACATATCTAAGTGGGCCTAGTTGTTATCCACATAGATATGGAATCGATGAGTGTTTGGCACCTCCAAAGTGGATCTATAGGATTTTTTTCAACTTTTATACATTTTGATGCCTCCACATTTTTTTACTGACTCTTGCTTGGACTTCAAGTAACGATCCCATTTTCTTCTTGTATTTGTTATATTATTTCTTAGGAACCATATCCTATGGAGATCCTTAAGGTCTCCGATTACTTCCAATAAATTTGGTCCATTTGACCATGTAAATGAACCTAGATGTTCTACTGAGTGTAGATTTTTTTAAAATTGTATATTGTGTGTTTCTTTTATTACTTAATGTAATGTCTCTGGTTTAGATCCCAAAAAGATGATGGTGAGGTGTTTTTTATATAAAATTGATGTTCCATCTCCTAAGCATGTACGATATGCTTCTATGGTAGTTGCACAATCCAAAGAAGTGGAGACACGAGCTTACTTAGGGTAAATGTTAAATCATTATCCTTGATTTGCCTTAACTGCACTTTATTTCCTCTAGCTGCATTACTTGTTTGATTCACTTTGTATTTAATATGTTATTAGATTCATAATAAAAATTATGTTGAATAATATTAGGATATGTGAATTATATGATATGGAGAAGGTATGTCATTTTTATATGAAAATGTAAGTTCCACGCATAAGCATATATACCTTGCCTGCTGCATTGATATTTGCACCACAATTTGTCATATTTCATTTTATCAAGAGATAGAAGAAGTTATACATTGGTTTCATAGAGCATACTCATGTGACAACTAAGCTAAGTAGTGTGGAATTTCCAAAAATAAAAAATGTGTACGTTTTGTAGTGCATGGATTTATCAGATTGAGCATGTAGTGAGGATCGGTCCTGGAGTGGGCCTTGTTTGGGAAGCTCCAATCATAATAGGAAGGTTTAAGAGGATTTGGTTGGAGTGCTTTAACCACTCTATGTTGTCATTGCAGACTTAGACCTAGGTCGTAGCACTTCTTCCTTGATGTATGTTCAATGTGAATTGTTTTATAAAAAAACCTATTTTGTGACTAAATTTGGATGTTTTAGAGCACTCCAACCCAATTGGGTTGAAGCGGATCATTGGGAGATCAAACTGGGTTGTCAAGTGGTTGCAATAGTATGCTCCAGAGAACTTTGACCATGTTTTGAGGTTGAAGCAATTTAGAGATAGTCAAATTGGGCAAATTATTAATCAATCTAAGTTCTATAAGGGTTTTTTTTATTTTTAATTGAACCTAGCTATATACATGGACACCCTTTGACCTCTCAACCTCTGTTATATTTTTTTGAAGTTTATGTAGTTGTTATTAAACTTGAAGAAGGTTATTGGTAGTGATACTCCCTTACAAGTTTATGATGGATTTCTCTATGTTTCATGCTGGAAATACTTATTATCAACCTAAAATTGCTTCTTATTTTTGTATATGCATAACATATGTTTGTAAAGTATGTTTCTAATCTACTAAATCCCCCCTAAGATTGATATTTGGCAGATATCCTTCATGAATGCATATATTTGGCATATTGGTTCTTGGAATTGAGTTCTTCTTGATTAACTAAGTAATGGATTAACAAATGGTATTGTATACTTCTTGTAACTAAAATTAGTTTTTGCAACCATGGTGGAAAACATTAAAGTGGCTATTAGTGATTTAAAAATGGAATTACTTTTTGTAAGATGAAAATGGAATTAACTTATATGTTTTTGTGAATCCTTTGATTATTTATGAATATAGTTATTGTATGTCATGAATATATAAATTTAGTCAAAAGAAAGGATAATAAAAGGTTATTAATTGAGTCATTAAAATAAATATTAGCACATATTAGAAAGATGTTAATTCTACATCTGACTATTCATAAATAGGATATTTTGTCTTGTAGAGGAATGTATGTGTCTACGTCTCTTCCTAATTCATGAACTATTAAGTGAACTAGTTTTGATTTAATTTTTGTACAAGTATTATAAGAATAACTTAGGTTTTGAGTGACATATAAGAGATTGTCATATATTCATTGTGTAAATTTATGTGATCATCAACAGATAATAAGTGCGAGGAAAAGTAAATAATGTAGGAAATATTTGGGGGTTAATAATAAATATGTTCTCTTATGCCTTTTCACTCTACATGTTCAAAAACAATGTGCATCTTTATTATTAAGAAGGCATTGGGGGGGAATAAAAGATTTTTATATTCTTTATTGCCTAATGACTCTTGAGATTTATAATTTAATGTTCTCTTTTAGTATCCTATTATACTTGTAATACAAATGGTAATCCATTATCCATGATATACCTTTATCAAGTTACAGTTGATGAGAACTTATAAATATGAGAGAATGTCAATATCTTATTTCTTGTTAAGTGAGTTCATAAGTATGGTATACAGATTGAGAAATATGATTTTAATGTTTTTAAATCTAATGATTGAGTATATATGGCATAATAACTAGGTAGTCTAGATGATAATCCCTAGTTTTAGCAGCTTCAATGGTGAAGATAAAAGGTTCCTGGACTATCGATAATGAGTTGAATGCAATTAGAAACATGAGATTTGGTATCTATCATATGGAGATATTTGTATTACAAGTTCATAATTTTATTTCTTAATTTTCCTCAATTTCATATATTGTCTATGAAAAATAATGATTACCCTATCCGACTAAGAAAAGTAATATTATGTTTGATGAAAAAATAGTAAAGAATGAGTAATTAGACTAAATAATGAGTGAAACCCTCATCATGTAGGGAATGACGTGTGCATAATAAAAGTTCCAATGTTTGGAAGTAGGTAAGGGAAATCGTTATTCTCAAAAAGTCTAGGAATCATGAGAAGGTAATCAAATTTGTATGTTATTTAAGTATATGAGATATTGAGAGTCCTTATAAGGCATGGTCCGACTCGATTTACTAATACCACCCATTTGGTTAGTTAATTTGAGGTTGTACCTCATGTTTTTATATGGAATGTATGCCAATGTGATTAATATGAATGAATATGGCATATGTATATGGAACTACTAACAATGTGATATAATATTTGGCATGACCTGTGTACCCAGATGAACATGATATTTATGTAGGTTGTGGGATAATGATCCCCTACCTTTTGTACTTGCACTAAGTGGAACATGGTGAAATCTTTGGTAGACAAACTTCACCTAAGTTCTTTATTGGCAATTGATATGGTAGTTTTCATGATTTGTACCTTAATTGGACCTTCTGTTCATTTAGGTCTTAGATAATGAGCCCTTGCTATGTATGCCCATATTGAGTGGGGTGTAGTAGAATACCAATGAGAATAGATACTATTGAGATTCTTTATGGTGTGACTTTCTAGTCATAATGTTTTAATTTTAATGGTACACTCCAAATTAATCAAAGTAAGAGTATGAAATAAAATATCATTGAGTATGATGCAAGGATTATCCATGATTATGATTTTTTTAATGATATCAGCAAGTGTCCTTCCAACATGTAAGCATTTCTATAATTATTTATTGAGATAATGGATGCATGAAATTGAATATTATGTAAAATGAGGTATGATTACATCATGTAATTAGATGTCTTGCCTAAGAAAATTAACAAGTTTTTTTAACTATTGATATAAGATTCACACTTTCATGTTTCATATAATTTATCTAATTTTCTTCCAACACAAGTGTATCTAGCTTGGAAGATTTCTGTAAGGGGAGGGACCAAACGATGATACACTCCTTACTTATGGAGGAATAAAATTTATACACATCCAAACATACTAAAACATATGTGCCGAGGGAAGTATTTTATCTCATAAAAATATGATATGTAAATCATGATAATTGTTCGACAACAAAAAAATTAACTATTATCATATGATTTTACACTATCCTCCACCAAAAAGGTGGAATTAATAAAAGAAAAGGTCACATGAATCTATATAAAATAACAATTGCAAATGGAAACAGGGCCATCCCAAGCTATCCTCAAATAGCATTCCCATGTATAAGCCAAATAATGATGAACTTATTACATAAGAGAAACAAGGGACTATAAAGAATCTTGCCATCATATCATTCCACAAATCCATCTAAATCATACAATCATATGCAGGTATTATGTAAACTACTACACCTATAGGAGGGATGAGAAACCATGGGACCATTAGACAAAGAATAGGTGGAAAGGCACACCTTGGGTGGAAATATGTGTCCATCTATATATAAGAGTGGAAAGTCATACACCAAACTAGAAAGTATGTCCTAAAATATATAATTAACATGCATGCATAATAGAGTGGCAAGACAAAATTTCTTAGTCAATATCACAATAGTGCTCCAAATATTCAATGAAGTCATGGCTAGAGGGATTATTAACCCAAGTCAAAACATCACTTCAACTTTAGAAAATGGATCATAAGATTATAAACATGTATATTAGGAGATTTTAGTTAACTTTTCAAGAAGGAATATATGAAATAATATTCCTAATGATGGAAATTGGGTTCTTAGTCATTTCAATGCCCAAATAAAATAGAAGTACTCACTCTTATTATTAATGACTAACAACTATTTCTAGTTATACCTTTTGATCCAAAAAGTCATATTTTCATCCCAGAAACACATCAGGTATGTTATTCAACTCAAAAAGAACATGGATATACATTCTTAGTGATATATATATATATATATGGCTCATTTTTTATACCAGCGCGGGTAGCTACCCGCACACCCTTCCTGTCACTCTTTTAAAAAAAATCAATTGTAGAGGAGCATTTTATCTAGCTCCCTAAAAAATTTCATTCAAAAATAATATCATTTGCCCCACCAAAATCAAAAAATACATTCATATATTTACTGACTGTATATTTTTTGTGTAGTTACTTTTTTAGTCATATTGTTACTTTTTTATCAATACAGTTACTCTTTTGGTCTTAGAGTTACTTTTGTGTACCATATAGTTACACTTTTGGATGTCCAGGTAGCGAAAAATCAGGCTACCCGCGCGGGCAGCAAATAAATCCATACATATATATATATATATATATATATATATATATATATATATATATATATATATATATATATATATATATATATATATATATATATATATATATATTTATATATATATATTTATTCTCATATCATAATTCTGATCAAATAAAGGCACAATATGGTTTTTAATCTTATTAAGTGCATATAATATCCATTGTATATATATTATTTTCTAAATGGCAGACATTGCTTATATATATCCATCCAAAGGTAGGGTACAATATTCTCTCTTGCATAGTTAACCATGATAACATATGAACTACTATTTAGTTATATATTGTAACATGGGTGGAGTAGATATTGAATATACATGTAACTCTCATATAAATTAACATATTGATATTTTAGGTTATCCCTTTGTCTCATATTCACACTGGAATCTTTCATCTACATTCACTACAAAGAAAAGATGAATTATCATTGATCCTAATTAGATTTATGTATATGTAGGTAAAAATACATCCATTTATACAAAACAAAAATTTGTAAGCAAAACAATGTAGCTAATCCTATGACATACACTTGAAATAGTATGGTCTCTCTATCTCAAAAATGAAATAAATTTTTTTTGAAACAATTGCTTCAATTAATCATCGATGGGATACAAAGAAGAAAAGAAAGACATGTCTAATGGACCATTACGTGATAGCCATGGGGGCCATTGGGAGAACTCTACTCTTTGGTTGTTCTTGAGTACGAGTTTGGAAATTGTGTCAGCGATTGTGATGAAGTCCCGGGGACTGCAAAGGATGCAGTATGAGGGATTGCTGAGGATGAGCTTCTTCCATTGACGGTAGTGAGCACGGAGGCGAGCATGTGTGCACTGCTTGGCAGTCAAAGGCCTAGATGGTTGATTTAGAATCGGAAATGATGATCACCTTGGTCCAGTCTCGAGATTTGGCTAGAGCACCAGCTTGCGTGATTGCTAAGACTTCGGCTTCTGTCACAGAACCGGCCTTGGTCAGGCAACCTCTCCCTAGGAGAAGGTTTCCGTTGGGGCGTAAGGCCACACATCCATAGCTGGATCTTGGCGGAGACAAAGTGTAGGCAGCATCGTTGAGGATTATGTGCTCATAATGCATTGGCGTGGTGTCCCTCCGGGGTGGATTGGTAGATGACCCTGAAGTAGGGTGTGTCAGAAGGGGAAGCTTCTGCACCATTTTTGACCGTAGCTGTATGAAACGTACCGTAGTTGGAGTGGGTGTGATACTACCCCCATGAACCTCATTGTTCCGAATGGTCCACAGGTGCCATGACACGAAAATCTGCATAGTTGGGTTTATGATGTCATGCTCGCCTTTTACAATTTTGTCCAGCCATATTTCTTCATCTTCAAGGAAGAAGTCGGGAGCAGGTTGGAGTGCCCGCCAAATGGCATCACTCCTCGGACACTCCCGTAGACAATGGATAATAGTTTCATCTCCTACATGACATCTCGGGCAGACCCCAGCGACATTGATGTGGCCACGGCGCTTCTCGACGTTCGTGAGTAATGCTCAGTGCTGGAGAAGCCACAGAAAAGTCTTGATCCTCTCTAGAGCTTGTGCCTTCCAGATTGAGGCCCAGGCACCTGGGACATTCAGCTCTTTGTTTGTTCGTAACCACCGATACGTGGATCTAGCAGTGAGATTCCCACTTGTTTCGTGAGGCCAGATGAAGGTGTCTGCCCCAGCTGCATCATCAGGCAGAGCTGGGATACGGATGACGTCCCAGGTGCTTGCAGGAAGGTGGGCATGGATGAAATCCCAGTCCCACTCACTGTTGTCTAGGAACATCGACGAGACCTGGAGATCTGCGATCTCTGTTGGAACGTTATGGTGAGGTGCTAAGGTTAGGATGTCCTCTCCGGCCAGCCATTTATCCTGCCACACTCTCGTATCTACTCCATTAGCGATCGATTTGGAGCACATGCTTTGGAGCATTGGTAGATTGACGGTGATGAAGCGTCAAATTGCAGAACGAGACATTTTTGACGCAACTCCTCTACCTTTGTATTTTTCTTTTTGGATCTTGACCCATAGCTTGTTTGGCTCATTTATATATGACCAAACATTTTTCAGCAACAAAGCGGCATTCTAATCGCGGGCGTCCTTGATCCCTAAGCCACCATGATCTTTATTGGTTGAGATTTTCTTCCAAGAAACTAGGGACATCTTCTTCTGGTCACCTCGGCCTTACCAGATGAATCGATGAATGTGGTTGTTTATGTCATCGCAAAGGGTAGGCGAAAGCATACCCGTCTGCATTGTATACGTGGGAATGGATTGTAAGGTTGATTTAGCTAGGAAGACTCTACCAGCTAGCGAAAGGTGCCGGACAATCCAGTTGTTCATCCTACCCTGGATTGCGTCGAGAATACTTGAGTGCATGGACTTGTTGGTCCTCATATGGAGAATCGGAACTCCTAGGTATTTACCTAGGTCATTTTTCACTTGGAAGCCCAACTTCCTGCTAATACAGCGTATGTCTGGCTGAGTGACGTTTGTAGAGAAGAAGCAGTGTGATGTGCCCGTTGACACCACCTGCCCGGATGCTAGGGAGAAGGACCTCAAGATTTCCTTGATGTTACTAGCTTGTACAGATGATGCTTCAGCAAGGAGGATGATATCAACTGCAAAGCATACGTGCGTGAGAGGCGTACCTCCTCTGGTAAGGACCATCGGTTTCCAAGTGCCAATATCGAAATTGCGGTGGATCATCTGGCTGAGACATTCCAGGCAAAGTACAAAGAGGTAGGGGCTCAACGGGTCTCCTTGTCTTACCCCTTGCACAGTTTTGAAGGGCTCCATGGGGGCGCCTTCCCAAAGAATGGATGTATCCCCCGATTGGATGATTGACATGGTGAGTTGAATCAGGCATAAAGGAAGGCCCACCTTGGATAATGTGTTGTAGATAAAGGACCAGTTCATCCCATCGAAGGCTTTGGAGAGGTCGAGCTTGATGGCCATCCAACCTTTCGCTCCTTTATTGGTCTTCATGGAGTGGATAACCTCATGTACTAATAAGATGTTGTCAGTGATTTTGCATCTCAGGATAAAGCTCGATTGGCATGGTGAAATCCAATCATCTAACAAGGGCTTAATGCGTTCAACGATGATTTTAGAGATGGCCTTGAATGCCACATTGTTGAGGGATATTGGTCTAAGGTCACCGCAAGTCTGTGGTGTCTTGATCTTAGGCAACAACACCATGTGTGAGTTTGCGATCACAGGTTCCACCGCCGCTGATCTGAAAGGTGTGATGGACGGTGCGCACGACTGAAGGCCCAACATGGGACCTGCTGTGTTGAAGAAAGTCTGTCGTGATTCCGTCAGGTCCAGGAACTTTCGAGGGTGCCATCGAGAAGATGATGTCGTGAACCTCGTTCACTGTGGGAATGGCTTCTAGAGTCAAGAGCGTGGCTTCTGGGATCCGCGGGAAGACACATGCACAACTGTTAGTGTGTACATTTGATATAGGTGAAGGTGTAGTAAGCAAATTGATGAAGAAGGATTGAATATGGGCCCAAACTAAGGTTGGGTCAATGATCCTTTGTCCCTCATCGTTCTTCAGGCAGGAGATCTTGTTATGGTGTCTTCTGGCCCAGACATAGGTCTGGAAAAAGCTTGTATTCCGATCGCCATGTTGTAGCCAGTTGATGTGTGCCTTCTGCTTCCAATCTGCTTCTTCGGTGAGTAGAATGTGGTGGTACCTCTCCTGGAGGTCCACAACCCGGGTGGTGATGTGGGTGTGAACATTTTGATCTGGCCTTCTTTGTAGTTGGTCCAACTCATAGAGTGTCACAGCCTTCTCCCTATGCTTGGTTCTTGTAGAGTTACGGTGCCACCTAGACGTGGCCTTTTGGAATGCCGGTAGAGCTTCAGAGAAGGAGACCGTAGAGTCCCAACCTGACCTAACACAAGCGGTAAAGTCCTCGTCTAAGATCCAGCTAGCTCTGGTTTTGAAACATGCACTTGTGACCGTTCTATTGGGACCATTGGCGGCACTTGACCCAATAGTGATAAGGATAGGGTTATGATCTGAGGTGACTTTGGGGAGCACCTGGATCTTAGTGTTCGGGAGGTGGGAAAGCCATGCCTCATTGGCTATGGCCCTGTCAATCCTCTGGTGGACTACGCCTCACCGAAAGGTGAAGGATTGTCCTGCTGCACCCAAGTCTGCTAGTCCAGTAATGCGAAGGCACTCATGGAACATAAAGGATGAGACAGAGTCGAAGAAGTCGCTACCTATCTTTTATGTTCTACTAAGCATTGTATTAAAATCACCCGCGGCCAACCATGGTGCGCCTTGGGGTGGGAGGAGGGAGATGAGACACTGCCATAGCCATTTCCTTGTCGTTGGTTGAGGGTTGCCGTATATGGCAATGAAATAGAATTTGTCATTCAGCCGGCAATGGATGAATTGGCGGTGGTTAAGGAGGATCTCAACGTTGCATCTAGCGTCATCCCACAGGAGCCAGATGCCTCCTGAGAAACCCTGTGCTTCAACGTGGTGTGAAGATGGGAAGCCCAACCTTTTGATGATGTTGTCGGCTACCATGCCACTACAGCGAGGCTCGATGATTACCATAAGATGACGTCTATGGGTTCTTCTGAGTTCTTTGACATAACAGACTTTATCGTCAGAGTGTGCTCCTTGGATATTAAAGGTGATAATGTTCATTGAGATGGAGGGAGGATGAGAGGGTTAGGTGGTTGCCGCCCGCAATCCGATTTTATCTTCTTGGACTGCCATATCTGGTGATTCTGACTCCTCACCCATAATGTTGAAGTCTATTGCTTTTTTAGCTGTCGAGGACAAACTAGCCATCTGTTGAGCAAGACTCCCCTTCTTGTGGATCCTCTCAGGAGTCTTAGATGGTGCTTGCACGATGATCTGTCTATTTCGTAGGGTTACAGTGTGACCTCATGTCATCTTGGGACCGAGGTGGAATGGTGGAAAGGAACTTGGGTCACCCAATCCAAATTGGAAGGGTTCGGTAGGATTGATAGTGAAGGGTCTGCCTTGGGCCACTTCATCGTCTGTAAGGTTGATGAAGGTGTTCGGGGGGGGAGTTGGTAGATGCTATGGCATCATGCTTCTTCTTCTCAGCCTTTTTCCGTTGGCGTCGGCTACCTCCAGGCAGCCCCTTGCCCTCGTCATCCTGGGGAATCTCCTTGTTGGCTTCCTCCATCGACGTTGCCTTGGCTTGGCTGACTGTGGCAGTGGCGCCGTCCTTTCTTGATGGGGTGGTCTTCCGCTCCCGTTCTTTGTGTGGATTGACGGTGAATAGGGTGGCGTCTGTTCGCATGACGGTGCTCCTGCCTCAATGAATACGCACTCCGCGTCCACATGGCCTAGGCGGCCGTAATGCACACACAAATGGGGTAGGTTTTCATATTCAAGGCGAAGCTGCTCACCGTTGAGGATGAATCCTGGGAGTAGGGGTCGTGATGTGTCGACTTCGACGGCCATCCTCGCGAACTTCCCCCTATGTCCCTGGATAGTATTATCGTCAATCCTGATAGTCCTCCCAACGGCGTTGTCGATACTTTCTAACAGCTTATTCTAATAGAGATGAATCGGCAGATCCGGGAGCCTTGCCCACACCACAATTTTCCTTGGGATTTGATTCGATGGACGAAACTCCAGGTACCATGATTGGATCGACAGGTAGTTACCAAAGATTGTGTATGACCCTCCCGTCATGACCTTGATGAATTCAGATTCACTTACAAGTTGGACGATGTAATAACCATGTTCTAGATCGATGACTCTATAGTGTTCTGATAGCCCCCATAGACTCTGGATCCGGTTTACCAGAGCGTGGTACCCTATGTTCAGGCCGAGGGCCTTGACGCTCACCGTGTTCTTCCACGGTTCTAGCAACGGAGGGAGGACGTCTGGCTTGACGGTGAAGGAAGGCAGTGTACCCACACTTTCGATCGTGATGTCTTCAGATTTAAGGGTGTCCGGGATACCGGGTTCGGAAGGTATGGTCCGAGTCCTCTGCTCGCCGCTTCCTTGAAGGAAGGCCGAGGGGGCGACGATCGTTGCATCTCCACGTCCGTGTCAAGTTGAATGGCTTTCGTGCCTTCAGTCGAGGGTGCGTCACCCCGGACCGCCGCGGTTGGATCGTCATCCGGAGGGCGGGCGAGCCTCCCTTGCCCCCACCCTCTGTTGCATCCCCGTCCCCCTCTGCCGCCGCCTCTTCCAAACCCTAGGGGCGGCGTCATTGCGTCTCCTCGAACAAAAAAAAAATGAAATAATTAGTTGTACGCTAATCATCTCCCGCTCAGTTTCCTTTTCCCCCTTCGATCTCATTTCCCTGTTATCCTCCAATCGCACGTCTCTACCCCTTTCCACCCCCAATTTCTCCCACTATGCTAGATCCCCTAGTCTTTCCTCTAACGGAAACACATACTATCCTCTTCTCCTCACAATTTTGACTTCTCAGCTCCTAAGATGTGATCGCTTGCTTCTTTTCAGTGCCTACCTGCAGCTGCCTCATGGCTCCACATCATTCTTCTTCTCGAGGACTCCACCTAATTGCGTGGAGGCTCTGCTAGTCATTCGTAGGACCTCCGCACAATGGAAGGACTCCTCTAGCTGCTGTACTTCTCTACGGATCCACCTAGCCGCCTGAGGGCACCGTAGTTTGTGGAACCAGTTAACATCTCGCAGCCAGGTGTGATTCTTCTCTCACAGTGATCTCTCTAATCCACTTCCTATCAAATAGGTAAATAATCATTTTTCATTCTAAGATTTGACCAGATCCATTGACTTGGGACACTATAACTTTCGATAGTGTATGAATCAAGTGCGTTGTTTTCACAATTTGATGTAATTTTACATAAACTTGATAAACCTGATGAACTGCGGGAAAACAAGTATATGACCACATTATGCCTGCTTGTCATATATTATAATAATATTACTTTACCATTTTAGTAGTTCTAAATAGTTTTTTCAAGTTTGATTCAATATTTACCTCATTTATTATGAATATATTGTTGTTAATTTTCTAACATCATTAAGTGAATTTTGATTTTAGAATACATTATTATTGACTAAGTGCAGCGGCACAACCGAAGCAAAGAGTTCATTCCAAATTAGAAATACTATGGAGGTATATATCTTCCATTTCATCTCTGCATGACATCCCCAAAACGATTCTAATTTCTTATTCACTTGTGGTTCCTTTTGGTACAATGAGATAGACTTCAATATTGGGAGTGTGTATTTAGCATCAAATTATAATTGATACCTAGAAGGATAAATATTTTGTTCACTTACATGTCTCACTTCTTCATAAACATATTGCTAATTAAAGAACTCTTGTCTTTTGGATGATGATATTTATTGTGCTATGTAATATTAATTTTAGCCATGTGGAATCATTTGGCGAAACCTCTAATGAGTATTCAAAATGTCATGCTCAGTTGTTGAATGTATCTTACAATTTTTATATAAGATTGAGAGATCATAGAATTTTAGACGATGGTACACCAATTACAACAACAGAGATCAAAGATCTAGTTTTCTTGACAAAATCCCATATTAAATTGGATCTTCATGATGAGATCACAATACAAAATGTGTTGGTAGGAATAATACATTCTCATTCTCCATATTATTTGCAAGTTTGTTCATCTTTGTCCCCAAAAGCAACAAGTTGGAACATTATGCTAGGCATGCAGTTGGAATGATATGCTTCTTGTCACATCTGTGTTGTAGATCGGTCATTAACTCTACATTTTAAATAAATAAAATTCCTAATGGTGTATACATCTCAAGCAATTGTCCTTAGTGTGACCACTGACGTGCACATATGTCATTGGGAGTTTATGTCTATATGGAAGTTATCCATTCTCGCATACATTTCCATCTAGGAAAATCCTTATTATTGTACCCGGACATCTTGGGTGATGCTGACTTGCATGAATAAATATGTACACTACGTCGACGACAAGACTATCCTCATTAGCTTCCAAAGGTATTGATTTAAGCCAACACAGAGAACATGTTAATGTGTTACTATTCATTTTTCAATGCTTCAAGCATCTCAAGACTAACTAGGAGTTAGACATGCATTATTCACCCAGGACAAGCATGGACTTCAAGCCATGGTGGTCTCCATCACCGCTATCATGATGTAGAGCTAATGGTTGTGGAAAAAAATAATTGAGACTTGGTGTTCCCTTCGTGGGTGCCAACAGCTAAGTAATGGCAATTTCATATGTAGTAAGAGTAAAATTGACATGTAATATGGATATACAATCAAATCTGAAAATGAAAATTAGGATCTCATGCCATACAAAAAATTACTACATATATGTATTATCAAATGTCATGTTAGGTAATGTGTGATTGTTTTAAAAGAAGATAGTTCATATTTCTTAGCTCAATTTATAAATGTTGAATATATCTCATACATTCAATATCATTTGAGTAGGTTGGGTTTAGCTTTACTGCAAGTGTAAATTGACCATGTTATTCTGCCTATCCTTGTTTCTGGATGCCATTTTTCAAACCTTTCCAAAATATTTACAGACAAGCTCCAATAAATAGAGACAAAGCTTTTGGAAACATGTTCTTTGTCAAGGAAGAGTTATGCTTATCTTGATGATGATTCTATCCACTCTAATCCTAACTCCTCTCTAAGGAAGTTCTACCTCTAATAGAGGTTATCGATGAGGAGATGGAAGGTTTAGATATCTTCATTCTAATGCTCAAGCTCAATTATTAGTATACTACTTTACCTGGGATCACTAGACAGAGGTACATGAAGATTTATGTTTGTCAAATGATGGATTTGACAGCTCATGCAACCTACTTATGAGACTCTAAAGATCTTTACTCTCTTTCTTGCAATATTAACATGGTATGATGGCTATTATAAATGGATCTATTTTTTATATGAACTTCTAAATGGAGTGAAATTATAGTGATAGATATGTTCTCACTAACTCTGGAATTTCAACTTGAGATATAAGCAACTCTGTATTTTTTAGATCCTTATTCATTCAATGTATTGTTGTTCTTCCTAATCATAGATTGTGCCAAGATTTGATAATGAGGTGGCAGAGGCTTTCTTCCTAATTTTGCACCTTGCCAAGATTTTAGGGATATCAAGACTTCATCTTTTGAAGTACTATACAACATTAGATATCAAGTCTTTGGGTGACACTACTCAAGCTGGACATCATAGTGCTATCAGCCACACTCAGGAAGGTCTCAAATCTATGGCACAACACTATACAAACCTGACTGGTAATTACCACATAGGAAGAACATATTTAAAACATTACAAATACATTTTGGGTATAGTTAGTTCCTATGGTTATGTATATGAAAGAACTAGAAGACTCCATAATAGAGATATCATCTCATATAAGATGTAAATCTATAGGTAAATTGGAGTTGTCTACTAGTGGTGTTTCTCACAATCTGGATGATATAATATCTCCTTTACATGTCACCAACAAAAGGTGTCTTCATATAATTTGTAATTATATTTGGAAGGTTTGGTCTTTATAATATCTTATGCTAATATTCAATCTTTTAAATTGTTTGTTCAGGCATCCCAAATGCTTAAGAATTACCCTTCACAGTTATTACCACCTTGGAATGTCATTGACTCCAAATTTAATATTCAGGATTCCGAAAGCTATGCATTGTGATATAGGTAACTGATAATGCTTTTAGCTGCATAATTTTTATATTAGGGAATGACCATTTTATACCCTTGTCTATGGGGGTGATGTTCTATTATTGTAGTGTCTCATAGGAGGGCTCTATACATAATGGTTTACAAATATATGTTGATACTTGTGGAGAGCAATGTGAAAGAAAAATGAAATATATGGAGAATGGGGGAGGGCCATAATGGTATTGTCTCATAGGTACAACTTCATCTGAAGCATATGCTAATCTATGTCACACATGTGTGTCATGTTAGAAACCCCTCCATAGCTTTTTGCAATAGTTGTTACCCCTACTTTAAGTAATCCTACAAATCTAGGATCCCAGATCAAGAATGTTGAAGAAACCTTTCATACAAACACTGAAACTTGGAAAATGCATGTGTCAAATACATACTTCAAAGATTTTGGAATCAATTGATAAAAAATTCATAAATGTAAAGGATAGGAATGCTAGTTTTTGAGATCTATTTAATGACCCTTTGGAATAATATCCATTTCCCTGAGGTAAGTAGGTCATTTGCTCCTACACTACAAGCCTCTCATGGATGATCATTTTTTGATCTATGTTGTACATGTGTGAGTCATGAAAGAAACCTTGCCATAGTTTTTTGTAATACATGTTGCCCCTACTTTAAGTAATATTACAAATCTTGGATCCCATATGAAGAATTCTGAAGAAACCTTCCATAAGGACATTGGAAGTTGGAAAATGCTGAGACAAATACATACTTGAAAGCTTTTGGAATTAATTGATCAAAAATTCATTATGTAAAGAATATAAATTTTGGTTTCTTAGATATTTTTAGTGACTCTTTTGGAATTATATCCATTTCCTTGGGGAAAGTAGGTCATGTTCTCCTACACTACAAGCCTCTCATGGCTGGTTTTGGTGTTGGATATCCCCATATACCTTCTATAAAATAGATTTGGTAGATTTATAATGTCACATATTTAGATTATTGTATGCAATGATGATGCACTTTTTTGCACCTAATAATTGGGCTTGGTCCTCTCTAGTTGTGATCTTCAACATCACAACTCCTCACAAACTCTACTTCTTTAGTTCCATGGCAACATTGGCTACCTCAGACCCACCTTCACCAACCAAGTCCTGGAAGGCTTGCTCCATCATCTAATGATTAGGTGATATTAGAGCATGAGCATTACTATTTTTCTTTATTCCAATAAAAAGATTTATCTATGCGCCTCCCATTTCTTGGATATTTGCAACTCAATTTCTATTTTCCCCTCACCTCAGAGGGGGCAATGATTCACATAGGTTGTCATTTGCAAAATTTACATTACCAGTTGGTGAGAATTCTTAAGGCATCCTTTGTGTATTGCGGAGACTTCTCCTAATACGTTTAGTCCCTATTTGGGTTTAGGGATTCAAAATACCATTAGTTTTTGTGTAATATTGTGTATCAACTTAATGATCAGTAATAACATGTTGTTTTTTAGTCATTGAAATAATGTACTTGAAAATTTCGTCAAATTTGTAGGTATTGAGATTGACACGGGGGTGGTCGGTGTCCACTTTTTTTGCATGATACATCTATTCAAGATAGTTGGCTCATTTTCTATCCTACCTATCTTTTTTGTTGTGAATACCATTTGTATCAAATTATTTACATGAAATTCTTGCTATTTTTTCTCCATTGAACCTTTTGTCTCTAGATGTCAGGATATCTCTAGTTGTCTAAAAACTATAGAATATTAATATTAATGGTCAAAAGTTGACCAGGAAGATTTGTAATTCTTTTTATAATTATCAAAGAAATTATTTTTTTAAAACCGGTGACTATATTTTTACTTGAGCTCTCTCCTATGACTATTGATATAACCATCTAACCTTTGTCCCTTCCCCTCTTTCTTGTTGAATTGGATTTGATAAATACTATTAATTGGTTGCTTCTTGTGATAGAAATAGTTGGTCAACTATAATCTGTATTGCCAAGTTAATTCATCAAATAGCTTAGATAATCATTTATGTGCATTGTATATACATAATATATTATTATTATTATTTTATCTATGGTCTAAAATATATATAAATATTAACTTCCTATAGTTAGAATTATTAGATTTTTTTCATTTTATAGTATTTTTATATTGATATGAGTAAATATACATAGAATGCAATTACATAGACTTGAATTAGTTCTATTATATAATGTAAGAAAGTTTGTATTTCCATATTTCTCAAAGTGTTCATTATGTATCAATATTCAGAGTATGAGTATATTGAGATTCCACCCTTCTTATATATTGCATTAAGTCATGATTGTATATGTATGTATGTGTGTGTGTCTATATATATATATATATATATATATATATATATATATATATATATATTTTTGTGCGTGTATACCACCAGGTAAATCAACTAATAAAACTAACTAGATATAAACACCACATGTACTATCATTTTTGTCTTAGTTACTGTGTAAACCAGTACTATTAGGTTTATAAAGTTAACAAGAATACTCACAATGGTGATTATATTGATATGTCATGATCAGTTCATTTTTATAATTATTTCTAGTATTGACATTGTTAGTTCCTTTCTTCCTTCATGGTTTGACTTTCTTCCTTATATCTAGAGTTGATTGTATTCAAGTCTTCCAACAATTTCTCAACCAAGATATTTGCTAAAGTTCAAACTCCCATCAAGCATTGGTGTAACATACTCAATTCCAAACACATAGGCTAACCCTCCGTTCTTCTTGGCTCTTATTTAACTATTTTATTATCCAATCCCCTTTAGTCCCTTTTCTTTACCATTCTCAATTATATACCTTCTAGTGCCCACTTTTCCCCTATTTTAGAATAGATTAGACTTTGTTTCAATCTAATATCCCTAGATGACTCATTAGTATCCCATGGACATGAAATCTTAGGATGTAATAACCCTAATAATTTAACCATGAGAAATTGGTGAATGATAATAATAAACTACAGTCTTACCCATAACTAGATATCCCAGTCAACTTGGGATCTTATAATGTGGAAATGGATAACTCAAAGGAGTTTCATCCTATATGGCCATTAGGGTAAGCTTAATACCCTGATTAAGGTTGCATTTGGCGTCCAACTTGTTTAATGTGGGTAAGTTAATTGGCGGTACGTTAACCTCATTTTCTACCGCAAGGAATTGCTATGACACATAAACTTTGCTTTTAACAGTTAATTAGTCCATACGGTAACTTACCTGGCCTGTTAAATCTGTAACAAACACAGGTTAATATATCCAACTGCGTTTACTTGTTGTGTCGCCGAACTGCCGGCGTCCCAAACGGAGCCTAAGTGATTAGTGTATAATGGGGAAAAATATAAAACAAATAATCTCAAAATGCAAAACTAAGTCCAAATTTATGTTCCTCGTACCCTAATTAGTTAACATACCAATTTTGGGTCTAATCAGATATTAAATACACACCTAATAGCAATTTAGGAGATAAGGATATAAGTTCAAATGTTATTTATGTGATTTACTTTGTTATCACAATTTTTTTACATTACACTGTTTCTCGTGGTCCAATGCTTGCATCCGCTTTGATCGGATCTGACTCTTTGGTCATCCTCTTCGAGTTGCCTTCGCCGTTGTAGCCGGCCGCAAAGATCCAGTCCACCAGGCATCTTTGTTTCTCTCCCTCGCACATTTCTAGGTCTCTCCTTCCGCTTTCCTCGCCTCCAGATTTGTTTTCCTCTAGCCAAACACATCAGGCAATAGGGCACGTCGCTCCACGACCCAGAGGTGAAACACCCAAAAAGCCGTCCAGCCACTGCCTTGCTTCATTGTCACCGACACGCACACACCCAACCTGGGATCAACCTGGAAACCCTCTCAGTCTCCTCATATCTCGCCTACACCATCAACTACTCCCCTGGTACCCTATGCTACCATCTCCACATCCCTACATCCTGAATAGAAGAGTCAGACCACTGCATATCCTGGATGGTGAACCGTCAATGCCAAGGCACGTTGGTGGCAAGGAAACTCCTAGTCTGCATGCAGAACGAGAAGCGCCCTCTCCTACACCCCAGCAGTCGTGACCAGCTCCAACGGCTCCCAAGACCAAACCGACCACCACCTGCCTCGTACTCCTATACTGGTCCATCTTCATCCTTAATTCCATCAGCTTGAAGTACTGCCGGCGCCCCCTCTCCCTACTAACATTTTGAATCCACTGGATATAGTTTCATTTATCAATTTCCTGAGGTCAATACGATGGGTATCCATAATGATCTTTCGTGTCTGCTCAATGTGGAGTCATATACTCAATTCTACTGATTGGAGTTCCTCCTAAGATTTGTTCTATGAACCCTTGGAGCCTGCCAAGAGTGTCAAGATATCTCAGACATAATCAGAGACAGAGTCCCAAAGCTTTCGGAACCACTATCTCCTCCAGATTCTCGGTAATCCAGCTATTCCATGTTTGCTCTCCTTATGCACTGTGTATGTTGTCAGAGTCATGGACATCTTGCCTTTACGTCCCATTTTCTTGGTTTTGTTCTGATCGAATTTGCCCTCTCATTGGTGCCAAATACCTTAGCAATGACATCATTTGGTTTTGGTACTTGTTTTGTCTCTCCCTTAGTTTCATAGTATCGATGTGATTCAAGTATGGCCTGCGGACACTGGGTCCCCGCTTCCATGGTAGAGTCAAGCAGTAGCTAGTTGCTGTTGTTGTGAGGGGAAGATCCTGGGTAGCAGACTGCCATACTTTCTCACCATTCCATGTGGTTTGGGAGAGGGTAATATTGCTTTCTCTACCTTGGTTTTATATGAATAGCACATGTTTTCGGCTTGTCAAGCATATTGTTCTGAAATAATAATGTGGGACAAACTGGTCTTATAGCTCGAATTTTGTTTCACAGATCATAAAATTTAATGACATTGTAAAATCAATAAATAGTTACAATAGAACTAAAAATGTTTGGAATCCTAAAAAATTATGAAGCATAGATCTAGATATGTTTCTGAACCTAAATCAACTCTATTTGGAAGTCGATTCCTAGGGTTTGAATATTTAGTAGGAATTTGACCCTAGTTTTATGTGCTAATGTTACTAGGTGATGTATGACCCTAATCCTGGACTCTAAGAGTTTGAATATGGATGTATGTTGGCAAAATATAAGGTATGTACATCCTCTATTTTATTTTGGGCATTATTTGACTAAAACCTACTTTTCTTTTAATGAGGCATCTCTTGAAATATTGTTTCTCTTGGAAATCTAATATTCATGGACATTCCTAATTCCTGATATAAATCTCTTTTCACTGATGTGATTACTAATTGGACATGTTATATGGGTGTTTAGGCCCCTCCTGCCTTGTTGTCTTTTGTTGGAAATTGACTGAATTACTAGTCTTGCCTCTCTATTTTATGCATGCTACATGTTTGACTAGAATATCTATAATAGTGGTACTTATGTATAACCATACTTATATAGGGCGTGTGCTTCTGCCCGGGGTGTGCGTTTCCACCCTTATTTATTTTTAGGCCATGATCCTATGGTGTTATGGCCCTATTTTAGGTATATTTAGTCTACACTGTTATGCATGCAAATGTTTGTTGTTTTAGTTTGATTCTGTGGATGATTGTTGTGGCAAGACACTCTTTATTAACATGCTTGTAATCTGAATTTATTATGCCTCATTTCTTTTGTTACATTTCTCTTGAAGTTACCTAATTACAAATAGCCCCCTTCTTGTGGGAACATCTCTTTTTGCACTTTCACCCCAATATAATGCCCAAAGTTTATTATATGTACATACTCATCTCTTTGCTGACCTCTATGTTGTTTCCTATGTTCTGGGTGATGTTCCCTTCCACCCAGGTTTAGGTGTGTTAAAGATCAAGGTTGCTTGAAGATCATATAAAGGGAATTGTACCTAAGGATAGCTTGGAATGGATAGGTTACTCTCTGCTACTAGGCTTGTTTGTAGTTAGTTCAAGTTTTTTTGTAATATCACCTTTTATGGTGATGAGCTATTGTATAACGATACCCATTGTAACTTTGTAATAGTTTTGTTCCACTGCTTATTCATTATTATGCTCTGTAATATGTGTCATTTGAGAAATGAATGAAATTCCTCCTTTCCTTATTACCTTTTTGGTACGTTTGGGATTGGATGGGCTATTTCTTCAATTCAGTGAAGAGTGGATCTCCTATTGGGTCTCACTCTTTACAAAATGGTATCAGAGCCAAAAGCAGTCGGTAACTTGACTATTTCAAGTTATCCTACATTGTTCCTTAATTAGGTGCTTAGGTGACCTTTTAGAGGTTATTGCCAGACCTATTTCTGTATAGTGGTTTACCAACTAGTATTTCAATCCCTTCTAAAATTGGTCAACACATCTTCTTACAACACATTAGTTGTGGAAGCATAGTGTGTGACAAACCAAGACCATCCTACCCTCTCCATGGGGGTATAATGAAACTACACTAGGAATGGCTTTTCTAGTGATATATCTCCTGATTTATATGAGTCTATCTAGACTACATTATGTGTAGGTTGACTTGGACATTCATAGCTAGGTGTAACCCTAGTTACCACATGTGACCCCTTTTATATGACTTTGATCTAGCACGCTTAGCATACATTCACTTGGTTACTAAGCATGCATGAACGTAAAATATAAAATCCTAAATTAAGATTAGGGTTAAGATTCCTTTGATGTTAAGTGTTATCCTAAACTAGATCAATTTTATTTATAGCATGCCTTGTCCTCAATGTGAGTATATTAGGATAGCTTTGCCCTGGTGCCATCCCCTCAAGGGCTAAATTCCACCCTCATTGGGATTGTTATTCTTGTGTATTGGAATTGATTGATGGAGCTAAATGTTATAGTAGGAATACTTAAATTATCACCTCTCTCAGAGTACTTGGTTTACCTAGTGATTGAGATGGGTATCTGGACTATATAGGTTACCTTATCATGTGAAGGAACTATGGTGGAGAAAACCCTAAATCACTGCCTATCATGTTGGGTAATCTCATGTTTCGATTTGGACTCAGGATGAGGTAGTGGGGATTATGATTAAGAATGACATGGGAAATGGTGGATGTCATGCTTGGGTAGGTTTTGACCGATTGTTGGCTATGAGAAATATACTCCCTTCTCTCTCTCATTGCATGCATATTAGAGAATACTCACATGACCTTTTAAGTGATAGAAGGATCAGACCTCTTTTATAGAAGGAAGTGGTTATAGGATAGTAATGTATGTGTCAGGTTGTGGAAGGTGTCTGACTTGGTTCTTGGATTGATTTTGGCGCCAATTTTGCATCTTCACCGCCAGTCCTTTATCGCCAAAACTTATTTTCATTATTAAACTATATATACAAAAGATTTATTTTCTTTTTATGATCTCATCGATGATTTTCAGAACCAAGTCACTGCCACAAGTAAGTTGAGTAGTAGAGAAGCTCTTTAGTGAAGTACCCTTAGTTGACATGTTCAACCCTAATACCCTAGGCCTAAGATTGACATAGTTAATTTCAAATATATACATCAGACCTAGTGGATCCACCCTTTCTCCCCTCTAGGATATGTCCTAAGTTATAGTTTAAGCCTTTTAAGGGGTGGAGTTCCCGTACAATCTAGTTAATAGGCATAATCAAGGTTAATAACAGCTACAATGAGTAAAACTTAGTATGTTGGAATTTCTGATTTTTTTTTCATGTGATCATGTTAAATAGGGGTGTAAGGGGACTGACTACACATTAATCAAAACATGTCTAATGTAATGTGTAAAATTAACTCGTGAAGGAGAAATTGAAATAGTTGCATACAACACACTATAGTGTTCATATATGAATGAGAAAATTCATTGGCACACAAAACCCTAATCTTACACCTCAACCCTAATATGTTTATTAAAGTATAAGTGTTGTCTTAGACAAGTAACACATCATTACTTGACCCCCTTGATATAATTCATAAATAAATTGAAATTAAGATATAACCCTAATACTAGAAGGAAAACAAGACATATATGCACGCCATACATAAAGTTACCATTATAAATAATAATGTGTTAATGATGTTTATGATGATGATGATAACATTGATAAGTAAATTTTTCCTTAGTAGTAATAATGATAGGAATCATGGTGCTTGAGGATCGATGTTTATAGGAAAGGGTAGTTCACCTTTTTGGCATTCACAATCTGAATGGTTCTATTGGGAAATTTGTATATGAACATTGGCCATTCATGCTTTAGAGAGGGAAGATGAGGATCAGTAGAACAACTTAGTACCTCATGTTTGTTGGGACATGGTTCTTGTAAGTGGATAACGAAACACTCATAACAATTTAGGCAATCTTTATGAACGTAGCACCATTAAGATAATCTATGTCTTCATGTAAAATTTTGCTAGCCCATCCTAGAATACAAGGAAATGGTGGGGACTTGATACATGTGGGTTAACCAAGGAGTTTTGGATATAAGTATGATGTTGAGTGTTGTACAATAGCCCACCATATTGAGTACATTGGAGATCTCATATTAGTTTACAATTACGTCTTATCACTCATGACTAGCGGTGGATGGATTTTGGGGATGAAATCCTCTTTAAGGGGTGGAGTGTTGTAACATACTCAATTCCAGACACATATGCTAACCCTTTGTTCTTCTTGGCTCCTATTTAACTATTTTATTATCCAATCCCCTTTAGTCCCTTTTCCTTACCATTCTCAATTATATACCTTTTAGTGCCCACTTTTCCCCTATTTTAGAATAGATTAGACTTTGTTTCAATCTAATATCCCTAGATGACTCATTAGTATCCCATGGACATGAAATCTTAGGATGTAATAACCCTAACAATTTAACCATGAGAAATTAGTGAATGATAATAATAAACTACAGTCTTACCCATAAATAGATATCCTAGTCAACTTGGGATCTTATAATGTGGAAATGCATAACTCAAAGGAGTTTCATCCTATATGGCCATTAGGGTAAGCTTAATACCCTGATTAAGGCTGCATTTGGCATCCAACTTGTTTGATGTGGGTAAGTTAATTGGCGGTAAGTTAACCTCATTTTCTACAGCAAGGAATTGCTACGACACATAAACTGTGCTTTTAACAGTTAATTAGTCCATACGGTAACTTACCTAACCTATTAAATGTGTAACAAACACATGTTAATATATCCAACTGCGTTTATTTATTGTGTCGCTGAACTTTCGGCGTCCCAAATGGAGCCTAAGTGATTAGTGTATAATGGGGAAAATACAAAACAAATAATCTCAAAATGCAAAACTAAGACCAAATTTATGTTCCTCATACCCTAATTAGTTAACATACCAATTTTGGGTCTAATCGGATATCAAATACACACCTAATAGCAATTTAGGAGATAAGGATATAAGTTCAAATGTTATTTATGTGATTTATTTTGTTATCACGATTTTTTTTACATTACACTATTTCTCGTGGTCCAATGCTTGGATTCGGTTTGATCGGATCTGACTTTTTGGTCATCCTCTTCGAGTTGCCTTCGTCGTTGTAGCCGGCCGCAAAGATCCAGTCCACCAGGCATCTCTGTATCTCTCCCTCGCACGTTGCTCGATCTCGCCTTCCGCTTTCCTCGCCTCCAGATTTGTTTTCCTCTAGCCAAACACATCAGGCAATAGGGCACGTCGCTCCACGACCCAGAGGCGAAACACCCAAAAAGTCGTTCGGCCACTGCCTTGTTTCATCGTCACCGGCACACACACACTGAACCTGGGATCGACCTGGAAACCCTCTCAGTCTCCTCATATCTCACCTACACCAGCAACTACGCCCCTGGTACCCTGTGCTACCACCTCCACATCCCTACATCCTGAATAGAAGAGTCGGACCACTGCATAGCCTGGATGGAGAACCGTTAATGCCAAGGCACGTTGGTGGCAAGGAAACTCCTAGTCTGCAGGCAGAACAAGAAGCACCCTCTCCTACACCCCACCAGTCGTGACCAGCTCCAACGGCTCCCAAGACCAAACTGACCACCACCTGCCTCGTACTCCTATCTTGGTCCATCTTCATCCTTAATTCCATCAGCTTGAAGTACTATCGCTGCCCCCTCTCCCTACTAACGTTTTGAATCCACTGGATATAGTTTCCTTTATCAATTGCCTGAGGTCAATACGATGGGTATCCATAACGATCTTTCGTGTCTGCTCAATGTGGAGTCCTATACTCGATTCTACTGATTGGAGTTCCTCCTAAGATTCATTCTATGAACCCTTGGAGCCTTCCAAGAGTGTCAAAATATCTCAGACATAATCAGAGATAGAGTCCCAAAGCTTCTGGAACCATTATCTCCTCCAGATTCTCGGTAATCCATCTATTCCATGTTTGCTCTCCTTATGCACTGTGTTTGTTGTCAGAGTCACGGACATCTTGCCTTTACGTCCCATTTTCTTGGTTTTGTTCTGATCAAATTCGCCCTCTCATTGGTGCCAAATACCTTAGCAATGACATCATTTGGTTTTGGTACTTGTTTTGTCTTTCCCTTAGTTTCATAGTAACGATGTGATTCAAGTATGGCCTGCGGACACTGGGTCCCCGCTTCTGTGGTAGAGTCAAGCAATAGCTAGTTGCTGCTGTTGTGAGGGGAAGATCCTGGGTAGTAGACTGCCATACTTGCTCACCATTCCATGTGATTTGGGAGAGGGTAATATTGTTTTCTCTACCTTGATTTTACATGAATAGCACGTGTTTTCGGCTTGTCACGCATATTGTTCTGAAATAATAATGTGGGACAAACTAGTCTTATAGCTCGAATTTTGTTTCACAGATCATAAAATTTAATGACATTGTAAAATCAATAAATAGTTAAAATAGAACTAAAAATGTTTGGAATCCTAAAAAATTATGAAGCATAGATCTAGATATGTTTCTGAACCTAAATCAACTCTATTTGGAAGTCGATTCCTAGGGTTTGAATATTTAGTAGGAATTTGACCCTAGTTTTATGTGCTAATGTTACTAGGTGATGTATGACCCTAATCCTGGACTCTAAGAGTTTGAATATGGATGTATGTTGGCAGAATATAAGGTATGTACATCCTCTATTTTATTTTGGACATTTTTTGACTAAAACCTACTTTTCTTTTGATGAGGCATCTCTTGAAATATTGTTTCTCTTGGAAATCTAATATTCATGGACATTCCTAATTCCTGATATAAATCTCTTTTCACTGATGTGATTATTAATTGGACATGTTATATAGGTCTTTAGGCCCCTCCTGTCTTGTTGTCTTTTGTTGGAAATTGACTGAATTACTAGTCTTGCCTCTCTATTTTATGCATGCTACATGTTTGACTAGAATATCTAGAATAGTGGTACTTATGTACAACCATACTTATATAGGGTGTGTGTTTCTGCCCGGGGTGTGCGTTTCCACCCTTATTTATTTTTAGGCCAATAATCCTATGGTGTTATGGCTGTATTTTAGGTATATTTAGTCTACATTGTTATGCATGCAAATGTTTGTTGTTTTAGTTTGATTCTGTGGATGATTGTTGTGGCAAGACACTCTTTATTAACATGCTTGTAATCTGAATTTATTATGCCTCATTTCTTTTGTTACATTTCTCTTGAAGTTACCTAATTACAAATAGCCCCCTTATTGTGGGAACATCTCTTTTTGCACTTTCACCCCAATATAATGCCCAAAGTTTATTATATGTACATACTCAGCTCTTTGCTGACCTCTATGTTGTTTCCTATGTTCTGGGTGATGTTCCCTTCCACCCAGGTTTAGGTGTGTTAAAGATCACGGTTGCTCGAAGATCATATAAAGGGAATTGTACCTAAGGATAGCTTGGAATGGGTAGGTTACTCTCTGCTACTGGGCTTATTTGTAGTTAGTTCAAGTTTTTTTTTGTAATATCACCTTTTATGGTGATGAGCTATTGTATAACGATACCCATTGTAACTTTGTAATAGTTTCGTTCTGCTGCTTATTCATTATTATGCTCTGTAATATGTGCCATTTGAGAAATGAATGAAATGCCTCCTTTCCTTATTACCTTTTTGGTACGTTTGGGATTGGATGGGCTATTTCTTCAATTCAGTGAAGAGTGGATCTCCTATTGGGTCTCACTCTTTACAATTAGTCAATAGTACTAGGTGAAGGATGTGGTGGTGAGAGAAAACTGAGGGTACTTGGTTTGAATAATTCTATTTGGGAACGGTATTGAGGTAGAGAAGAAAAGGAAACTATGGTTGACTATGTAGACCTCGACGATGTTTGGGATTTGTAGTGGCAATTTATAGTGACATATTTTGATTAGCATTCATGCTGAAGGAGTCAAAGATGAAGGTTTGAGATGGGGTGAAGTGGATAGTGGTGTAGAAGTGGGGTTTGGTGATCATTGGTGGTTGATCATGTATAGATGTTGTGTTCATTATTGTGTTTATAGGTCTATTTTCATCGTGTTTTTATTTGAGTAAATATATACAATGAAGGGTGGTCCTAGGTTTTGGATAGATGCCTTGATTTTAGGAGGAGAGGGGATAGAGGTAAAGGCAGTTACGATTGTCTTGGGGAATTGTTGACATATGTAATGACACTTCTACGATTTTGTTAGCTTAAGGAGGAGAAATCATGATGGCAGCCATCTACCTTTAGCATCAATATAGTATTTACCATCAATTTTGAGGTTTCAAAGACAAATACAATATCCTACAGGTGTTTGGGTGTTACATGAGTTTAGGACAATGTCATGGCCGTGTTACGCATAATCACCAGTTGCAGCACTAAGAGAGAATATTTGGGTCTCCTCAGGTTTATAAACTCAATATTAATAGGCATATCCTCCTAGTTTTAATTCACAACTTTTGTAACTCTTAGTCTACATGTGTACTCTTTAAGAGATTGCATCCATACCTTTAACCTCTATCATATTAATTTCTAAAAACATTAATTCTCTAGTTGAAGTCTTCTCTTTGAACTTTAAATGTTCTTTTAAAAATATTTGATAATTTATATGTATAATTATGAATATTATTTTGTATTTATTCCAAATTGAATAGGTGTTGTAAGATAAACAATTATGAGAACAAAATGTATAATCAATTTATTTAGGCTCAACTATTTTGAATAGAAATAAATGAAGCCAGATTGATTTATGAAATTAAATAGAGGTACCAGTTCGTAACATACACTCAAGTGTGGATACTTAACTTATTTATACACAAGAAATGGAGACTGACTGGTATGATCATTTGATCAAGATAATTGATAAATACTTGAAAAAATATCACTTTCTAACTGAGATCAAATAAATTTTATTACTAAAAATTCCATATGTTACAACTTCTCCTCTCATTAAGACTTAATGAGTATCATGTGGTTGATCCACGTGTTTTTAAGTCTATTGAAATCACAACAAATTCAAATAAGATAAAGACCTTAATAAATAATAACAATCCAATGTATAGTATCCATGCACTTTCACTTTACTAAGTGTTAGGTGGGTAGTTAATAACATGTAATCTTATGATTCGTTCTTACAATTATTGTAATTACAAAGTACAGAACTATTCAGATTGAAATAATTTTGTACCTTCTTGTATATTGATCTCAATGTGATACATCCATTTTCATTAGTAAATATGATTTAATTCACTACCATATCTCCCACGTACATGTGATGTCTTCCTTACCCTAAATTCTTCCATTATGTTTTGTAAGTTTTCAATTCTTTTTGCTAGATAGTGGCATACCATGTGGATGTAGTGGGTTTGTAGCTTAAGTATTTCATGATCTATTCTATGTATGGCTGGTGGGATTCCCAAGTATCTAATATGTTGTTGATATCTTCTTTCTATTTATTTTGGTATACGTGTTTCATTTCAAAAAGTAAAATTTACTCATGTTTTATATCTTCTCTGCATTTGATTTGTTGTTTATTCTAGTTTAAGACTAGTTTTTGTTTAATATTTATCATAATGATTGTCTAGAAATTATTCATAAGGATGATCCCCACAATATTATATCAGAGTTTAGCTTAGATGAGTGTTCATGGATAATAGGTACTAGGACTAAATGACAACTCAAGTGATGAACATGATGATATATCTTGAACTTAGTATTTATATGATTGGTCATGTATAAAAAGTATTGGTTGGAGAGTTAGTGTAGAACTTTTAGCTGGTATCCTTCTAGTTTCTATGACCAATTAGTCAGTTGGAGACATTCTGAGACCATAATAACATACAAGATTGTGACGAAAAGAATAAAATAAAAGATGACGAGAGATATGTGGCACTACTTGAGTCTAGAAAAGCAAAATAGAATTGAACACATAATTGATTAAATGAATGACAAAATTATAAAAACAAGTTTTTTGTCAAGACAAAATATCTATCTTTGAACTTGTTGATACCTAAAAATTGTGATAATTAAAGGATGAGATGTGTAAAAATGGTATTCAAAATAAATGTAATTTATAAGATGTGAATTCTTGAAACATGAAGAATTGTTTTTAATGGATAGAGTTCTAGAATTTGAAGTTGTATGCTAAGGAATGATGATATTAAGGATATTGAGTTGGTACATGAGGACTTAATTGTGTGACATAATTAGAATACTCTAGATGAATTTCCCATAATATAAGAACATTTTTGCCAAGATCCATATTATGAGAAAATTTCAAGGTGTAAAATCCCATATAAGAGATTAGAAATGTGTTATATGAGGAGGGTCTGAGATGATGAGCTGTAAAAATGATGGTTGAAAAGTGTGCAAATTGATATTTTCTCAAACCAACAAGAAAGTTTCATGAAGGTATGAGAGAATTGACTATGATATACGGAATTTGACATATGGAAACAAAGAATGTAGTTTTTTAGTAGATGAATATGTCATAATTGTACACCCTCAAAAGGGGGAAATGAGAAGGAAGGAGAAGTTTACTTAGAAAAATGATTAGAAAATAATGGAATGAGTATGGTAACTTTTAAGAATAAGATATGAAATAATTAGTTAAGAAAGTATAAGGTGTATACAATCTGAAATTTTAGTGTATTAGGAAAATGTTACTCCATTATGATCTAAAGAGGAGAAAAAGTGTGTTCAAATCAGGTTGAGAAGGCAAAAAATATAAACATGACATTGAATCAATTACAACTAAAGCTAAGTGGTGATAGATAGAATGAAATTTGAATTTAGATGCGGTATAACAGTAAGAATATGATTTCTCTATGATATTGATGAATATAAACCAATGACATTAAGACAAGACCAGAGTCATTCACAATATTGAATTTGTTTGTCATATGAAAGGAAAAGTCTAATAATTATCCAATCATGGTCACCATAAAAGAATCACATTTATAGAATATATAGTTTTCAAAGGAAGGATTTATTTTTTAGGACATGTTCCAACTGCTACCAATGTGAAGATTGTCGTAAGCAATAGAGAAAGTGGTACAAGCTTGGAATTTCCTACGTGATGATGAGTCTTCTACGAAACACAAGCAATTAAATGGTTGCTAATGAGAGTAAGAAAAAGTACTTATTCATGGAAGTATCAATTGATTGGATTAGTATTAGAAACATAAAAGTAACCTCGTTAATACAAAGAACCCAACAAAAACTATGTTATCAGAAGAATAAAGATGTTAAAGTAACCACACGAGTAATGGAACTTCCATGATGAAAGATTTATAAGTATATTAATTAAGAATAAACTTGATGAAGACAAATAAGATAAAGGGGAAAATGGAAGAATGATAGCACAGTATCCCTAAATGAGAACAATACATTTGGATAACTTGATAAGATATGTACAAGAATTTGGAACCTAGAATGAACCATCAATGTTTTATCAATCAAAGACATAGAGTACTTCATGAAAATATACAATTATATGGTAAAAGAACATATGTCCATACCAAAAAGTCATCTTGAGTTATGTTTTGGTTATTGTTCTTTTCTATGCTCTTTTTATTAGAAGACAATAGACTATCTATTATCCCACTCTCCTCGTGTGGGTCCAAACTACCATAAAGTGAAACAAAATTAGGGCATGAATTAAACTTGGTAGCACTACTACCTTTACATCATTGTATTTCATTTATCCCTATTGGATGTGCACAGTAACCATCACTAATCCTTTTATTTTTTTATGGAAGTTTGCCTAGCTTGTCTACAACTGAACTTTTATTCCTCTTGATGAGGCCAATCTTCATAGTCCACTCCGTACATGTCAAGTTCTTGATGTGTTTTTTCTAACTTGCAAGAGCTCCTAATAGAATTACTACATTCATAGTGAACCATAATTTTCTTCCAGTCCTGGCTGTAAGCTTTCTTAAGCACTAACCCAGTTGCATCTAGTTCAACTTCTATCACTAAGGAGATTTTGAGTTTACTGTAGCAACATCATAGCCATCTACCTTATGCAACAATAGAAACTACTAATCTTGAAGTGTTTTTCTTGTGCACTTCTGCATAAACATTGATTCTTATTCACTCATGATCTAGTAGGTTGCACTGATTGGCTCCAGATGTCATGTAGTTGTTGCTACCTCTACCAAACACTATCCATGCATTTTCTACATAATGAATGTAGCTATGTATCTGAATACAATGGTTAGTTTTAGTACATCTCTTTTTCTCAAATAGTAGCATGATTCAACAGAGAATTTTTTTCCAAAAAGTCATCATCAAGATATGTTTATGGTTCCATGGCCATGCATCCATAGGAAGGTTGAATAAATCTATAATAGAGTGGTTCACTCCCATGCATTTCCACACTTAAACTACATCCTCCCAATCACAAACAATATGCATTTTAGTCACATCATATCCCCCACATTGACTGCAACTACTATCATGTGTTAGGTGATGTTGTTTCCTCCTTGCATTAGACATGATTTCCTCATGTCCTACCATCCAATGAATCTTTTGATCTTGGATGGTACCTCATCTCCCCACAAATATCTTCAAGGAACTATCTTTATCTAACCAGATGTAACATACCAAAATCCAGCTACCCTAACTCTGGAAACCCTAATATGTGATTAGGAGGTTAGCGTGCTTGCAATATTAGATTTAGCCAAATGAGGTTAAGAATGTACCTTAATACACATATTTGTACTTAATGAATATTTAGTACACATAATATGAGTATTCACATATTAACTCTAATTGTGGATATATATGATCATGACCATGCTAAGGACCAATAAACCCTAAATGTGATGTTAAGATGAGGTATGGAAACTAACCTTAGACTTTATGCATGGTAATAAGGTGTGTGTGATGTATAGTAATGATGTTGACCTAAACCCTAAGTTATAACCCTCTAACCCTAACACATACATCCTCGATGACATTCATGTTACCTTAGTGACAATATGTGTTAATCATATATTGATATACATAGACTGGGCCTAATCACTTAATAGTGGCTTGTTATATAAATTAGTTTATTAAAATGTAATTTTTGTCACCTTTATCACTAAAAGACATATAATGACCTAAACGTGATTAATAAATATTGGTTGTGTATAAACATGCATAAATGGTTGGGATGGTATTTGATGTTCTTAATATGTATAATTGGATAATAATTGTACTTTTTAGAAATTAGTTATGTGCTATTGTTTGATTAATATGACAATAATGAACGTAACAAGAAATTGAGTAAAAGCATGTATTTTGAGCAAGATAATATAATATAACCCCATGGTGATAGTATGATGATAATGAACTCTAAATTCGGAATATTGAGGATAATGGTAAAATATAATAATAATTATGAAGATAATTGAGTTGAACCCTAATTGTATTGTAACTCATACAATGTCAAAACCTAAATCTAAGCTCAAAATTGGATTCTTTAGGTCCTAATTATTCGAGGTGTCAAGTTTCAACCTAACTGGATAATCCTAGATATCTCAATTTAAGAAGAGAAATAATGATCTAAATATTAATCCTAATGCTAACTAGATTTTGATTCATTTGGTTTATTTTCTGATTTAAATATCATGTTGCTATTTTCTCGGCTCGCCTATGGTGCTGAGTCATGCACGTCTTTTATTTGGTTTACTTGTCAATTTTGTTACAAATTGTACAGATCAAAATTTGTCCTCCACCTTGAGTTTGAGCATGTATGGAATCCTCATAGTCTGGTTCTCCTTCTCCTCCCATGACCTCCCTCTCTCCCCTTATCCTCAACCCGCATATCCATCTCTAGTGGATTCGGGAGGTTATTCAGAACCAATCCATCCCCTAGTCAGTTGCCATAGCCTCCTAGACTCAAAACCCCAAACTCCTTCTCTGCCTCAAACTTCAAAGAGTGCATGCCTCCCTAAATCCCATTGTCTATGTATACCTATCACCCCAAAAAGTGACTCCATAATCATAGAAACCCTCCTCCTCCTCCAATTTATCATGGTGGCACATCCTTTGACTTGGTAGACCAGTTGGTGCTTTTGACTCTGATGAGGTGGTGTATGCATCTCCAGCCATCCTAGACCAATTATGCAACGTCCCTGGATTCTAGCTTCCCCAAACCCAGTAGGGACGAGAAGACAAAAATCTGAAAGCATTAACCAATCATATCAAAGTGTGTTGTGGAAATAATATTCGCATACATGAACAAACAACCATGAGAAAACACCATGAACATTTCTCAACATTCAACATGTAAATTATTACAAGATGACTTATTACAACAGGAATTACAATTACATATTGAAAGAAGATTTACAAGTCTATGAATATGTATGTTAATCAGGATCTACACAATAGGTACAACCTAAACACTTCTCACTTCCTATCTTTTCTCCCATGCTAGCTTTGAACCTAGAAAATATGTGAAATAGAAGAATCAACAAAAGTTATGTATGTGGGCAAAATACTTTTATAGTAACTTGCATAATGAAAGATTTGAAGAAAGAAAGTAAAAGAAAACATTATTCAAAGTGAAAATCAGGTAAACCATTCTTTTATACATGTCTTCAGATGCAGTTGTACTACTAAGTGTGTCAGCACCTTATTTTACATACATGTCGGTCCCTTCCCTAGCCCTAGGGCTATGGGGTTGTGCTCAACATTATTATTTAGAGGAGAGAGGGAAATATTATCTCACTTTAGTAGCTACAACTCATCTTAATCTTTTATGTTCTTTTATGTTTGGCAAATAATATACTACTAATATGCATCCAAGAATTTATATGCAAATAAAAGCATCCAAAGTACAACATATCATTATGAATCCATAAAAATTAGTCTTATACTTAATAAAACCCATGTACCTGAGTTCAGATATTCATTATACATTCATGATCATCTCAAACTTTGTCTGTGACTTGATTAATAACAAATATTCATCATACAAGGTTCACCATTTTAATTGTATTTAGGTCCTCTTTAGGGTTTAGGTCAAATCTAAGTGTTACTTATTTGAGATATGTCTCAAGTATTTTTATACTGATCAGGATGTCATTTTTAGGGTCTGGTCCAAATTTCATATTATTCTGATGATTGGTTTATTTTCTATGATTAATAAGGGGATAAAAGCATCAAATTAGTCATTAATAGAAAATGACCTATTATTTAGATATATTACTCATATCAGAGTTCAAATTTGGACTTTATTCATCCATAGGGTTCTAGGAGAAATTCATAAGCATTAATGTCAATTGTATATTATTTATTTCATTTAATGAACTATAAAAAGGAGCATTATACTCTAAATTAAATATCATCATTGAAGTGTTTTAACGGTCTGATCTAGGGATCCAATAATATAGGGGATACTTTTATGATTCCAGGGATATTTTTGATGAATTTATTAGCCAAAGGAGCTATTTATAGTGCATTTTTCTGAGAAAGTGTCATTTTCTAAAAATCAAAAGTATATTACCTTGTGTCGTGGGGCCCACAGCCTGATGTGGTGCTCCATGATTGGCCCATTCTGGCCATCGGCATGAGGTACGGTTCAGTATCTTGGTCCATCCTGGGCCGTTCAATAAGGGTCTAACACCTGTTGGACTGATTAATAGGTGTCGGGTTAGATCCCTCTCCCGTTCCTCACTTAGGGCCTATTTGGTAAGGTGTTGTTCATTTTCAAGAGTTTAAATGTCAGCTTTTTATTTGGATTTTTACTTGGTAGGGTGTATTGGGGTGCAGTTGGTTGTTTTGCAACTTCACTTTTGGTTGGCGATTCCTGGAATACGTATCGTGGCTGATCACAGTGCGGTCCATTTGCCATACTTTTGTATTGTTTCTTTTATTACATAAGTATGACACCGCACCACTCATCTACCTGGCTTGCTTTGTTTGTCACTTGGTCTCCTAAGTACTGATTTATGTACACCAGTCATGTTGTCTCCTATTTACAGCGGCAAGAATGACCTTTATGTTGCAGTTATCAGGTTATGGTCTTGTTCACCAAATAATTATGAGCCAAAATAGTGAAGTTGAACATGACTCTACCAAATATGAACTATGATGCCCAAAAGTTACGGTTATCTAAGATTTGCTTTCTGAATCATGGAACCACACCCAGTTACACTCTACCAAACTAGCCCTTAATGAATCCATTGTTCTTCCTGTTGTCGTGTTCTCCACCAGATGCTCCATCGTTGTTCCTTCCACATGGATTCTCTAAGCGCCATTGCGGTTGGCATCTCTGGCAAGAAGTAGCAGAGAAATCTTCACTTCATGTATGGATCCTTTTCGATCTCAACTTCAGAGTCGACCCAACTCGCCCTTTTGTAAGTCCAGGCGTCATCACAAAATTGGGTCTCCGATGAGTTTTCGATGTTAAGGGAGATGTTCATCTCACCTAAGAGTTGTCATAGAATGGGACCCTTATAAGCAATCATCTACCTAAAAATCCTCTTGGTCGTGAGGTGTAGCATCTAGGAGCATCATCCAAGTCCCCTTCATGACGCTGACCTTTCTGGGACTTGTCTTCTTCCGAAAGCTCCTATGCCAAAAACCATCCACGATGAGTGATGGAGAGCTACCATCGGCATGTGTAGGGAAGCGTCGGGCTCCATCTGACCTTGGAACTTCCACCCATCTGTGGTGAACCTAGTGCTTCATCATACCCATTGTGGAGGAAGGCATCCCCATGGTAATTATATGTGGTGTGAGGAGCACTATGGCTCTGGTGTCGTTGACTCCTCAATATCTCTGGTAGTGCATCCTCTCAAAAATAGGTTTATGCCTTTTGTTCTTCCTTAGAGATTCAAGGATAAGTGACAACTCTTCTCCTTGCACCCAGCTATCTTGCTTTCCTTCTTCTTCTTCCCATCCCCTTTATTGTTACTAGAGTATAGATGTGTTGGTTGTAGAGGGGAGTTGATCTCCTAACTCTAGCCATTAAACAACTCATGCGGGTTGCTGAGATCCAAGAGGTGTGGAGGTTCAACCAACAATCCGAACAACGTTGCACCTGACTCCTTCATTAAAGATCGATGTGGAAGCCACCTCCTCCCACTTCTCAGAGCATATACGTGTTGGGTTCATCCACACCTAATATCCTAAAGATCCAGTGTGACATAACCAAAGACAAGCTTGATAAAATATAGCCATAACTATAGTCCTCAATGCTTATATGTAAGCATCAATTTGGAAGAGGAAAATATAAATAACTTCATGCAAGAGCATCATTTCATCATCAAAATTGAATTGTTCATTGAAAATCATTCAACTACTTTCCTACAAATATTACTACTAAATATCTAATGAATCTCTCTTGATTTTCAATGTCAAAAAAGGAAGAATTAGTTTTATTTACCAAGCCACACCTCAAGAGTATTCAATAAAACTATTTTACTCTAGGTATGTGTTAAAATACTACATTAGGTATCAACATTCTAAAATCTAGGTTATCACAAATTACCTTTACAATGAGTACTCTGGTCCCATACTCTTCCATTTTGTTTTGTTATTTGTCCACATTTTTTATGGTTACTCTCCCCACAAGATCTCGATTCTCCAGCTTCCCAGGATCTATGGCGGCCACCTACAGGTCCTCCACTAGTCACTTTTGATACATGGTTGTGTTTCATTTTGTTTTTCCCAGTCAGTGTCACTCGCTTGTTGTGATGATTTAGGTTAGCCGCTTGGTTCTACCTAGTTTTGTGTTGTTCGAGCTCCTCCCTTCAGAGTTGTCATGGCAGCGGGTGCGCTCCTTCTCATGTTACAATCACTACCTAGACTTCACAGGTCTAGAAGAGCTCTAGGAGGATCACACAATCTTCTATTCTCGGTGAGAGAGTTTCTCATAGAGGGTTTGCATCTTGCCTCCTCTGCCATGGACTCTGATTCACAATCTGGAGTTCACGAGTCAAGGAACATGAAGCATGAGTATCGCTGCCAGTGATTTTTTGTATATACCTTAGTTATATTTTCATTTTTGATGTGTGACCATGGCCAATATCGTCTTTTTGTGTATGATGTCAATATTATCATCATGTGTTTAGTTTTTGGAAAATGACCCTGATACCATGTCACACGTCAATCTTTTAATGTGTGATGCAAGGGCAATCTAGTCTTTTGATTTAATTCTTTTTTAGCATTTCAGTTAATTATATTATATTAGAGAAATTCATAATAATTAATATATAAGTTAAAAAATACAACAAGACATGTTTTGGAATTAGAAAAAATGAGCCTTATAATTTGGTATGGTTTTGTTATCTAGTTCTTATATAATAAAGAAATGCTTTTATGGGTTTTCCTAATTACATTCGATTATGTAAAATTCATATATAATGATTTCTAAATAAAAAATTGATAAAGAAATCTATTTTGAAATCAAACAAATATAACATAACTAATTGTTTAATTTTCACAACCTAAATCAATAATGATAAAAAGGGTTATTTTTTGCTTTTATTTATAGAACATAAACCCTAATTCATATGAATTCTTAATAGGTAGCTTTCAACCTTGGTTTAGATCTATGGTTTGACCTAGACTTGTTGGCACACATCTTTGAGATATGTTTCACTCCCTTCTTATACTTATTTCTCTCTCTCTTTGATTGGATTGTGTCATATTGCTCTATATGTCACTTGATTATACATGTTGGACCTAACTAGTTCCAATCTACTAAAATTGATCTTATAGAGTGTTGAGAATGCAAATTTAATCTCTCTTACTTAATCTTGTTGATGCTTATTCAATTTGCATCCCTTATTATATTATTACATCTTATTGTTCCATTTCATAATGTAAACCAGAATTGATTTATTTGCTAGGACTAAACTTATCTTGCCTCTCTATTATATCATATTTGATTTTTG